>OZ017799.1:1202500-1862407 GCA_963969395.1 Pseudoscleropodium purum
CCTACAATGTACATTCTCTCACTATCCACTCAGAAGACAACCTCACTATTACTATAGAGCTCATTGGGGAGGTCACTTTGTATACAAGAGTCAAATTTGTTAAGATTAAATTTTTTATCACTCTAAATGAATTGCTTATGCAACCATTCTTATTTGAGTTTGCAGATGTTTATTGAATGGATATTTTGCAACCCATTTCCATTCAAAAATGACTAGCTATAGACATTTATCCAAATCATGCTTGCACCACTTATTAATTGAAGACCAGTCAAGTGTAATAGAAGAGATGAGTTTCTGTTGGTAACATGGGACAATATAGAAGAGGAGAGCAGAGAAGAATGATAGGGAATAAGACAATTGCAAAGTTACCAATTTACACCTTACACTTTGCAATAGGTTCGTAATTTACTTTATCACAATGAATTTCAAATGGCGAGTGAGCCCATCTTTGATTATCATATTCGATGAACTTGCAACCATGAAAAAACTTTGGTTGAATTGAGCACAAACTTTCCTACATACTAGACCATGTCAATTCAAATATAATTTTTTGTTTGGCCATAAAGACCATTATAGTAAAATCCAAGAGTCACCATGATCTGCATAGAATAGACAAGTTCAATTTAAGGTTTTAACATTGCAAATAGAATAGATACCATTAGATGAAGTTTGAAGGGTTAAAAAGATTGTGAGTTCCCAGTCTTTGCAAATTGTCTTGGCCATGTGGGAACGTTGCTAATTGTGCAATTTGATGTTGGAAGTGGATGATGTTGTGGCATTAACCTCACGTGTCATGTCATTTTTGAAAAAAAAATTTCAACTTTTTTTTATTTTAGAAATTTTAATTAAATTTTTTTTGACAAAGTTGTGTTCCTTTTATTACCGCGGGAATAGGCCTAAAACAACCCTCCTTTGGCCTGAAATTCCTTCTAATGCATTTTAAATTCCACTAGAGGGACTAACAAAGATATCCCTAGATTGATTTATATTGTACTACCTTTCAATTTGGGCACTCTTGTACCAAATAATTATTTTAATTTTGATATTTAAGTTATGCAATCCCAATATATTGGAATATTTGTAAAACATTCATATCAATTTTAAAAAAAATTAGAAATTGATGTTTTAAATAAATTTTGAAATAATATAAGTAACACTAAAACAATAGAAGTACTACAACAAGACAATGACAATCTCCTTGTAAAGCCATTATTAGATTTTTCCAAACAAGAAATCAACTTGAATCTTGAAAGTGGTTTCGAGATTGAGATTGAACACCTAAAATTGCAAAATATAGGAATTAAATTGGACAAATACATTTTCTCAAACCATAGAATTATATTGAGATACAACTAGGGAGTAACTTGGATTTCAAATTTTGTTTACCATCCCTCCACCACCCCAACCCATGGATCTTCAAATCCCATGGGAACTCCTTGTCCTTCCAAATTGCTCCCTCACAAAAAATTTCAGCCCTTGAGAGGTCTCTAACCTCTTATTGCAATTAAAGAGGAATTAAAATTATTTTTTATTTTTTATTATTTTTTAATGAAAGCATCTACTTGTGCTATGTTGGGTTCACATTTTTCTTAATGGAAGGATAAGGTAGAAGCACCTAAATTCAAATGCAAGTGGATTCAAAGTAGATAAGAGGGATTCTAAAGTAGATGGGTGGGGTTCCAAGAAGTTATTGCTTTCACTTGCATTGGCCAATCACCTATGCATGTTCCAAGCTTAGTGTGTCGCTTTTGGGTGTTTCTATGCCTACTTTTGGGGTTGGTTTAGTATTGACAATAGGTGCATCCACATAGTTGTTTTCAAAAATTTATATTATATTCATTAAAACTTGGAAAAATACAAAACTAATTATGTTGGTTTCCTAAATCATTTTTTAACAACTGCATATCATTTTATTCTCTATCTACCCTCAAGATTTGCAGATTCAAAATAAGTGTCACATTTAGGTGCTTCTACCTTATGGTACTGAGAGCCCCTTGCGATCGAGAACAAACTACTGCACAAGGTACGCCCTAAGCTCAGGGAACTGGAGGGGAACGACAAGCAGGGAACCGGAGGGAACTGGTCTGTTGGGCAGCCCCCTCCCTTTGCCCGAATCAGAGGCAGATTCCCCTCACCTCGGGTCCGTCAGCGTCTCTCCCGCAGTCTCCCCCCCACACACTTCATCTCCCTCTCCCCCGACCTTCCGCAATTTCGCCCTCCTCGTCGTCGCAGATGTAGCCTTCCCCTTCTCCCTTGATTCCCTTTCTCCCCGATCCCTTTTCTCCTATTCAGAATCCCGCATTCGAAATCAGAAACCATGCTGCTGGGCACTTCTGCAGCGACGACAACTCCAACACCACTCCAAACCATGGAGCCTTCAAACATGGCCACATTGGACATGGGCGTGCTGGACCCCGACCTCCTGCAGCTCCCTTCCGACTTCGGCCCGTCCTCGCCGTCGCTGTCACCTTCCCCGTCGTCTTCCTCCTCCGCCTTCCCCAGCAAGCCCGGCGCGCTCTGCAAGCTGCACCTGGAGGAACTTTTCGCGCAATGGATTTCGCTTCCCGAGACGCAACAGCGGGTGAGTTCGGAGGACGACGGGTGTGGAAATGATGTTTTTAGTTCTGGGTTTTGAATCTTGGGGAGGGATGGGAGGAGTTGCGTTCGGGGAGTGGATTAGGGTTTGCAGTGGCTTAATGGAGAAGTAGTATTGGATGATTGGTTTAGGGCGTATCTTGATGGGGATGAAATAGTGTATGACGTGTTAGGTTTGCATCCCCGATGGTTGTGGCCTGCATTGTTTGGAAATTGTTTCGGGTTGGGAAGGGGTTGCAATACGTGGCATTGCTGTGTTCTTGCGATGAGCGGAGTTTTCGAATTTTTGGGCAGCGTCCTTGTTTTTATCTCGTTCTTTTGGTGTGAGAGTGCTATTTCAGGGTAGAGGATACTGTTTGCGTCACATTAAGGATTTTAAGCACATGTGAGAGTGAGTTTTGGGAGGTCATTGTGGAGCTGTGGATCAGTCACTTAGGGTTTGAGAGCGAAGTCTGTTGTGTTAATTTTTTTTTCCTTCTCTAGGTAGGAATTTCTTATGCAATTTCAAAAGTGGGAGGATGCAGACCACTAGTGACAGTGGACAACCCTATTTCTGATTAAAAAATCGGTGGTTATAGTCGTGTAGGCAAGTCATGCTTACACCGCCAAGTCCAACCAAGTGTATGATTAGATGAGTTGGTGTTGGTAGCAGAGGTCAATGTAGGACACGGAATCAGGTTCCTAGTAGTTATAGTATCGTTTTCCCGAGAGAAAAGTTGTAGTCGAGAGCTTCTGGTTTTGCTCTTCGTCGTGTTCACGACACCCTCCTGCAGGCATCGTCTAGACAGAGGTTATCTTGTCATTAATAGAGCAGGATTATTATTTGACACTCTTTCATATCTTGCCCCGAAGACTTTCTCAATTCTTGAGACTGAAAATTAATACGGCTCTTGGTGCAAAGACTTAAGGCGTCTGTTTTGTGTATCATTCGAGAATTCCATTCGACCCGCGGAATTTGATCGAAGGTTCTGTTTCTTGTGATGCTCCTCATCTTTCTCAGTTCTGAGAAGCAATTCTAATGCTGCCTTTGGTCGTATGTGCTGGTCTTACATATTCGTCCACTCGTGTTTCAGCATCTTACTATTGTTTTCTTAATCCCATGACACTCTACATATGCAAATATTTCTCAGTGAGTACCGTTATTCCTATGCCTTCTTCATAATATTTAAGCTCTTTACAGTGTACGGCATATCTTTTGATAGGAATTTTAGCGCTAGAAACAGAAATACTCTGATGGTTTGATATCCCCAATCGGCGGTCAGTTTGCTTACTGTAGAACCTGTATAGGACGCTTAAGGTCTGAATCCACGAAATTTGCTTGCATTGGACTATGTTCTCACGGTTTACTCATTCATGAAGTCGTGCCTTCTTCTGTGCAGGTTATGAGTCTCTTGGAAGAAGCCAAATCTGGAGTTGGACCTCTCAATGCTGGGTCATCTCTTTTGCCAGCTCATCTCACTGCTGGAGGTGCGGGGAGCACGCCACCCTTGTCTCCTCGAAGCTCTGGCTCCCCAATGTCCCCGAGGTCTCCTTTCAGCAGACGTGCGGGGCCTGGCCACGTGATGCGAGACTCTCCGCTGAAGAAAACTAGTGAACCTGTCCGAGAAATCATTCCCCAGGTGATGCCAAAGCGTCCGTCCTTGTGCATTCGTCCAACATAGGCATTTCTTATTTAGTGTGATACATAATTTTAATTGATTCGCTTTTTAAAACTGCTGATTTTTATCTGTTGTAGTCGAAGATCGAAATGGCTCACAATTCGTTATTTTTGAGTGCAGTTCTATTTTCCAAATGGTCCTCCTCCTTCGAAAGATACGACTGAAACATGCTTGTCTAGGATCGATCAGATATTTGCAGCCCATCCAGAGGGTCTTCCTGCGCCAGGTCAGTCTAGTTGCTCGATTGGCTATGTATTTAAAGTGCTGAGTGGTGGTCGCTTCACCTGTTTTCAAGTTTTGGAAGTTCCAACTCGTTTACTGGTTTATCTCCATGACTACTTTATGGTTCTCTGTTCTTAATGAGAACTCGCCAGACGCAGGGTTTTGAAAGACTTTCTGTTGTTGACCTTGTGCAGCTTTTACAACTGTTACCAAGGAGGTCTGCAAACTGCCGTCTTTCTTTTCCAGTTGTTTATTCAAGAGGATCGATGTCACCAATTCGGGCTTGGTTACAAGGTCTGGAACTATTTCGTCACCGTCTTATTTCAAATCTGTTCGGATTTGTCAAAATATACCCGCAGTCCAGTAAAAGGAGACACGATAGCATTGTAGAGCTGCTATTTTACTTGACTACGAGTTCTTTCTCGATATTCTTGAACTATCCCGTCCTTTTCTGCAATGTCTTCAGTGAACCTTCTAAGTTCTACGTTTATGCCCTCGTAGGGAAAAGTTCGTTGAGTACTGGGTGGACCAAAACATGCTGGCTATGGACACTGCCACTCGCATTTTTACTGTGTTGAAGCAACCAGACAAGAATTTCCTGAGACAGGTTCGGTTCTTAACATTCCGAATTTTCACCTCGTTGTTCTAATGCGTAGCCTATTTTCTGATCCTTATTTGCCGTAGTATCTATCTCCAGTTAGTAGTTGGAGTTATGTGTTTGGTCTATATTTATTTTTGTAGTTAACAGGCATGAAATGTGTATCGACGGTGTGTGCAGGAGGACTTTAGGCCCATCTTAAGAGAATTGCTATTGACACATCGAGGTTTGGAGTTTCTTCATGATACCCCGGAGTTTCAAGACAGATATGGTATGCCTTTCTCACAGAAGCTGCATATTAGCATTCTGAACTGGAATCAATTTGGAGTATTCATCCTGACATGATCTAAGAACTGGTCTGGGAGAGGATTCAACGATAACTTCTCAGCGTCGGTATGGTTGGTTTTAGCTTGTACATCATGTCCTGACTCTTAACACTTGTATAAAATGCTATGGTGGCGGACAGCGGAAACTGTGATCTACAGAATATTCTATCATGTAAATAAAGCCGGGAATGGTCGGCTCCAACTTAGAGAATTAAAACGAAGTAACTTAATTGCTGCCCTGCAACAAGTGGATGAAGAGGAAGACATCAACAAAGTGTTGCGGTAAGCAGTTCACAATATTTTATCATTTTAAATTTCAGATCTTAATTCTTACCCTTGAAACATAGACTACAGCTTTTGCTCCTGCATGCTTTTTTTAAATGATCTATTTGTCTTTTGTGAAATCTGTTTTCCATCTCTTTGACTTGATGCGTATTGCATGATCTTGGGAGAGTTCAACATGGTACCACTAGATGCCGTTTCAATAATATGTGCATGTAAACTGGACAATATTATGAATATTTCATGCAGGTATTTTTCATATGAGCATTTTTACGTCATATACTGCAAGTTCTGGGAGCTGGATTCAGATCATGATTTTTTAATAGACAAGGATGATCTCCTTCGATATGGAAACCATGCTCTCACGTACCGAATTGTTGAGCGTATCTTTTCTCAGGTGCATATCAATCTCTGAGCTTTGCATGTGGCATGATCATTACAAGCAAGAATGACCTCCTTTCTTTGCTTTTAATGTATTAGGGATTTTGGACTGTAGACCATGATTACAGCTATCCTGCAACGCTCTGTAAAAACCACCTCTGGTTCATTTCAAACATTTTGCGCTGATTTTACTGTGGATGGCAGATTCCAAGAAAGTTCACTAGCAAAGCAGACGGAAAGATGGGTTATGAGGATTTTGTGTGGTTCATTCTCTCAGAAGAGGATAAGTCTTCAGAACCAAGCTTAGAGTACTGGTGTGTACCTTGTCATAGTTTCCGATATCATGGCCATTGGTGAATGGTTTCAGTTATTCGCATGCAGATTTTTTTCTGTGGTAATTGCAAATGTATCAATAGATTAGGATCACTTGAAGACCAGACATCTGGCTGCAATTTTTTAGGTGTATCAGACTATGTTTCCCTCAGTGTTAGAATATTGATGAGTAATAGACTGAAGATGAAGGAATTACGCTTATGGATTTTTGTGGTTACCTGTTGCAGGTTCAAGTGCGTGGACCTGGATTGTGATGGTGTGATTACACCAAATGAGATGCAGTATTTTTACGAGGAGCAACTGCATCGGATGGAATGTATGGCTCAGGAGCCTGTTCTATTTGAGGATATCGTTTGCCAAATGGCTGACATGATCGGGCCTGCGGTACGTTTTGAGCTTGAAGCCCTACATGTAGTCCATCGCTCCCGTACGAGCTGCATTATCGTGTACTAATTATGCCTTGGATGTCTACTTGACATGACACTGTTGCTGAATTCTGTTTTTTCCTCTGGTTGCAGAAAGAGGGAATATTGACACTTCGTGACTTGAAGCGATGCAAATTATCTGGGAACTTTTTCAATATTCTCTTCAATCTCAACAAATTCGTAGCATTTGAAACTCGTGATCCTTTCCTTATCCGTCAGGTAATGCTTCACACTGAAGGCAGGTCTTAAATCGTGGGTGATCATAATAGTCTTGTTGGATTGTCAATTTTAATATTCACGTCTTTTCAGTACAGCACTGAAGTGTAGAGAGAGTTACAGGACCATCATCCATCCTACTAACACTTTTTTAAAATATTATAATATCCTTTTTTTCCGGGTAGCAGATAGGTGTGTATATTAGGTTTGACTCCTAGTTTATTACAAGTTATGAACCTCTGGTGATTCTTCGACTTTCTTATGTATCCATTGATTCTGTGAGCAGGAGAGGGAGGAGCCATCACTGACAGAGTGGGATCGGTTTGCACACATGGAGTACATTCGGCTTTCAATGGAGGAAGACGGCGAAGATGCGTCCAATGGCAGTGCAGAAGTCTGGGATGAGCCTTACGAAGCCCCCTTCTAACATTCTGTTGTGTTTCGAGATTCAGGCATTTGGAAACATCCCGATGGCACAACAAAATGCCTGCTGATTTTAAACAAATGGTCTAGGCAACTTTCTCCCGGGGTTTTCCATCTGAATTGTAGAGCATCTTGTGGGAGTGAGCATCTTTTAGTTGAGGGACCTGGGCTCTACTGGAAAACAATACAATACGTACGGACCACAAATGGCTTACACCATGACTACGCTTTAGGATGTTCTTCAACGTCATATCGTTTCAGGTCACCATCTTGTGAAGTGCAGGTGCCCAACTTAACCAATACCCGTGGAAGGAGAACACTCGTGTGAGCATGGTGACAACCAACACTTTACCGTGGTCTGGTTTTGTCGAGGGACCGATGACAGAAGAGCTCTTTGACCATTTGCTCAGCAAGTTGGGGTAACAGGACACCAAGGTTTGCCTCGTGGCCTCAAAGGTCACTTTTTATGTGATAATGAAGTGTAGCCCGTCACTGGAGTTGTGCGTCATCCATTTTGTGTTGGAGCTCCGTAACCTCATGAGCTTTTTGCTGAGCTTATCAGCACGTAATAGCCTGATCAGGATGGTGATGTGGACATTAATGTGGTGGCGCATGAAAGTGACTTTCTTTTCTGATATTCTCTATCAGGCTGGAACCATGTAATATCCAGCAGGTAGGCAGCGTGTGCTACACTCTATTCTCTTCTGCTTTGTAGAGTGTCTAGACCTTTGTTTCAGTTTCTAGTCCAGTACTTCAGCTTTTGACCTGTTCAAATACCCGGGATGAGTCCATCTAGTTCCAACTATTGATTCAGTGGTGCAGCGGAAGGCACGCATCTTTATTCCTATGAATGGATGTTGGCTTTGTATTCTTAGGTTGTGGATCTACTCTGGACAGGATTCTTAGATTATTCTGTCAATCTGTACACTATCTGGACCATCATTCATGTCTTGATTGCTAATAGATTCTGCAGAAGGCTTACCTTTACGTTCCTATGTCAATTTTCAGTTAAGCTCCTATTCAAACTTCTCATCGCTAGTGTTGAGAGCAAATAAGATTGTCTAGGATTAGCAACATAGACTTTAGATGCTTCTCAATTTCTCATGGACAACAAATTAAATTTGTAAGACTGGAATTAGTCTAGTATCATGCAGACTGAGCGGCTGAAGGTAGATCAGCCTATGACCACCCAGATTTGGTATCAGTTACCTTGAAGAAGCTATTTGTCAACTCATGTATTTCTCAGAGATTGAGAGAAGTCATTTGCAAGTAGAATTAAGACATTCTCAGAGGAAATGAATTTTTTGTGATTTTTCAAAGCTAAATTGGTTGACCACACATTGACATTGTTATGATGTTAAAGGGTTGCCAAGATTGTAGTAATGGGTGGATAAATGATGCAAATTGGAGGGTGTAGTAGATGATTTTGGTTGAAATTTGGCAATTGGACAATATAGAGTTGTTCTACCTTATTGGCATATAAATTGATTCTATGTTGTGAACATGTTAATTCAAAATAATATATTATTGACATTAACAACAATGTACTAAGTTTGAATAGGAAAGTTGTATATATAATACAATGCATTATTTGTGAGAGCTTGGAAATATGCATTTTTTGGGATTTAAATTAGAATCTTAAAATTGGATTTAATAGCTATGTAGAAAAGGCTTATTTTACAATTAAGCTCCTATTCAAACTTCTTAATGGTAACTTCTATTAATACAAAACCTCTTCCCTTTTGGTTCCTAATCAATAAATTTCAAAAACATGGTAGTTGTATTCTACTTATTTCCATATAAATGTACAAGATATAATAAGAGTATGAAGAATTACAATGAAGAAGAGATATTTGTATATACAACATTGTAAAAATCTCGATGTTTCATGCCTAAATTGTGAGTGTAGGAATAGTTAGCATTCTTCAAGTGTGTTGCAAATGAAATGTTCTAATTCCGCTTGTTTAGACCATTCACTAACATACAGTAGTAGAAATGGGCACCAAGTTTGGATAGAACTTGGTGTCAAATAACATCTTTCTGTATAAATACACTTGTACTTGAAAATTTCTACAACACTTCTACCTTTTCCTCAACCAACACTCAACTCACTCACAATCCTTTGCCTTAACCATCAAGCATTATCTTGCAATCTTCAATTGACTTTCTACTTTAGTCATTGTCATTGTCTTCTCTTACAATGTTTCATATTACTTCACCTATCATCAATCCATCACAATCCTTAACCTCTATTTAAAGTATTGTTAAGTGATTTGCAATACTTCATCTCTACCATTGCTCAAAATCCCCTTTATATGTTGTAATTGGCGTAACAACCTTCCATTGTTCACCATTCACATGCTTTCAACCATCTATTGTTCATTTGCTTTCAAATTGCCATTTGCCAATGGATGTTTGTCATTATCCATTGACCCAAAAACATATGCATGTTCACCATAAGTCACATGTCATCTATTAAAGGTATCCATCCTATCTACCAAGGACATTTTTATCCATTCAAAAACGGTTAATTTCCATTTCCAATCAGTTGTCCATCTACAAGGATAAGTCCTTAATTATTGTCATAGATGTTACAAGTTGATTCATGTGGCATCTTGCCATGTCTAAATAGACATAATTTTGCCAAAAGATGTCTATGCCAACAATTGCACTTCATAATATAATTTGAGCTCAAATTTGTTTTACCTTCATTACTACATTAAAAATCACTAATTATTCCTATCTTTAGTATTGAAACATTACTTTGGTAATTATCATAGAATATAGTTCTAAATTTCTAAATTTAATATGACATAGAAAAAAAATGATCATAATTTTACTACAAAACATATATTTTTTACTAAAATTAAAATTTTCAAGAACATTAAAAAATTCAATATTTAAATTCTTTCTAACAATTTTTAGAGATGGATTTCTATAGTCATGTTAATGATATACAAAAATATTTATCATACATAATGAAAGGCCTCCATGTGATAACTATCACTACCTAAAGTCCTTGTAATGAACTATGGAAAAAAATTTCTATGTAATGTTGTCCAATTGATTATGAAACAATTTTATTTTATTAAACCCTTACTGCATCCATTCAATAGTAAATGCAAAATGAATCGTCAGCTTTGGGGGTTTGGATAGATTTAAACTTCAATAAATTGGACTCAAAATAGAATATCTAATCAATAAATTTTTAAGACTTCAAACTAATAACTCTTCGAGCATTGACTCAATTTAATTTTTTAACTTTGCTCTAAAGTCAGCTATAATTAATTGATAGGTGAAATATTTGAGTGCCACTCTCTGAATTATAATTTAAATATAATCGAAGGATTATAAAATGATAAGCAAAGATTTTATTCAAATTTAATGGTTTATATATTGAGCTCCATATAAAGATTCTCAATCAAGGGGGTGATGTTTCTACAAGTAGTTGGTACTATAGCTTCCTAGTAACTTGGGCAATTTTTTGCCTAATTATTAATTAAAGTAAAAAAATGTTAGGCAATCCAAAAAACAATATATTAAAATTATAAATTTAAAAATATAATTAATGTAAGTTAGGTTTTCATCTAAGTTGTTTTTACAATTTTTAGATGGTACGGTTGTTGCTACTTCCATGTAAGACTTTCACATTTACCTAAGCCATTATCTTCACCTCCCAATCCTAAATCCCCTACCTTGTGTGTTAAAATTTTGTTAAGTGCCAAGGTTTTTTGCATGTGAGATATGATTGGTTTGTGAGAGACTATGCTTTAGAATGGTCAAAATGAAGAAGCAAAAAACTTTGCAATGTATATTTACAATTATTGACAAAGAAGAAATACAAAATTGTATGAAGTGAGTTGAATGTCTATGAATTAGGCAATTCTTATACACATACACATACAAAAAAAAAAATTATAAAATTTATAAAAAATAAAAAATATTGTTTATTTATTTATTATTATTTTAAAATTTTAAAATTTTCTTGAAGTTTTAATTCTTTTGCATCTAATTTTTTTAGAATTGTCCTATAAACTTTTGGCATTTATTTTTAGAAATACCTTATTCCAAATTTGCAAATATTAAGTATTTTCAAATCACATAGGACTTAGAAGTGGTTTGCACTAAAACTTGATAAAGTGAAAAAACACTCAAATTCTTAAATCTAAGATTGGCCAAGGACACATTCACAATAACATGAACCAAATATGCCCACTAATAAGGACATTTTTTGAGTCTTTAGGGATGGTTGCAAGAAACACTTGTTCTATTGTTATTCTTTTGGCATCGAACAAGTGGTTTCTTGGTTATAACTTTTGCAGAGTATGTCCAATGTGTGTGAAATTTGAAATGAAGTTACATACAATAGTTGTAGACATTGAGTGATTTTTTGATTTTTTGAAAATTAGTTTATTAGTTTAACCCCACCCCAATTAGAATTCTACTTTTGCCATCATTACAAGAATTTTGAGGCCTATAGAAGGTTGCCAATTTTTTAATTATTGGCACCTCCATGGTGCAATTATAGAAAAAAAATTTAAAAATTATTTGACATGGTGCTATATCATCTTTATTGATTCACTTTGTACTGAAAAGTATTTGGTCAATATTTTAATGATCAAATACTACCAAATTCATAATATACTATACAGCCACAAAGGGCTAATAACCTTTTTGGTCAATATTTTTTTGATCAAATACTACCAACTTCATAATATACTATACAGCCGCAAAGGGCTAATGACCTTTTTCTAGTAACCTACATTATTCTTTTCGTAGTACTGTAGACAATCAATTGGCATAGATGTTCGGTTGATGTCCTCAATATATCCAACACAAACTCCAAATTTGACTAGCGCCTGTGGAAACATACTGGTACTAACGTACTAACTTATTAGTGGAGAATATTGTTCTGAAAATCAAAGTCAAATTTCAAAGTGAAATTCCATGACAATTGGTACGACCAAAATTAAATCAAATTAAATCTGAAAAAAAAAAACTCGATGGAAAATTCAGCACCGGATTTCACCAGAACTACCTCATGGGTAAGGTACAATATGTAGCCACCATATCTCTACTACAAGCTGCTGTACAAAAACTCCTCCGGCGCAACCAAGGTATCTTTGTAGGTCTATAAATTGTCCCTTTTGTAACCATACCTATGGTAGAAGCACCTATTTTGGACAGCCCCTTGTAATGGTTTTATAGGCTGACCCATTGTGGGCAACAATTGGATGCACTGTTCATTGAAAAAGATTCTTTGTTTGCACCTTCTTGTTCATTCATTTCTCTTTCCTCTTGGCTTAGGGAGAAGTGTCAAAGTTTACTATTATAGGTAAGTCTACGAGACTAAAATGGGTCCAAACAAAAAATTTACATTTATATTGAATGAAATATTCATTTTTAGGGATTTTTTCTTGCATTTCTCTTCATCCTTATGTTTACACACATTGAGATGCTTGAGGTATCACAAATAGGTACTTCTACCCTTACTCCACCAATGACAATCATAGATTGATTTCAAAGAAAACGTCACTCATTCCTAGATAGGGGACACATTCAAAACCTAGTTGGTTTAAGGTAGGAGGTTCATAAACCAACCCTTCAAGAGCTCAAACTGATTTTTGGGGAGGTGAAACTTCTTGAAATATTTTTTGGTAAATTTTCCTTCAAAGACAAGTAGAATTGGCATCTAACCCAAGTTGTTTCATATTTTTTGGAGCTTTGTCGAATTAGTTGTGAAATTTTGAAGCTGAAGTAGCAAAGGGCTTTCATAGCATCTACCTCCTAAATTGTACACTATTTGTACATAACTAAAGGCTACAAAAAAGCAACATGTATGTGTAGTGTACATTTAAAGACATGGGTGCTTTTAGAATTTGTATGCTTTTAACCCCTAAAGTACTCAGGTCATTTTTCTATCAAAAAATACTCAAAACTGCCATTTTTGTTGTGTTCACCTAAGAAAAAAAAAATTATTTTTTTAGAATCTAACTATAGGATCTTGTACTTCACTTGTCTTAATTCATGTGATAAAATTTTTATGAAGTTTGACTACATAGATTGGAAGATATTAGCATTCAAAGTTGAAAAAGAAAGTTTTTTTGAACACTAGCCTACAATTTTAGATGACTTTGACCACCATTTGTGAAAAAAATTTGCACTACAAAATTTGAATTTAAAAATTTTTATGTTGAAGAATTGAGTTGAAAGTCTAGGAATTTTTTTTTAAAATCACACTTGATTTTCATTCTTTAAAAATTTGTTATATAGAAGTAGGTCCAAGATTGAAAAAAAAAAAAAAAAAAAATAGTTAGTAGCTCCAAGATGGGATTGAAAGACAATAATCCCAATGGTGAGATTGTTTTAGCAAGAAAACACAACATTCTCAAAAAAAATTGTGAAAATTTGTGAAAATTGCTTTAAAAAACGAGTCCTATAAGTTATTTTTTCAAGAAAATACTTAAATTGCCCAAAAAACAAGATTGTCCTTAACTCTCTCATTAGAAGTTCAAATAGAACAAATCAAAGCTTCACATGTAGAAAAAACTATAACAATTTAGCGGAAGGGGGGCGGGGATTAGAATTCATTTTGACTTTTTGCAATTTTTTTTGTGCTACCCACTGAGTTCAATTCTAGGCTTTTTGTGCTATAATTTTTGCTCCTAGGTACCAATTGAAATAAAATTATTTTCCCACATAGCTAACCAATTTTTCTATCTTATGGGAATTTTTTTTTTAAAGTTTACCAAAAATTGAGGTCACAAGAACCTGCCTAAAATCTGATTTGTTCCTTGAGGAGATAATGGGACTTTAGGGGTTAAAACCTCCTACCTTATGGACCTCCTACCTTATCAAAACCATACACATGCTTATGTTATACTATAAAGTTTGTACAAGTCCCACAATGGCAAGTTGCCAATTGCAAAACACTTTGATCTCTCGCATTGAAAGAATGTTCCCCTAAAAAATCCAACCGGGACCTGTTCCCCAGGTTCTGTGTTCTCTTTCCCTTTTTCAATGGAAACGGTCCATGTGTTTCAAGAAAAAAAATGTTCCCCTGCCAAAGCCTGAATTCCCACATGCTCACAAAGACCAGAATGTTGTTGGACCATTTTATGAGTCAGATTGTGGGCTTTGTAAAAGCCCAATGTGACTCATCCAAGAGCATGTCCTCATCTAAAGAAGAAGAAAAAAAATTATTAGTCTATTGCAACAAACTTGTGATTTTGCAAGTCAAAATCAAAGAGTTTTATTTTGTCATATTGTTTCGTTTTTTCATGTGTTTTAATACAAATTTTTTGCTAATGGTAGAAAGGAAGGAGGGGCTTGAAAATCAAGTTACACATAATCCCAAAACTTTGTTGCCTTTTGGATCTATATGGGGTCAACACAAACCTCTAGGTAGATAGGATGTTTGTTTGTTTGGTGCAAAGAATCTATGTCTTCAACTAGAATTATGAGATACAACTTGATATAATTTTTGTAAGTTTAAAATTTATTGATTTTTAACCTTAAAAGGACTAGGTAGCATTTGGAGGGGCAATATAGTATTTTGAATATCTCTATTTTAATGGAATTTGAAATGAAAATGGCACATGGAATACTTCCATTTTAATGAAATTTGCCATGTATGCATTAATTGCATTTGGTTTTGAATTTTTCGTACAAATTTGTATCTTCTTTTTTGGAACTTAATAAAGAAAACAAGGGATTTTTCAACAATACTTAACCTCAACTAAGAGAACAACAATTTTGCAACATTTTCCTACTCATCAATGATGAATGTAGACTGAGCACCATGTAGTATTTACCATCCGCCACTTTCATATCTAGTGTAGTTGATCAACATGTTAGTAGTGAGCCAAGGGACTTGGAGTTTGAGCTCCCACCTTTCATTAGTGTATGCTCTTTATTAGGATGTCTTGCAATTGACAAAACCTACAATTATCATGAATGTGTAAGTTCCAAAATTGGTTATTTATATACACATAACCTACCAACATTCAATTCACAATTCAAGCATTGTAAAAACTAATCAATGAGGAGCTAAATTAAGTCATTGAAATGGGCTCATTAGCCTAGTCATCATTTTCATCTAAGCTTGATTAAAAAAGGTTAGAATTGGAAGACACTAAATCTTGCTCATGAAATGCACCCAATAGTATAATTTTGGGTTTTTTCAAGGGTAAATTTTTTTGTAAAAGTCCCTTGTTTTGAATTGTGTCCAGGGTATGTTCTAGACTACTTTTAGATAATTTGGGGTCACTCATTGCAAATATGAATTCAAAGTTTCAAAAAAAATTATATGAAAAATTAAGAAATTCTTGTGTTTTCTCTCGAGTTAAATCCAACTTGTTGGGCCCATTTCATGGGCTAGTAAGTAGGATTTAACATACTGTGTCAAAATCTACTTTCTTCACTTGCTAAATCCATAACATTATTAACTAGTGCTGGGGGGGGGGGGGCCCTTTTGCTCCCCCTAAAGCCGCCCCCCCAACATTGGTGAATTTGAATAACATCACAACAAGTTGACATTTGGATGGGCACTACAGTTCAACCAATCTCAACTACGAAGCCCAACTTCCCAAGGCCAATTACATCTATCAGGATGATCACCCATTTCCGATCACTTAAGCAATTTAGCCTATCTACGGCATGGGGAGGTTGAGGAGAAAATTTCTTTGTGTAGAAAAATAGACTTAAGAAGGATTTCATAATTTTTGACATTTTTTGCTCAAGAACGAAAATATTAAAAAAAAATCATAAAGATCCTATTTGTCCCATTTTCGATCGATAGGCAAAGCAATTTCCAACCATAGACCGGTTACGATAGCAATATAGGTGATTATTGTGGCTTTTATGTACATATTATGGTCATTTTATGGTTTCAATGTATACCTCCCGAACATTCTACTGCTTACGTTGTACATGAGCTATCACCTACAGCACAGCTGATAAAAAATGCAGCACTCTATACTGCAAAAATGGGATGCTGATCAGAAATGAGTCCGCTCCTTTAGTTGCTTTAAACTAAGTACACGTCTCTGACATCCCAGGCATCTGGGGGGATTATCCCTCCTCTGACAAGGAAAGAATCCCCCCGTTAGTAATGTTATGTCCAGATGTTCCGAAATTTAGAATGAATGATGCTTCAAACTCTCGTTCTTATAGTGACATAAATAGAAATAAACTGGGAAGGAAGTCATTTATAATAAGTTAGAGACAATTGCAGCCAAACTCGGCTCAGTCAAACCTAAAAAAATACTTTGTACAACTTTGATAGGCAAAAGGAGGACAAGAAATATTTTGCAAAAGACTAAAGAGAAAAAGAGCTACAAACAATGTTTGTGCAATCCATGGGTGACACAATTTCTATTTCTTTGGATCCACCATTTAGTGAAGATTGACTATTTCTTCTACTATTAACCCCTAAAGATAAAAAGTGGTTTTTTTTTGGCAATATAGCAATTTTGGGCAGCTCACTAAAATGGATTTTTTTTTTTGTAAATTCTCACAACATATGCCTAATGAATAGCTTTAAGACCCAACAATTTTCATAGCTTTTGACTACATGGTTAAAAAGTTATTGCATGATATGTCATTTTCATTTCTCGGCAAGAACCCGGGCAGCTCAAAAAAATTCTTTTAAAATCACTTTAAAAAAATAATAATAATTTGAGATTGTTTCTCTAGATTTATATATACATGGAAAGCTTTGAATAATTTCATTTTGATTAATGAGATGAAAGTTATGAAGAGTTTTAGTTTGGAGGTAAGCATGGTTTTCAAAGACTCCATAGCAATCCACAAATTAAAACTCCTCATAACTTTCATCTCATTAATCAAAATGGAATGATTATAAGCTTCCCGTGTATATATAAATCTAGAGAAACAATTTCAAAATTTAATTTTTTGACAATAGAGTTTTTCAATGAATTGTCCCACTTTGATCATTTTTTGCATATTAATGTGCTTGAATTTTACAATTTTAACTATACAAAAGTAAAGATTACTTTGTCTAGTATGCATGGAATTAATTGTAGAAAATATTGATTGTTGGATTTTTAGATTGTAACAATTTTGGATGATCAACTTTATAAGCAAAAAAACACAAATTTTGGGAAAGAAAAATTATAAGAAGATGAATGATGATTTTTTATCCCTCCAAAAAAATTGCTTAGGAATTTAAGGCAAATGTAGTATTTTTTTAGTTTTAAAAAATAAAAAATAAAAAACTCACTCAAATTTGTATAAATTTTCAAATAAAAGGAGTAGAAAACTAGAATTGACCACATTGAATCCTAATTTTTTTTTAAATAAAATATATATGTATCAGTTTTTAAATTTAACAATTGATATTATTAGCATAGTTTCTAGAACATCTTCAAAAAATTTCAATCATTATAACTGTTTTGTATTCTTAATCACACCATATTGAACTTTGTATCATAAAAATGATTAAAAATACAAATTAAAATTTTTTCTCCAAGATTAGTTTTTTTGTACAAAGTAAAGATTAGAAATGTCCAAGATTTTTTTTTTTTTTTCATCTTTGCCATTTCCTTCATTGTAAAAAAGTTATGTTTGCTCTCTTTTCCTAATAGACTACATTTTTAAAATAAAATTTTAAATAGTTCTAACATTGAAATTTTGAAAATAAGAAATGTAGCAAGTATGTTAATTTGTTACCCTACAAGTTCTTAGTTTAGAAAATATTAAGATTTGTTTCACCCTTTTGAAAATTTGTCATTGAAAATTTGAAGAGGACACATTGTATTCTCGTAGTCCTTGAGGGGTTAATGTAGTATGGTGCACAAGCTCACTATCATTTGCATACCAATTCCATCAATAGACCATCCCAATAACATCACTTACTTTTGGCCCCAATTCTACTTAAAATCTCCCCTAGTTCCCTTTAATTTCTAACAAAATTAGAGAATTCTATAACAAAACTAGGGATCTTATGACAACAAGGGATAACATGTCACTCCATTAACCCCTAAAGTTCTATGACTCTACTTTCCCTGAAACCACTCAAAAACTGCCATTTTCAGTACAAGTACCAAATTTTTGGAAAAAAACTTTTTTTTGACATATATAACTGTAGGATCTTGTAGAACACTGGTCTGAAAAGATGTAGAAAAAAATTCAGAACTTTCCACCGTGTGGATTGCAAGATTTTAGCATTTGAATTGACAAAAATCATTTTTTAACCCTCCGAACAACCAGATAGCTTCACTTTACAAGCTCATTATTCTATACAAAAAGGTTCAAAATGGTGGTGCTTCTTTGGATTATTTTTTCTAAACAAGTTGTTTACATTCTTGAAAATTTTCAAGTCATTTGGAATTGTACAACATATAGGAAAAAAATAGTAAGTAGAAAGAGATAGAAAATGATTCAAAATACTAAATTATTAAGAATTTAATTATGGAATTGAAAAATGTCAATCCCAATGGTTGTAATGTTCTTATAAACAATGTACATCCTATGATTTTTTTATTCAAAAACTATTGAAAATTGAGTGAAATAAACAACTTCAAAGTATATTTTAGAGTATAAAATCCATAACTACTCACAAATTAAAATTCCTCATAATTTTTGACTCATTGATTGAAATGGAATGATTCAAAGTTTTCCACACACATATAAATATAGAAAATCAATTTCAAATTTTTATTTTTGAAAAAAGTGAATTTTTCAGATCTGCCCGGACTACCCGAGTTGAGAAACAAACAACATATTGGACCATAACTTTTGACTCCTATTTTCAAATGTCATGAAATTTGTTGCATGTGAAAGATATTCCTCGTCTACACCTTCTACTAAAATTTCAGCCTAAAGTATGGAAATTTATGGTCACAATGATGTGCCCAAAAATTCTATACAGCCAAAAAATGTAGTTTGGTCCTTTAGGGGTTAATAGAGAATATATAGTACTTGATTACGCAATATTGGGTTGTTTATGAGTCTAGTCTAGGGACAATTTTGTAATTTTAAACTAGACCACTACAAAAATTCAAAGAAATCACAATTTTAATTGAAAAATTAAAATTCTACTTGAATTTAACTCATAAAACAAGTGCACACTGCTGAAAAATATGTGCCCCTCATAGAGTTGACCACAAGATAGTCAGATTCCAAATCAAGGTACTAATGAACTGATTTGCTTGAATGCATTTTTTTTTGTCAAACACTAATGATACATAATACATTCAAATTTGTTTATGAGATTGTAGTGGGACAACGATTTGAAGAAGCTCCAGTTGGCAGGTTTCAAAGGGGATGGATTAGTTGAGAAAGACAAAATGGCAAAACTTGGGACTCATATGTGTAATAAGATTGAAATAATGTTTAGCTTGGAGAAAATAAAAATGAAATAAACAAATGTCGATGTTGTAAACTTCCTCTAAAGTAAGTTAAGCTTACTTTAATCTCTAAACAATGTTAGAACTTGGAATTGGCCTACGATTTTAGATTTAAAAAAATCTACATACTTGAGAGGGTTTTAAATCCCTTTACAGTTTTGATTACCTTTTGATGTCTATGAGGAGCATTGAAAACCTCAGAAGTTTGACTCTCACCCACTTTTTTGAGATCTAGCACTATAAGAGAAAGGGGTGTTTTAAGTATAGTCCTATAAATAGTGACCTATTTAAGAGTTTTTTAGTAAAATTTTATTAGAAATATATGTGTTTTCAATAAAAGTTTATTGAAAATTTTCTAAAAAGGTTATTATTTATAGGACTATACTTAAAACACCCTTTTCTCTTGCAGTGCAAACTATCAAATATAATCAACCTTGTAATGATGTAGTCATTCAAAAGTTGCCACATCATGATCAACTTAGTGATAATTCCTTGTTTCTAAAAAATAATTTTTTATTACATAGTTGCGTGTTTCATGTGAACTTTGTCAGAACAATACAAAAGTTTTAATCAAACCCTTTAATGCCTAGACAATCAAGTATGTATGTGTTGTAAACCATATAAATTCTAACATCCTTAAGGGGTAAAGATATGTGAAAACATAGTCATCACTTGAAGTGAATGCCACTTGTACTTTTTATACACCTCATACCAAGTTTTCAAAATTATATCTTCAATCATGATAATTTTCTATGGACTCATTAATCATGAAAATTATACTAAAGTTGTGGAACAATCTCTTTAGATTCAAAATGTGATGGGTTTTTTTCATTTAAATACCTTAAGGCTTGGGTAGGTAGGTTCATACAAAATCATTTTTGAATAGGTGAAAGTGAAGTTTTTACCAAAGATTCATGCTTGTATTTCTTCTATGAATTTTTCCCCCGATCAAATGTCAGAATCAAAAGTCATAGAGTTCAAGCTCAAAAGTAGCTTAAATAGTATGCCAATAGATAGGGCAAGCAATTGGGCAAGCTATGAATATTTTTCCATTAACTTTGAATTCTTATATCTTGTAATCTATGAAGCCAAATAGGCTGAAAATTATTTCCACATATCTTCATAGAAGTATAGATAAATCATATACAAATGAAATTAGAGAAAAATACATTTTTAAAATTTTCACTAAATACACTAAAAATGACAATTTTAGGATAATTATAAAACCACTAGCTCAAATTCTAGGATAAATTCATGAGATCTATTTTTTCAAATTTCAATTTTATACTTGATATAAAAAAGGAAATATTTGTGTTGGCCATCAGGGTTTTGATTCTTCCAAAAAATGAGTGCTCTAAGAAAATTTGAAATCTTGCTCATATAGTTACTTTTAGGAACATTTTCTTATTGCAAGATTCTTTTGTGTTTGTTAGATACCTCTATTATCTTTGAAAATTGGCATGCAAGTAATTAACATAACTATCTACCTATTGGTTTGAGTTTTTGCAATTAGATAGTGCCATCTTCTCCAAAAAGGTGAGCTAAACTATATTGACCTTATCAAATAGGGCAAAAATATTATTTTCTTCTAACTTGAAATGTTATAATTTTGTAATCTATGTAATCAAATGGTCTAAGATTCTCCCAACAAATTCCAATAGTGATCTACTACAAATTTGCTTAGAACTTGAAAGCTTGAAAAATGCTTGAATATCTTAATTATGCTCAATGGATTGTAAAGTGTTAATTTTTGAAACTTTTTGTAAAAATAATTAAAAAAAAATTGGGGATCAATGGGATAAAATGTCCATTTTTTTCTTTTAAATTAATATATGTTTCTTGATATGACCACATTTAAATGTAACAAATTAATTCCTAAATAATTGAAATATTTAAATAGAAAAGTCCAAAAATTGATATTTAAGTGAGATTTTAAAATAGAAGTAAAATTAAATATACAAGTTGGGTAGAAGATGCTATAGTTAGAAATTGGAAAAATATCATAATATTGTGCTTTCAAAAATGTACAAGAGTACCCTTGTATAGTTGTCATAGTATAATAAAATAAAAGTAAAATTCATTTACTAATTTATTAAATCATACAAAATATGAAATTCAATATATTTCCTTCCATGAGTTGAAACATCATGAAACAAAGTCTATACACCCCTCCTCATAGAGTTTTTTCTATTGATACAAAGAATGCAATTGGATGACACATGGTCCAAAAGATCATATAGTAACAAATAGAACAAACAACCTCATTAAAAGTATACATTGTTTTGTAATAGTTTTCTCAAAAACACCAAAAATGCTTGAGGAGTAAAATCCCATTTACATTAATATTTTTCAGTGAGACAATCTACCTCACAAAACTATTCTATCTATTTTAATCACATGAATATTTATTATAAAAACAATTAATACAAAGAAAGAATGACATGAGACAAATATAATAATAGTGATTACGTAATAATCTTGTGTTTCATATCCTAGTCTCAACTTGAAAACAAATTGTAAAAAATCTAGAGTTGCTTTCTTCTTACAAACACTCGTTGTAGTGTAGTACCATGTATTCATTTAACAAAAATTTAGAGTGATGCTCTTATTTCTCTAACACTTAGAATATCTCCACTAAGGCATATTATATTGCCACGCCAAATGATATGGCGCACTCGAGTGATATGTAGCAATCTAGTAGTTGCAAACTTTGTCGTTTTTCAATGCAAGTCATGCCACAATTTGCAGCCTACACTTGAAACTATAGTGCCCTTCTATTTTGACTTCTCACATATCAACTTTGCAAAGCTTGAATTTCTATGGTGCCTCAAGGTCATGGCTAAATTTCTATAGCTCCAAATTAATTTTGCACCTCAATTTAAGGGTATTTCTCACAAGTCTTTATGATAACACACCTTATCTACAAGTACTAGTGGGGCCCTTGTAACAAATTGACCCTTCTAAGGTTGTGATGCACAACATAGACAATATGGCATATCCCTTGTGGCGTGTTGTTTTAGAAGAATTAAAATTATATAGATGATCAACTTCAAAGGTCCAAAAGCTATAAAATAATTAGATTTGGGCATACAAATTTGTATCATTAGATACATGTATTTATGTCCATAATTTTGTTCTTAATTTATACCATATATTGTATTTGTATGCATGGAACATGGGACATGGGACATCACTAGGTATTTTATGCAATTTTTTTTGCTAGTTGGCTACATCTAAAAGATGTAGGTTGGTTTTTGTGAAAGAATTTTTCATTTTGGGGGGTCCAAATAGCTAGATTACTACTACTTTTCAAGACCAATGGCCAAATTTAGCTACTTATCACTTGATTTTGATAAAGATATCACATGAGTATTGAAGACAAAACTAGCCACTTTTCCAAAATGATCAATCTCTAAAGTCCCATAGTCTCCTCAAGGGACATATCAAATTTTGGGGGAGGTTCTTGTGACCTCAATTTTTAGTGACTTTTTTTGAAACTTTCTCACAATATAGAAAAATTGATTAGCTTTGTAGGAATATAATTTTTATTTCAATTGGTGCTCACAAGCAAGAGTTATACCACTAAAAGCCAAGAACTAAACCCAATGGGCAACACAAAAAAAATCCCCCAAAAAACAAAATCAATTCTAACTTTTCTTTTCCTAAAATATTATATTT
Source organism: Pseudoscleropodium purum (assembly GCA_963969395.1). Taxonomy (NCBI): domain Eukaryota; kingdom Viridiplantae; phylum Streptophyta; class Bryopsida; order Hypnales; family Brachytheciaceae; genus Pseudoscleropodium; species Pseudoscleropodium purum. Next base: position 1,226,009 of record OZ017799.1, read on the forward strand.
TTGTCTATATGTGAAGCTTTGATTTGTTCTATTTGGACTAATAATGAGAAAAATTAAGGACAATCTTGTTTTTTGGGCAATTTAAGCATCTTTTCCAAAAAAAAATTGTAAGATTCATTTATGAATGCAATTTTCACAATTTTTCAAATTTTTTTAAAATTTGAGAATGTTGTGTTTGCTTGCCAAAACAATCTCACCATTGGAATTATTGTCTTTCAATCTCATCTTAAATTTTTACCACATGAGCTAAGACAAGTGAAGTACAAGATCCTATGGTTAGATTCTAAAAAAATGTTTTTTTTACTTGGATTAACGCAACAAAAATGACACTTTTGAGTGATTTTTGACAGAAAAATGGCCTTGGAACTTTAGGGGTTAAAAAAATCACTATTAGAACATAGACACTACCTGATTTATCAGTTTGGGATGATAGGAATGGTATATGGAATATGATTATTAGCCCCACATAGAATGTATTATTTGTTTCTTCAATTAATAGTGAAGTCATTCATCAAACCCTTAAGGCCAACAACTTCCTTACAAGGTTAATGTTGGTATAAATTTTAAGTACAATAATACTTCAACTTGTTCTAATTTAAAATAGTGAAACTTTGATAAACTAGTCCTCTACTCACTACTAGGACAGCCCACTCCAATCATGTACATCTTTTTGTCGGCCCTAAATATTCTTATTTATGTAGACAACGCTTCCCCTATCAGAACTGAAAGACAAGATCACCACATTTATGCCGAATAATTTTTTTTCCAACTGAACAAAGATCATATTACAATAATATACTTAAAAAAATATATAATTTGCTATCAATGCAAGATTCGTCTTTCCTTGTTCCTTGTTAAAGATTGAACCACGACTAAGTTTGGCATCTATTTTTAGAATTATTTCCCCCACCACACCTTTTTTTTTCCCTTGCCTGCCGGTACAGTAGTACGACTTGGAGCCTGCGCAAATTTTGCCAAGTGTCCAAATTCAAGGTTTCCATACTCCTCGTTTGGGAGTTGTGACGGCCGGCAACACGACCGCGCATGTTCAACTGCTTTCAGTTGCAGGCCAATATCAATGACATCGAACTTAGATCTTTCAGTAGCTTTTTGATTTCAAAGTGCATTGCCCTGAATGTGTTTCGCGAGCTGTCCCTGTCCCCTAGCAAAGCAAAAAAAAAAGAAGAATTTCTATCTCAACTTAGGTACAGTCCTGTCATCACTTACTCACACTCCCCCGGACCCCGTGACGCGGTGACCAGCTGGCTTTTTGATGGATGGATTCTCTTGACTGGTCAAAGGACTCATGTTTTTGTTTTGTTTTTTTGTTTTTAAACAAGTGAAACGGAAAGGACTCATGATTCATGACTGGTAAGTGAGGCCGGCTGAGATCCCACTGAGGAAGCTTAACCCCTTAAACACAAAAGGGGTGACCTTCAAAATCATCCTTTTCTATTATCGTGTGAATCACTAGCTTCCAAAATTGCAAAAAAAGTCATTGCAATTCAAACTACTATAAAAGATCTTCCCTTTTCAAAACAAATTTTGAGGATGAATTTTTGTTGCACTTTTTCCCTATACAATTTGATTCCCTATCATCCATTAGACACAAAACATCCACTTCGATGTTCAAGGGTTAAATACTAGAGCATTTTTGAAAAAACAATCAAGGCTCTTGGATCACTTTCATGGAATAAACCCCGGGTTTAAAAAAAAAAATCAGGGTCAAGTGTATGTAAGCTTATGTTGAAATGAAGTCAAGCCCTAGTGAGTCATTCATTTTGATCATTGGAATAATAATGGATGGAAGTGAACATTTTAGAGTCAGCATGGCAGTGGCATAATAATTGTGGAAATGGGAGCTGAAATTTGGGCCAATTTGATTTAGGCCTTACTAAGAGGTGAGGGAGGATTGGCCCTTGTATTGTCCTGTCAAAGGGTAAATGTAAAAAATTGCCCCCTATTTTGTGCCGCTTAAATTTTTTATTTTGTTATGTCTCCTAGTTCATTTGGAGCCTTTGATTGCAAATATGAATTCAAAATATGCAAATTTTTATCATATGTGACAAATAAAAAATTTCAATGTTTTCTGCAAGGATAAAATAGAGGGCAATAAATGGGGTCAATCCTCCTTGGCCCTTATTAAGGAAGGTAGTTGATCCATTTGCGACCACTTAAGCAATTATGTGTATTTGGAGAACAAGATTTTATTTCTCGTAAACATAATGATTATGAATTTTTTAGTCAAAGATTTAATTTGACCTATTCTTGTCATATAGGTCTTCCTACTTCCAACCATGAATTGGTTGCAAAATCGACCAAGATTGTAGCCAATCGTAATGCACCATGATTTGCATTGAGAAATGTGCCATAATTAATCACTATTTTTCTCCTACTGATTGGAAAGAGAGTAGCCTATATAACAAGAATAGGCCCTTAGTTGGAAATGGATTAGCTACCTTAGATGACATGACACAACATTATCTAAGGTAGATCGACCTATTACTTGCCACCCAAATTTGCTATCTAGGTACTTTGGAGAAGCTATTTGTCAACTCACATCTTTTTAGAAGAGATTGAAAAGTTTGAGAGAAGCCATTTGCAAGTAGGATGAAGACATTCGGACATGAAATGAATTTTTTTGCGATTTTTCAAAGTTTGTTGGGAGTAAATTGGTAAAGCATCCATGGGTATATCTATGCTAAACTAGCTTTGAGGTGTCTCCTCCCTCAAGTGCATTGTTATGATGCTAAAGGGTTGCTGAGGTTGTAGTAATGGGTGAATGATTCATACAAGTGGGAGGAGGCAATAGATGGTAGAATTAGGTAATTGATGACATTGGGTTGTTTTACCTTAGTACCAAAGAGTATCACCACTTGAATATATAGTAGCCTACCCATTTTCAACCACTTAAGCAATTCCACATATCTGGAGCATAGGTTTTTTGAGTGCTTGAATTTTCCCATGTAAAGAAATGGGGTTTAGAAGGATTCCATATTTTTTCATAAATTTATTTCTCAAATTTTTATTACTACAAATCTTTTAGTTGAAGATTCTACTTGATCTTTTTTTTGTCATGTAGGCCTTCCTATTTCCAACCATAGGTTGGTTTAAAATAAACAAAGACTGCAACCAATCTTAATGCACCATGACTACGTTGTAAATTGTGCCATAATTAATCTCTTGGTTTTCTCATGTTGATTAGAAAAAGTATAGCCTATATGATGGGAATGGATCCCTGGTTGGAAATGGGTTGACTATCATATGTCAAACTTGGACATTTACAAACTTTGGATGGAAAGTGGGTACAATGCAATCCTTGAACCTATCTATATATTCTATTTGTATTAGGAAATAAGCAAAATTTGTTGGAATTGACAACTCCTTCAAGTTAAAACTTCTATGACTTTCACATTTAGTATGTTGGCATGATAAGCAATGAGAGAGTAGGATCAATTCGGGTACATATATTTTCACCACTTTGAAAATCCATCTAGTGTATAAAAAAAAGGTATGCTAAATGAATATGGACATAATAAGGTCAAAGTTGGACAATGGAGTGGAGATCATCAATGTCTAGGTTCCCAAAAAGTTTGCCTACTTTGGAGACCCATGCACACCACCTGTGTCACCATCTATGGATAGTGAGAAGTTTTTCAATTTTCTTTAAAATATCAAGGAGGCCCACACCACCCATGTCACCACCACCAATGGATAGTGAGAAGTTCTTCAATTTTCTTTAAAATGTCAAGGGACATACTAAATTTTAAGAATTCCGAAAATCTCTCCATTTTTGTTGGTCTCCCTAACTCAAAGTCTCCCTTGTAGTTTTTCCTCATTTTTTTTCTCACAGAGATGAAGGGTGTCAAAGTTCCTTTCCAAGTTTTCCCTTCTCAACAACCCACATGCATTCACGTAGCCCCAAATTCAATCTTCTTCCAATTCCAACTTCTCCTCAAAACTACGCTCAAATGCTCATACAGACAATTACAATTACAGACGCAGTTACCTTCAGTCCATGCTGATCTTCAATCTGAATTCAAAACCCGAAAACTAAGTTCGTCAAAGTTCACCCCCGTCGTGGGGGAGTCACGGAGTGACGACGACGCCAGCAACAGAGCAGGTGTTCCCTTCAGATAAGCCCAGCTGGGCAGGGCGGGGGGATCCGCCGTGGTGGATATCGGTTCCATACTGTCTGTCCAACAATCCAACAGTGACCATAACTTATCTGAACTTGCGGAAATGGAACCCACGCACCCACGCACCCACGCAGGCAGGGATCAAATTGCCACTTGGGACAAACTTGACTACGCTATCATACCTGCCTGAAGATAACCATTGCTTGGTGGAAAGCAGTTGGCAGTCAATGGGTCTGGTCATAGGACTCATGGTCATGTAAGTTCTGAAATGTACTCCACTAACATAATTTTAAGTTAACTCACAGTGGGCTTGCTCCCATTCAGTCTAAAATGTACACCACTAACATAATTTTAACCTGCACTGGGCTAGCTCCCATTCAATCTGAAATGGGACGGTTTACCTTATAAGAGCCGACTCATTTATGATCACTTGTCTCCCCCTTCCCCCCTTTACACATACATATTTTTAACTTATAGACTAATTTTTTTATATGAACTTGTGGTGTGGTTTTCGAAGTAGCTATGGCGCACTATTATTGGTTGTTAGGCTCTTAATATTGCAACTAATCCTTGGTTGATTTTGCAAATGGTTCATGGTTGGAAACATAAAAGTCTATATGACCAATATAAGTTGTACGATACAATTCAGCTAAAAAAATTTATGATCATTATATTTTGAGTTAAAAAATTCTGAAAAATCATATCATCCTTTCGAACTCTATTTCTACATTAGGGAGAAATTTCTACACTCGAGAAATTTGCACTCCACATGCCCGTAATTCCTGAAGTGGTTGGAAATGAGTCAACTTCCTCAACATAATTTTAACCCACAATAGGCTTGCTCCCATTTTAGTCTGGAATGGGATAGTTTACCTTACCTTGGTAACTTACCATAGTCTAGCAGTAACTGTCAGGGGTCCGCTTATCAATGCTGCTGCCGCTTTTTTTTTTTTTTTTTTTTTTTCCTTCTCTTTTCTTTTCTCTTCTCTTCCAACAGTTGGTCAAACTCTTGAAAAACTCAGTGAATGATCATGGGCTGGGTGGCTGGGATATTTTGTAATTTCAGAGTGGTAGTAGTAGTGAACTGTACTACTGTACAACAGGGCTGTTGGATCTCTTTTAATGAATGAAGGGAGGACACCTACCTACTTATTAAGGTAAGGTAGGGTAGGGTAAGGTAGGGTAGGGTAGTACCTTGGGGAAAATGGGAAAAAGTGGCACGACATGGAGCCACGTGTCCAATTTTGAATCCCCAATATGGGAACATGACAAAACAGGGTGCTCAGATCCCTAAACTTAAATTCCAAATTTCAGTGTGGTGTATCGTAAGTGATGTACTTTGGTGTGGGCCTGAAAAAACGGACTCTTATAATTGAAGTTGATGGATGGACTCCAAAAGACCAGTAGTGATGAGGGGGGGTCCTTTTTCCCTTCTCTTCTCTTCCAAATGAGGAAGAACTGGGTCTCGTAGTAGTACGGAGTACTATTTATTCAAAGTCAAATTGCAAAACAGTGCAAGAGCTTGACTGGAACAGTGCAAAGTGGCACGACAGGGAGCCAGGTGTCCAATTTTTAATGCCCAATCTGGGAATATGACAAAAGGGTGTGTGTGTGTGTGTGCACTCTGATCGCAAACTCCCAATTGATTCAGTGAGTGTGGTGCACTTGGGTATGGGGTGTGGGTGGGCCTGAATAAATGGACTCTTTATTATATAGTTCACGTTGATCGATCGACTCAAAAAGACCAGTTAAGTTAGAGCTTTTTTTCTTTCCTTTTCAATCTTTCTCTAACTTCCAAATGAAACGAGGATCGGAACAGTAGTACTATTATTCCAGTCAATTTCAAAATAGTGCAAGAGCTTGACTGGAATAGTGCAAGAGCTTGAAAAGGGAAAAAAAAAAGAACATGAACAGTGCAAGACCTCCGTCCGTCCTTGTACTGATTGAACGAATTTTGGAAGGATGTGGTCTTAAGGTGGAAGCACCAATAACCAATCAAATAAGCAATTTGGGGTGCAGATTTTGTGTAGTGTGAGTTGGTGGATATTTTTCTCATGTAGGAAGATAGGAAATATGAGGATTGCTAAATTTTCAGATTTTTATTCAGAAAATTGATATTACAGTGCATTTGGGGAGGTAAAGGAACTCTTGACCCATGAGCAATGTTTAGAGTCTTCTAATTCAAATCATTTCAGACAATACTTTCTTGCTCATTATTACAGGTGATGTGTCATAACCTTATTGGTTGCAAACTTGAAAAGGACAAAAAAAATTTCAAACTTTAGAATTGTCAGATCCAGCCTAAGGTTGGAATTACCACCCCTTCCATGTTTGGGTTGGAGGCATGGTTGGTAATTGGTGCCTCCACTTTAGTTGAGTGAGTGTCAAAGTTTGGATGAATGTTTATTATTGTGCTTTAATTGGGAGTGAAAGTGCAACTACAACAAAGCTACAATAAGGTAGAACCACCCATAGTCGACCACTCAAGTAATTTGGGATATGATCTGGAGTAGTACAAGGCAAAGCAAATATTTTCCTATGTACAAAGATAGAAATGACGAGGATTGCAAAAAAAATTGATAATTTTATCACGTGAAGTCAATTTACTATGAATTTTGGAAGGCAAAAAGTGCTTCAAATTCATAGCCAATGTTTAGACTCTTCCAATTCTAATCATTCAAGAACTACTTTTCTACTTATTACTTCCTACTTTCTTACTCACTTTACATGTGTCAGGAAGTTATTTATTTAGTCCCAACTTTGAAAAGGAGAAAAAAAATGCATTCCAAACTTTGATTGAAAGTCTCTTCTAGCCTTGGTTAGAAATAACTACACCCTATAGGTTGGGCATGGGGCTATGGTTGGGGATGTGTGGTCCTACCTTGATCATGTACTATAAGATACACCATTCACTTTGTTTTGAGGTGGCAAAAAACATGAAATGACATTTTTTCAACATGCTCTATTTTAACTATGGTAGCCGGCTCATTTCTAACTAGGGACCCATTTCCGTCATATAGGCTACACTCTTTCCAATCAAGAGGAAAAAAAAAGCAAGAGATTAATTATGGCACAATTCACAACACAATCATGGCACATTAAAATTGGTTGCAGTCTTTTTTTATTTCAAAACCAAACCATGGTTGGAAATAGGAAGGCCTACATGATAAGAATAAGTCAATTAGAATCTGCAACTAAAAAATTTGTAATAATAACATTCTGAGAAATAAAATTCTGAAAAAATATGGAATCCTTTTGAACACTGTTTCTATACAAGGGAAAATTCCTGCACTCAAGAAACCTATGCTCCAGAAATGCAGAGTCACTCAAGTGGTTGAAAATGGGTTGGCTACCATAAAATCTTACCTTCTTACTGCCCAATGTTTCATCCAACTAACATACCTCCCCTTTCCTCTAGTTTTGAACTCCCAACACAAGTATCCACTCCACCTCAGTTATATGGCTATGTTCCATTGAAATTTTTTTGTAGGAACAAGTCCTGGTCACTCCCATCTCCGTCAACGGGGGAATAACTTACTGTAGAATAATTGCACTCGAGGCTAGCTGAGTGAGTGCCCTCCATGAGCCTGCTGTCAGTCCGACGCTGTCCTGTAGGACTGAATGCATTATTTTCTGTTGTGTGTCAGAATCTCTGCAGAGATTTCTGTGTCTGCAGGTGCTCAGGCTGAGCGTGCACTTGATTGCGGCACCAACAAAGCAGGCCAACTTGTCCTTCGTCCTTGCCCTCTCTCTCTGACATACCCAGTCTTACTTCATTTACATAGAAAGCAAAGCAAAGCACGCACTACACTAAGCTTAAACTTACGCTTAACTTAAGTTCATGTTAAGTTAAGTTAAGTTATGATCCCTCTTTCTCCTTTCTTATTAGAGCCGGTCTGCACAGTCCCATTTGACTGATTAGTACCGTAAGTGGATTTTAAAGCAAAGGACTGATGAGGTTGCAAAACATTGAACACTGAGATTCGTGTCATCCCCCACATGAGAACAGTGCTCAAGAAGAAAAGCTGCTTGATTTACAAGCAAGGCGGGCAAGGATTAAGTGAAGATATTTCGTGCGAGTAATGCAAATAATGCCGAGTCCAAAGTTGGAAGCAACCGTGTCCCGGTTTTGGGGGCAACTGCCACTCTCTTGTTGGCTGATGAAGACAAAGGTTACAATCCACAAGTCCTCTGCTACCACTTTTATTGCCACATGGCACAGCATGGGAGGAAGGTGGTTCGGAGTCATAACTTAACCCCATCTTTCCAAATTGAGAGAGACGCAGAACTCTCCAAGATCTAGTGGTCTTCATTTAATATGGAGGAGCCTTTTCATCAACAAAAAGTACACATTTGAATGAGCACGATTCAAAGAAACAGTACTGTAGTGAGAGTCACCGTGGGACCCAAGAGCTTCAGCGAGTTGAGTTGGGCAACACGGTTACTCTTCCCAAAGATTGAGTCCAAGCTTGTCACAAAGCTCGCTGAAGAGAGTTGACGCATTTAGCTGAGTGTTTGCCATGTAATGCTCATCTCCAAGTCCGGGGGCAGCTTCTGTGGCGACTTCCCAATACCGTGCCCCTGTTTGACAACATTCCGAACGAAAAACCAACCATCTTGCATAGTGAAGAGCTACACAAGTGATGCACCATGCACCACAATATGGCATACAACCCACAAAGATGAACAAAGAGGCAATGAAAGGAAAAGAAATGAACAGGAGAGAATAAATTGGGTAACAGAGATGATGATTCAAGCGAGAATCACATCGGAGCTTGTCATAGATACTGACCTCATGTTACAGTGTTAAAAATTCCATCTCAGTAGCTACAAAATTGTTCCTAATCTCACATCTCCGGGTGCAACCAGCACCGTCATCTGCACTATTAAAGGGGATGATGACCAAGCTGGTTACATCAGGAAACAAAGTAGACAAAGCTCACGCTGCAGACACCCCTCCTCAGTAGTAGCACCCATTGCGGCTTTGTCAACTCGCCGGTGAAAGCAATATCTCAGCTCCAACTACTACTACAGCTAAAAACTAGTTACTGCAGATCCCAACACCTGACCTAACCCCCCTGCCGTATGCGTATATTCCCGTCAAGGGACAGTAATTCTAATGCTGGGAGGAAGGCTAACCCTAAACCATCACTCCAAAGCGTCTTATAAGAAGTGAATGAAAATTAAAAGATACGGTAAGGGTTAGGTCATGGTTTGGGATCCATGGTAATGTCGATGATGTCCAAATCCTTACAGCACGGTATCGAGGTGACTATGAATGTACATGAAAAAGAAGTCACGCTCGATCGAAGCCGAAGTCGATGGTGAAGAAGAACGTCCAGCTTGCAAACGGTGCATTCCAGCTTGCAAAGTAGAAGAAGAGCATTTCAGTTTGCACAAGAGAAGAAAGGCATTCCATCAGTAGTTGTGCACTTGGCTCTTGCGCAGACTACGAGCTCGCATGAAGTTCTGGATATGTCGTCGGGAAGCAGCGCCGACTTCATTGATAGTCTCCAGCCTGGGTTTCCACGAATTTGAGCGAGCAAGACTCGGTTGCTGTTGCCGTGAGGACAGATACATGGAGCGGAGATCGGGTGTGGAGTAGCTGATGATCGGCTCCTCCACATCGGAATCTACGTTTACCATCACGCCGCCATGTTTATCATAAAAGAGCTTCGGGCCAGCTTGACCCTTGACTGTCACTTGTGCAAATCCCGGAGTGGACGTGATCTCCACGGTAAGCTTACCGCGCCCCCGAGAGGGAACGGGCAGCTTCCCCTCCATCGCTGGTGTCGCTTGGAACTTGTGAACGGGAAGAATGTAGTACAAGCGTCCTCCCTCGAGCTCCTTGTCCGGAGGAAACGCCGACGACGTCGTGAGAGCCGATATCATAGCGCTGGAATGACAGACCGCGTGGTCTGGATACTGTTTCATGAGCTCCCCTGCCGTCACAATTTTTCGAAACACCTCGATGACTCCATCAGGACGTATCACTTTCGCTGGCGGCCCTTGCCACTCATCTTGCACTTGCTGGTTCTTGCCACTAACGCACATGTAATTTCCCATCGTCGTTCAAACACAAATCACCACACAGTCGTTCGTTCCTGCGACGACTACGCCTGCTGGAAGAAGAATCGAGTGTAAAGCTCCGGTCGCTCCCAGCACCACATAACCACTCGCTCTCGTTCACCTCGGGGACAAGGCCACTTTCCAAGTACGTTTCTCAAGAAACAAGAGCCTCAGCCCTTGCAAACTTCTTGTCGTCCTAATATACTTCCAAGTGTGTTTCCAAGAAACAATCCCCTCGTTCTTGCAATCGTCTTGTGACGTAGTAGACTCGTTAACGCCGTCTTTTGATCCGTTAGGTGACTCACAACAAGGAAAAACCTCGCCACCGAAAAAAAAGCCACCAAAAAAACCAAAGTTACAAATGATCCTCAGCAGCTTATTCTTGCACCGACTTCTTGCTCGCTCACTCGTCAAGAGAGTTTCAGAAAAACGCAAACCAAAAGCGGTGTCACTGCACTTCTTATTCCCAAGCTGCTTCTCCCCGCAGTCAAACGAATACAAAACCTCGTGCAGCCAGTCAACTAACCAACCAACCAACCAAGCAGTGGAAATGCACCGATTCTTCTTCACTTAAACGCACTACTTTCTCCCCTCTCCACTCGGTACTTGTTGATGGAATGACGAACGCAGAAGGTGGGTTTTGTAATTGGAGTCCGCCCTTCCCCAGGCCAGCCAGGTCCAGGCAGTCCAGGCCCAGTCCAGTCAAAGAAGAAGAAGAAGGAGAAGAAGCTGCAGACAGCACGAGGGTTGTGGCTGTTCAGAGTACAATAGTCGTGGTCTACTACTGCTCTGCCGTGGTCGTCTTAAGAAAAACCTAGAAAAGGGAAGTGGGGCCCGGAATAGAAAAGTAGCGAAGGTCGGCACCAATTTTGGCTATGGAAGGAAGGAAGGATCGGGGATGCGGTGGAAGCCGCGACTGGATGGCCAGCCCAAGGAAAAGCAGAGTCTCGGTCAAAGCAACGACTAAGTTAAGGAAAAAAATTAAGCAGGACGGAATGAAAGGAAACGGGACGAAGACGACGATGACGACAGACTGACTAGGGACCTGACTAGTAAGTAGTGACGCACGTACTGACTAGTAACTGACATCGTCAAAGAGACGTGGAGTGACCTGGGGAGTAGATGGGGTCGCGGATCGGGCGGTTGGAAGGAGGGAGGGATTTGCAACCGCTTCAGTGGGATTGCGCTGCTGGGGTGGCACTAGGACTAGGGATGGTCAATTCAACTCTCAGGGAATAATATGCTGTCAATGGTTATCTGATCTGTTTTGTTTTGTTTTTAATTTATTTTTCTTCTTCTTTTTTCTTCTTCTTTTTCTTTATTTATAAATTAAACAAATGAAGGGACCTTCAATAGGCTAGAGAGAGAAAGAGAGTATTTAGGTTTTTTCTCTTCGTCATTAGGTCTAGTCTTAGCAAGCTTTTGAATAAAGGTGATCATTGTTCTTGTCTTTATTAGAAGACATATGGTGGAAAGATTTTGTGCCTCCTCAAAATGAAACACGTGTTGGAAGCAATGGTAGCATGTTAGAGGTCATCATTACAAATAGTAGGTTTTTCAAGTTTAGTAGAATTGTGATATATGTTTTAGTAAAAAGGAACGTTTTCAAGCTACATGGTCTACCCAAAGATCCATATGGGACCATCTTGGTGTTAATATGATATTATTTTTATTACATGTAGCATTCAAAATATATTAACAAAGGGTGTTGATATAATATTATTCCTATCACATATAGCATTCAAAATACATTAACAGAAGGTGTTGATGTGATATGATTCCTATCACATAAAGCATTCAAAATACATCAACAAAGGATGATGTGATATGATTCCTATTACATGTAGCATTCAAAATACATTAGCAAAGGGTTTGCTTAATTTATGATTTAAATCTTGATGTCTTTGGACTACATTGTGAAAGTATGTTTTTCAAGACACTGTAGGACCAATTTGGTGTTAGTATGATAATATTTCCATCACATATACGGTAGTATTGAAAGTAACAAAGAGTTTGCTAAATTTATAATTGAAATTTTGATGGCTTTGAACTACATTGCAAGAGAATGTTTCCAAATATTCATATGAGACGAACTTGATGCTAATATGATAAGATTCCCACCATAGATAGCATTCAAAGTAACACAAAGTCTGTTTAGTTTATAATCCAAATCTTGATGTCTGCACTATAAGAAACCAAAGTTTAGTAATGCCAAAAAGAACATATTTCAGGTGACATTGAAAAAAACAAATCCATGTTTTTATGTCAACAATGATGTCCAATATAACATCAATGGACATCATTGTTGACATAAAAACATGGGTTTGTTTTTTTATATCAACTTGGATGTCACCTAAAATATGTTCTTTTTGATGTCAATCTGTCACCTAAAACAAGGTTTTCTTATAGTATTGTAGGTTGTGCTACAAGAGATGCTTTGAAAGATCAGTGTGGGACCAATTTGGTGCTCATATGATGATATTTTCATCTCACATAGCATTCAAAGTAACAAAAAGTTTGCTTAAATTATAATCCAAATTTTAATGTCTTTGGGCTACACTACAAGAGATGCTTTGAAAGATCCAAGTGGGATCAACTTTGTGTTGATATGATAATAGATAATAATAGATAATAATAGATAATAGATAATTTGCACAATTTGTGAATTGTGATGTAAATTTGAATTCTTTTATTCAATGCACTTTGACAAATATTAATACATATCCTCTTCCTTTTAAGAAATACATGATTATCCTTTTAACCCTTGAACTCCCTCCCTACTTTGATTCCTAAAAACCACTTAGTTTCCTAACTCTTACTTCTTAACCCTTTAGTAACCATGGTTGATTTGAGGGGTGAGCGCAGTTTTTGAATATAAATTTGGAAAAGGGAAATTTCATTACTGCTTCAAGGAAGTAATTCTAGATTAGACCGTAGGAATTGATATCGTAGGCTTTATCCATGATAAGAACAAAAAATGAACATGATTTAATGGTGTAATTTATTGTGAGTGATCTTCAAAGTGCAATGCATTGAAATAGCCTTCAATTGAAGTAGCATAACATATTATTGCCCGTAACTTTTGAAACATGTTTCTACAATTCATGAGGTTGCTAGGCAACATTTCTATTGTTCTTAGGCATCGATTCCAAATAAAATCACATGAGTTGCTAAATATATATGCAACTTAGAAGGTATGACTCAAGTTGCCCCTCTTGTATTTGGACAAGCACAACTATCTCGTTACTGCACATAATTCTTTGAAACTAGATTTGTTTGGAGCACACGCTAAAGCTCTATTTGCATTACTCTTTGGATTTTTTTCAAATACCTTGTATTGAGAGCTATAAAAGACAAAGAATCCAAAATTCAACCCAAAAGTGGTCAACCGGTCACTAAAGGGTTAATCTACACCTAAATGTTTGCTCTTAGATTTAGCAATCCAACTACTAAGTTATATTTGTCAACCTTAGAAAATTGATTTCTTGTAATAAATGTAATACTCAATAATAAAATATTCATTGAATATGGAACCAAAATCTAATAATATATATGAACTTTTTGTGCGTAGCAATGCCCATATAGATTTGGAGACCTTGATACAATTAGTAATCCAATTGCATTTGTCATTGATTCTTTCACTACCTATTCTACATTTTTTTTTTACATCATTATAATAGCAAGAGGTAAGTCTATACATGGTTTCTTCGAAGATGAAGGTCTTCTAATTAGTTGAAGAATGTTATGTACAAACTATGGGATTTAAAAAAATTGGAATATATTTTGGGAAGTATTCAAATGATAAGAAGTAATAGTAAAGATTATACAAAAATAAACTCATAAAAAATACTCACTTATGTTAGGGTCCAAATAATTCCGATAAATTGTTGTTTATTATCAATTTATTTTTTATTTTCATGTACAAATGAAGAGATTTTTTTGCAATAGTTTTGATAAGATTATTTTATATATAATTATATTTCTAAGTGACACCAAATTCTACTTTTCAAAAAGAATGCTCCATACAAAAAATTCACACATAAAACACTCTAGATTTAGTTTTTGAAATATGGTTCAATTTTACATTTAGGAAGCAACAACTTTTTTAATTTAGGAAAAAAATTATTCTTTTAGTGTAAAATTCTTAATCCATATACACCTTATAGTCATAGTTCCTATATTACAAATACATATTTAATCCCTAGAATTCTTCATATTCTGAGGCCTAAAACAACTTCAAAATATTAGTCTCTAAAGCAAGGCAAAAATCTTCATCTATATTTATTTCTTAACAAATACAACCATTGAAAGCTTTAGTAGACTTGTTAGAGTACACCCTCTTAAAATTTTAAAATAAGAAACCTTACCAATTGCAAAATCATGATGCTTGGATTTCAAGAAGAAGTATTTCCACCTCTTCCTAAATAAAAAAATATCATCTTTCAAACATTTATCCAAAATGTGTAGATCCTACAACTTGCAACCCTCTATATAATACATTGAAGAAACAAACTAGAAATACATATAAAAAATTTCAACAAAAAATATTTCATATTCATGCTTGAAAAGAATAGTGAATAGAAAGAAGTTAGAAGAGAATGATTTAAAATACTAATTGTGAAAAATTTAGTTATGAAATTGAAAAATGCCAATCCCAATGGTTGTCATTATGGTGTAATAAATAATACAGAACCTATGGTTTTATCTTATTTCCAAAATATTCAAAATTGAGTTAAATAAAAGACTTTGAAGTTTGTTTTAGATTAGAGATTCAATAATTACCCACAAACTAAAAACTCCTCGCAACCTTCATCTCATTAATCATAATGGAATGATTAAGAGCTTTTCACACACACACACACAAAACCAATTTCAATTATTTATTTCTTACAAAATTAATTTTCTTGAGCTACTTGCATTGCACAAGCTCTAAAAGAAACTATATATCATAAAATAACTTTTTAACCATGTATTTAAAAGTTATGAAAATAATTTTGCCTTAAAGCTATGCCTCACCCACACGATTTGTGAAAATTTCAAAGCAAAAACATGGAAATAATTATATTTGTAAATGGATGATTGAAAATACTATATTGCCCCCAAATGCTACTTGATCTTTTTGAGGTTAAAAAATGAATAAATTTTGAACTAACAACAGTTATATCAACTTGTGTCTCATAATTCTAGTTGAAGAGAGATAGATTCCTTGCACCAAACAAACAACTTGTATAACTCCAGGTTTGTGTTGCCCCCTACATGGACCCAAAAGGCAACAAAGTTTTGGGATTATGTGTAGCTTGATTTTCAAGCCCCTCCTTCCTTTCTACCACTAGCAAAAATTTTGCATTAAAACACATGAAAAAATCGAAACAATATGATAAAAAAAAAACTTTGATTTTGACACGCAAAATCACAAACTTGTCACAATAGACTAATATTTTTTTTCTTCTTCTTCTTTAGATGAGGACATGCTCTTGGATGAGTCATATTGCGCCTCCATCTCACAAAGCCCGCAATCGGACTCATAGGATGGTCCAATGACATTCTGGTCTTTGTGATCATGCAGGAATTCAGGCTTTGGCAGGGGAACGTTCTTTCAATGCGAGAGATCAAAGTGTTTTGCAGTTGGCAACTTGGCATTGTGGGACTTGTACAAACTTTATATGAGTATTAAAGGTATGTTTGCACTTGGTGTTAAAGAGTATTGTTACTGAGGGTCTTCGGAATGAGTTCAGTGCATTGCAAACATCACCCCTAACATCATGTGTGAACAGACCTAAAGCTTGTGTATGGTTTCAGTAAGGGTGGGAGGTCCATAAACCAACTGGGTTTTGAATGCGGCCCCTATCAGAAATGAGTGACATTCACCTTGAAATCAATCTATGATTGTCATTGGTGGAGTAAGGGTAGAAGTACCTATTTGTGATAATGTAATTTTTAAAAGGATGAGTTGATCACTATGAAAATTGTTTCTTTTGGTATGGTGTGAATTGTTGGCTTAAAAAAATGCAAAAGCATTCATTGGAAGTCAAACTATTATAGATGACCTTCCTTTTTCACACAAAATTTGAAGGATGAATAGTTGCACTTTTGTCCTACATGAAGAGATTCTTTGTCATTTGTTGGCCGGGAAACGTCCTTAGCATCGTTTATAGGTTCAACATTTCAACTAATAGGATATGGAAAAATTGTTAAGAACTTGAGGTTAATGTGCGCACACATTAAGATGAAGAGAAATGTTAAAAAAAATCCTATAAATAAATATTTTATTCAATATAAATGTGAACTTTTCATTCGGATCCATTCTGGTCTCATGGACTCACTTATTATGATAAACTTTGGCACTTTTCTCGAAGGCAAGAGGGAAGAGAGATGAGTGGACAAGAAGGTACAAACAAAAAATCTTTTTCAATGAATAGTGCATCCAATTGTTGTCTACAATAGGTTATCTTATAAAGCCATTACAGAAGACTATTCAAAATATGTACTTCTACTATGGTTATGCTTACAAAAGGGACAGTTTATGGACCTCCCAAGATACCTTGGTCGTGCCGGAGGAGTTTTTGTACGGCAACTTGTAAGTTAGTAGAAATATAGTGGCTAATGTTGAAATACCTATTTTGATTAACTTAAATATTTTAGCCTTTATGACATAGGAAAGTTGTGAAAAAAATTGAGTTCAATGTATACAAAAATAAAGATGACAAAGAATGTTGAAAAAAACAAATTTTTTTCTCCCAAAACAAATACTTGATTGAATTTAATTGTGAATTTTTGACTTGAACCCAATCTAGTCTCATAAACTCACTTGTTTTGGTTAGCTTTGGCACTTCTCCCTAAGCCAAGAGGAGAAATGAATGGACAAGAAGGTACAAACAAAGGGCCTTTTACGATGAATAATGCCTCTAATTGTTGTCCACAATAGGTCAACCTATACAACCATCGTGGAGGGTCTATCCAAGATAGGTTCTTCTACCATACCTTACCCATGAGGCAGTTCTGGTGAAATCTGGTGTTGAACCTTCCATCAAGTTTGTTTTAATTACAGATTTAATTTGCTTTGATTTTGGTCATACCAATTGTCATGGGATTTCAATTTGAAACTTGACTTTGATTTTCAGAACAATATTCTCCACTAATAAGTTAGTATGCTTCCACCGGCGGGTGCTAGTCAAATTTGGAGTTTGTGTTGGATATATTGAGGACATCAACAGAACATCTGTGCCACTTGGTTGTCTACAGTATTAAGAAAAGAATAATGTAGGATACTAGAAAAAGGTCATTAGCCCTTTGCGGCTGTATACTAAATTATGAATTTAGTAGTATCTGATCATAAAAATATTGACCAAAAAGGTCATTAGCCCTTTGTGGTTGTATAGTATATTATGAATTTGGTAGTATTTGAATGTAAAAATATTGACCAAATATTTTTCAATATAAAGTCAATTAATAATGATGATATACTAGTATGAAAATAACAATGTATCATGATTCATATATTAAACCACAATTGAAGAATTATAAAGTAAAATATGGGTCATATAGAGGGTCCCTCAAGGTTTTTAACCTCAATAGCATTCCCTCAATGGAAATGAGTTGTATGAGCATTTTTGTACAAGTTTATATGCATGTAAGTTTTGAGAATATTTTCTTTGTTAACCCCTAAAGGACCAAGGTGCGTTTTTAGCAACTTAACTTTTTTCGGCAAGAGCATGTGAGCGGAGATTTCTATATTTTTGGCCCAAATTTCAATAGAAGATGTGGACAAGGAATATCTTCATTTGCACTAAATTTGAAGAAATTTGGAAATATGAGGCAAAAGTTATGGCCTAATATGTAGTTTGTTTCTCAACTAGGGCAGTCCGAGTAGATCTGAAAAAATCACTTTTTTCAAAAATAAAAATTTGGAATTCATTTTCTAGATTTTTATATACATAGAAAGCTTCGAATCATTATATTTTGATCAATGAGTCAAAAGTTACGAGGTGTTTTAATTTGCGGGCCGTCATAGGTTCTCCACTCCAAAATAAACTTTGAAATTCTTTATTGAACTCAATTTTCAATATTTTTAGAAAAAAATTAAATGATAAAATGTAGATTGTTTATTGCAATATTTCAACCATTGGGATTGGCATTTTTCAATTCCATCACTAAATTATTAACAATTTAGTATTTTGACTCAATCTCTACTTCTTTCTACTTACTATTTTTTTTTATATATGTTGTACTGTACAATGCTAGATGATCTGAAATTTTCAAGCATATAGCCAACTTGACTTGAAGAATGAATCCAAAGAGTTGCAACCATTTTGGACATTTTTTCATACAAATGTGACCTTGTGAAGTGCAGCTGCCCGGTTTTTTGCAGGGCCCAAAAAAGGCTTTTTGTCAATTCAAAAGCTAATATCTTGCAATCTATCCGGTGAAAATTTCTGAAAATTTTTCCACATCTTTTCAAATTATCGTAATACAAGATCCTATAGTTGAATGTGTCTAAAAATGTTTTAATTTTTTTTGAATTATAAATGGCAATTTTGGAGCATTTTTGATGAAAAAATAGTCAAGGAACTTTAGGGGTGAAAGACATTAGAAGAAATTTGGGGCCTCCGGAAGATTGCAAGTTATCAGCCCTTGTCAATGTAGAAACTGTTGCAGGAACCCAAATCTGATGTGGTCGAGAGAATACCATGTCATCAATTTTTTTTATTTTTTTTGGTAAAATTTTTTTTGAGACCTTTTTTTGCATTTCAGGATCAATTTTTTTTTTAATAATTCTTTTAAAAAAATTGTTGGCCTAACAACAACTAGCAATATTGGGATCATAACTAAAACGGCCCTTTGGAGGCCTCAAATCTCCCCTAATGCATCAAATAATGTATTGTAAGGGAGTTCTTTTTGCTTTCAAAGAAGTCAAATTGAAAAATAAGTTTGTGGTTAGGGATTTTTACCATATTTTTCAATTTCTCGCGACTATTGTGCTAGTGAAAAAATCTTGTCATTTCCAATTGTTAAAGATGTAGCCACATTCAAAGATTGGGGAGAATATCTCACTAATAGAAAGGGTGGTCTTTGGGCACCAAAGAATAGTGCTAGAGTGTGGTGTATTAGAAATATGTTGGTCCATGTTGAACAAATAAAAATCAAATTTTGAAGCTCTAACCCTGGAACGTTTGGATCCATTTCCAAAATTGACAATTTGAGAAAAATCATTATAAAGTGGTATTTGGTAGAATATTTTGGAATTTATATACAAATGAAAGTTGTAAATTTTGAATTGTAGATTCTATCCATATGATTAGATTCACTAGTGCTATCACCAATATTTTTATTTTAAATTTGAAAGGAAAATTTCAAAATTCCTTCAAAATTCAAGTACAACAAAATATTATCATTTTTTGAGTAAAAATTTGTTGGAGTGGATTTGAAATGAGGTTCTCTTGATATGGTGATTTTTTGAATTTTTTTAATCTATAACCTCATTTTGCAAATCCAATTTTGAATTAAAATCAATGCAATTTTTGGCTTGACACACTTCCACATTTGTAATTTTAGAAACCTATGAACTCTAAAAACACCATATCCAACCGTTGGATAGAACAAAAACTTGATAAAGTATCTCCACAAACTAGATGACTTTCATCTAAGTAGGAATGAGAAAGAAAATTGAATTTCATTTTATTCGTTGTCTAAAAATTGGACATCAAAGAGCTCTAGGGCTAACATACAACTTACTATTTATTATTGTTTTGGTTTTAGACACGAAAAATTTCAAATATTTGGAAGAATGATTGTCTAACATTAGAGGATTTGTAGACCCTCTAGAGGGCTATTCTAAGCAGTTGCATTGCGAATTCCCCCCTTGCAGTTTTTGGAGAACGATTGTTTCCAACAAAAAAAATTACTCTTGAAATGTAGAAAAAAACTGAAAAAAATAAATTTGGATGTAGTAGTCGCATTGCCACGTCAGCAAGTTGCCATGGCCCCTTGTAGGGCAATTCCCGTAGTTTGGGAACTCGCAACCCTCCTAGGGGGCCAAAAATCTTCTAATGATAGTTAGAAAGAATGAAGGAGTGAATAAAAAGATATAATATTTATATATTATTTTATTTCAAAGGTGTAACACAAAAAAACATAGCAATTGTAAACACAAAAATAATCTATCTCTTCCAAAAAATGAACATACATTACTTACTTATAGGATATTTAGGAGTATAATAAAGCATGTTGTCCAAATGAAATGCAAAAGATATTTATGAGCATATTCATTATATTGCAAATGGTAATGAATAGTCATTTTTAGCAATGGTATAATTCAAGCAAATAATACAAGATTAATTATCTATGTGGTTGATGGATCATACGAAGGCCACTTCAATGCCAACTAAAACATCAATTAGTTGGAACTTTTGTTTTTTTCTACAATGTTTAAAGAGGTGCATTTAGCATTTAATAGAAAATATTTATATAAACAAGAAAAAATCACAAGAAATTACCAAATAATTCTCACTCAATGTAGTTTTTGGAGTATATTTTCCTTCATTGCATGTTAATTTTGTATATATTTCTCAACTTCAAAATTCCACAAAAATTTGTAGATGTAGAATTTAGTTTGAAGATTCTTGAGTCATGTACATGCTTGGATTTTAAACTACTACTCTAAAAATAAAAACTCAAGTCTACTTCAAAAAAATCCTTGCACATACAATATTGTACTATCATAAGCCTTTGACAAAAAAATAAACACACAAATAAATTTACCAAACTCTTAAAAATATATTATTCTACAATCCAAAGAATGAAATTTGGTATTGGAATAATATAAACTAGGAGGATATTTTTTTTAAAAAGAAAAGAATAAAAATACAATTTTATGGTAGGCTAGATGGAATTTTAAGCCATTGTGGCCGTTGAATGGCAAGGGTCCCTCCATAGCTTTCAAGTGGCAAAATATTGCCAAAAATCCTTTATTTATTATATTTTTTTCCTTACAAGCCAAAACATTGAATGATCGATGAAAAAAATGCATACAAACATGTCTATGCATAAAAATTATATTCTTGGGTTTATAAAAAGAATTTTCATTCAAAAAATTAATTCATGCACATGAATACATCAAAAGTTAAACAACAACAATTGACTAATACCTCAAAAATTACAATGTAATTAAAAAAAATTTAAGTGGTGAATATCCTCACTAGTCCCTTCCATTATTCCACCTCCTTAGAAATTTCAATATAGTTAGGGGACAAAATATTCTAGTGGGGCCTCATCGAAAATTATCTAAGAACCATTTTGGTCCCCTCAAGACTTTACAAGTCACTACTAGAAACTTTAGTTTTTCTGTTGTTTTGGTCACATTGATTTGGTCATTTGTTTGTTGATAATCAACAAACAAGCAACCGGATCAACATGACTGAAACAACAGAAAAATTGAAGTTTCTAGTAGTGAGTTAGGCATGCTATATAATCGTTTGAAAAGGTCAATGGTAGGTACTAGCTCAAGTTTGTTGTTTGTATATTTTCAAAAGATCTTTGCATAATATCTTCTTTTGCGTAAAAGTTTCTTACTTGTGTAGATTGATTCTAACTTTACTTCCTATTATATCTAAAATTTCCAAATCATTACATCAATTCTCATGACTAAAATCCTTAAAAGTTTGGAAAAAGATCCTTCTATCAAAGAAATTCTAAATTGGACCTCAATTTTTTTTTGCAAGGTAGGCCTACCTCAACATTTTTCACCTTGCTAGATAGATGAAAGAAAAATAAAACTTCCCCTTATTTTGTATTGTAGATGGTTTAATTTTATATTTCTCTACTTCACTATCCTAGTGTAGTACCCCTAATTTCAAATATGAAATCAAATTTTCCAAACTTGATTATTGGTGGTAATAATATGTTCTCGTGTTTTCTTTGAGGTGAAAAACTTAGAATTAGATCTCCCCTTGCAATAAGGTGGGTACATGGAGCAAAATTGCACCCTACCTAAAATATCCATCATCACATTATGTACATTTCCAAAATCAATATGTGTGTATGTTGGAGAAACAATTTCAAAACATCTACCAAAAAAACTTTGAACCTTCATATCTTTTACATACAATATCCAAACGTTGCATTCTTTGGTGCATTGGAACCTCTTTTCACTTGTCAACAAAAAAAATGTAAATTTGACTATTCTAGTAGTAGTAGTAAGAAGAAGAAGAAGAAGAAGAAGAAGAAGAAGAAGAAGAAGAATTGGACCATGAAGGTCCAAAAAATATGAAACGACTTGGATTCTATACCAAATTCCATTGTTTTCTTCCTCCCAAAATTGGCTGAAATTTTTTTGAGGAGTTCAATTAGCTTAAACCCAAAATGCAATCAACTCTGAAAAGGTCATATTCAACAACTGACCAACTACCAAGGCTATTTTTTGGGGGCTTTCTAGTGCCAGATTGCACTAGAATAAAGTAACCTGGCTTTAGAATGGCAACAAAAAATGAAGTTTTTGCTAGAAAATTTTGAATTAAAAATATATGTTGGATGAAATCGCCAAATCGGGGATGGAAATGGAATTATGGACATGTGATATGTGTTAATGTGATATTTTCTATCCAATATATGGATGAATGTTGAAATTCGGAGCACCACTCTAACATTTTATATTGCTACTTTGGCACCTCATAAAAAATGAACAAAAAACATCTTATTGGCTATATTAGCTTAAGGGCCTACTTCCATGTGTTGTTGGGGGCCGGTGAAGCCCATTCCTCAACGATAAAAATGGGTGTCTAATTTTATTGGAACTCCCTTTCTACCAGTGATTGGTGGGCTTCACCGACCGTCGATGCCACGTAGAAGCCCACCCTAAGTCCAAATGTGAATTCAAAAGATGCCAAATTAGGGTGACAAACTCAAATAGTAGGCGTGTGCCTTTCTTATTATTTGTATAGTACCTGTCCTGTAGACAAAAACTACAGGAAACTACTTTATGAACTTTAGTAGTAGCCCAGCCATACTATACTTGCCTACACTAATAAACATACAATAGGCATGTGGGTTGCTTTCATGACTTACAAGCCAGTCAGGTATAAGTTTAAAGAGAGAAAAAATGATTAAAAAAAGAAGAAGAATTGTACTGTTTCCCCAATCAATGGAAATTGTTCATTTATTTCTTAATTTTTTTTAAGAAATGATCAAAAAGCTCCCTTCGGGAATGTGCCAGTGAATGAATTGAAAGTCATATAAAACCAGTGCCATTATTGGTACTAAAATATAACTGCACAATCATATGGCAGGAGGCTAAATCCAGTACTAATTCGTGGGATGAGTGGGGGTAATTGGGGGGTTCACCGGGGGTAAAAAAGAATAAAAGCTTCCTATTTTGAGCCATGTCTAGGGTATGTTCTACATCCTACTAGCTAATCTAGGGTCTCTAATTGCAAATATGAATTCAAAATTTGCCAAAAAAATTTATGTGAAAAATTAAAAATTCAACATTTTCCCCGGGGTAAAAAATTCATTGTTTTCACTGTTTGTGAGACAAATTTCGTGCCCCCTATTCATATGCATCATTCAATATTTTTTTATGCATATTTTTTTGCTACTTCAGTTGGGTGCAACCCAACTGAAAGATGGTGTCTATTTTGTTTAAAATAAATTTTTCAATTTTTCTTTTAGTCCAAATAGCCATATTATTGTTCTATTTGATTATTATTCATGCATTACCTAGTTTTGATAGAGATATTGCCAAATATCACCCAAATATCCCATGAGTACTAAAGAAATAGTAGGATATTTCTTCCAAATGATAAAAAAACATTGTATGCATTTGTATAGTTTGATATGAAAATGTACTTAAATACAATAATATAATGAGATATGATAGTATCAAAATAAAAGAAATGAAAATATAGAAGTGAAAGTATATGATAGAATGAACTTCATGTAACTTCAATTTACTTGAAGACAACAAATTTCATCCCAAAAGAAAAAGAGAAATCATACATACCATTGTTTACTAATAGCATTGGTTCCCAAAAACATTATTGAAAATCCAACTCATATAATTTAGGAAGGCTAGAAGTTTCTTGAAATAAAATCCTAGAGGTGAAATATCTATCATTTTCATACACTCAAGAGAGTTTGGTATGGTGTAATATTCATGTGACTTAATGAGCTAGCCAATACACTACCATGCTTGTTGGTTGCATTGACACAAAAACTTTGAATATATGTAGATTACTAAGACAAATTTTATTGAAATCTATTATGACTACAATATGTTGGCTTGAAAAGGTCCTACTATTAATGCATTTGTAATGATATGAAATATGCCTCTTTGTTCCAAAAATTGTGAATACACAAAGCTTCTAAATATTGTTGTTGAAGTTTTGAAGATGGTAGGAATAATTTGGATAATATAGAAAACAAAAGGCAAAGAGAAGCAACCTTTTCATGACTTTAAAATATTTCTAATGATTGGATGAATGCACATATATTTTCACTATAAGAAACCAAAGTTTATTGATGTCAAAAGGAACAAATTTTAGGTGACATTGAAAAAAAAAAAATTGTCAACAATGATGTCCAATATAACATCAATGGACATCATTATTAACATAAAAACATTTTTTTTTTTTTAATGTTGCCTTGGATGTCACTTAAAATCCGTTCCTTTTGATGTCTTCCAAAGAAGGTTTTCTTACAATGTTTGAATATTAAATGAACTTTCATCCATTATCTACATATTTATAAAATTAAATAGCTTCATGGTTTTAGTGAAGATTGCAAATTAATTTGCTACTTAGAAATATTGTGAGTTTGAACATCCAATATTGTTGTTGTATGCTAATATATATATACAGAGAGAGGTGCACACACATACACACTAATAAATTACTAAGATATACAAAAACTCTAAATTCAATGCACATAAGATTAACTTTGTAATTGTGGATGTATATCTTTGTGACATTGTATTGTAGTAGATATCATATGATAATCCACCTCTTAAACACTTAGGACCTTCATGTAACCCTATATAAGGATTTTCCGTAAAGATAGGCATCCAATTAGTTTGAGAATGTTATAGAAAAAAGGTTCAAGTAAGGATCTAAACATGTTTGTCTTAGTTCTTGTGGATCCTATTGCCAATAGAATGAATATTTCATATTCTTTTTCATTTATTCAATGTTGCATATGCTTTATGTATATTGCACTAGAGCAAAGCATATTACAATGCAACAACACTAGAGGAAATTCATCAAGCTACAAGATTTTATCAAGAAGATGTTTGGATGTCATTAGAATTGAGGAAGAACATGTGAGTGAAAAGTTGTATTGAAGAAAATGTGATGGATGAACTTGTGACACAATTTGCATTTAATATAAGAAATTGATAATTAATCATGATGAACGAGGGCTTGTTGCTATTAAAAATGGTCAAAGAGTAGATACTACACAATTATGGACACTATTGGATATGACAATATTTTGATACCATGGTCAATTTTCCTTTGATCTAGAAAAATGAGTTTGCTAGTTAAATAAGCTCAATTAGTGTATTGATGGAAGTAATAAAACTAATTTGTATTAACATTGGAACTACTTGTATTTTGCTTTACAAAGTGCCTTACCTCTAAAGGACCAAAGAGCCCACTTTAGTTTTTTTTAGAACTTGAGCAAGCTCTATTGACTTCATAATTAAAAATATTCACATGAATTTTTTTGAATAAATGTTAATCATCCTAGTTTACATGTGAAAGTTTTGTTTAACCTCTAAATGTTTGTGCATTCCAAAGTAGATGTACCTTGATTGTAGCTTCTATGACATCTATTTTTTATATTTGATTAAAACTAAGAAAATAAAATTTGATAAGTTTTGGTTGTATTCCATTTCAAATTTGAAAAAAAAATGAAAGTATCACTGCAATTGCCAATTCCAACTGTAAAAATCCAAATCACAATTTTTTGAGTATTTTCATTTGAATTTTTGAAAAACGGTTCTAAATTTTAAATTTTAAATTACACAATTATGCTTTTATTCTAAACTCCATTTAATGGTATAAATCCCAAATTATTCTTATATATATAATAATTGATATAATTTTATTTGCATCTTTTATATTCTTAAATCATGCTTATTTGATTTTTTAATAAAATTTTATGAGAAAATCAATATCAATACAAGATTCATCAATAAATTTACAAGTGAAAAGTATCAAAATTTAATATATCAATTATACTAGACACTAAATTTATTTTGATAATGACATTTGATTTAAAGGTCATTGCCAAGGGCGTCTTGGTTGTAAAAAATTAATTAATTAATTGAAAAAATTCATACTAATCTCCATTGCTAATTGTACCTCTTGAAATAATTTCAACTTAATTAAACTATGTTTGCTATATTTACTAAATTGTTTTCACTTTTAGCTACAAAATTATAACAAAGACATTTTTTCACAAAACAATTTGAAAATCTTTCCAATGATAAATAGTTTATAGTGTCATATAGTAAAAATATGAGAGTGATATAGGAGCACAATTTAAAAGGTTAAATTTAGTATGAAGATGATATTTGACCATTTTCCAATAGATTTGGTCCTTTAGGGGTGAAGGTCATTATGATAAATATTACAAAGTTAGAAGGGATTTTTTGATTTCAAGGTCAAATCAGGGCAACTAAAAATGTGTTCTAAAAAAATATTCATTTATTTGATTTGATTTTGTAGATTGATACATATTAAAAAATATTTGAACAATTCAATTCTAAATTAATTATGAGATGAAATTTATGATGAGTTTTGTCTTGTGGATAATGAAAATAAAAAGAACATATAAACTCATTTTTTGAACTCAATTTTGAAAATTTCTAATCAAAACAAAAACAAATATACCTATTATTTTTTAGAATATTTTCACCATTGGGATTCTCAATAAACAATAGGTATTTTTATTATTTTCTTTCATTCAATACTACCACTTTATGTGTTTTTTAAAGATGAATATGAAAGTTCTTTTGGTTAAATTTTTTTCCATATGTATTCTCAAGTCTCAAACCATTTTCCAAAATATTGACTAAAATGCACAGGTTATAGGACATATGTTTTTTTTCCTAAAAATGTTGAAAAGATGAAACTTCAACTTTTAGAAAGGCTAGAAAATCATATGTTTTGAAGTTTAGACACATTGAAGTGATTGAACATGTAATTGGTGTGGATATTCACTATGAAGTTTGGAAATGATTTATTTCAACAAGTTCACTAAAGAATCCTACATTTGAATTTGTTCCAGAATAAATACATATGAAGATTTTAGCCTTGCTTTGGAGATGAGTATTTTGAAGGAGTTTTGGGCCTTTTACTAAATATAAAAGAATTGAACTTTAGGAGTCAACCAAAGGATTCTACATTTGAATTTGTTAAAGAATAAATACATATGAAGATTTTAGCCTTGCTTCACCAACAAGTATTTTGAAGCAATTTTGGACCTCTAAACACAAAAAAAACTTTAGCTTGGGTATATTGTGGAAATAATATCAATAATCATATAACCTACACTATTTCAAATAAAATTTGATGACATTCTACTATCTCAAATAATCAGGTGAATGTCATCAAAATTTTTAATCCACAATCATCTCCCAAAATGTTAATCCAAACATTATCCACTTTTTATTTCCATTCATCCAAGTCTTGATACTAATCACATTCATCCAATGTTCATCTAATGTTCATCCAAATACCGAATCGCCGTAGGATGTTAAATCATGCCCAGGAAATGGGTCCAGCAAGGTAATTTGGGGGTTTATTGGAGGTAAAAGTTAAAAAAAAGCCCCCTATTTTGAGCCGTGTCTAGGTTATGTTCTAGACACCTCTTAACAAATTTGGGGTCGCAAATATGAATTCAGAATTTGCAAAAAAATAAAGATTTGTGTGAAAAATAAAAAATTCCTGCGTTTTCCCCTGGGGTAAATTCAGGCTCCTGGGCCCATTTCCTGGGCATGATTTAACGTCCTGCCCGAGTCGCCTCCGTCCCACTCAATTGTCTTTCCTTCGTGCCTGCCAATCTGGTTGATGAATCTCAAGATATGACACCTGGCAGATAGGAATTGAGTAGTTGCGAAGGTGGACTTTGACCAACCCGAAGGAGAAGAAAGTTGACCCACTTGCCAATAATTTTCAGTCTTAAATTTTAAAACTTTTTCTCGGCACAAATTGAAATGTCAGTGGGCAAACTGGCAATCAAATCAAATTGATTTTCAATGGAAATTGTCCATGTGTTTTAAAATAAAATAAAAAATAAAATAATAATAAGAAAATTGTCCATTTGTTTAAGAAAAATTAATAATAATAATAATAATTTCTGTTATGGATGGACTTATCAGGAAACAACAGGTGGAGAAAGGCTAAAAAGAAGCTAATGAATAGATAAGCTTGGCTTAGATAAGTTAAGTGTTGCCTTTTTGACGAAAATCCTTCCTTTGAATTTAATTTTTAGCTTTAAATGGGGGGGGGGGGGTGGGGGGCGGTCATACGTTCCACAACTTGATTTCAGTCCACTCTTGACTGACGAGTGACCATTTTTTTTTTCAATTTGTCAAACCGTACACAGGCGTCAGATTTTATGGCAGAACTGCCTTTATTATTAATATTATTAATACTTTTTTTCAGTGGCTGGAATTTTAGAATGTTGCGTGTCACTGTTTGATTGGTTGCAATGATTGAAAAGAGTCTTATGCGGAATATCGAGAATATTGAACAGGGGACTCACGAGTCACTTTTTGATTGGTTGGAATGATTGATTGAAGAATTCTCTGTAGAAGAGAAAAGAAGAGATGTGTATCTACTTTCATATAGATGGTGACACCTGTCATAAGATTAGATTGGTGGATAAGGAGTCTTAAGAATCTTAAGTGATATCAAATTTGACACTTTCAAAGTCCAAATTACAAAGCAGAATTGCATGTTTTGGTCACATTTTAGTGAGTTTTACCAAAACATCATCACATGATTTCCAGAAAAAACACAATCTAGAAATTTTATTTGAGGTTTTCATAGGAATCTATATGTTTTTTTTCAATGTAGATTCTCCCAACATATATTTTTTTGGATAGAGAATGAATAAACTACATATATACTTCAAAGTGACGGAAACTAGGTGCACCTAAAACCAAAACTAGGCTCTCATGAACATGAACAAAGGCTGGTGATACTTTTAGGCAAGGAATCTATAGGGGTCAATTTCAGAAATGGGTCGCAAATAGGTTACCTCACAAAATATTGTAGATATCTACAATAGGATAGGTCATACATGCACTTTGTGACCAAGAGTTGGGACATGTCATTTTCATTTCATGGTTCTTGATGAATTAGTCAAGAACCATGAACAAGACCATGAAAATGGTATCTCTCTCCTGACTCTTGGTTGCAATTGGTCACAAGGGACACTATTTATTTATTTATTTAGGTCATATGGTTCCTGTGTCACGGTGGAGCTACCTACGAAAGGACAAAAACCTTTACACAGTGCCTTGCTGTGATACGTGACGGAGGAAAAGGCACAACGGTCTTCTCCGTGCTGCTCAAGCCAATCTAAGCTTAACCCAGCCTTCAGACTTGAAAAGCTACTGCCCAAACTTCAAAAAATCTAGATAGGAGTTTCATAAATGCTTTGAGCACTAAGAAGTCTCTTCAAACTACGGTACCGGTGATCAACCGGGTTTAAAAACCTCCAGATTACATCAATTCACAGCTTGTACTGCACAACAGCAAGCTCTCACGACATATATGAGGCAGGTTTTTCGTTTTCCAAAAGACAAATAATAATGATTCCACTTCGCAATGCAGAACTGGGTTTTCAATCTGTAATAAAAAATTGCTTTTTTGAATATTTCTGTAGTCACATTCCTAGCTCTGTTCACAGACAATTTCTCAGAAAACTATTGAATTTCAAGTCAAATCAGAGTTACAAACGCTGTGCGTCGCAGAACAAATTTTAGTATGATACAGAAGTCGGGGCCAAAAATACAAGCAGGACCACAGAAGTCTCGGTCTTCGAGGAAAACCCGTCCAGGGACTACCTACTAGATTATGTGCACTGTTTCATGACTTCGCTAGATTGATTTGCGGACACGCAAAGGCTCTCAGTGTACAAATTCATATTGCTACAGTTGCAAACAAACTCAGGCTAGGATAGATAAGGAGGGTAGGGTTTTGTGTATGATCCTTGAAAAAATGAATTTAGTTGAGACGGAAGATGATTTTTACCTTTCCAAAAAATATGCTGTTGGATTTCAGAATCTGATGCGATTCTCTCAATCCTGCCCCTGAGTTGATGAAAAATTTATCTATGTTGGTTTGAACGATGCCGGTC
Organism: Pseudoscleropodium purum; assembly: GCA_963969395.1. Taxonomy (NCBI): domain Eukaryota; kingdom Viridiplantae; phylum Streptophyta; class Bryopsida; order Hypnales; family Brachytheciaceae; genus Pseudoscleropodium; species Pseudoscleropodium purum. The sequence goes on from OZ017799.1 coordinate 1,256,578, forward strand.
AAGCTCCAAGGCAGCCTCGGCTGACTGTTTCCGCCTTCGGTTCCGGCGCCTCTCCACTTGTGCTTCATCTTCTTCCCATTTGTCTGTCAAGCTGGCCACAACAGTTGCAGTGCTCCCATCTATCTCACCGTCTGTCTCCAGGCCTTCTTTCAGGGTTTCCTCAACTGACTCCAAGTCCCAGTCTTGGCTGCTCATTGAGAAGCCCAAACCATCACTGCAACGTACACTCCCGGGTAAATAAATTTTGGGCCCATCTAGAATTTCCTCGTCAGGTATGCATCCCTCCTCCTCCTCCTCCTCCTCCTCCTCGACATCCTCTTCTGAACTGTTACCCTCTTCAGGATCTTGCCAGCGAACATCTTCAACGGCAGGCCTGTTTAACAAATGTCTTTCAGTTTCTGAGGTTGCACAATATCCACACTAGTACTATTAACTAATCGACAGTTCAATAAAATAAAATAAGATGAAACGATCTATTTCTGTTGACCCCTGAAGATCGTGATCAAACGTGCAATTACATAATACCAACAAAAGACTTCACACGTGCAAGCGCAAGCCCAACGCAAGAAGCAGTGAAAAGAAAAGAAAAGTAATGTAGATGCAATACAAATTTTAGAATGTTTACTAAAAAAAGTGTTTCTTACTGATAATTTACAAGCTAAAATTAGAGATTTGAGGGGGTAAATTCAGCATCCACACACCTATCCGCATGCAAAGTACGGGGGAAGCTCCTCTCAGACTCCTCCCGACTCTGAGTGGTGCCCTCCAACCTCTCAAACCGCACGGACCCTACCTTACGAGCATTGCCGGCGAGAATCTGCAATGCATGAAAGGATCACTTCAGTTTGGATTAAAAGGGATATCCTAAAAAATAAGGTACATCAAAAGATAAACGTCATAAGCTTGTCTGGTACACATTCATAGTCGATACCTCCAGGCGATACTTTTGAAACTTCTCCTTCTCCTTCTCCCAGCGATCTTCCTGATGCTCAACCTGATTCTCGCCATCACGTCTCTCCCCCTCTTCAGCATCTGCCTTTCGGAGTGTGATTTTGGTACTCTCGCCAGTGCGAGGAATATAGCCAAACGCCTCACACACAAAACCTGATACAGTCTCGTAGTGGTTTGAACCCTGTTATCAAACATATAACACCAACACATGACATGTGTCAACACCGAACTCAAGGGTCTAGAGTGAGAAACCGCAACACTTCAACAAACTCTCCATCATGACATTCAGTTCGCAATACCACATGATTCTAATACTTTTGACAAGAAACTTACCTCCGGCAGTTTAATCTCTAGAGCCTCTCTCAGGTCCTCTACTGACGTATTTGCATCAACGTCAAAAACTCCATCTGCCCTCTGAACCACATAACCTGTTTTCTTTCTAATCTCCTCCTGCATTCAAAATTCCAACTCCAGTGGTTAACGCATGGGGATTTACAAGGTTTCCAAATGAAAACATTGCGTATTCTCGTAAGTTGGAAGCTCATGAATTGCTTTGGTAGCGCACAGAACGATAGTTCCCAAATCAAAACACACCAACCTTTGAATCACTCTCATCAAAAATCTCTCCAACAATCTCTTCCACAACATCTTCCAGTGTCACAACCTGAACAACACATGAATCTTGTTTCCATCAGAATACAGTTGTCGATCAAGGGCAGCAGAGGGCTAAAACACAACGCTAACCCTATATTTTTGGACTATAGAAATATGTTCTGAAAGTTGGAAGAATTCACTAATAGCTTCCAAATTGTAATTTCTATTTCTAGCTCGGGCATTTCGGTAAACTCCCTTGGAAAGTGGTCAAACATAACGCAAAATTTTGCACCGCCATTTCAAGGAATCGGACAGAGAACGAGCTGTTACTTGAGCACGAGACAAATTTCTTAACAATTAAGAGAAAGGCAATGCCATATTTTACACATTACATCAAGTCTTTTCAGAGGTTACTTACCCCAACGGTGCCACCATACTCATTGAGCACGATGGCCATGTGTACTTTCCGTATCCTGAACTCCCTCAACAGATTCCATACTGACATGGAGTCTGCATGACCAACTCATACTCAGTAATTCATAACCTAGCTTCACACATTATTCATCTTATTTGCTAAGGACAAACTGTCCATACCAACCAAACCAAGGATGGGTTAAAAAATTTCATGACTACACACATAATGTCCTCAAAACTGCAAATTCCTCGCACCAAAGGCCCCGCTTACCTGGAACAAAGTAAGCCGGCCTGTGAGCAATGCGTCCAACATTCATCCTCTGCAACAATTCCACCTGCACCCAAGAACATGACGGTAACTCTTCTAAATGTCTGATACAAAATAACTATCTTGCTCTAAATACTCAAATCTGTCACTCAAACACATTGCAATGAATACTCAAATCTAAATACACGTAGAGGCACCCACAAGAGACAATACACTACCAAAAAGTCTGGATACCAATTGAACTATCGAATGCTTTACCTGCTCCACGTAATCGAGCATGTCCATGGCATATGCTATGCCAACAATATTGTCAATACGTCGTTCAAAAACTGGTACCCTGGGTTCCACCATACAACATTCCACATCAGCAGCTAGGACGAAGCAAATATAAAACCTCAAGCCTATCTAAGGATAGACCATGAACTTCAATCATGGGAATAGTCTAGCCCACCAAAAATTGTAATTACTGTGGGTTCGAAGTTACTGGGCCACTGGGTCACAAATATACTATGGGTTGCAAAATCTTCTAATTACAATGATTTCTTTCATACAATGTATTTGTAATGGAAAGCAACTTCTTCGTAATTAGCGGTACCGACAGTAATTATAATTTGTCTTGTGGCTAGTAATATAGTCTCCTAATAATGATGTGGATTGTAAATTGGAGTTGGAAAAATCATTATTAGCCTTGAGAAACGTTCAATAAGACTGCGAGAAAACTCAGCAATGTAGGACTGGGTATTCACCTTGAATACTGATGCTTCACCCAAAGGTTGCGGAATTCTAGCAAAGTTGCAGCCGAATCAATGGCAACTACATCGACCAAGGGTGTCATAACTTCTCGGACATACGTGTCCTTGATTTCAAGAACATTCTCGATCATGTCCTGTGTCACAACTCCAGATTCACTTAGTTGTTCGGCTCAGTCCAGTTACATCATCCGATCCTGACATACTGTATTTCTATAGCCTACATGATTCCAATAGTAACTGCCTCGTCCAGATAAAGCTTAATTCATAGCTACACATGCAGACTTGGCAAGATACTATGGTATGGCTTGCCATAACAACCCAGTTTGAAACAACAGGCAGAATCATATTGTGCATGGCAAGGTCTAAAACTAATTTCAAGTCTCGTTTGACACGGAGTGGCTTCAGCAAAATTCACAATTAAAAAGGTATGAAAAGATTGTAACAGCGATAGAAAATTATACCTGCTCTTCCTCTTCAATGGCCCCACTAAGTTCAGCTCCTCGCAACATAAGCTTAAGTTCATCTTCACTCACAAATGGCTCCCTGTCAAAGTCATAGGATAAGAATTAGATGTTTACGACTGGGTCTGTCGTCGATTAGTCCACCAACAAAATGGAAACCAACTTCAGGTAAGTCTTGGACTGTAACCAGGAACAAAGGGCACAAATCCACAAAGATGGAAGTAGAAGATAGGACATACCAAAAAGGAACTGACACAACACTGCTTAAAATATACTAGCACCATGCAACTTACATATACGGAGTAATATGGTACTAGCCATGAAAACTATGCGAACTTACCCACTGCTTTTTAAACCCAGAAGCTTTAACAGACTTGTAGACATTGTAGTCACCACACGTCCTACTGGATAAAGAATCACTGAAAGCCAAGCTACAGGCCTCACCTGCACCATAAAAGATTTCACTTCTGAAGTAAGATTCGAGAAGAGTTTCCTAACAAAGCAATTGCGAAGTGATCACGAAACTGGTGACTGCTTGACATGGCACGCATCATATCTGAACCATATTGAAACTCAAAACGATAAGTCATTGACAATTTACCACTACACGCGCAACTTCTGTCGCATTATGCACTGCAATACTCTTCGGAGCAATCTCAGTCACTAAAAGAAGCACAACCTGCACAAGCCATTAAAACCATTCCATGGTTACCAGATCAAGCTGAAAAACCATCAAAGAATTGGCACATCAAAGCCAATCTTCTTAATGAAGATATGCCACAGGAGATAACTGAAGCATGCAGATAATTGGAAAGATGGCACTAGTTGCCAACATAGACTGGCACACTTACAATCAAAGACGTCCAATAAAAGGAAGAGACCCCGTTACAGTTAAAAGGAAGAGGCCTCGTTACAGTTAAGAAGGCCATACTAAGAGAGTAACTCTCCCTTGATCTTGCTCAAAGTTCTGAATCTACAAAAGAGAATTTAATCTTGAATTTTCCTTTGGACTAATTTCAATGAGTATACCCTCAAGACTTGGCACCTCAAAACCATACCCACTTGACGCTTGAGCATGAAAAGGCCTTCAAATGAATCACACATTGAAACTTAAAGACCTAGGGGTCTAATAAATCAGGTCAAGGATCACCCACCGTCATGACACCCGTGGCAGCGGTAACTCCAGCTTCTCCAAATAAAGCTGTTGCTGCTTCAGTCACCAATGCTGTTGCTGCAATGTTGACCACCCTGTTCAAAATGTGTTGAGAGACGATTAGATCATATTTGAACAGAGCTAGCATTCGAGCTTCAGTCTAGTATTAAAAAATGTTTCAAAATATCAAACATTCCGTACTTCTGTGCACCACTAACTATAATAAAATCAACATAATACATTTGCACATTTTAGAAAACAATACGTCTGATATTTGAGCAAACATGAAGTAAGATTATGACCTCCAATTGTCTACATCCGGGCACAAGAACAAATTCCAGGACAAGAGGTAGAAGCCATTACGTTGTGCCAATCAGAATGGTGGTCAGGAAACGAGTAACATCTTGACGAAGCACTTGGAAAACTCCCCCTTCTCCTTCCTTCTCCGCAAGTTCACGAACCTGAAATACATTCCGTGGTTATAATCTACACTAAAATCACAGATGCGCGCTATTTGGATAATGCTTGTTCAGAATACAGTTTACAAGTAAAATAAGACTGCTTCGAGATTTTCAACATCATGAGGAGATTGATAAGTAGACAAAATAAGAATGGTGCAATTCATGGGGAGAGCTCCCCATAATTTATAGGGAGGCCTCTCTATGGTCGCCTACTTTTTGCTACTTGCCAAGTCACTATTTCAGTACTAAAATGATCAAATCATAACTTTCCAAAATTCAAAGAAATGACTGGAGAGGAATCCCAATGGTCGACCTACTATTTTTCCACCTCCTCAAAGCACAACTCCCTATGATTGATGTCTAAATATCACTAACAACTTTAATTTTAAAGAAACCCAGCTTCAGCTGCAGAAACTCATGTCGATCAAAGATGCATGTGACAATCCGGATGAGAACTTCATACCTTCCATGGCCAGAGCGTAGTGATAGAAGTCTCCGCCATAGAAAAGAATGCAGACAATGCGAGCAGAAGCGAGAGAAACAGCCCTTGATCTCTCAGCACTTCCAAAACTTGTTGTGTCTTGGGCCACATGGCATTCAACGTCTCTACTAGAGATAATTTCACTTTGCCTATTAGAGGTGGTGCTAGCACCCCTGGGCCACCTTCCCCTGCATAGGCTGGCCTATTACCTGGCAGCGATCCACATTATACCGTCAGTTCCGGGCATTTCAGATTGCCCAGGACAAAGCAAAAAGCTCATTTTTAGTTTTTTTACATTATGTGCAACTAGGGGTGAGATAACAAGCTTAAATAATCCATTGTATTTATGACAACTTACGAAGTCCTTCGAGGTAACAAGCGGTCAATTCGCCCCAACGACATAGCTTGAAGCCTTGTTATCTCAAATGATTTTAATGGCACATAGGAGCCATGTAAGCACTACCTTCTCATCCTCATTCTTGTTACTTGGACTACCGGTAGTGTAAAGCCATCATTGAACAAAATAAAATAAAATACATAAAAAATGATTCATTCACCAGTCAATCTTAAGATCTCAAGCATGCTGCTTCAAAATCTGCAATTTTAAGTGTCCCTCGCTTGTACATTAAAAACAAAGAAAACCCTAATGCAGTTGGTCCTCTGCAAATTTTTGTTCTTCTTTCCTTTCTAATCACTGTGTAGGGGCTTTCAATGCGGAACAAGATGCGAAATCGTACCGCCTGCCCACAGAGCCACGCAAACTGATGCGCCCCAAATCAGTAGCATCCTTCCAGCAATTCTTCCAGACAACGTGAAACTTTCTTTTCCTTTCTTTTGTACATTCTCGAAACTCTCACTTGCTAATCCTTCAACAACCCCTGCAAAACCCTGTCATCTCATGAATGAGATGACTATAGACATACAAGGACAACATCTTCATCATATTAGAGTATCCATGCCGGCTGGTACTGGAAATAAATTTACAAGACAATGCTTGGAAATCTGCACACGGCAACCAGATTCCCACACAAGAAATATTGCTAATGCGATTAAGACTACACAGAGAACCAACTTGACTGCACTTTGTTGCACACACCTTTTGTACAAGAACGTGATCGCCAGTCGACTGAGCAAAGTAGACATTGCGAAGATGGCAAATAAACGCAGGAATATTCGTCCGAGAGAGCCCCATTAAGTGATGTCCATACGAAATTCCAGCTGGTCCAGCCTGAGGGATTTTATGACCTTGGCTTGCGAACCAATGCAGCTCCGTTGTTAGCCTCCTCGCTCGCACCAATTCAGTCTTTCTAAAACTCTCATCTGCATAAGGGCGGAAAAAAAGAAACAATCATAACAACAAACTCCCAAAACGTAACCGAATTCACTAGAAATGATACTGTTCTGCGTCAACAAAGGCAAAAGAACTGGCCGTTCCCCATGCACATCCTCCCCGACACAAGTACATATTATTTTGGACAGAATGCCTATCAACTTGCAAAACACAATTGACTCAAGGCAAGTGCTATAGTTCCGAATAAGGACTCTTACGACGGCATCCTAATCTGAAAACCACAAATTCCCTCTCTGTTTGATTGCTGTAATATTTGAAACAAGATTCATACGAGCCCAGCTCATGGCCACACGGACCCCAAATGGACCAAAAATTCATGGTTTCAAAATGACCATTTCACTTGATCATACTGTAAGGAATATAATTCAGATGGGGCAGAACTTTATATCACTAGAATCAGTGAAGAACTTTGCATGTGATGGTCAAAAACTCAAATAACATTGGACCCAAAAAAGTCCCCCAATGACGTACCCAAAAGTGCTATTGAAAAAAAAGTCCTTTAGGGGCTAACTTGGTAATTGGAGTTGACAGAATGTAACTCACAAGCAGGATGCGAGGAATTCAAGACAATCGCCTCCATAGTTTCATACACCTTCTTGCTGTCCGCTAGAAACTTCAAATACTCTTCCACAGAAGCTTCATTTGCTGGTTCCCTTGTATGCAACCTGATCGCCTGAAAACGGAGCTCTTCCATAAAACCTTGAAACTCCCCTACATATCTGCACATCGGTTTCTCCGCTGCAGCAGAAGCCCTAGCTCTTGCAACCCCATTTCGATCTGTAACCCTGGAAGCCTTCACTCCAAACCCTAACCCTCTTGCCAACACGCCAGAGCCTCTCGGTCCCATCCTCTTGGGAACTATTCTAACCGAAACATTTGCACACAAGCGCCTTTCCGAAGACCATGCCCGGGGTCCATGCTTCAAAGCGAGTGGCAAATCCCCCACCAATGTGGACATCATCTAAACAAAAAGAAAGAGCAAACGAATTCAAATAAAAATCGCACAGAATGTTATGCACACAACAATTGTGTTAATCTGCGTTGAATTCTGCAATGCAAAACTACAATCTAGATCCCGCAAACCTCGTATCACAGATTACTCCTTGAGATTCCTACGCTTGGTGATTACGCTACCGCGTAAGTCTTCTAAAACCTCTAACAGTAATTGCCAGAAACAGAGTAACAAAAGTACACGCAAGAAAACCGCGCGTTACAATCCAATTGCTTCAAGAACCCTAATACTGATAAGCGGTTCCAATGAAGGCCACCAAAATTGATCGTCCTCGTACTTCAGAGATTCAAAGCTCGACCGTCATGGAAGAAAAAGAAACGTCACGCCAGCGCCTCCGAATGCTGCCTGCCTACAACCCGAATGCTTGTCCAATTGACTACGGCACACACCAGAAATTTCAGGGATGGGAGAGAAAGAAGCCAATAAGACAGAGAGCAACCGTTACCTTGTCGCAAGCGATGGAGAATGAGATTTTCTCCGAAATCACGACCCCCGGGTAGGTTTCATTAAAGCAAACTCATGGCGCCAGTGGCAACGAGAGGCGCCCCGGCGAATACGACTTCGCGACTGCCAGAAGAGGAAAAAAGCTTCAAAATCCCTGTCGTGACGGACGGCCAAAGAGAATGAGTGGTCGCAGGGCGGATGAAGCGGATGAACCTGTTCCCAAAGTTCTCACTAAACGAGAGAAAACCCCGCCACTTTCTACCCAAACTACCAAATCCTTTCGTCTTCCTCGCAAATGGAACTCCAAATGCAACCCGAGACTGTAACGAAAAATTCAATTGTCAGGGTGTGTCATAGGATAAGCCTCCTAAATCACAACATAACTGAAATTCGCGGCTGCTAGCGTGCACTGCATGAAAAGGGCAATAGAATCCGCATTCATAAAGCAATCCAGCGATCTGCTCACTTCTCGATCAACCGTGTGATTTCGTGAAAAGGTCGAGACCGAATTCTTTTCGAATATTCGCGGTCTTTTCAGTCCTGCAGAAAGTGAGTGTCGTTCTTTCCTGCGATTGTAGGCGACAGGCCTATAACCATGGAATTATGCGAGATTCGTTACCAAATTACTGTCTCCGTCATGATTTGCGCCTTGTTGCGTGGATTCCTTTGAAGTGAGTGACAAAATGATCATGCGTCTCGAATTAGGGTTTGGTTTTGAAGACTCGGACTTCGTTGGAATGAGAGCCAGTGTTTGGGGACCTCAAGTAGGAGATTGAGAGGGTCTTCTTCAAGAGCTCGCCTGCCAGTGGTGAGCATTGTGGCGGCTATGGCCATTCCCTCAGTCTCTGCTTTTTGTTGAAAAGCCTGCATTGTCCACTCTTGTCCATTCTTTTAGCCGGAGTTTTGCGTGTTTATGGCCATGGAGACAATTTTACGTCTACAGGTAAAGCTCACGGAAGGGCAAAGCATTGTCTGCTCCTAGACGGCTTCAATAATCTCAAATTCAACATTAAGTTCAATTGAATGCGGTTTCCAGAGGGTTTCACTATTTCGGTGATTGTTGTCGACGAGATTTACAGATTCAAAGATCGAACGTGAACTATTTTGAATTGATTATGCTCGGTTCTGTTTCAGTCTTCATGGCAGTGTGATCCAATGTCGGCATTTTGTCAAGAAATTGGGATTTCAGGTTTCAGCTGAGGTTCGGTATTTCTATGCCGAAATTCTGCAGGATTTCAGCATGTTTGCGAAGTGTTGCTTGTTTTTGTTGTGAAGGCTTTCCCATTGATTTTCAACATGACTTGATATCTTTGAATGGTGGTGTGCTGTCTCAGCTTTTCTAAGTAGCTCTTCCTGAGTTTTCCAATGAGTCTGAGAGTATTGTTTCAATGCTTTTCTCATTCCTCATGTTGAACAGAGTCGAAGTAGAATGCTGAGTTTGTGGGTGCACACCATGGAGGAGACTGAGAGCCTGTTCTGGGACGTCCTCGAACTGAAACACTTGGGCATATCATCAACTGGTGTCCAGTGAGCTTGCTGAACTTGATAGGCTTTGTGGACAACCGTCAAAATGGGGAGACAAGGATCGGGTCCATTGAGAAGCAAATGGCGTTGGCATGTAGCTCTTTGGATACCAAACATTTTTAGTATGAACCTGATGCATCTCCTAGTTTTTTTGCTAGTTGCCGATGTATTGTTAAAACTTGATGCGTTTTTCACGACTTTTTTTATCATTCCATTTCTTGCAATTGGTGAAGAGATTGGAATTTGTCTCTAACTAAAGTTACAGCCTGCAGCTTACATAAGGATTGCAGCACTTGTGAAAGCTTTTTCACTGGCCTTCACCCACAAAATGGAGTTTACCGCTTTGTATTCGGTTTGGTAAGCGGACAATCACTCTTTCCATGAACAACGTTACTCCTTTTTAGTGACTGCTGAAAGAAATGCACAGTTTGAAGAGATGCCTCTAAATGAGCTTTTTTATGTGCACCTTGTGTTGGTGGGTACAGCTTTGTGGCTAATGAATTGAGCAGGAACATTGCACACTTCATGAATTGCTGTAAGTGCTGAAGTTTGCATAGATGTGTCTCGATCACTTTTGCTGATGATTTTCACTTTGTAGATATGATGTTTTGCACAATAGAATTCAACTAGCGTTACATGGGACTGCAGTCTCTCTATATTGTGACAATTTGGCTTTTCTTTTCTTCTAAATTGTGCATTTGAACATGGGCGCTGGCTGGGTTGGCTGCAGCTTCAACATTAGGAGACGTGCTAGCCCATGTTTCTTCCAGGTCTCAATATCCATGCCCTTGTGATGTTTGCTAATTCTCAATCTCACGCATGCTAAACAATTTCGTGTTCCAAGAGATACAATGCTACTTTTGTTTCATACTTAGAGATCTTCAAAGAATGCAATGCTCTCGTCTTATTTCGGACATTTCTCTTATGGATGTGAGCAGAGCCAGCAACACGGGGCTATTGATTGTCCTCTCCCATCTTTACAAGTGAGTGCACGTCCCCTTGTAGAGAGTTTTCAAACAGTTTCTATCTCATATTCATAATAGTAGATAGCCCAACAACAACCGTATTTGAAAATCATGTCTCACTGTTCTGTTTTCTAATAGGCAGCACTCCATGTGTTAAGCTTTTTGAGACGCTAAATGCAGTGCTTGTTTGATTCATCTACAGGAGGGACTTCAGAGTGTTTGTTCTGCTTCTGGAACTTGATATTGTCAGCCACTGGTTCAGGATTTACTGGTGTGTTCTCTTGGATTTGCAACAAGGAATTTCCTAACATGGTTGTCTTTCTAGTTTAGGTCATCTTGAAGTTTGAGCTGATATCTATAAGATGCCCAACTGAATGCTTCATGGTGTGTTTGTTCGTGCAGTGAGGTGATGAGCAGGAGATTTCCGTGTCTCCACTTGCACCTTTATCAGAATTCCCTTTACAAAAACCATCTATTTCGCCTGTTTTGTGCTCTTAGTCAGGAAGTAAGTTTCTGTTTTTTTTAAGCTACTATAAATTTTCTCTGTTGATGATTTACTGCGCCAAGAATAGATTGTACCCATTGAAAGCTCTACACTAAGATTGAACATTAGTGTTCATGACATTAGTTACAAGCACTGATTTTGAATGTCCACAACTATACTATAGTACAATCTCTCTAAAATAATAAACCTTTGTAAGGTAATATTGATTGTCAGTCTTGGCTTGGGTTGCATACAAATATCATTAATGCAAATGACCCTCCCTACTGTAGTATAGTCAATCAATCTTAGCCCTATTAGTTTAGAGTGGTTCTACTGTAATGGCATAATTGCATTATAACAAGACTAGTAGCACCACTTCCTTTGAGCCCAATTTATTTAGCATGAATTATGAAGAGTAAATTTCTTCCTTTCTTGCATTTCATGGACTTTCAAGCAATATTGTTTGGAAAGACATTTGTTTCTTCATTGTCATGTCATCTTTTATTTGCCACATTATTTGTTCAAAACATGCTTGAATGAAACATATGTCTCTTTTTGTTGTTCCTTTTGTGTAGTAAGCACTTGCTTTAGTAGATTTATGACTTGTTTTGATTTCATTGTCTTTTCTTCTAGCTTTCTTTTAGTGTAGAGAGACTCTAATGTTACCAATACTAAATGCTATCTTGACACTTGTAGAAACCTGATTAGAAGGTCCTAAGGTGTCATCTTTTATATAAAAAAACAGTAGGATAAATAACAATATTGGCCAATATTGAATGTCACTAATACTAAAGTATTTTCTAAGGGTGTAGAAATCATAAATTAAATTCAAATAGTTTTTTAATTGGAAATGTGTCTTAATTGTGGCATATTGGTTGTGTGCAGACTTTGTATATGACCCTTTATCTCATTTCTTTTGATTGGATGGAGGTACATAACTTTCTCCTTCTAATTTTGGAACTTTGAACTCATGAAATATCCACTACTTCATATGCCTCTAAAGTTATTTTTATTATCTATGGCCTTCAAAATAAACTTTCTATTTTGAATTCAAGCTCAAAATAGTCATACACTTGTTGAGGATTTGCAACACAGTTGTTGCAGCATTACATCATTAGGAGATGTCAAGCTTTGTAGTTCATGCTTCATGATTTATTTATGCAACACAATGTTTGTCTATTGAAATACTAACCCATTTGTAGAGTTTTGAAATGCAATTGTGAAACCATCTTTTCTTATACATACAAGCTCTAACATCCCTATTACTAATCCTTCTTGCTGGATGAAAGTGTCAATAATTAATTCTTATGTGCATATTGGTGGCAGAATGGGCAACCTGTCAAACTTGAGTTCTTGAGAAACATAGATAATATGCATTCAAAATATTTTAAGAGCTTGGTCATGGCTGCTCCAGGTTACCTAATAAGGCAAATTGCCACCCTTGATGAGGTATGACTTCACTAACTTGAAATTCTCCTCTCTTAGTTCTATTTGGATTGCTTTTGTCGACCATTGGTTTTCATTTGCGTCAATAGAGCCCATTTTTGTAGAGGTGACAACCAAGCATAGGATATGGTGAAGATGGTTATATACCATAACTTTGACCTTTTGTAGTGTTCTGGTGACCTTATTAGACACTTGGTTGAGCATGATTGAACATGATCCAACCATTGAAGTTGCCTCCAATAGTATGAAAGTACAACTTTATTATGAAGATAACATCCCTTGCCACTCTATTGTTGAGTAGCTATTTCTTACAATCAAAGCTAGTTACTTTCACTTTCATGTTATTTAATCAATCATTCTATATCAATAATTTTAGATTTGCCTTACTCTCAACAATCCATTTTTTTTATGGAACACAATTACAACATATAATGTTGTGATGACCTTTTGAGACACTTGATTGATTACAATCGAATAGGATCCAACCATTCGGGTCATGGCAAGTATTGTGAAAGTTCATGTATATTACAAAATATAAAAATAAAATCTTTCACTAGTCTTGTTGTTAGCAATGATACTCCTCACTATAAGGTTGTAAGGTAGTCTACTCTAAATGCACCTATGTTCAAAAAGTAATCATGACATAGAGATACAGTTTGCTCTCTTCAATGTACCAATAATGTACATTTCAAAAGGTAGTCGCTTACAATGACCATTGTGTTTCAACTTCAAAAACTTTGTAACTAATTCCACAAAAATTCAAAAAATACAAAATGACTTGGGTTAAATGCCAATTCTATTATTTTCTTCCTCCAAATATTGATTGAAAATTGTTTCAAGGAGTTTTAGCTTCCCCCAAGTGCAATTAGCTCTTAAATGGTCACTTTAAAAGCAGACTACCCTCAACTTTCTTGCTACCTAATATGAATGAATAATTTCAAAACTGTCTTATTAAACTCTGAATATTAGTCTCTATTTTTTTCAGATCAAGCTTGCAACAAATATGTGCATACACTTTGATCATCAAAAGTATTGCTTCGACAATTCTCCACAAGCACCTTGCGAGCCTCCTACTCAACCTCACCTCCACTTGGTTGCATCAAGACGAAGAGGACGCTCTAGAAGTCATCCTCGAAAAAGAACAAGATCTAGAAGCAAAATTAGATCGTTTTGATCACACTTGGTAAGGTATGACACAAGTTTTTCTGCATGAAAGTGGAACCTCTCTAAAGCAATCAACTCTCAAAGTAATAAATCTCTCTAAGGTTAATATTACTACAAATGATCCTCCCCCTAATGTGATAACCTCTTTAATGTTGTTTAAAAACGTAATTATTACAAATGACCCCCCCTAATGTAATAACCTCTCTAATGTAATATAGTTAGCCAATCTTAGCCCTATTACTGTACTTTAGAGAGTTTCTACTATAGTGGGAAACACAATTATCAAAAGTTTGAATTGCATGACTTTAGAAAGAAACATGATTTTTAGTAAAATTAAATTGTTTCAAGCCACAATACATCCTAGTGAAAAGATTCTCTTATGATTTATGAGGAGGTTTTCCTATTGTCATGTATGGTAATTGTGCAATACCATACTTGGTGGTTAGGGTTGGCATTCATTTTCAAATAGTTAATTTAAGCTACAAATGATTAAAGATAGAAAAATCCATTTTTGCCATACAATTTTTTTTTAAATTAAATAATATTGTAGTATAGGGATTTCAACTTTGTTATTCAATTATTACCATAGTATTCAGGTTATCTAGTGTGCCACTTTGTTTTGAATGATTTTTTTGTTGTATAGTTAATCATCTTGCAAATAGTTCTTTATGACTTGATGATAGTACTATTCTTTTTTTTATGCTTCAATGGCTATTAGGGTGCCCATGGTATTTTTGAACCTTCACAACATAGCCCTTTTCCATGTGAAGAATGTTGGTTCTAATATTTTAGCATTTTTTTGTGTGCAAAGTGTTCTAATGAAGAGAATTGAGAACTGAAAAATAAGAAGTGTATTGCTAACTTAAGCATTAGATCATTGATGCCAACAAGAATGAATGAGTTATTGTGAATGAGAAGTTTGATGCTAGCTTGTATATTAGATCACCAATGCCAATGAGTTATTGTAAACGGTATTGTGTATTGTGAGATTTGTGTTTCAAGTACTATCAATTTGTAGTTGGAACCCAAGCTCAACTATGCTTTGATTGGAGAAACAAAAATTCTTATACTAGCTAGTAGTGCATCAAATTCCTAAGGTTAGTCTAGCTATCTCTTGCTAGATTTTAATCTTGGCAAACAACTATATATGCCAAAATTGAAATTAAGAAAATAGATAATGCAATCACCTCCTAATACTAGGTATTGAGTTCATTGAACAAGTAAAATCCCTAACAAGATGTATTTTTGAGCAAAGAGTGCATGTGATGAGTGTCCCATATCATCAACACATGTAGAAGTTATGATGTTTCCTTTATTTAGTATAGGATGCATTATTTTTTAGGTTTAATGCTAATTCAAAATATTTATATTAATATATTCTTGAATGGATAAGATTGGAAAACCATTTAGCAAGTTACTTGTTGATTGACTCATTGTTCACTATTTTTATTTTGGTCAATGAATGATGGAGAATCCACTTTACAATGAACAAAACATTCACACTTCAAAGTACTTCTTTGAATTCTATCTTCTATGCTTGAAAACCACATTCACTATGTGTATTGACAAATACTTAATGGACCAATCATAGACCATCTCATCCAATTCATATCCATTTTGTTAATAGTAAGTGTTACATGATTTACATTAGTTATTTTTCTAAAGTCAAATATAACTAAATTTGACAAATTTTTGGATCCAATTGCAAACCTTCAAGATTTTTTGAAAAACACACATTATTCAATCAAACTTGAACCAAAAAAATTATTGTAAAATGCCAAAAATGGTATTGTACTTATCAAAATAATAGATAACAAAAATATTGCGCAAATTAAATTATTAACCTCGGTCAACCAAACTCTTGAAGCCACCTGCTCACGGATTTATCACTATCACATAATCTTAATGCATGAGAGTTTTATTGTTGTGGCATGTTTTGATTAGTTAAAGAGAGGCACATTAAGACTCATAATGCTCATTATTTGTCTAAGTTGCCTTGTGCAAATTTTCAGCATGGTGGGTATGAAGTAAAAATTTCATTGGTCTAGCAGTGAAAGAAATTTGAGAAAAATCTCTAAGGTAGGACTCCCAAAACCGCCACTTTTTGCTATTGAGCCTATTTGCTATTATTAGGCTGGTCAGATTTTCAAATGTTCTTGTTGGCAAGTGAAAGGAGGTTCCAACACACCAGAGAACATGGCATTTGGATATTGTATGCAAAAGTTATTAAGGAATAAAGTTTGGTTCTAAAAGTGTTTCTTCCACATAGGTACAAAACTGACTTCGGAGATGTACACAGAGTATAGATGGTGGTTTAAGGTCAGCAGCAACACATTTGGGTGTACCTACCTTACTACTACCAACAAATATTAACTTAGTGGGTGCAGATCCACCAAACATAATCTAAATAAATGTAGGAGAGTTTCACCGATGTGACATGTTTATTAAGCAATCAAAGAAGTCAAAGAGCTCAAAATAAATGTAGGAGAGTTTCACCGATGTGACATTGTTTATTAAGCAATCAAAGAAGTCAAAGAGCTCAACTCTCCTAAATTGAGATTATGGCTGGTAATTGCAAAGTAGACCAAGTCATCCAAAATAAATCACAGGTCAGTACCAACCTGGCCACATGCAACTCATTGTTTTAGATAACTTAGCCTGCTTTGCAATTCCAAAAATCCAGAATGGGCGTTTTCATAATCTGTAAGAAATCGACTTCCCTGGAAAGAAACCAGATTGAGAGAACCAACAAGTTTGCAAATCTAGTTGAAGCTGAATTCATTAGTTACCATCACGACAGGATTCGATCGAAAGATTCAAGCTACAGATCGTTCCAAACACATTGTCTCACACACCTGTGCGTTACGAGATCAATCCATGAACAAAAGCGAGCATACAAACCCGATTGAAGAATGCCAGAGAACTAATTAACAAGTTTGCAAATCTAGTCGAAGCTGAATTGTTACGTTACCATCACGACAAGATTCGAAAGTTTCAAGCTATAGATCGCTCCAAACACATTGCCGGGCACACCTGTGCGTTACGCTCTCAATCCTTGAATACAAGCTAGCGGTTTGAAGAGAAGCATTGCCAAATTGTCGGAAGCAGCAACATCGATCGATCTCCGTCGTCAAAAGAACGTGTCCCGCTTCTTGAAACCGTCTTTGAGGTTGGGATCCCTCACGCCGTTGTGGCCGGCGCTCATGAACGAACTGGAGCCTTTGTTACTGGGAGTGCCGAGCGCGTCACCGATCTTGGGAGCCTGCCCGATCTTGCTTCGAGGGGGTGAGGATCCTCCCGCCGGATTGCTGGGTCCGTTCCGGCTGCACGCTTCACGATTCTTCTGCAAGAAATTCACGCTGCCGGTTCCACGTACACTGTACCTTCCTGCATTTCAAGCATAGCAATCACTACCATCATGACACAAAAGCCGCCCTAAAAATTAAAAGCGTGTGCAAAATTCATGAAGGAGAACATTAACGCCGGCGAACGATGACGCACGACAGCATTACCGGTATTGTTTCCCATGTAGGAATTCACAAGCTACGGGAATCAACCCTAAACTTCCTGCCCTATTTTGATACGGTATTGTCAAAATTCGTTTGCAGCTTGACCATTTATATCTTTACAATTTTTTTGAGTTTTAGTTTCTACTGTGTGAAGTCAAATGATGTCTGTGAATTTCCAAAATTTGAAATGATTCGGTGAAATATTGCAATTGATAGAACTTCTGCAGTGAAATTCAATGAAAAATTGATACAAATAACAAAACATATTCAATAGACTTAAATTTTTCGCATAAGATGCAAGTACCACTGGAAAATAAACTCTCAATCACCTATACTAAACTTTGATTATAACTTTTAAGTCAAGTTTCAATTAGAGCTTGGAATTGCAATAAACCACTCAATGCTTATTTTCTTTAAGATTTTCAAAACGAATCAGAAACTATACTTTAGAAATTTTCATCTCCGGCTTGAATTTTGGAATTTGGACAGTCATTGAGGAAGTCGAAGCTATCTGCAGTTACACCGCTTTGAGGGACATTGCTTGAAGCGCGGATATTGATAGAGTTTTGTATGGAATGGTAAGGAAAATGGCAGGTATTAGGGTTTGCTTACCCAAATCCCGGTTGCTTAGGTATGAAAGTGGCACGGACGAGCAGTGGCCTACTATAGAGCTGGTAGGCATGGTCGAATGTTTACTGCCAGTATCGATCTTGGATGGAGATTTCGAGCTTCGGACGGTATTTTTCATCTTCACTGCAACACCGAAAGTTCTCAATGGTTGCAATCGTATCATGCAACGCTCATTTCACGGTCGTTCCATGAGCGATTCTCAGTACGTTCTCACCAAGCAATGGTTGCCACTTAGAATTATGAACGGCGCTAGAGTGTTGATGATCGCATGCACCCTTGAAAGATTTGTCCTCCCTGTTCTTTGCATGATGGTGGACTCGAGTTCTAGGGTTCCTGACGTTCCTACCGGAGAGGTACGCGTAACCTCGTTAATTAAAATCGAGGCATGGATTGTCCAATGTCAAGTATCTCGACAGAGATGGAAACTCATCGGGGCTGGCCGGCTGTAAGCAATCTAGCAGTTAGACTTAAAAGATGGACAGAATTAGTGCGCTGGGGGCTCTTTATCTGTTAATCTCTGTTTTTTGCTTCTGGATGAAGCTAAGCAGCCGTTCGGTGCAATTCTCGCAGGCGTGACGGTTGGAAGTTCCGTGATCGTGAAAATCACTCTGTAAGTCTTGTGAACTCTTCGTTGATATGAACAAACGGCAAGAAATGCAATTGCGCGCGGTGGATCATGCATCGCACGTTTGTTCATTCGCCGTGTGTTGCTCTTGTTGTTGCAGTTCTTAAGAGGACGATTGTTAGACAATTCGTCAATCTTCGACGGTAATTTCTTAAGGTTACCTCATTCAGTTTGGAGACCTTCTGAAATAATAGAGATCCAGAAACTAATTGACAAGTGTTTCTTAAAATTACATCATTCATCATCGTGTGATGATGTAGCTTTCTGAGACAATGGAGATCGAGAAAACTACTTAACAACCTTCTTGCTCAAGATGGGTATTGTGCAGCAGTTATCGATCTTTGTATAAGCATGCATCAACAAGTCAAGACGCGTGAGACATATCTGCTAGCGAAACTATTGTCACAGGCATCCTTAACACTGTTGCTACTAGAAGTTTGC
Organism: Pseudoscleropodium purum; assembly: GCA_963969395.1. Lineage (NCBI taxonomy): Eukaryota > Viridiplantae > Streptophyta > Bryopsida > Hypnales > Brachytheciaceae > Pseudoscleropodium > Pseudoscleropodium purum. Next base: position 1,275,708 of record OZ017799.1, read on the forward strand.
GTTAATCCTATAAAAAAAACCAATGAAACCTTATACGGAGTAATGTTTACTGTGACAAGATAGAGGGGAGAGGTTCAAAGTTCTCATGTTAATTGCATTACTGACTAAAATGCAGTAGAGTCTCAGCTACTTAGCACTGTGAGCTGATCGAAGGGCTTGGCCCTGACTCAAACCTCTCAAATTGTCGCAAGTTGTACTCCAGAAATGACCAGTCTGGATAAAATGATTCGCAGCAGGAGTTGTATTTGGAGACGTTTACAGCGTCAGCGAGCAGTTGTTTGGAATTGGTCGAAGTACTCGGGCGCAATCTGGTACAAGTGGGTCTCCAAGTGCTCGAGTTGAGCTCTGCAATCAATATTCCAGTTTTAGAACTCATCGTCAGAATTTTGTGCATAGATGCATCCCAGCATTTAACAAAGACAGACCAAAGACGAAAAGGACGCCCGTTCATGTGGTGCAAGTGTGACAGACATCCTCAGATTTCTCCAATCATGTCTGCATCAAGCAGGAAGCGGACTGAATTTCAAATCGGACAGAGCGCTTACTCTTTAAATTTTTCTTGGCTCCTCTTCAGCATCTCCCTCTCGATCTTTTTATCTCGGTCAAATATCTGTGCTTTGATCTGTTTCACAATGCAAGTGTATAAATCAACAATTCTAGGAATAATCTCGGCATGGTCCTCGCTTCTTATTTGAAAGTCAGTCCCTCCGTGCACTTACATTTTCTTCCATCAGACGCATGCGTTTGCGATTCTCGATATCCTTTTGGATCCAGTCAATTCTGGCCTTGGACTCCTGCTCTTTCTTCTGCATAGCCAGTTGTTCTTGCCACAACCGAGTGTGATTCACAGACAGCTGGATTGCGGTACTCTTCTGCGGTTCCAAGTCTTGATCGTCGTAGCGGAGCTTGTCGAAAGGTCCGATCTGAAATTGCCCGAAACAACGACGGGTCAGTGGCCGCTTTCGATCTCTCTTTCTACCACTACGCCTGTCAGCAAGTTCAGCAACCTTAAAAACGACCTATTCGGATTTTGTGTAGACGATAGTAATGGAACTTGCCCTGTCATTCACGGAGAGAAGGTGCAATTTCTCGTCTACATCTCTTTGTAATCTGCACCTCTGCTGCTCTTGCCAGTACTGCTCATACTCCATGCTGTTAATCTTCCTGTCCCTACTGTTACGATCAAACCCGAGGACCCAGCCACTTGTGTAAGACCTCGGGAACTATTTCAAATCTATTAACTGCGAGAACTCATCAAATCTATTGCCGAAACAGAAGCAGAGATCCTGTCTTACTCGATTACTTCTTCGGCTTTCTTCATGGAATCGATTTTCGCAAGCTCCCATTGCTCTGCCACCCGTTCAGATTTTTCATCAGAAGGTCTACAATGATGATCGACCATCAGACACGAATTTCGACTACAGAGTTGAGGCTACACACCGAATTGCTCCTTGACTTTCTCTTGTTTGAGTCGGTACTCAATCTCGGCTTTCACTTGCTTGTCCAGGGCTTCCTTATCCACCTGGTATACGGTCAGAGCATGAGATCAAGTTGGAGCTCTCGTGATATACAAAACGGCCGTGAGCGAAACAAGGCTTTAAATCCACTATTACACTGGAATCGGTACATGAAACAAATCAAGTGATGGGAGTGAAATCGGTACCGCAATGTTGTACTTAGGGTTTCCGAGAATCCTTTTCCTCCGTTCTTCCATGTCAAATTGGCGTACTCGCGAAAATTCCCGAGTGCCAAGCACGGCATAAGGGCTGGACCCGGACATCCCCGCCATCTTGTACTTCAAACCGGCCGGAAGGTGTTTCCCTGATGCAAGAGAAAAACACTTCGAATCTCTCACCAGGTAGAGTGCAGATCCTCCATATCACCTTCGACGTTGCGAACAATCTGCCTGTGACCCATATAGAATTACGTACCCGGAATGGTCAAAATGTGACAGAAATGCTTTGGCAGAGCATCCCCGAAAGCATCTCAGTTGAAGTCATCAATTGGCCTTTGCAAGCAGATGTGTACGCCAGGGTAGGTCAAGCCCAAGTCCATTCAAAGCCCAAGCAAGAGACTAGTTTCACATGCTTCATATTAACCGCAATTGATCGAGTATCAGTGTAGCCAAAAATTTGTTGAATGCATTGCTGCTTGGGTTGACAGCGAATGCACAGCACTTGAATTGAATCAGAGGTCGCCACAGTAGCAACGGAAGAAGGAGGAAGACTCAAGGGGAAAGGTCCCGGAGCAGTTAAACCGGGGGAAGCTTGGACTCCCTTCAGCAGACATGTTGCGGACTTTGTTATCGCTCCAACTGACAGCCAGGCGGCTGTAGTCTCTTCAATGTGAAGAGACAGTCTGAGATAGCAAACAGTAACTCTTGGTGGTCTCCCTTGGAAGAACGAAACTATAGAATTCAACACTGGAACGCTGGGCTAGTTACTATGGAAATCATCCTTTTGGGTATCGTGTGAATCACTTGCTTACAAAAATCCAAGAGCACTCATTGGAGGTTAATCTACTGTGTAAGACCTTCCTTTTCCACACAAAATGCAAAAGATGAACATTGCACTTGTGGCTTACATAGAGGGATCCTTTATCATCCATCGGACACTTAATGTTTGTAGTGATATTAGAGAGTTCAGCATTTGTTGATTGAAAATTTTTTTTAAATAGAAAATGAATCCAAAACAATATTCTTCCTTAGAATAATTCAATTAGTGTGAATGGGAGTGTGAGTCGCTGCAAATTATTTCATATTGTATTTCTTTAAGTAGATTTTTTGAGGACTTTTTGTTATGTTACTTACTAGGAGAAGAAAGGAGTATCTCCTTTGCATAGGAGGGATCTCTTTTGTATAGATTTTTTAGCATCCTTTGAAGCATAAATTCAAACACTTTTTCAAATTTAGTGAAAATATAGAGAAATTGATTCTACAAAGTTTGATCATATGACACCCCACATTGAACTCTTCATAAATCTTATTTTTGTTACTTAATGGGGTGTTTTCAACATGAAAGATGTGTATATGAATGTTTCCTACATATATCTATGCAATCAAATTAAAAAATTCATCACCAATGCTTTTCAATCAATTATCATGTAAAACTATGAATATGAGATGAAACAATTTACCAAAAATCAATTTTTGCTTTTTGAAATTGAAATATGGTATGCTTGATTGGGATTGCATAAGAATTGAATGTTAATTATGGAAAACAAAAAAATGCCAATTATATTCAATGTTATACAAAATTGTTTGAAGGGCACAATAGGCCGTTTGAAATATTATTGTACCCCATTATACAATACAAGAATCCCTCTAAACTTAATCTTAGAGGGTGATTTGAGGGGCTCAACACACTCACCAAATGTGACATGAGAATTTGAAGGTGCCTCTAAAAGATGCTATTTCAAAATCGTTCTCGTCTAAATTGCTGGGAGTCTGGCTATCTAGAGTCCTGCACTGAGGATGCTCTAAGAAGTAAACTCACTAGTAAGAACTTTTTGCAATTTCTGATTAGTTTCAATGCTGATTTCAGTGATACTGCAAGCTCTTTTTTGTTATCATGGCCGACTTCAGTGAAATTGGCGCTGATCAGTGTAGTCCTACTTTTTCGAGCTGTGGGCACTTGAATAACACTCCATTCTAACAAATATGGCCGCATGTTCTCTGGTTTTGCAATGTTACCTGTAGAAGGCAGTCAGTCTTCATGTCGCAGAAATTCCATAGAAAATGCTTTTGTGATCCCTGGCAAGAGGGCGTTTAGCTAAAATACTGTCTAAACATGACCCAGGAAGAAACCATTTGCTAAAATTCAAAGGAATGAGAAAGATGGCTTAGCAGATTTTTCTTAGCATGGTGCAATTCTTCCGGGTTCATTGAGAAATTGTTAAATACAAATGTGCACCTCTGCAATCACCGATCCTGATAATTACTTGCACACCTGTGCTGTGACTTATTTTCACCATGACTATCAATTTGATTTCAAAGCACTCAAAATAAAAAAGAAAACAGTTGGGCTTTGGGGAACCATAACCTACTTTATAAAGATTCACTTTATTCCGTGGGGGATTGCGAGTAATGAAGGTCTTCACGTTGCAAAAATTCTCCGCAAGATGGTTTGGCGGTGACCCAATTTCTAGTAGTATCCAGAGTTTTGGAGGAATTGCACATATCAAGCTTTTGCCCTTCTTGGTTGCCCTGAGCAGGTGCTTGAGGGAAGCGTGGACTACCTCAAAGTCACATAGAGAAATCCACCAATATGTGCCCCAACTGCACATAATTATCAGCGAAGAATAACTGTCAATCCAAGTGCAACCAAGTAGAACGAGCAAGGTAAAAAGGAGGAAGAAAAGCATTTCATTCAATGGAAACTAGAAATGAAAACGTAAAATTATGGCATTGCCAAGCTAAGTGAACTCGTAGACTGCTGATCGTAGATGTGAAACTTCTAGGACAACAGAATCTATTGGTTCGTTACACACAATGCCTTGCTGAATCAAAGAGATGAAAATGCCGGCTAATGATATTATAAAACCCCAATCCGTTTCTTGATATATTGGAAATATCTCGGGAATGGCACTAGACTCACTACCGATACTAACCCAGTAGATACATATTATCAGAGGGAGGTCGTCTGGTCAAATTGCTCGAAGGAATATTGAAGGTTGCAATCCATGCAATTCAAGAAGTCAATGCTCAGAGACAGATTCGATCTTACCAATTGCTTTTGTAAGAAATAATGGTCGACGTCTCATCATATGCATTCCCTGAGATCTACATCACATAACAGGATAAGTACTCATACTGAGAAGAATCCTAGCACGTACAGCACTTTGTCGTCTTTCTTATCTGAAATAGATTTTTCAGTTCAACGTTGACTACTTGGATTGACAGAGTATGGTCGAATGAACCCTGTTGCTAGAGATAAGTTTGAATTTTGGTAAAGCGCGCAGATCAGCATACTCATAGCAACCAGCTCAAGCAGATGAATCAAGTGGAGACTGCAGAGAAAAAGAAATGCTGACAAGTTCTTGATTTGTTAAAAATTCGGAGGTAATTCAGCTAAGTGGATAGATGACTCTAAACTGTATTAATCCGGCAGTGCCATACTGTTTGAATTGAACACTCACTTAGCCCCCATGCCAGTCAAGGTCGCACCAGCTTTGTGTCGAAGATACACGGGAATTTCACTCATCGCTCCCATGAACCCTCCAGCGATCATTGCCGTTTTAGTGTCGTCCACCGCTGCTCTATCTCAAAATGCAGAACACAGTTAAAGGGAGTAAAAATATGGATACCTATAATGACATTAATACAGTATACAGTCTTAACATTACCGTGTACATCTAGAGACGCTGTTGGTGTTGTATCAACATAATTGGTCAACTCGTAAAAGACGAACTTTAGGTCTTTAAGGTGCATGATCTTGGAAGTGGGAAAGATTAATCACCGTGTACTTGTACTGAATAGTTTGCACCGTGGATTGTCCCTAGGATAACTCCCCCCATGAGGCCACCGGTTACCACGGCTGAAGCTACTGCAGATGTCCTGCATCGTAATCCAGGCAACACGGCCGGTATGTAATATCAAGGGAATCAATTCAAGTCGCTAGATCGATTGTCTATAATTTCGTTAGTATTACGAAATTTCAAGAAACTAATTTGTAATTCAAAACCTCATATCCATTCATCTATTCCAGTCCTAAGTTTAAAAGCTCTGGACACTTGACCGTCACAATTTTGGAGATTTGAAGTTGAACAAGCAAAAATAGATATGAACATGCAAGGAGATCGACATGTCTGCAACAACTTACGTAAGACGTCTTTGATATCCTTCATAAGAAAACTGTCAGTAAACCTTAAAATTCTTAGAAGTAAAGAAGGCAGATAAATGCATGTTAATAATTAGAGCATCTAAGCCCTCCCAAGTCCTAAGCCAACATACCTAAGTACAGGGCTGACCTTAAAACTTGCCTCCCTCGAATTGCCAGAGACACGTTCTTCCATAACATGTCTAAACCAGACACTCTGACTCCAAAAGAAAATCCATTCATGAATCCATTCTCCACACTCCCGAAGAAACTGTGCGTTGAATCTCTCTCATCCATTGAAGTAGCTAGGGTTCAAGAACCAAATTCTGAAACCTAAAGAAATGGCGCAGTCGAAGAAACCAAAAGAAGTACCTGCAATGTGGTATTACAGCACGTCAAGCTTGTATGACACAAAGATCGCGTCAGCTCAATCTCAGCATTCTGAACAAATGGACGAAGAATCAAACTCCAACCAATCTAGCTACAACGTACAACGATCAACCTAGCTTACTCCTCACTCGTCAACCACGGTACGGTATAAAATTTAATTTTCTTGCTGCTTGCATGCAATTGACACAAATTCACTGACCAAGCTCAATGAGGAAACGGCAATGTGGTGTTGTAATTCTGCAAATCGAGTTTCAAACACAATTCAGCTAAGTGCAACAGCTAACAACTACAGAATACAACATCCATCTATGCTTATAAAATGCAATTGACATTGGATTTCCACACCAAAAAAAAGTTGAAGGAAACTGAAGCTTCACAAACTGAGCTTCACACATTGTTCGCAATACTGCTTCAAGCACAACGAGCTTCTCAGACTGATCGCAGCACGCTTGTGATCAAGAGGAAGGGTTGAAAGGGTCCTACTTCCGTGCATGGATCGGTAAACTTCCACGGTCATAGGAGTGGATGAATCTTTGACAAACGGATGTAATCTTGCATTCTTAGAGTTACTTACTGGTATGTAACCCTAGAAGGACGCAGGGGACCTAAAAGGTCTGACTTCACTATTAATTGTAGAAATAAAGAATGTCACCTTATTGGTTCAATAATCAATAATAGTATTTTCATGACTACCTTGGTCATGAGGGACCACATCTTTCAAAGGTTGACCTTGGATGGACAAGCTCTTCATTGTGAAAATCATCCTTTTGGATATTGTGTGAATCATTAGTTTAAAAAAAATGTAGAGCACTCATTGGAAGTCAAACTGTTGTGCAAGATCTCCCATTTTCACACAATATTTCAAGGATGAACATATGCACTTTTAACTTACATGAAAGGATTCTTTGTCATCTATTGGACCACACTAGTCTGTAGAGTCCTTATACAATTAATATAGAGTTTTGTTGTATGGATCTTGGTTTTTTTGTTAGAGAAAATTATAATTTGTTGAAATATTCCTTTTTCTTGATATTGAATTATTAAATTATGAATAAAATTATAGATTGATTTTTATTTTTTAATTATTGTACATTGACATATTCTCTAGTAAGATTTCAGTTATGTATTTATTAGAAGCAATTATAACATCAATTATCTATTCTAAATCACGAATTTCATAAAACTAGCAATATTTTAATACTTTGGTAAGTTTTAGAATATACAAATTGAAATATAAATCTATACATGTCCTAATTTTAGGCCTAAAATTAGACTTGTATAAAGACATATATAAATACAATTATTGGTGTCAAAACAACTTTAATTAAACAAAATGTATTTTGTACAAAAATCACCAAAATCATTCATCAAACACTTTTTGTCTTTTTTGTTGCGTCAAATAATATAGACAAACTTCTTTGAATTGGAACTTTGGGTATTAGAGGCTTAATAACCAAATGATGATCATATGTGTTTTTTTCCACTATAGACTATTGATTTGCAATTTTTTGCACATTAAATTATTGAACCAAATGTTTTGAATAAAATCTTATTGAAAAGTTGTTAGAATTTGTTTTAAAAAAAATTATGACATACCTCCTAACCCCTAAATGTCCAAATCTTTTCCCAAATTGACACTTTGGGAAAAATCGCTATTTTAGAATTGATATATAATGAAAGTTGCAGATTGTGAGTTATAGACTTCATCCGTATGGTTAAATTCACTAGTGTTATGACCAATATTTTTTTATAAATTTTGAAAGGGAAATTTCAAAATTCCTTCTAAATTCAACTACGAGCAAAATATTATCATTTTTTGAGTAAAACTTGTTGGAATGGATTTGAAATGAAAATATCTTAATATGATGATTTTTTTAAATTTTTGTATTCTTTAAATCTATGACCTCATTTTTGCAAATCTAGTTTTGAACTAAAATCAATGCAATTTTTGGCTTAATACACTTCCACATTTATAATTTTAGAAAAATATGAACTCTAGTAATACCAAATCCAACTATTAGATAGGACAACAACTTAATAAAGTATCTCCACAAATTAAATGACTTTCATCCAAGCAATAATGAGAAAGAAAACTGAATTTCAATTTGTTCGTTGTCTAGAAATTGAATGTCGGAGTGCTCTAGGGTTAACTCAAAGTATTGCAATCACAATTATGAACAATTACATAGCAAATACAACACCATAATAATTATAAAAAAGGCAATACCAATTTTTTAAAAGTTTCATTGGAAACAAACTTTATAAGATTAGTTCTATAATTTCATTGACCTTTTAAGGAGTTAACCTATAAGCACTCAACATTAGATGAATTTTGTGAAAAGTGCACTCTATCTAACTGTAATGTTCTTCGACAAAGCCTAAAAAAGTCATGGAGTATATTAATGGTAAAAAGCAAGGATCATGTTCTATTTGAATTGATGATATAGGTATATTTACCATGTTGGAGGAGTTTTGATTAATTATTTATTGTAAATTTTCAATTGTAATCTTATTATCTTCATTTTGAGAGCTTTGGGGTTAAACATCCATGTACTAAAACTTTAGAAAAATAGGAAATTCAAAGTGACTAAGGAAAACTAGCATATAACATGTAAAATGATTGTTTTGCCTTGTTGGCATTGCTGAAATTTTTTATTTTTTTCTTACATAAAGACAAATGTAAGAAATAGGAAGATCAATTGAAATTTTAATTTTTTTGACAAAGTATGAAATTTTGAAATGTATTGTTGAATTGGCCCAAAAGAATATTTAAACTACTTCAAAACCTACAAAAAAAAATGTATTCATTATGATCATCTTACTCACCTAAAGCAACCACTAAAGGCCTAAAAAAATCATTTCTTGTGATGAATTTACACTTAGAAGGTGTAAGTTCCTATTGTAGTCACTAATCACTCCATTATATCATCCAAGACATTAATTGTAGCTACCAATTCAACATAATATAGCCTAATTCTACATTTATTGAAAAAAGTCTATCATGGATTGATGCACAAATTTAATGGGTCATTTTCTAGGTGTTTGTGATGGATCTTTTACGTATCATAGGGTAATTTATCTAATGTGGAATTAGGCACATCCATTTATAGCCATAAAATGCCAAGCCTACAACAAAGCAATTGAATGTAAAGCCCTTTCACTCTATATGCTTCCATTTTTCTACTATATATGAATAAAGTTCTTCATTTTTATTTTTCAAATATAACTCACATGTCTACTATAAGCTATAAAAATTTCAGATTCTTTTGCGTAAATTTGAAATTATTGTGAATTCTTGAAGAAAAAATGAATTTTTTTTGTATATCAAATACAAAATAAATTTTAAAAATATGAAATTTTATCGTAGATTTACATTATGGTGTAAAAAATCATGGCACAAATCAAATTTTTATTTCATAATATAATAACTAGAAGTAAGTAGACTAGGTTACAAATCCCAAGTTCAAATGGTGATAAGATATTCGATTTTTCAAAATTTTCAAATTGAAGTATTGTAGGCACTTGTCAAATTTGACAAAAAAATAATTAGAAAAAATGAAGTCAATTGTTTTTGGAAATTAATGAATATAAGAGTTGAAATCAAAAGAAGGTGAAGTCAAATAATGCTGAAAATTTGATATTTTTGAGTCAAATATCAATCCACAATTTTACCATCTATCATCAAAAAGACCATATGATAGTGAAATGAAGAAGGTATTTTATTGACATATAGTGAGAAGTAAAGTGGACAAGTTGTTTTTACAATGAAATCCACTGTCCTTCATCAATCATCAAAGGGTATGGGATAATTTAAGGATGAGAGCTTCATTGCTCATTGTTTGTAGTTGCATTCAAAGCAAAACTTCAGACCTAACCTAAGTGTAGTATAATTTATTTTTATATAAAGCTCCAATTAGAAAAATGTGGGAAATCTATCTAAATTTGAGAAACCAAAATCCATTTGTAATTTAAAGCCTCCAATTAAAAGTTATGGACAAAGTTTAGAGAAGGGTTGGAAGGGACATTTTCCAAACCTCTTCTCTAAGCTCTATCCATAACTTTTGATCAGAGTTAGCTTGACTTGGAGCTATTGGATGCATACACAACTAGAGGTGTCAAATTAGACTTGATGGGTTATCACCTTTGTTTCCTTACATGGAATCAAATTCAAAAAATAGTTTTTCCATTGATTAAATTTAGATCAAGACCAATAAGCTACAAATTTCCTAAATACACTCAAAAGGCAATTTCTTGTAATCCATTTTCAACTATGTATTAACACTGAGGCCAAAAAGTAGTTAATGAACGACTTTCTGAGAATACTATAGAAATGAAGAATGCACCTATTAGTCTATAAATCAAATCATTTTTGACAAAATACCTTGGTCATAGGTCTCGTCTTGTCAAGATTAAAACATCACCTTATATAAAATAAAGTAAAGTCATAAAGTCCATAAAGTCCTCAATGAAGCAATTTCCGTAACCATTCACACAAGCAACTTTCATTGACGCAACTCCTCCAAAGAAGGAATGGATGAGAAATGTATTTTCATCTTATCCAGAGAAGTCATCCACACGCCAAAAATGGGGCGCCGGCGGGAAATTCAGATGACGAAGAGAACCGAGAATGTGATATTACAGAAGGTGATAATAAAGAGGTCTGAGCATTGTTCAGGCCTTCAGGGTTTAAGGTAGGGTGGTCGTCGTACGTATCACGCTTTGATGGTCTGTGCACAAAAGCGTGATAATAAAGAGGTCCGAGCACAGACCATCAAGCGTTGCACGCATCTCTCTCTGGACGCACTGCTCCTCTTGCACTGTTGCACCTACCAGTCATCAAATTCAACATGCTATCGATCTCGCAATAATTCACCATACCCCATTTCGCAACAAACCCTAACTCCACTTCACCACATATGCTCACGCAATCCCTCACTTGCAGCGAAATTAACAAGACAGTTTTGAGCTTTTTCCATTGTAGATTTCAATTTCATTAGAGACTGCAATTCCATCAAAGATTACGTGAAGGACAACAACATTCCACAATCATGGAGCGGGAGCCGCACCCCGTGATTGATGCAACGGCGAGCAACATCTTCGGCGAGTATTCTCCCTCAGATTTTTACGCCAAGCACCGCGTGACGTTCCACGAAGACACACTGGTCAACTCCCGGGGATTGAAGCAGTGGTGGCGCAGCTGGTTGCCCTCTGATCGCCCCATCCGAGGCGTGGTGTGTGTTTGTCATGGTTATGGCGCGGATGCCGGGTGGTTAGTGCAGCTTACGAGCATCCACATTGCGAAGCAGGGGTATGCGGTTTACGCCATTGATCACCAGGGGCATGGGAAGTCCGAGGGGCTGAAGGGACACATCCCGGACTTGGAAGCCGTGGTGGGGGATTGCATTGCGTTCTTTGATGCTAAGAGGGAGGGGCACAAGGGGTTGCCGGGATTCTTGTATGGGGAGTCCTTGGGAGGAGCGATCGCGGTGCTTATGTATCTGCAGCAGAAGGAGGTTTGGAGTGGGGTGCTTTTGAATGGCCCCATGTGTGGGATCGGGAAGTACAAGCCGCCGTGGCCTGCTGAGCATTTGCTGTCGCTTGTTGCTGGTATGTGTCTCTTTGTGTAAACTGTTGTGTATGTTCTGGAATTGGAGTTGGTGAGAGACCTCTTTGATATCACGTTCTTTGATATGATGTCTTGTGTTGTCCTACTAAACCCTAGGGGGCTCTGTTACGTCATTCACTCTGGATTGTCACTGTTACACTTTGTTATGTCAGAGGAAGCTGCACGTGATTTCGATGACAAGCAGTTCAAACTCGTGTAACCTATTCTATTTTGTCACACGAAATTTGCATACGAATGTGAACTTTGAGTTCAAAAAATGTATCTCACTCTCTTATGTCACGAGAAGGTGCTTCCGAATGTGATGGTAGGCAGTTCGACATACATGCATCACACTCTGTCATGTCGTAAGAAGTTGCTTACAATTTTGATAATGATAGCGATTGGGATAGTGATAGTAAGGAGTTCCAGTAGTGTGATAAGGATTCCAAATTGCCTTCTTGCCTCTTGCCTCTCCACATACTCCTTTAATATCAATTTTATATGCAACACTGCTGTTTGTCTCCGTGTTAAAAAATTCCAGAACATCATGTGCATTTTGGTGATTTTAAAGAGGTATGAGAATACTGTTGCGCTTCTTTTGTTTTTGGATTGAAGGTAATGGTATGCAAGAGAGCTGACGCTTTGTTCGCACTTTTCAACGTGATGTCAGGTTTTATTCCAACGTGGCCGATTGTTCCTACCAAGGATATCCCTCTCGTATCCTTCAAGGAGTCATGGAAACGTGATCTTGCTCGCATTAATCCAAATAGGTATGTATCCATTTTTTTCTTTGTTTGACTCTCTTCTCCGAGTTCAAAGTGTTGGTAGCATTCTGCATCTTTCCTCCAAAATAGCCTTTCAAGTTTCAAACCTAGTTACATAGATCCAAAGGATGTGCTAGATTGGAGTTCTTTCTCATTATTTTGTGTCGCTTTTAAAATCTTAAACCAATATGTAGGAGAATTTGCTAACATTGCAAGATCAATATAGAGCTCACTAAGGAGATCTATTTTGGTTACAAGAGTCAAATCTGCTGAGATTTAAGTTTTATCGTTACGAATGAATTTCTTGTACAATTTCAGTGTGGGAGGTTGTAGACCACTTATAGAAGTAGACAACTCCATTCCATTTAAAGATCAGCACTCATAGACATTTAGCCAAGTCATGCTTGCACCCAACTTGCTAATTGAAATCCAAGCAAGTGTACGAAAAGATGAGTCGATGTTTGTAACAGGTGTGAATCAATAAGGGACGAGATCAGACCCCTAATGGTTTGGTATCCTCTGCCTTCAAACCTTCAATGGTCTGGTAAAGCCCTGTGCCATGTGAAGGTCCTTGGTTTAATCATCTCACTACCGGTATTTGAATTGCAGGTACACTGGCCGACCCCGAGCTGGCACTGCTCTGGAAATGTTACGGGTTTGCAAGTTGATTGAGGATCGGGCAGCGGAGGTAGCGGTCCCATTGCTCATCTGTCACGGAGACCAGGATGTAGTATGTGATCCTGATGGTAGCAAGAAGCTTCATCAGAAAGCAAGTAGCGGAGACAAAACGTTGCATATATACCCAGGCATGTGGCACCAACTTGTGGGTGAACCTGCAGAAGGAGTGGAGCAAGTGTTTGGCGACATGTGTTCATGGCTAGAGGCGCATCTTCCGACACAAGGATAGACACTTTGTCTCATCTCTCGTATTGTCTGAAGTTTTCAATTCCAATGTCATTTGACATCGAGTGTGGATGAACCCTTACTTATGGTGAGCCTGAATGTTAACATAACCCCAGTGGATCGAGAGAATATTGCAGGTCTTCTGTGACAGCAACTCTCTGCACAACCTTGTCAGTTTGAAACCGAAGTACATATAGTTATTATGATATAGAGATCAAGGTTGACGTATGTCAGTCAGTGGGTACCCCTGATCAGATTGGGTGATCAGCTATGCAGCGTCCTTGCACAACGGCTTCATGCTCTGTACCTTTGCAGGGTCTTCCACCAAACACCAATTAAGTTAGATCAAAATCTTCTGAGTCGTACATTGCTTCTGTGAATGATGTTTACCTTATTCAAAACTGTGCAATTACCGATTCTTGGAACTCACTCATATATGACACACTCCAGTGGTTTGTCTAGAAGTATGAATCTAGAACTGTAAAGTTCTGCGGATCTGCCTGGGTCATTCTGTACTAAAATATTTCAATTCGTATTCCAATAGTGCAGGTACGCCCAGGTATTTTTCAGAGAAATGGACAGACCTTGAAAATACCAGTGGCTGCTAAATTGATACTATGGAAAATTAATTTGTCCAAATAAGCATCTGAGCTTGGTTCCTGGTACTAAATTGTCTTAACTTTTTGTTGGATCTTGCGGACAATTCAATTTGGAAGAGTATTCTAGATTGATATTTTGGGGACATCATTTATTCTTTATTTTTGCACTTGGTCATACAAATATGCACTTACTAATCATGTGCATTAATATCTCAAATTTGTCAAAAGTGGGGGGTCTAGTTGGGGGACCGTTTGATTTTTGTAGGTCAACATTTGCAAGTAATGTAAATTGGGAATTTCAACAGATTTTGACTTGTTTTTACTTTGAATTCGATTGCATGTGAATCATGTGTCTTGATGTATTCTTCAAAAGTATTATAAAACAAATAAATTATAAATTTGTAGAGGATTGATTTGTAGGGTTTTCTAAGATTTTAGGAAAGAATCTAGATGGAACACTTTTAGTAACTTGGTCAAGAATATGGTTACATACCTTAATTTTGTCCTCATCACAAGGCTATCTAATTCTTCTATAGGACAACCATTTGAGCATCATTGTGTTTTAGGTGCATGTTGAGTGTTACATAAATTGTTGGTATATTTACTATTGAATGATTTAAATTTCAACACAATCACAAATATTGTAAAAAGATCTCTGGTTTGTTTGTATTTAGCCCTTATGAGACACTAGTTCTCAAAATACATTGAAAATTGAACCCAATGGATTTGGTATGATCCTTAAGGATTAAACGTCTGAGATTGGTTAGTTGTACATCAAAAAACTTTTCTTATCAAGATTCACTATAATTCAATATGCTTGGAGCAATTGTAAGTTTTTAAGCAAATTCAATACCTATATATAATTGAAAGCAATTCCAAATTTGAAAGTATATTTTTTATACTTAATATTTTGATTTGAAATTCTATTAATGTAATATATATGTTAGAGCTATTCAAAAAGTCTTAACCCCTAAGTGTCTTTTATAACTACATTTGCAAAAAAATTGAAATGTGAACCTCACTAACAATTTGTGAACAACAAAAAGACTTGAGACAAATTTTTTTGATGAAGTTGGGAATACAATTTGATGAAGAAATTATCAACTATGTGATTTTTGGTGATTTTTTGGAGAATAGAAAAGGTACTTTGGGAGGTTATTTTAAATAATCCTCATATCCTTTTCCTATAATTTAAAATGATCTGAAAAAAATGACACATCAAAATCATAATGATACGTCCCCGTGGGAAAAAAAATGACATATCAAAATCATAATGATATGTATCTATAGAAAAAAATTACACATCAAAACCATAATGATATATACTCATGGAAAAAAATTAGAATTTTTATAGCACTTTCTAACATTTTTATTTTAGCATTTGTACAACCTAACCAAACATCTTCCATCAATCTTTAAAATGTCATTTTCTCAAAAATTGTGCTTTTTCTTTGATATTTTTTCCACTAGAGAGCTGTATAAGTCTTCTTTCATTTCAATGGTGACAATCATCAAAATGATCATTCTCAATGAAGAATTATGCTTGTTACAAGAGCTAATCAAGAAAACGAGAGTTATGCTCACATACACTAGGTCCTTTAGGGATTAAAAGTCACTCATCCTCTTTTTAGCCCTTCATTTGCTTCCAATTTGGAATTGTATTCAAAATTTTAAGCAACTTGTATTTTGGAGGGAATGAGAATAAGGCATAGATGCTTATAATCTAATCACATTAGATTGTCATTTTCCTAAATTGAGGTTTAGAGTTTAGGATCTCATAAGGTTTCATATACTTTGAATATTGTCACCATAACTAATTGAAAAATTAGATTTCTTTCAACAAATTTTAGACATGTTGAGGTACAAGTATTATACTTAAATAAAATGATTTATCCAAAAAATTAAATAATATTTAAACATTTTTCAAATTTATTGTTGATAAAGAATTTTAAAGACAAGTACAAAATCTTCAAAATTTGAGATTCTTTAGTGAACAAAATGAAAATTCTTTTCAGAATATTATAATAAAGTTTTATGAATTCTAAAATTTTATTGAATGAATTATTATTGATCAAAATATGACTTCAAAATATTCGTGTTCTTATAATTTACTCCAAATCTCCATATACATTGTGAAAAATAAAATATAAACATTTAATACACTTTTCAAATTTTCCACAATTTTCTTAAGATCTTTCGAGTATATTATAAAGTTTCAATTAGACCTTAAGTCAATCACTAGGAGAGACTAGATGTAATAGAAGTATCACATATAAGCCTATAAGACAAACAACTTTAAACCCTACACCTAAGGTTTGATGGAACAAAACAAAATCCCTTCTACCCAATTCATGTTTGTTTATGCCAATAACTACAAGTTTAGGATAAAATATAAATATTGAGGTCATATTTTGGTCAACAATTCTCTTAAATTCATGAATCTTTTACCAAAAAATTTCAAAAAAAACTCTCAATTCCAACTTACTAGAGTCTAAAAAATTGTATTTGTATTAAATGTTTTTTCCACCAATAAATTTGGGTTAAAATTTAGAAATGATTTTACATATATTGTGTCATTTTATACAAGAATATTATTTGAACCTCAATGTGTCCAAAAACAGTAATTTCTCAATTAGTTACAACAATTTTGTTTTAAGTGTATGAGACATTCTAACAACCAACATTGGTCCCACTGTAGCAAATTTTTTACTATGATTTTTATTATTATTTCTGGAATACATTATAAAAATTATAAATATTGGAGTTGTACTTTAGTCACAAATATTTTCCTCAATAAAATTTTCAAAATTTATGAAATTCTTACTGGAAAATCCAAGAAGAATTCCCATTCTACCGACTAAAGAATCTTGAAAAAAAATTGTATCAAAAGATGAATTTTCACTAATAAAACTTGATTAAATTCCTTAAAAAAATAAAAAATTGTTTATAAAAATTTGAAAATTTACTTGATACTAGTATATTCCCTATACCATAACATGTGCAAAATTGGGTAGAAAATCTCAAATTCCTCAATTAGCTAACTAAGGTGCCCCCCCCCCCCCCCCCCCAATGCACTATTGATCCAGAATTGCCTATCTTAACTTTGTGTATATCTCTGAAATCAATTATGTACAGTACATACCTGGAAAAAACTGTGTTTGAGAATTAAATTTTATTTCCTTATAACTTTTGCATACGGTATTGAAATGCCGCATTTTTTAGTGCATTGAAACCTCTTTTTAAGTGCCAACAAGAAGATCAGTGAAAATATGACCAATCTATTTGTACTAACTAGGAACAAAAGCCAAAAGTAGCATTGGAGTACCCACTAAGTTGTTTTTTGGCATCAAAGTGCTAAATTGCAGTAAAAGAAAATAATTGGGCTAAAATATGGCAACAAACTACGACATTTTTTCATTAAAAAACTTCAAATTAAAAAAATAAAAACTTGAATGTAATTCTTAGATTGTTGATGAAAACATAATTATAAACATGTGATATGTGCTATTGCAATATTTTCTATCTAATATGTGAATGAATATTGTAATTTGGAACACTACTATAATATATTATATGGCCTCTTTGATACTTCATAAAAAATGAAAAAATAAAAAAGAAGCCTTGGTACCCACTTTAGCAAAGATAATTTTGGGTATAATAGGAGGTCGGTTTAAAAGTGACTTGTTTCTAAAATTGTGCACCTCTTCAAATGGATACTTGATTTGAACATATTACTTTTTCATAGTCTTCAACAATGTACTAGGCAAACAATGTACATTTTGATTAGGTGGGCAATTGTAGAATCCCGTACCATTTCAACTTCAAAATATCATAACTAATTCTACAAAGCTCCAAAAAAATATGAAACAACTTGGATTAAATTAGATACCAATTCCACTCACCTTTCTAGGAATGTTTTAGTGAAAAATATTTCAGGAGGTTTCAACTCTCTTAAATGAGCCATTTATCGACCTCCTACCTTAAGTAAAACCCTACGGATTTTGAAAGCACACCGCACTCACTGTTATAGGAGCCAACCCATTTTTTTATCAACCCCACCCCACCCCACCCCACATACACCACACACACACACACTTCCAACCTACAAACTAGTTTCTTTATGTGAAGTTGTCGTGCTGTTCCCAAAGTAGTTGTGGCCCATTATTGTTGTTTGTTAGGTTCTCAAGACTGCAATCAACCCTTGGTTATTCTACAAGTAACCGATGGTTGGAAATAGAAAAGTCTATATACAACAAATACAAGTCGTACAATACACTTCAGCTATAAAAAAAATTATGATAATTCTATTTTGAGTTAAAAAATTCTAAATTTTTTTGTATAATCCTTCCAAACTCTACTTCTACATTAGGAAAAAATTTCTGCACTCCATAAATCCTCACTCCCCACACACCCATAATTGCTTTTTAGCTTAAGTGGTTAGAAATGGGTCGACTCCCTTTTTCCTTCAAAACTCGGAATCCCCACGCAAGGCGCACATGATCATTTTCTTTGGGTTGCAATTTCCCTTCTGACCTAAAAATTTCTCCTCTCTCTCTCTTTCTCTCTCTCCTTCTCTCTCTCCTTCTCTCTCTGTGGCTTTGAGGTTCAGATATCGGTGTGCACCACGCGTATCTCTCAAGCAGACTGAACCGAAGCGGAGCGGACCAATCCCTCACCAAAACCAAGTACCGTGAATTTGAAATTTGAATTCACAGCTGTAGAGGACCAGGCCAACAACGGACGGAGACCAAGCTCTCTGAAGTTCCTGAAGCTCCTGAAGTTTCAAAGGCCGTTTGGGGGGAGGGGGGGCTTGCCACTCCTTCCCAGGTGGTGCCGCTCAACGATCCACCATCAGTCGCCTTTTCCCTTCTGCGCTGGGTGGCTGCGCTGCGCTGCGCTGGGGTGGCGGAGCCGAGTCGTATGATTGCCGAGCCGTCTTTGGGCATTAACTCCAAGGCCAACCTGAGCACTCGCTTTCCGAAGGGGAAGCTTAGGTCAAATAAGGTGCTGCTGCTGCTGCTGCAGGTCAGGTGGGTATCCTCTGGAAACTCTCTTCTCAAAAAGGACGGGGCTTAGGGTAAAGTTACTTACACAGATCTTTGAGTTATTAATTAATTAATTAACTAACTAACTAACCGTTTCTGCAAATCGAAAATTAAATAGTTAGTAAAAACACCTGATTTTGTTTAAGACACACTATGAATCAAAAAGAAATTAAGTATTTGGGCTGAAGACTTGTTCCTCTGGTTCTGTGTGTACTCTTTTCTTATCAGTGGAATTTGTCCATGTGTTTCAAGAAAAGAAAAAGAAAAAGAAAATAGAAAGGAGTATGGTTCAGAAATTTTCCTGTGCAAATTTTTGAATGCAAGCTGGAGTGCTGACCCAAGTTTTTGTTTTGGACTACAGTCGGCAACTTTCTGCTCCAAAATTAATTAATGTGCAAAAATTAGTTACACGGACCAAGAAATTAAAATTAAAATAATATATTAAAATTCCACGATTTTAAAATGTAATTTAGGCTAGTGTACCTAAGTAAAGAAAACATCTAATCCACCCATCAAACCCACAAATCAAAAATAAATAAGTAAAACACATGATTTGCTCAACCACCCTGCAAGTCAAAATGACTCTAGAGGGGCCTGAAGACCCTTTGTGTCTATATAGTATATTTTGTATTTGGTGGTATTTGATTAAAAAAAAAAGATTTATCAAATGCTTTTTGGTTCAAAATAAATTAATGATCATGATGGAACATAAATAACAATGTATCACAATTGATATATTAAATCACAATTGAAGAGTTACGAGGCTTTATACATACCTATGCAAGGACCCAGAAGGCCTTTCAAGGGTTAGGTAAAACACTTGCCTTGTTCACTTAGACCACTCTACAAATAAAAAAACAAATAAATAAAACACCGTATTTGTCCAACCACCTCCTCTTCAAAATCCAAGACAATTTTTTTTATATAATATAATAAATGGAATATCTATAGATATGATATGTAGTAGATGGATGTATTCTATGGAATAGTGATATGGCATGATGTATGGATACAAGTATGGAATATTGCATGTGGTTGTTAATCCTATATTGATTGTATTTATAGGGGAGGGGGGGTTATGAAAATTTTGTTTATCACAATTCATTCACTTATTAAGTAAGAGAATGAGTGAAGTGAATTCACTCAATATCCTCTCAAAAGGGAAAATGTTACAAGAACATTCAAACAGGCAAGAGAGGTTCATGACTTTCATCCCTATTTCCCTTGGGTTCATTGATAACAATTGATTTACCAATGAAGTAGGGAGCATTTTGAATTAGAAGCAAACCATGATTCGTAAATTAACATGTACATCCCTAAGAAGGATTTAGCAAAGCAATATAACTTATCTCTCCAATCTAGGGAAGACTATTGTAGGTTAAACAATGTAATGTTATCTTGTTTTGTTGGCTTTGGACTAAGGTAAGGTATGAGATGATAAAAGCGTTTGCATCTTCTAAAGAAATTGATGTACAAAAGGTAGGGACATCCCAAGCATTACTTGATCTCATACTCAACATGACTACAAAATCTAGATTAATATTACCTAGTGTTGAAGAAATGATTTTAAAACATCTACCAAAAAAAACTTTGACTTCTAGCAACTTTTCTTTGTGGTATTGATTGCACACATTCCTTAGTGCATTGGATCTCCTTTCATTTGCCAACAAGAATCAATGATAATTTGACATACCTAACAACAAATATTGTCCATGGTAGAAAAAGTGGCAATTTTAGACATACTTTAAGTTCATGACAACAATGGTTGCTTTCTACTTGAAATGGCAAAGTATTGTATGTTGACATTTACATATGATAAAATAAAAAAAAGAATCTAATATTTTATTATTTATTAATTTGAGATATATGGAATAAAATTTTCTTACTAAATAAGTTTAATTAAATTTTATAAGAATGGTAGCATTTGTTAAGAGTTGGTTGTATTGTACTGTACCAATGGTGGTCTAGGTAGGCATTTCTTGTTGAATATTTAATTTTTTCCCCAGGAAACAATGTTTAAAATAGAAAATACAATTTACAAGATTTTTTTTCATAAAAAAGCTGGGAAATTTTATTTTCCTAAAACTTTGTTATATATTTTTAGAAATATTATTTAGCAATCCTAACCACTGAGATCAAATGTTTACAAATATTAGCAATCCATATTTTCCTCCTCTTCTTTAAAAAATACATACATGTGTTGTAGCAATGAATTCAACAATTTTGTATGTTCTAAGTTGTGAAATCCCCCCACCTTTGTCCCCAAATGATCTTCTGGTTTCCCTTACTTTTGTTGCAATGAGCTAAAATACTATCTTTCAAAAGGGCTCCTCTTGAAATTCAAATTTTCAAGACAACAAGATTGCACCAAACTCTAGTTATAACTCCAAACAAGAAAACATAACTTTATTAATAGTAAAAAAATCCTAAACATTTTGTTCAACCAAAAGATCATTTTGCAATCCACTACATACATGCTTTATGAGAAGTTTCTTTAATCTTAACCCCTAAAGTCCCATTGTCCCCTCAAAGAACAAATCAAATTTCAGGAAGGTTCCTATGACTTCAATTTTTGGTGAATTATTTTGAAACTTTTCTGTAAGATAGAAAACCTGATTATCTACTTGAGAATATAATTTTTATTTCAATTGGTGCCTGAGAGCAAAAGTTATACCACAAAAAGCCTAAAATTGAACTTGACGGACAACACAAAAAAAAATCGCAAAAAATCAAAATTAATCTTAATTTTTTTTCCCCTGAAATGTTTTATTTTTGTCTACATGTGAAGCTTTGATTCATTCTATTTGGACTAATATTGAGAAAGTTAAGGACAATCTTGTTTTTTGGGCAATTTCAGCACCTTTTTGAAAAAATAACCTGTAGGATTCATTTCTGAATGCAATTTTCACAATTTTCCACAATTTTTTTTGAGAATGTTGTGCTTTCTTGCTAAAACAATCTCACCATTGGAATTATTGTCTTTCAATCCCATCTTGAAGCTATTAACGATTTTTTTTTCAATCTTGGACCTACTTCTACTTAACAATTTTTTAAAGAATAAAAATCAAGTATTTAAAAAAAATAAAAATTCCTAGACTTTCAACTCAATTCTTCAACATAAAAATTTTAAATTCAAAGTTTGTAGTGCAAAAAAATTCCACAATTGGCGATCAAAGTCATCTGAAATTGCAAGTCAGTGTTCATAAAAACTTTCTTTATCAACTTTGAATGCTAATATATTTCAATCTATACGGTCAAACTTCATGAAAATTTTACCACGTGAGCTAAG
The DNA here is from genome assembly GCA_963969395.1 of Pseudoscleropodium purum. NCBI lineage: Eukaryota > Viridiplantae > Streptophyta > Bryopsida > Hypnales > Brachytheciaceae > Pseudoscleropodium > Pseudoscleropodium purum. Next base: position 1,298,119 of record OZ017799.1, read on the forward strand.
ACAAGAGAAGTACAAGATCTTACGGTTAGATTTTTTTTAAATGATTTTTTTTGTTACTTGGGTGAATGCAACAAAAATGACAGTTTTGAGTGTTTTTTAACAAAAAAAATGGCCTTGGAACTTAAGAGGTTAAGCCTGAAATTCCTTGAATATATTTTCACCCAAAATATTCTAAATTGTTATTTTTAGGACAAGTACCAAATTTTTTTTTAAAGCTTGGACACATCCAATTGTAAGATATTGTAGTAAGCTAATTTGAAAAGATGTAGAAAAATTTTCAGAAATTTTCACCTTGTAGATTGTAAGATATAAGTGTTTAAATTGACAAAAAGCCTTTTTTTAGCCCTGCAAAAAATTGGGCAGTTGCACTTCAAAAGGTCACATTTGTATGGAAAAACGTCCCAAATGGTTGCTAATCTTTGGATTCATTTTTCAAGGCAAGTCGGCCACATGCTTAAAAATTTTCAGATCATTTGGAATTGTACAACATATAGGAAAAAAATAATAAATAGAAAGAAGTGAGAATGAATCAAAATATTCAATTGTTAATAATTTAGTCATGGAATTGAAAAATGCCAATCATAATGGTTGCAATGTTGTAATAAGAAATCTACATGTCGGTTTTTTTCCCAAAATATTGAAAATTGAGTTAAATAGACAACTTGAGAGTTTATTCTAAGGTAGAGAATCCATAATTGCTTGCAAATTAAAACTCCTCATAACTTTTGACTCATTGATCACAATGAAATGACTCAAAGCTTTCCATGTACATATAATTCTTAAAAACTTATTTCAAATTTTTATTTCTAAAAAAAGTAATTTTTTCTAATTTTCTTAGACTACCCACTCGATAAAAAAAACTACATGCCATACAATAATTTTTTTAACTATATAGTCAAAAGTTACGAAAATTGTTGGGCCTTGAAGAAAAAAACCTTGTATGTATGTCTTGTGGAAATTTTAGCACAAAATAAATTAAAACTCTATTCATAGTGAGCTGTCCAAAATTGCTATGCTACTACCTATGGTTTGATGTATTGTTTCTCCCTTTTTTCAATGGAAATCATCCATATATTTCAAAAAAACACAATCATAATTGTTGTGTTGCCAAAAAAAGCTTAGCCTGGTCCTTTAGGGGTTAATATTTTCCATGCAAATGGAAGCCAACCGGGAGATCATTTCGCAAAATACTATATACATGTTCACTTGTGAGAAGTTTCTTCAGCCTCAGTATTTTCCACACAAATGGAAGCAATTATTTGCTGCAAAAAGTTCGCCGGACAGCCTTGCAATGAACTGAAGAACCATTTTCTCAGGACACTTATTTTGACCACGTGGTCCGTCGCGTCATGCTCGTGATAGAACATGACATGGAGCAAAGCAACACCGAATGATCTCATTAAGCGTTGCCAAGTTGGTTGGCGAAGTTATGGTGACACCTCTTCCCCCCACGGCCACCGGTCAGGGAGGAATGACCCCTCTATTGCCCTGTGTTTCACCCTTGTAGAAAACACTGGAATTTTTTTATTCATCACATATGATAAAATTTGCAAATTTTGAATTTATATTTGCAATCAGAGACCCAAAATTAGCTATGTGACATGATGAAATACAAAATTTAAGTGGCATGAAATAGGGGACAATTTTGACATTTACCTTTTGGTAGGGCAATAGATGGGTCAATCCTGCTTGGTAGTTTGTTTTTTTATTCATTTTTAATACAGTGCCAAACTAGTGATATTAAATGTTGCAATGGTGTTTGGAATTTCAACATTCATCCACTTGTTCAATAGAAAATACCACATTAGCATATATCACACATACATAATTTTGTTTTCATCCATTCTTTAACAATTTCATCCAAAAATTTACTGTTTAAGTTCTAAAGGCTTGGTGCAGGGTCAATTATTTTGGAGCAATTCGATGGCCAATTGCCTGAAAAAAAACACTGCTCCTTGGCCCCTCCCCCACCGGGTTACAAGGCCAAGGCGGGGCATTGCCTACCAATGCAAACATGCCAGTTGCAGGAAACTCAGAAAACAAGGAACAAGATAATAATGTACGCCTTATAAGTGTGATTTGGGCCTCATTCAAGGCATCAAATGCAGGGTCCATGTTTTTCTTTTTTTCTTTCTTTCTTTATTGTCTTTTAAACAAATGAATTCCCATGTCTTACAATTGTGTTATTCAGAAAATTCCAGTCTCTGAAAAATTCGTAGAACTTGCACCAGAAAAGGGCTTTATGTCAATAAATTTATGTCCTAAAAACTTGCAAATTATTGAGACCTCATGCCCTGGGGTACAATGCAGGGCATTACCAATGCAAACGTGACAGGCAGTAAACTCAGAAAACAAGGAACAAGGTAATCATGTAAGCTTATAAGTATGGTTCATTTGCATTTTAAAAAATTAGTCTTAAAAAAGAAGAAGCTTACAAGTATGCCGTTTGAGCCGCATTCAAGGCATCAATGCAGGGAGAATTGAAGCTCCTATGGGGTTTTGTTTTTTTTTTGTCTTTGGGGGATTTTTTTTTTTTTTATAACAAATGGCAAGCCATTGCATTGAAAAGAAATGCACCAACAAACAAACAAGCCCAAAGGCTGGACAAATGAAGAGATAAGAGCGAAAAGGACAAAAGAACACCCACAAACAACCTCAAAGGAAGGAAGGTGGGCAGAGGGGGCCTTGATGGTCCAACTAATGGAGTGTCCTACCCTACTAGCAAGCAAATTATCATGAAACCAAGTATCATTGAATTGGCACCAAGCCCTCTCAAAGCTCTAAGATCGTATTCTAGAGGCCTGTTGTGTTTTAAGAAAAGTTGTCTACCCACAATTGATAGGGGTGTCCCATAATGAGGTTTGAATGAAAGAAAGAGGACAAATAACTTTAGCAAAGATTATTTGGTTATGAGCAATCCAACAAAGCTACAGAGCCGCACCTCTAATGAGGGACCAAAGTGTTTTGATTTGTCTATATCTCCATGGGAGTGTTGAGTCAAATATACATTGGATGGTATTCAATCTCTTATAGGGGCCTAACGTTGGAGCCAAACCAAGTAAATGATGTCCCATTGATTGGACATAGTCCCAAATGTCTTGAGATTTTGAGTAGGAGAAGAAATGATGAAGTGGAGTTTCAATCACACGAGATGAGTAATAAATACAAGAAGCATCCAGACCAAGAGCAATTTGAGCCCGCCAAAAATTGACCACAACTGCTCCATGCCAAACAAACCAAATAAACACAACATCTTTGGAAGGTCAATTACGAATCTAGATATCTCTTCACGAAGGTTTAAATGAATCTTGGAGTAGGACTAGCCATCTTGACAAGATCGATCGCTTGAGGGAGGCTTGAATGGTAAGGAGTTTCCTTCCCATGATGGTGGAATAATCAAAAAGATTTTTGCCATTGTTCTATAGCCAACGACCGGGATTGAAGATAATGGTATCGATAGCCCTTATATAAAGAAGATGCCTAGATTTGCCTTTGCCTCATTTGACTTGGAAAATATGAACTCTACATAAAATTCCCATAGCTTGGTAGTTCTCAATAGATGTAGAAATGATTGTCAACTGTTGAGAGTTGGATCCAACTATATTGTGGGTTTACTCTTTTGGGATTTGAGGTGCTTGAGCATAGGGCTTAATAAGCAAGGGAGCTGATTCTTGGGTTAACCAAATGATAGAGGGAGTCATATTTGTACAATTGGAAACAACATTAGAAGATTTGGGGGGGCTCCGGAAGCCTGTTTTGGGCATGTTCCCCCACATTTATTCCTTACAGTAGAGGGAATGGCCCGTTGTTAGAAGAAAAAATTGAATTTTTTTTTAATTCTTCTAATACTAAAAGAAATTGGAGCAATGACGTGGCAAGGGCTCGGCCATGTCATTCCATTGCACCAAACCTGTTCCCTACGTTTATAAGGTGTGATAATTTGTAGGCTTTTGGAGACCCCAAAAAACTTCTAATGCCCCAATCCACTCATTAGCAAATGTAAATTTTGCCTTCTTGGTGACTAAGGAGAGCCAATCCTGAGGAATCTGAGTTTGTTTTTTAAACTTTGAGCTTATTCCAAGAAGACCAAGAATAAACAGCGGAAAGCTTTTGTAAAGCCTTGGAGACCAATGGGTTTTTTTAGCAATGTGTGGTTAACTTGCATTGAAATTGAATGGACCTTGTACCAACCCCTTGGGAAAAAAATTAGTACTAAGAAGACTAAAAATCATCAAAAGACTTCAAATTTAAAAAAATCTTGGATGAAATTGTCAAATTAAGGATGAAAATAAAATTATTAATAATGTGATATGTATACTAATGTGATATTTTCTATCCAATATATGAATGTGTTAAAATTTGGAGCACCACTATAACACTTTGTATTGCCACTATGGCATTTCATTAAAAATGAAAAAAATTCCTATTGGAAATTGTTTCTATGATTCTCAAATAGAGAAATAGATAAAAACTCCGGTCTTCAAAGAAAGCCGGCATAAATAAAGTGTTTGTTCATAATGACAATGAGCCAGTGTCCATCTGATCAAGGGCCATTGATGTTTTCATGTAATAAATCATGTCTAACATTGTGGTGTCTGGTGGCATTCCTCTCTCTCAATCTTCTTCCTAAGTTTAATATCCCACCTTAGGTGGTTATTGGTCTTCCTTTTTTATTTTTAACCCCTAAAGGACCAAGTTGCATTTTTTGGCAACATAGTGAATTTGGGTAGTTTCTTACGAATGGAGTTTTAATTATTTTGTACTTAAATTTTTACTAAACATGTGCCCAAGGAGTAGCTTCAAGACTTGACAATTTTCATAACTTTTGACTACATGGTCAAAAAGTTATTGCATTATATGCGATTTTCTTTGTTCTATGGGCAACTTGGGCAGCTCAAAAAACTTCTTTAAAAATCACTTTTCAAAAAAAATAAAAATTTGAAATCGGTTCTTTAGATTTACATAAGAGTGGAAAGTTTTGAATCATTCCATTTTGATTAAGGTAGAAGTACCTATTTTGGACAGGCCCCTCATAATGGCTTCATAGGCTAACCTATTCTGGACAATAATTAGATGCACTATTCATTGGAAAAGGTTCTCTATTTATTCTTCCTTATCCACTCGTCTCTCGTTCCTCTTGACTTTGAAAGAAGTACAAAAGTTAACCGAAATAGGTGAATCTATGTAATAGAGATGGGTCCGGGTGCAAAATCTATGTTTATATTCATTAAAATATTCATTTAAAGAGATTTTTTTTGTTTTTATGGCATTCATCCACAACTTTATTTTTGCACATATTGAACTTAGTTACCCATGACTTCTCCACATCAAGTCTGAAATCCTTAAGTTATCCGAAATAGGTACTTCTACCTTAATAAAATGAAAGTTATGAGGAGTTTTAGTTTGCAGGTAGGTATGGAGTCTTTGAAAACCATACCTACTCGCAAACTAAAACTCCTCATAACTTTCATTTCATTAAACAAAATGGAATGATTCAAAGCTTCCTACTCTTATATAAACCTAAAGAACCAATTTCAAATTTTTATTTTTTTGAAAAGTGATTTCTAAAGAAGTTCTTTGAGCTACCCAAGCTGCTTGTAGAACAAAGAAAATCACATATCATGCAATAACTTTTTGACTATGTAGTTAAAAGTTACGAAAATTATCAGGCCTTGAAGCTACTCCTAGGACACATGTTTAGTGAAAATTTCAGCACAAAATAATTAAAACTCCATTTGTAGTGAGCTGCCCAAAGTTGCTATGTTGCTGAAAAACACAGTTTGGTCCTTTAGGGGTTAATGGTCACCCATTCTTTCCAAAAACACTCAATGTGGTGTTCACAAATTCCAAGCTGTTGGTTAGTTCACTCCCAGATCTCAAATTCTGGTCTCGGAGCCATAGAACTTGCACCGAAAATGGTCCATTTACGTCAAAAATTGAAGTCCAATCTTTATGACAAAATTGATTGGGAAAAAAAAGGACGCAAACCAACTTACTGTCTCTGCCCATTGTTTCCATTGTCGGTTCCCAGCTAACTGGCTTTTCTGCATTTGGCGAATCCATTTCGTAATAAAAATACATCACAACAAACAGAACTACCTGTGGCACACATTCAATGGTGGTTGGATTCCAGTTGCCCATTGCCCAATTAGTGTCAGGGATCGTAATGTAAGGTAGGCCAAATGTTTTTTTTTTTTTTTTAATTTCTTGCTTTTTGAATGAATGTGAGTAGGCCAAATACTTTGAAGGGAACATGGTTCAGAGCCTGAGGGCAGGTTCAGTTCAGTTTGCAGGACTGCGACAGAGGGGAGATGCGACCAATCTGGTACCTTTTGCGAAATTTTGCATCGGATAATGGAACCAAAATTGAATGCTGTTGTGCTGAAAATGACATAAACTTAAACCCTTGGAAGGACGCTCAGCAAGGCTGAAAAAGTGGTCAATGTGGCATGGATGACTTCATTGTTCACTATATTGTAGTCTGCTCTAAAAGCGACTATGTTCGGAATGCGACTCATGATTTTCATGTAAGAATAAGTGATGTGTTACTTGAAATATCACTATTATTGTCAATGATGAGTTGGATAGGCTTATTAAATGGTCATGTTAAGAGCAAATCATCTTAGAAATTAAAAAAATACACCTATTGGTCTAATAAATTGGAATAATTATGATGACTAATTTAGTCACAAGGGGCCACGTCGTTTTTAAGAGTTAAGAACATCTACATCCATATCCAAAGCTTGGAATTTGGAGGACGCCTATTCTAAGATTCATAGAAGATAGTGGGCACCCACCCATGACCTCGAAGAAATGGGAAAAAAAAATGAACCAGCACTTTAGGAATTTGCAAGGCCACTCGATAGTTGAAGGCCGCAGGTTTATTGCATAGAGCTTAGACTTGGGAGAATTTGTTGTACACCCAAAGAAAATTGGCTCACCTAGGAACTCTCTTTTTCTCTCTCTCTCTTGGCTCAGGGGCATAATACTATGCTTTCAAAAAAGAGACATGGGGTGTCACATATTTCATCTTGGGCCTCCTTACGTGTAAAGTGGGTTAACAAAGCTGGCCCTCCAAATTGAATCTTGTTGGGGCCCTCTCAAACTAAATTATGTGTGTCATTTATCTTGAGGAAGGATGTGGATGCTCTAATATATGACTCCGTTATATGAATAGGTCACTACCACGTACAGTTCCAATCTAGGTTTTTTCTTTTTCTTGAAACACGTAGACCATTTCCATTGAAAAAGGGAGAAGACTACAGAACCAGGGGAACAGGTAACCGGCAGAATTTTTGTTTTCTTCCTAATCGCAAAACAACAATTAAATTCTACCACTTTAATCTGACTAAAAACCAACCCAGTTCCAATCTAGATTTTGAGAGTAAGATTTTATTGATCGTCGTGAAAGGTCAGGAATCTTGTGTTTCAAAAAAAACGGGGGTCAGGAATCCATTGAAAGTGTGGTACCATATCTGCCAATTCAGGCACATTCAGTTCATTTTCAATTTGGAAAATTGAAAGAAAATATATGCTAACTTATTAGTGAGTTCTCTAATGTATAATTTATGTTCAAGTAATTATGCACAGAAAAAAAAAATATTAATTCAATCCAACAATTCAATCCAGACTGAGGAAGAATCAAAGGGTACCTAACATACATTGCAGACTGCTGTGAGAGTTTCCATATCAATGGAGAGCTCGGATGCCCAATAATAATTTTTTTGTTTTTTTGGACCAATCGTTACAGAAATCTCAACAAATCATCCCTGGGAGGAGTGAGTGAGTTTCTCAAAGTGTTTCTTGGTTTCGGGGGCCCCGAAGACCGGAAAAAATATTAATCAAAACAGCTGTTATCTCTTCCTGGCCTGTTTTTTTTTAATGCAACGGTCACCATTCTTTGAAGGAAAAAAACACCAACCCAACCATTAGAGCATTGCCACCCATTCACTAGGAAGTGGCCCAGCTTAGGTTTGGGTGTGGCCGGGTGGGTTTAGAGACCCACCGGGTACCCGGCTAGGGATGCTTTGAGTCCGCCCACAGCCAATTTGCTCCTCCACACTCTAGGACCCCATTCTTGCCAAGCTAAGTGTGTTGACTGCAAAGCATGGATTTTGTCAACAGGTGTTTTGTCATTTTCCGTATTGCTTCTTGTTGTTTAGGGTGTTTAGGGACAATGACTCCACATGGGAGACCTCAAGCACATCTCAACACACTTTTGCTTTTATATTTTTTTATTTATTTTTAAATTTTAACTCTAATTGAATGAAAAACACAAATGTATGTTGAGGTGTGCTTGAGGTGACCTCAAGCACACCTCAACACACTTTTGCTTTATCTCAAACCTACCCCAAGATATTCTTTTACTTTAGATTTAAATTTATGATATATATTAAGGGAAAAGTGTAGTTGTGTTGGTATTTTTGGTATTCTCATAATATATTTTAAATAAATAAAGAGATACTACTTGAACTATAAGTGTGATTTGAGAGGTGAAAGAAAGAACATTGTTTTCTTCAAATTATTTCACTTCTATAGTTGGTTGGAGAGTCAAGATTTTTTTTTTAAAATTTATTATTTTTAACACTTGTTATAATGGATATTCCAATTGCTAAAAGTTCTGTAAATGTGTGTTTGACTTGTTTTGTTAAGGAATTGGGCGGGGATGGCTGGGGTATCCACCTAGCCAGAAGAAAGCCCGGTGGTAAAGGACTCCAACACACCCATTTCCCTGGCCTTGTTTAGGGGGAATGGGTGGCGATGCTCTCAACTCACAACAAAAACAGTGAGCTTAAGCTTATTACAAATTCAAAATGTCTTATGTGCAAGCCAAAGGAATTCATTTGAGAGAAGAGGACCATCATTCGAATCACATACTAAGGGTTGCTTCACACATGGGCCCAAGGTTGAAAGTTTGTCGGCCTCCACCAATCAAATTTCAGAAAACCCTGACTTTGGCCTCTCGATCCTTCACACTAGGCGGCACAATCCAAAGTCCATCACCTTCCAAAGTGCCTACATGGAAGTCCAAGCTCCTATGTGGCAATGGCCTCATGACGGACTCTCGACCTTATTGAAATTCGATCCCCAACAAAAATAGTAAGGTACCACATTACGGAAACATAGGAACTGCTACAGATATGGCCAACAAGCCCAAGTACTGTTAAAATAGGTCTAGGGAATGTAACAGTAATACATTCTTTGTAATACATGTACTAAGTTAAGGTACTTGATGTTCAAATTGTACTCACTGCAAGGAGCTTTTGTGTACATACATTGTGTATCGTACTGTATACCTTACAGTACATTATACTATGTATTGTACAGTACATTATATTATGTATTGTACAACTAGGAGAAGTCACATTACAAGAATTCTGAGGTCAAAGGAGGGTTGCCAGTTTTTTATTTTTGCCCCCCACCCCACCCCATGGTGCAATTACAGGAAGAAAAAAAATTGATCTTATGTGATGCTGATGTGGCACCAACAGTGCCACAACAGATTGCAATTTAAAAAAATCATTTTCTTTTCATAATTGCACTGCAGTAGTACAAATTGAAAACCTTCTGTAGGCCTCTGAATTTTCTTCTAGTAGAAAGTCCTGAAATGGAGCATTTAAGGAGAAAATCAGGTTTGTAGAGTAGAGGATCTGACCGATGGTTTTTTTGGTAGATAGACAAGTGGAATAGAAATGAATAGCAACTGAAATTGTAATTTTCTAACTTAAAATGAATTATTTATGATTTTTCAAAGCGTATAATGCCTAGGTGGCTATTTCTGGTCGTAGACCTCAGCAAAGATGAATCGATATGAAGCTTTGGAAAGAGCAGAGCAGTCCCAAAATAGACTAGCAAAGCTCCAAAATGCATACATAGAATTTTTTAAATGGAGCAAGGTAAGTGTTTGCCTCCTACCTTAGTTATTGTAGCTGCAATCTATTTTTATTTCAGATTTTAATTGCACATTAGAAAGTGTTCATAACAATTCTTTAAAATCACTATTGTGTATCATAAAAGTGAACATTTGGAGTCACACTTCTGTTAATAAAAAAATTGGAGTCCATTTAAGCAACCAAATGCTCATTTTATGCATGGCTCTATGTGCGGTTCTTAATGACTGCTCCATTTTAGGACCTCTTATTATAAAGATGAAGGTGAGACTTGTCAAACAGGAGGTAAGGATGTTATAGACCAGAATGGTCCTATGGATGACTTCATTGTTAACTGTAGAAAAAGAGATTACACCTATTGGTCTAGCAATGGGAAAATTTTGGTGACTACCTTGGTCACTGGGGGGACACGTCCTTACAAGATTAACGTTTTTTCTTTTTTTTCCTTGAAACACATGGACCATTTCCATTGAAAAAGGGAAAAAGAACACAGAACCTGGGGAACAATCAAGGTTAACTTACACATGGCATGTATGAAGGAAAGGAAGAGGGGGCTTTTATGGCTATGGCTTGCCTTTGTTTTCTTCTCATTATGAGACTTGAAACACCTGGGTGAGGATTAAAGACAATTGATGCATTTATACACTGGCAGGTATATATATATCCAATAACTTATCACCGGTTAATCTAAAACAAACACTATGTCTAAGTTATGTACTGTACGAGTATTACATTCAAAGGGGTTCCCTCCCATACAATAATTTATAATTAATGGGAACATATGAACTGCGTACAGTAATTTATAATTAATGAAAACATAGGAACTGCATACAATAATTTATAATCAATGGAAACAGACATAGGAACTGCATACTGTAATTTAAATAATTTCAATATGTAAATCATTGCATGCAATTTTTGTAATTATTATTGTATGTAAGTTATGTAGTTCCTATGTTTCGGTCCAGGAAGAGTTCCTTCACATATGATAATAATTTTGTGGACACTAGTGTGTCCTGTGTTGTTGCCACGCTCAAAATAAAAGTGGAAGTGATTTTTTCATTTTTTTTATTGATAAAAACTTTGAAATTTAATGACTTTCATGGAGTAGGTTGGAACATCATGAAACAAAACCCACGTACCCCTCCTTGTTGAGAGTTTTCCAATGATACTCAGAATGTGACCTGGGGATGCACAATTCGGGAGATCTCAATGTAATAAATTAAACAAACAAACAAAACAAAAGAAACAGCCTAACTTAAGGTATTGATATTCTAAAATGGGAATGGAGTAGGCTAATTGCATCCACATCCTTGCACTCGAAGGCTTTTACATTTGCCAATTGCAAACATTGATGATAAATGCTCCATGCACCTCAAAGTATTTTCCTTACCTTCAATCCTAGAGTGTAAAGCAATAGCCTTGTAATTTAAGTTTAGTGAACTTTATCCTATATTTGAACTTGGTGATTGGTCGATTGACTATTTGTAGGACATATTTTGTGAGCAATGATGCTAGCTTGTGAGTGCAAAGACATGAGCCTATGAGCCTTGAACCTAGTTGTAGGTATGTATTTACAATCATTTGAAGGTGTTTATAACATAGGCACATTACATCATGAGTACAATGTAACATGGAAAGAATCTATAACATATGAACCTATATTATAGATACCCATAACAATAGAAATTGTCTATAATATAGACACTTAAGCTCATAGATTCTATGTTCACATGCTAGCATTCTCCATTTTATGAGCAAATATGGTAGAGACAATAATTTTGGGGGTTCTTCAAAAGTATATGTAAACCTTTAGCGTGTCAAATTTTTTGAGTATGTGTATAGATAGTTTAAGGTAATATTGTTTGATTACAAACATCAGCATGAATCTTCCCCGAAATAAATTGACTTTGGAATTTTAACATATGGAATATTAAATCATTTGTTTAATAATACAATAAAATTTATAATCATAACTAATATTTGTATTGTGGTTTATTTACAATAATTTTGAACAAATGTTTATTGTAAGATAAAAACATGAAGAACTTAATTTTCTTATGGGACTAGGTATGAATAAAAAAAAAATTATGTGTATAAAATCTATCCAAGGTTCTAACATCAAAGAAGATTCTATACCATGAAGATGCTACTTTCCTTTGTTACAATAAGAAGCTCCAACATAGAATAATAAATTGTAAAGAGAAAATTAAAACTTTAATAATAATGCCTTTTTCAAATTTTGATGTAACTTTGGCTTCATTAATTAGAGTGAATTTGCAATTCTTTGATGCATTTGAGCTTTCAAACCTTATATAAGCACCACCCACTTTTTTTAAAGTGACTCTTCAATATATAATATTTGTAAAGGTAAAGTTGATTAAAGTATTGACAATTTTGAATATTTTTAGGTTAAAATTATATACTTAGGATATCTATGAAAAATTTAGAAAGTCACTTTAAATGAGGTTTAATAGGGCACTCCTATCCTCCTACCAAAAGTTGTGACCTCTAGATTATTTTCTCCCCAAATAGTAGGTGGAGGTCAAAGAGGCTTATAAACATGCTCTACAAACTCAAATTTGTCAAATGTTGAAATCTTGGAATCCCCCCTTTCACGTGCTCTCAACCAATAGAATTAAGAATGAAAAATCTAGGATATGTTGTACTATGCCACATTGACTTTGCAATGTTGGAAAGACACGCGTCAAGCTTACGGGCTTATGGTCCACCCTCATTTAAACCAATATAAGAGTTTCCTATCAAGCATACATCACAATTGCCCTTGATAAAGTAAATTTAATTACAATCAACACAAATTCCTTGACAAATTTGATTAAGCATTAGTGGGGGCTAATTTTTGAGTCATTTGAAGACCAATTGCAATAGCAAAATGGTAGTTGAATATTTAGTGCAAAAGTTATATTAGGTCAAAAAACTCATCTCCTAGATTTTTCAAGTCTTCACTTCTATTTCAATATCAATACAGTGAACATTATAGTCAACATTGTGCACCAAGAATCTACAGTAGACCTTCCATAAGGTAATAGCTTTGAGAATGAAGAAAATGTTACATTAAGAGATTTTATTCCTTTAAAGAGGAGTTACGACATTGATGACATTTCAAGATTTTTTTAGTGGGCTACAATTCAATCGTGGGCTTGTAGCACCCTTTGACTAAAGTCACATTTACCAAGGTGACATCTGGATTCCAAATTCAATGCTTTTCTTTTCTTTACTTGTTTTGTACATCTTCAATCCATCCAAGCCAAGACCTCAAGGAATCAACATCTCTTTAGAGAGGCTCATAGAAGTTCATTTTATAGAATTTTTTTACTATTTTTAATACCTAGGTTTATTCGAACATGGCTTTCGGGAACATGCTTTTGGGGAACACACTGTAGGGAACACGGTCTGCTTTTGTGGGATCCTACCTGATGGCCGAAAGCCCCAAAATAACTTCCATGCATTGGATTCTCGTTCATTCCGGAAGAAAAAAACACCAAACGAGGTTAACTTATCCAGAATTTTTTAACATTTAATATTATATATTTTTAAATTAATTTTTTTTAAACATATGGACAATTCCTAACTTATCCAGAATTTCAGATGCCTTGCTTAGCACCCACCCTAGTGACGTGGCCATGGCAAACCAATCAGTGATTTATTAGTTGGATGGCATTGACAGCTCATCTTAATTATAAACCAATTGAGTCTACTGTAAAATTCCATAGGGCATAACCGTCCAAATTCGTCGCCACCATTGGGCATTGGGGCATCATCCCTAAGCTTACCAAGATTTGATGCCCCCCCCCCCCCCCCAAGTTGTTCCATAGCTTTCCTTCTTTTTTCAAAAAAGCTTTAAATTTTAAAATTTAAAATTTCATGAGGGGGTTGCAGAATGCAGCCATTTTACCTGACAATGGAGTGTGTGACAGTTGTCATGTGTAAAGTTTAAAGCTTTTTAAAAATACTTGAGGAATGGAGTGGGTTTGACCCAATCTGGGTTGTTGCTGCATTTGCACGACAAAGGATTGGCGGAATATTATTATAATTCCAATGGTCCTGGAATATTCGTAAGAGCTTTGAAATACCCATTTGGGAAAGGCTTTTGAATTTATTTTTTTATTTTTATTTTTTTAAACACATGGAGGCTTTTGAATTTTGTAGGCGGTTCATTAATGTGGAATAGCCAGTCCCGGCACGTTGCCGACCACCTTTGAAAAGAAGAAGGAAAAAGAAGAGTATTGTTTGGGTTCAAACAAGAGCAAATAGGTTAATTGAATAATCTCAGTAAATTGCTTCTACAAATTGTTTTTTTTACGCATATTTACCCATATGATCTTGTAGTAAACAAGTTTAAGAATGTATGGAAGAAATTTCAGAAACTTTCATTGAGTAGATTGCAAGATAATCACTTAAAGTGAAGACTACAAATGGATTTTTGAGAATTTTTTGGAGATTGGATTATTTGACTTTGAATCTTTTCAACTTGAAGTTCTTGCACGAAACATTTTGATTTACATGGTTGGATTTTTTTTCTTCTTCTTGAAGACAAATGGAAATTCCATTGTAAGAGAACCGAATAAACAACAGCTAAGCCTTGAGGTTGGTCAATGAAGAGAAAGAGCAATCACGAGAAATTAAAAGAAAGAACAAGGAGGGGCCCCTCTCTGATTTAGAAAATGGAGCAACAATAGGATACACAGTTGGATTTCATACATCATTTTAGTAGACTTCTTTTTAACAAGTGATATAAAACAAAATATTCTATTTGGTGTATTAATACAATTGTATGTTACAAAACATTATTCAATTATTTTGATTGTTCCTAAGACTTCAAGAATATGAATAGAATATTATTCACGTGGTAGAGATTAAAAATCAACTAAAAGACTTGCTATTATATTGTACATTGTCCAAAATCAAATGCAATTTAATTGTCATTATTAATAGTGGGATTCAATTTTGCTATTGATTCTATTACACTGCCATCAAAATTGTAGGCAATTTTGAATTGAGTTAGATTGAGAGGAAATAGGAATTGAATGGGTTGGAATTAGGCAACAAAATTGTTTTTTTCACGGATTCCATGGATAGAACAAGATCAAAGATCTTTTGTTTAAATCATTCTCAAGCTATAATTCCTTTTGTCTAAAAAACTCCAAATCTACATAACTTTACATGCTCCAAATTAGTTTACATGTACATTCCTATTCCAACCATAACTTGTAGGGAGTCATTAAGGTGGCACCCTACCCCCCCTATGCATTGTTGCCTCAAAATTGCCATTTTTTTTTCTTTTGAACAAATGAACGAACCATTGCATTGAAAAAAACAAAACAACAAACAACAACCGAGCCAAAGGTTGGACAATAAAGAGAAACGAGCACAGACTAAAGGAAACTAGAAGTGAGCTACATAAAGGTATTAGGAGGGGGAGGACTCTTGGTCCAAATGATATGGTTTCCATTCCTACATGCTAAGACTGGAGAGGGTCCAAATGCTATCAAATTTCTACCAAATATTATGTGCATATTGCCATCTTTCATTCAGTGTACATCTCCAAAACCAATTATGTATCCAAGTAGAAGAAACTGATTTAAAACCAAATTTTGTTACGTTCCTTTGTAACTTTTGCATCCAATATCCAAATGTCACATTCTTTGGTGCATTGGAACCTCCTTTCAAGTGCCAACAAGAAAATCAATGAAAAACTGACCAGTCTATTAAGTAACTAGGCACACAAGCGAAAAGTGTCGGTTTGGGGGGTGAAGGTACCCGACTACCCGCCTTACATGGGACATCGTTTCAGTTTCCCAAGAACTCGGAGCCCAAGACCCCCACCCTCTGTCTCACTGCTGCAAAAATGGAAAAAGCCCCAACAAGATTTTCAAAATTTCTCGGGTGGTGCCAGAGTTTGTAAGTCAGTTGAGAATCCAAAACTGGAAACCCAACGTCCACGAAAAGGAAAAAGTTGGAAAAAAATTTGGTCTAATTCTAATTAAGCCTCCCCAATTCTCGAAAGCTTCCGTTTTTTAAGCCACTCACTTAAAGCCACTTGTCTTCACGCCAATAAACTTCCACAACCACCATTCCGTAGATCCATCCGTATCTACTATTTCCTAAGCTATTCCCGGCAAACCCACTGTCCAGCTGTTGGAGCCTCACAGCACACCCGCGCTCGCGCTCTGACAGAGGAATTCGTAGATCTTACACGTTGTAGATTTGGTAGATTTCATGTTTGGAGAAATCTACGGATTCTGTGCAGAGAGGGGATGCAAGCGGAAGTGGTATGTTTCCGTCGCCGTCGTCTGCGAAAGGGGCGAGGGGGTCCTCCTGCAACTTTGCTGGAGAAAACTTGACGATGGTGCAATAGCAAATTGGAGGCACCGGATTAATACGGAAGCTCTGTCGTTGCCCGACGGGTTGTTCTGTGTATTGGCTGTGTGATTCTTTTTCAAAATCCGGGCAAACTCGCCGAAGATTCCGTGCAAAACGGATGTTTATTACGTAAGGAGGGAGTGCGAGTTTATTCAGGGGTTGTCGTAATCTCTGTGTACTTGTAGGAGTGTTGGTGGAAGGTGAATTGTTTAGAGAGGGAGAGAGAGAGTTTCGGCGCTTTGGTGGATAAGAATAAGTAGCGTCGACCGAGAAGTAGGAAGGTCTATTATTGTTTGGGAAGTGGAGGTCGTGTTTTCAGTGGTGATGAGGTGAATGGGACGGTGTCAACGTTCTGGAAGAGAGGAGTCGTGTGTGTTGGCGGACGGAGAACGGAGAGAAAAGTGTGGAGAGACGATCTGCAGGAACGTGGAGGGAATGTTGTGTTGGTTAGAAGGGAGAGAGGGAGCAGAGTGTGGAATGGAATTGAGTGTTGAGTTGTAGCGTACCTTTGAGTAAGTTATCTGATGCTGCTGCTGAGGCGATGTTACGATTCTTGTGTGTGGAGAGTTGGTAAGCTGTTGAGATACGAGAGATTGAATTGAGTAGTGCACTGCGTAATGGCAATGGCAGTGGCGGAACGACGTCTTGGAGTGCTTCTTTGATTTTGAGAAAAGTCTTTGGTACCTGGCACCCCGAGGAGCTTCATAGGTGTCGTAGACCTTCTCACACGTGTGGTCCGTTACGGGATGATGACGAGCGCCGGCACTACCTGTGCGCCTTCAAAGCGCTTCCCGTGAGTGCACCTCGAGTGCAGGATGGCCATCATTTGAAGATTGAAGACCGATTGGTGAGTATTTTGAAATGGCCAGGTTCGAATGGAAAAGGTCTCTGACACATAATGTGTCTCGATGATTCTGACTTGATGTATCCTGGTGATACGCTAAAATAGAAAATGCTGCAAGCTCGAGGATCAAAGCTTAGTGATGGCGGCTAGTTGTTTCCGGTTGTAGATACAGAACTTTGTACTAGTACTACTGTCGTACGCTCATATGATGAAAGTTTGGAGATCGTGAGACGGCTTCTTCTGCGTTCTTGGCTGTCGAAGACAACAAGCGCGAAGGGAGTGTATGGCGGGGTGATGAAACTTGTTGTGGACGTAAATTGATGCGGAGAGCGTATGTTTAGGAAGATGGAAGGGTCAGAGGCAGGTAGAGTAAACAGATAGGGATGGAACAAGAAGGCCAAATCGAAGGTAAACAAATCGAATCCGTTGGCACCAACAGTAGAGGGCTAGCAAGTGGCCAAGAGCGGGGCTCTCCTTTTCTCGGTTTTACTCTGTTGCGCCTCTTGAGGAACCTATCCTGGTCTAGAGGATTGCGGATACAACGTCGTCTAACACCTCCAACTCACCCGCAGCAGTGTCCTGCTACTTCTCTTTGCTATTCCGACCACATCAAGTCTGTCAGTTGCTGCGCCGCTTTCTGTAGGTTTCTCCAGGTCCCTTACTTCCTTTGCTTGATATGGCTAAATGGCTGATCACCCTTGTAAACTTCACGAGTTTCCTCTGATCTTTCTGACATATTTAATCGCACGAAATGTCTTAATTTTTACCGGAATTGGATTTCAATTATTTCTTTGCTTGGAATCCTCTTCGTCGTTGTTCGTTATTTCTTCCATGTCTGAAGTACAGATGTAAAGAGTTTTTAGCGTCATCGACCTACGCTTCAGCATACTTTTAAAATCAATTCAATGCCTCATGATCTCATCCGCTGAGCGTAGGGCATAGTATTTTTTTCGAATTTCATCACAATTAGCAATACTCGTTGCTGGAATTAGCAATTTGGTGGTGATCGCTTTTTTCTTTCTAAGCTTCGGTATTGCACTTGGCTAATGGATAAAGGGGCCTTGCAGTAAAAGTTTTGGAGCGTCTTCTTAATTTTCCGTTACCGTTGGCTTTTGGAACTCAGATTTTGGTTCCAAGATGAAAGGATTGCGGGGCTCGTTGTTGAACGAATCAGGAAGGATACATTTGGATGCTGCATCTGAAGATCAGTTTGAGGTTCGCAGCATTGATGGGACAAGTTCAACCCTTAGTATGGAACGCCTTAGTCTAGACCTTATGGGGGATGGAGATTTGAGTTTCAGCCTGAATCACGGTGATGATGTTGCCAGCAGCTCGACGGAATCTTCACCTTTGGGATGGCCGTTGGCTAGAATGGACAGACAATGTGCAATTCCTTCACCTTCTTCGTCGAATATGACCAGTGGAAGGAAAAATTTCGTCTGGGAAGAAAAGAGGGAGAAAAAGACAACAATACTTTCAGGTTAGTGAATGTCCATTTTCTTGGCCTTGCGATAGAGCATCACGAAGATATAGCATCACATTCCTCCTGGAGAGCATCTTACATCAAGCGGGATCTTCTTTTAAGCTACTATTAAATCCACAACTTATAACTCCACAATGCCATCAAGTCCTCTTTTATGAAGCATTCTTTGGTGGTCTCCACGTTTGTACGGATGGGTGCAAGTATTGCATTGCCTGATATAGTTTTTGGTCCTACAGAGGTGGAGATGATGAAGGAGAAGTTTGCAAAGCTACTTCTTGGGGAAGACATGTCAGGCGGTGGAAAAGGCGTTTGCACAGCCTTGGCTATTTCGAATGCAATCACGAATTTGTCAGGTGCAAATCGATGCCGTTACAAATAGACTTCAATTTTCTTGGAAACACACATCCACCTTTCGCGTTATGCTGCTGCAGGGTTGATTTTAAGAATATTTGCGTTTCAGTATCTAATGCCCCTATTTTTGGTTACAGCATCAGTTTTCGGCGAGTTGTGGAGGTTAGAACCTCTCTCCATGAAGCGGCGGACTATGTGGAGGCGAGAGATGGAATGGATGCTTTCAGTTAGTGATCATATTGTTGAGCTGGTCCCTTCTTGGCAACGGTACCCTGATGGAAGCACCATGGAGGTACGGGAATCTGGTGGGCCAGATCGTCTGTTCCCTTTCCAGGCATCACATCTCAATGGCACGTATTTGGAAGTTCTGCTAGGCTCTTCATATCATGCAACTTGTGCCTGTCATTGCACACTTCGTATAGACCTTAAACACAATACAACATAAGTGTTACTTAATTGATAATCTGTACATAGTTTGAATATTTATCTAGAGTAGTCCTCTAAATTGGTGCATTTTTGAATTGCAGGTAATGGTAAGCCGACCACGATCAGATCTTTGTATCAACTTACCAGCACTTCGGAAGCTGGACAACATGTTGCTTGTAAGCTTCCTTTTCCTTTGGTCCTCATATGCTCTGTATGCTGTTATCTGTGGTATGACTACCTATTCTTTATTCTACTCTTCCCAGACAGAATCTGTCGAATATTACTGTTGTTCGAATTGGACGAAGTATTCGATATAGTTGATTGACGAGAGCATCATTGAACAAAATGTCTCAGTCCAGTGATCATCCTTTTGAGCTAACTCGACTTAATACGTTCGTGGACTGCACAACCTCACAAGTTTTGTAGCTGTGCATAATGAATTTCATGACAACGACGCAATTGCTTGTAAATTCGTTCCTTTATGACTAGAGGAGGGTTTTCCAGAGTAATCATTTTTCATTACAACATGGCTGCATCATATTTAATTTATGCTGGCATTTTCTGTGAATTCCTTAGGATTCGCTAGAGAGTTATCAAGAGACCGAGTTCTGGTATGTGGATCACGGAATTTCAGTTTCTGAGGACAATAACAGTGCGCGGCATTCTATGCAACGGCAAGAAGAGAAGTGGTGGCTGCCTACACTCAATGTGCCGGCTAATGGGCTTTCAGAATCCTGCAAGAAGATTCTCCATCATCAACGAGATGCAACAAGTCAAATTCTTAAAGCTGCCATGGCTATTAATGCGCAAGTTTTGCTTGAAATGGAGGCACCGGAATGTTACTTCGACTCTCTTCCTAAGGTATTTATAATTATTTCACAAATCTACGTCTCTAGTAGAACTGGCTAATGCTCTAATTCTGCCTCAACTGTGGTGATATAAAGATTGATCAAGTGATTGCGATTAGGCCAATCATGCAGGCCAAGAGTTTGATAAGTTGCTGTTTAATCTTACAGAACGGAAAAGCCTGTCTCGGTGATGAACTGTACCGAGCTATTGCCTCCGACCGCTTTTCTCCAGAGCAACTTGTATCAAACTTGGACATAAATGATGAACACAGCATATTAGAGATGGCAAATCGCTTGGAAGCTGCAGTTGTCGGATGGCGGCGAAGAAAGACAAAGACAACGGCAGAGATATCTCCGTACGATTCCAAGCTTAATCGCAAGACTTCTTGGAGTAAAATGAAACACTTTGGTGGGGACGCAGAGAGGAGGGTACTGCTTGCAGAAAGGGCGGAGAGTGTTCTAGTAAGTCTGAAACAACGAGTCCCAGGCATGGCGCAAACTGCTTTGGACGCGCATAAGATACAGTTTAACAGGGTATGTTCGCAACCTATATTTGCTAATTCCTGCACCATATAGTTGGTGTACTGAAGCAAGATTTTTTCACGACTTGTTTTCAATCATCGAGGATGGAATGCATTGGGTAGTGTCTCTCATGCCTGGACGCAGTTTTGACGTTCGCTTACTTCACTTCGAGCAATACTGCCTTTGTTTCTGCCATTGGTTGATAAGAGGGGCTTCCATTGACATATTCAACCGATGTTTGGACTGTTTCTAACGCATCTGCTGTCGCAATGCAGGACGTGGGACAGTCGATTCTTGAAAGCTACTCTCGGGTGCTGGAAAGTCTTGCATTTACCATCATTGCACGAATCGATGATGTCCTGTATGCTGATGATCTGGTGAAGAGGTCGGTTGCATCTAATTCTCTGGCGCAAGACGGTTCAATGTCGCGGCGAATAGGATTTTCAAGCCGAAGAGCGAGGTCAACTGGGTCCATGCGAAACGCTGCTATTTGCACCACGTATGCGACTCCCTCCATCTCCCCAATTTTCTCTCCTGCCGTCAGTCCTCCAGCTCTTCGGAAAACTCCTAACTCCCCACACGTAGATCCAATTCTAGTACCCTCTCTTGGCAACGCTCTATCCGACTACTCGTGTAGAAATATACCCGAGGGTGAAGCTGACAGGTCTCACAAATTGGCTCTGGATGGTGCAAAATCATGGACATATGCAGGACATCTTGAGATTTCGAATGCTCTTCATAGTCCTCCTGGGCGAGATTAGTTAAAGACTTCTAATTTCGTCACAGTTCTTCTGTATATTATCAATTCTTCACTGGTTGGAATTTCTTCACTGGTTGATTACTTTTGTAATAAGTGTCCCTCAGACCATGTAAATTTTCTGGTCAATGGAGTGGTTGTCACGGCTCTTGGTAGAATTTCTGCTCTAGCAATCAAATTTCTAAATCAGTTTTCTGGCTAGTTTGAAAATTTGTCTGATCCTTACTATTAGATATTTACACTAACAGTAAGTGCTGGGCGTTTGAAAATATGTCTCTAATGACCCATTCAAAGCAATTTAGAAGCATTGACCTACAAAAATGCACCAGAAAGACAATTTCGTCTAGGGTTAAAAATTCGACCATACATTCTTGAACACACAACTGAATTCAAATTGTCAACTGAATTCTATTTGTCCCTCTGAATTCAAAATTGTGCAACTATTTATTGTACACATGGTATGCTCACAATGTATGATACCATCATCTCTCAATAGTTATCATAACAATAATTGAGTGCTTGCATGGAGAACACAATCACAACTATTGGCAATACTTTTAACATACAGTGGCTCCCCAAACTGGGTACAAGTCTGAAATGGTTTTGTTTGAACAACCATACCATAACCATCCATGCACAAAGTTGTAAACGAGACACATGGAAGTTGTAGTATATGACATAACACACATTACTATGGAAGTTTGAAGAAAAAAATATTTGTTGTTTGAAGGAAAATCAATTTTAAAGTGAACCATGTCTAAAACTTGGTTTTGTTGACCATCATTTGAAATTATTTTATCTTTTGTTAATTTATTCTAATAACTTCAAAAAAAAATTTGTGCCTTGGCATCTTGGTATACACCATTTCAAATTGTTGTATACAAAAAATTGAAGGAAATTGACATTTATAGAAATGAAAATATCAACAATTTGTCGAACATGCAAAGGATGTTGGTTCTCACAATATTTGAATTTTTTTTGAATTGAGAGCATGGAATTACATTAGCCATTGTAGAGAAAATATAGGTTGCAATATAGACCATTGTTATATCTTAATGCCCTTGCATTTAAAACATTTGTTGAAACAAACAATGTGTTCAATTTTATATTTTATAGCCATATAATGCATTTTTAGGTTTGATTTTTTGTGTGAAGACTACGATTCATTGTGTACACAATTGATCCAAAAAATCCTCCCAAAATAAATTATTATTGTCTGTTTTATCAAAAAATTGAATATTTAAAAAAAACTAGTGTAATTATTGGCAATATTCAACTTTTTGATGAAACAAATAATAATAATTTATTTTTAATTATGAGAAAATAATGATAGATCTTAAATATATATTACTATATGTGAAAATATCAAATGTTTGAAGTGTGTATTTCAATATAAAAAAATTGAAATTAGATCACACCTAGACATAAAATGTTAGCTTTAAAGGTCAAAGAATTAACTTGATAATACACAACAAGCAATTAGAACATTCATAGCAATAAAAATAATGGCATTTACTAGCCTTCATCATACATGGCAAAATGTCAATTTGAATGTTGTCACATGATGAGCCTTACAATAGATTTAACTCAACTAAATTAGAACATCTCCAAGCACTCAAACCTATTGATGCATCTAGGATCCACATACCAAATCTAAGTGTTGTCAATTTTTTCCCCTATTCCACTTCAATTGTTATTGGCTAACTCCCTATTTAACTTGATACCTAATGGTGGGAGATAAAAAGTGAAAGGCTAACTAAATCAAGATAATTTTGAACTCTTGGGATGAAACAACACTATTGGTGGATGGTAATGTCACTCACTGGATTATTGGTTGGATGGAGTTAATTTTAGGAACATGGAATTTTAAATCGGGGGGAATTCGTGAGCATGTTCGAATACAAGTTTTTGCTGACTCGTCTCGATTTGAATGCTTGGGTTGATTTGACTTGGGTTGTCTTGCTTGCTTGGATATTCATAAATACGCTGTAGAGAATCTAGAATATATTATTTTGACTTCCAACATGATCAAACAAAAAATTAGTCAATTCAATTGCTTATTTCAGACACATTGAGGTGTGTTTACCTTGCATGGACCCCAAGAATGATTGAGAAAAAATGCGGTTATACAAGAGCAGCCATAATCCCGAGTTAGTTCTTATCCATGGTATCCATTTTTTTTAATGTCACTAGTTCAATGTCACAATATCAGCAACAAATTCCAAAATCACAGCCTGCAGGTGCAATAATCTGAGATACCATTGCGCATCAATTAGTTTCTCCACTTCCATTAAAAAATCATATTGCCTTGTTGGCAAAACAGGGATAAGAAAATGAAATCTAACTTAACTTGCATCAACGTAAGGTTTGGAGGATTAGAAACTCGTATAAAATTCTGGAATACAAGACTTACCATCTACTCCACTAACTCAACGCATGCGAAAGTGTTGGGTTCTTGCAGCTCGCGACCTCTTCCCATTGAAAACGTATTGGACGGTCACATCCAAGTCACGGGGATTCTTTTTGTTCTGGGCGACGCTCATTGTGCCTGTAAGAGCCTCACCCTCACAGATTGCAAGAGTATCCTCCAAGTACATGACAGTTTGCTTCCAGTGCGTGGGTCTTGCCTTCGGTCCTGAGGATGAGCCACATGTACACATTCAGTGCGAGTGGGATGCTGCAATTGAATAAATCTAAAACAATCCGATCGAGTGCTAAAACTCAGATCGGCAACTGGATAGAGCTCACTCACCTGTTGAGAACCCAGTCGTCTTATGGCACATTGAAAACGTGACGTCAAAGTAGGCAACCAAAGCATGTATGAAATCGTTTCGAGTGGCCACTAATTTGAAGGGAGCCGAGAAGGAAGCATCCCCGGTGCTCATCTTGCCAATGTCCATTGTCTGACAGTCAAGAAACATGTCACAGGATCAACTCCAACTCTGCAGTTTCGAGGGGGAAAGAATGATTATAGATAACCCCTACAACCTCGAGGTAATGAAAGGAAATCTACACTTTTACGATTCTCACCTTCAAATGTGTCGCATGAGTCACAATTTGATTGGCGTCTACCACATCCACCAACGGTTCTACCATCGCCTGTTTCTTAATACAGCTCATGTCGAAGCCGTAAACTTGATCCCAAACTGCACAAGAAAAATGAAGCCGTCAAAGAGTAGATCATAATTAGCAATCTCGAAATTAGCGATCCCAAAATCTATGGATAAAGTAGGCAAAGACGAAGTTACAAAGAACGTACAGAAATCGAATCCAGGGATGAGGGTCCATTAGTATTGGCTACATTGATCAGGAGTTAAAAATGAAGCATTCAAGGTTCATTGATTCAACATACGGCTTTATGGAAGAGTACATCAGAACAGCTCTAACAAGCTACTTACAGTCTATTTTCTCCTGTTTGTACTCAGCATCTTCGATAGCAGTAAGATATAGAGAAGTCTTATCGGGCATAACCAAACCTCCAGGAACCTGCCACGCCATAATAAAGACTCAAGTTTAACAAAGAATTTGTCAGGTAATAACCTATTTCACAAGACCTTTCATGTGAACAGGAAAAACGGAGCAATACCATAATTGTAGAGTGCTAACGTTGCCAGCGGAAAGACGCAGAAATTGTTGCAAACGACATTGAAAGAGGAAAGGGTCACCTTCGTTTAACTTACCAACCACTTGTCTCGGGCATATAATACTGTATCAAGCATGTTTTCGAAGAGAAGAAAGTACCCCATCCACTCAGAAATAATAATGTCCACATGGTCAACTGGCAAATCTATGTCCTCCACCTTTCCTTTCAAAACCGTGACGACTGTATCCCCAAACAAACCACCGGACATTTAGTTTGGTGAACACAATTCCAAAATCACTTGCGTATGCAAACGGTTGCCTTATAAAGACTCAGGAATTCCTAAATATTTTACTCTACACGTGGTCTTCGTTTAGTTTCACTTTCGAAAGTCACTGCACTACAAAGCATACCTCGCACTCACCGTCACTGTAGCCATTTGCCTTCACGATCTCCCTTGCTGTATCCGCCATGGTCGAGCATTCAACCTGTCACGACACGAACAGGGGATTTGCCTGCACCATGTGAGCACTCATCAAGCAACTTAAAAAGCATTAGCATCCTTCGAACGCCGGTAACTCACTGAGTAAGCAGTTCGAATACCAAATACAAAGAACTATTCATTGCAAGGAAAATAACTCACAGCATAAACGTGCTTCGCTCCCCCCTTGGCACAGAATAGAGAAAGAACACCGGTGCCCGCGCCCACATCCAGCACTATTTTGTCCTTAAATAGGAAATTATTTTGGTAGATAGCGTTCTGATACGTCTTTGTTCTCACTGTGTCCTTCAACATCTCCTGTAAAGCGAAAAACAGCACCGATCACAACCAGCTACTGCTAATGTAGCACGCACATCGACAAAATCACTTCAGCCGAGTTGGTGACGTATTACGTGGACCCTACAGCTGCCACTCCAAAAAAATTAACCGCCGTTTCTATTGAGCACGAGAATAATTGAAAGCAGCACTATACTCGACAAATTTTTTTTTTTGAAGTAACATATTCACTTCTAACAGATGGCCACTTTGTTGACCCCTAGTGAAATGTCATGTTTTGAGAAGTGGTCCAAACTCACTTCATGAATGCCTGCACACGATTACCACAACAGGGACACTGAGAATCATTAACCGGTTCAAAGAACATCACGAATAACCTCTTCACTCAGCTTGAATACAAGGGTTTAGTGTAAAATGACTTAAACCCTAAAACATCTCTTCGACGATTAAACAGCAGGACAAAAAAATCAAATACAAACTCACGATAAATTTTTTTCCATATAGATAGCGAGGCAATGAAATAATCACAAGTACCAAGCTCAAACCTGTCCTAAAATATCGATACAGAATAAGCGAAGCTTTCAGAGAAGTAAAAACTACAAAGCGAAATGTAAACCCTAGTAACGGACCAAACTCACCAAAAATGGCACAGGTATCAAAGCAAGAATCAGAGCTAGAGTGATCAGATGGATGTATCTGATCACAGAAGACCTGAAACAGTTCAACTCGGACTTGGATAAATAACAAGCAGCTTCAAAATTCAAATTCGCACAACAATCTCTAACAAAGTTCGAAGCCAGATTCCTGTCATACAGATGACGAGACAAACGAAACAATCCGGCACTGAGCTGAACCCCGTCCTTGAACCTCAATACAGAATACAAAAAACAAGAAGCCGGACATTCACGCCACCTTAAACTGAATAGAGAGAACTACATAATGGCAAAAGACCTAAAATATGTCAACTACCAGGCCTTGCACAAATAAGAAGCTAAGAATAACTTTGAAACAAAACATTCGAGTAAATAAAATCGCATAATAAATTCCAAAGAGGTTTGTAGCCACCCTTTCGATACAGACGACGAAAAAATCCTCACGAGCACACGCTCAAACCTTCCCTTAAACCTCTCACTACAGAACGAGAAGATATGCACTCAGCGACGTAAAATCAAACCAAGCCCTAGAAAACTCACCAAAGTGAGCATACGAATCGAAGTAATAATCGGAGCTGGTGTGCTCGGACGGCGTTGTCACGACGCTCCCGTCGCCTTCAATGCGAATGGAGGCGATCAGAGGCTCCGGCGACGCGACCGCAACCGGGCTCTCCACAGCCATGGCCACTGCGCCTCCGCCGTTCCCATTCGTCGCCACGTCCATGACGTCCATCGAAGACGCCCCCTCCTTGACCGACTTCCCCTTGTTGCGACGTCCCATAGCAAATAAGCACACGCTCTCCGCACCTCTAGTTCTCTTCCAACTCTCTAAAGCACCAAAACTCACACAACAAATCCAAGCCAATACAAGAAATTTCCAGGCAATCCAAGAAAATTCATGTACATTCAAGGAAGTGCAAGGAAGTTGAAGCAAATTCACGAGAATTAGGGCATTATAAGGCCCGGGGACGCGGTGCGGGAGAGCAGCTGCTGCAGGCAGGAGGGCCGTTGCTGCCACTCTCCAAGTCGCGGCTGCACTCTGGAAGACCTAAAACGAGGTTTTCGGGCTTGACTAGGGCTAAGAGAGACGATGACCGGATATCGACGGTTACAGGAGGAGACATATAGCTTGATTTCCCGGGGATTTTCGGGAGTGAACTGCCTATATCCGGTTTCTCGTCGCCGATTCCTGTCGTCGGTGCGGTCGGTGCCGTCGGAAATTTTATCGTCCGAAAATTTCGTTGCTTCTGGCTACTTGGGAGGCAATCTGATGTTGCGAATCTTTTTCACTTTTGAATCTGGACTAGAATGTACTTTACGAGTTGAAAACGTTGTAGGCCAACCCCTTTTTTTTAATTACTTTTTGAGATAGTGCTGAGACTTTTACAGTGGCGATGGATTACTTAGAGTAAGGTAGGAGGTCCATAACGCCCCCATTTCAGAGCTGAAACTGAATTTTGGAGAGATGGAACTTTTTGAAATATTTTCCAGTGAATTTTTCTTGAAAGACAGATGGAATTGGCATGTAATCCAACTGGTTTCATATTTTTTGGAGCTTTGTGCAATTAGTTATAAATTTTTGAAGTTGAAATGACATGGGGTTCTAAAATCACCCTCCTTTTCAAATGTACATTGTTGGCACATTGTTGGTAAAAAAAAAAAAAGAGTACAAATAGTGTACATTTGAGGACATGGGTGATTTAGAGCTTGAGCCCTTTCAAAAAACTCCTACTTTATTTCTTCTTTCCTAAGTCAGTCTTTTTAAAAAGGATTTGTTTGTCCACTCTTTGTTTAATTTCAATAATCTAATAGATGGGTCTTTTGCTTAGTATTGAGAATGGTATTGGTGAGTGTCTTAGGAATGAAAATTAATACACTTTTGGACTAAATTCAATTCACTTTGCTCATACCATTCTAAACACCAAGTGTTAACATAGTTAAAAAGCAAATAATATTATATAATAGTATTAATGTGTTCCAAGGTGCTAATAGAAAGTAATATAAGGCATCCCCAAAATGCAACTTTTTTGCTACTGAGCACAATTACTATTATTAGACTAGTCAAAATTTCATATTTTCTAGTTGGCAAGTGAAAAGAAGTTCTAATTCACCGAAGATTTCAACATTTGGATACCATATGCAAAAGTTACACATGGCTTAAGTTTTCTTTAGTAAATGTGACTTGAAATCATTTCCTCCTCATAGGTATATTTAGATTTTGGAGATGTATATAGAGTGTTGATTCTTGACTTTAGTCTTTTTTCAAGTTCCTTTAATCTTGTGCTATGCCTATATTTTTGATGTACAAGAGACTTTAATTAGCTCTCCTACATAATGTTATGCCATATGTGCAAGACGAAGCATATGAAGAGCCCATCAATCTAAGGGTTTGTTTGCATACTTAGACTCAACATGATATCTAATTAGGCCTAGGTAGTTTGCATGGAAAAATAACCAACCTAAGTTTGATTATGGAGATCAAGTTTTTTTTTTTTTTTCTATTCTCCTTGATTCTAGGATTAGCAAGCCTACTCTCCTTTACATCAATCCAACTATCTATTATAATCTAAAATTATCCTTTGTTTTTCTCCCCAATTCACTTCAATTAAGGTTTTTCTTTCTTTCTGGCTTGTTCCCATGTTCCCAATCATGATCTCTTACACTTTTATATACTCACAACTATATTGTTCCTAAGTTCCCTTTAAAAATATCATTGCCATATACCATTGAGTTAATAGAAAAGATAATATTTTACTTAGAGAACCAATGCACATCCAAAAGCATGATGTGGCAAGGACCTTCCTTAGAACTTAGTGCCTTCACTTCCACCTCCAATTCCATCCAAGCATATGAATAGCATCTAACCTTACCATGGAACATGAAACAAACTTTTAAACATCAATAAATAAACTCTAAATGAAATTGGGATGTATTAAAGGGCGAAAGATACAAGGAATCAAAAGGGACAATTGAATATTTATAACAACAAATGTGGGTATGTTAATTTTTTGTTAGAGAACAAGTAGATTTTAGTAAGATTGTCTAATTGTTTGTGAAAGATGCTTGTAAATTTCCATAAACTAACTTAGTCCTTCCAATTCTAGTGTCATTCCTCATTGATCTACAATTATTCTATAGTCCAAATCTAGTAGGACACACCACTTTCACCTTTCAAAAATCATTCAAGAACTCAAAAAAGTCTTGAAATTTTCGAAGTTTTTGGATACACATATAATCAACACTTTGAAAACTCATTGTTTATTCATTTGGTATCTGAAAAACACATGCTAAGATGTGTCAGAATCCTCTTTCAATTGCCAACAAAACAAAAGTCAATCTAGCCGTAGGAACCACGCCCAGATGCTTCGGTGAGGTAAACTAATAGCTGAACAAGTCTAGGCAATTCACAAGAGCTTCCTCACGTGCTCTTCCAAACTACCTTCACTTACACATTTTGCCCATACATCACAGAAGCATGCCGATGGGTCTCTCGCACGAATAATTGACTCCATGAATAATGGAAGAACTCGTACACTAAGAGAACTCGCCTCCATCACTCATACAAGCTACAGCTCAATATGAGCTACTCAACCTGGAACATCAAAGACATTGAGACTGTAACGCTCTAACCTACGTGCAAAACTGCAACCTTGATCTGGGGCTGTATAATGAACTTACGAAATTTGTGACCGTGTAGCCTACACAAGGAGATCTCTCATTGTCAAAGCTACATTCTCCACCTTGGGGACCTTCTTCATCTTCTTGGATTTATGCTTGGTGGTACTAGACACATCTTTCTCTTTGTGCTTGCCGGTAGACACATCTCCCTCTGGCTTAGCAAGAATACCATCTGTCAGTTTGTTTGCAGAAGCATCCACAGCTTTCTCGGATTCATGTTCCACTTTTTTACTTCGGATAGGTAGTGGATGAGCCTCAGTGTTAAACACGAATTCGGTCAACGGTAGTACATTAGCGTCGCCAAAGAGCAGGTACAAATACTTGAGAGTCTCTCCGAGGAAAAAAGTCTCCATCTTGTCTCTCATTGGAGCTGGGACTGACGTTACGTCGTCAAGAGATGAATACCCCCCTGTTTTCACCTTCGTGTGAACCTCAAAGGATTGAAATATGTTCCAGCCCCATTCCCGGTACCTGCAGCAGGGTACCGGAAAAGCAATGAGTTCCTAAGTAATCTAAGCAAGTGCGAAAGTTAAAAGTGCAGATCTACACATTTCTGCAGTTGAGCACAAAATGGAAGTACAATACAAGCATTCCGAAAGAAAAGATTCAGACAAGTTTCATCTTCAGACAATAAATGACGATGCTATCTCATGTATCCGTACTTGGAATCTTCAGTAATTCGGTAAAGCAGGAACAATGACTCCACTGTTTCGGGCCGGAGGAGGTTGTGACGATCTGCAGATTTGATGCGAATGTCATGCTTGTAAACTGAATCTGCCCTTCCACCTTCTACGCCCACATTTCCATTCTGCAGAAAAAAATTCCCCACAGATTCAGATGCCCCCTTTGCTAGAAGCATGGATGGTGGTATGGTGGAAACACTGCATGTATGATGAGACTTTTCAGGATGAACTTACATCTGTGTTGAAGTAAGCTATCTCTGGTGCAAGTCCTGTGGCAGTAACGTTATACATTTCATAGCAAGTCCTTCCTAATTCCTCTGCCAACTTCAAGTCTTCCAGATCGCTAACACTCAAAAGATCTGAGCAAAGACAATACGTTTCAGGGTTAGAAAGAGGTATAAGATACCAACGTATCAATAAACTTGTGAACATCCAAAAATACATGCAAAGAGCGATAGAGAGTAACAAAGGAGTGGTCATGTCAATTCCTCTAATCTTGGCAAGTCCATACAAAAGCCATTCTGCTTCCTATAGATGCGTAAGCTACCTTTTTCCATTGCCTCCTTTATGGTAAGACCTCTGGTTGCACCTAATGCGAGGTTCCCTGCTAGGAAACAAACCTTGAAACATATTCACCACAGCGCAAAGAATGAGTATTCCCAAAACTGTGAACTTTCCGCAGTGTTTTGAACCAAACCAGCCAGAGGAGGTGCTGCATCTTTGTGTCTGCATCTTCTTTTGAATTCGTGTTATGAATTTAAAGGCCAACTGAACATAATGAACAGCCCAGATAAGCACTTTCAAGAATAACAGACAAAGAGAAACCCGTAGGATTGTATACAGAATTAATTGAGCAAGGGGTTGACCCATACCAAATGGTCCATTTTTGGGTGTAGAGCAGAGCTAGGCCCATGGGGCAGCTCTCCTACAAAAACCAAGCCATTTGGCTGAGACTGAGAGACAAGCCTGTGCTTCACACCATTCATTGCCTCGTCGTACATATCTCTCAGATATGCTACGGCCGATTCATTGTAAGCAGCACCCCCATGTTGTATCCAGACTTTAAGTAGATACTCGTAATAGCTGTCCCCCCGAGATCCCAGTCTTATGTTGTCTCCTTGAAATTGTCCTGTATCTGCACTATAACATCACAACCTCAAAGGGTTACTCGACATGACCAAAAACAGAGACAACCAATCTAAACTTTTGCACAATCATTGCATTCATAGCCTTGAAGTCTTTCTAAAGCATCCATCAGTCTAAGAACAATCGGTCAACAATTTCTTGCGTCCGAAGATGAGATATAAGATCTACAATTTGCGCATAAAAATGCTGTCACAGGAGCGGGCCATTAGGAACTCACTCTATGAAAATAGGCACCAAACCCTCTGTCTTTGGAAGTCCCTTGAAGTGTTCATAAACAGACATAGCCGCTTTCTCATATTTAGGATCTCCTGTCACATGGCTAAGATAAGAAAACTCCAACTGAACTGATGTAGCTTCAGCTGTGCTGGCATCCCCACCAAAAGTGCCTGCAGGATGTGCCGTCCTTTCTCTCAGAAAAACGTCAGAGTAAGGAACAGGAGACTTGCTGCAGGTGAAGGCAGAAAGCAAGCGATCACCCAAGTCTCTTGCACAGTGAAGGTAGACCTCAGGATCCGGTCCCATAGTGCGAGCTCCCCAAGAATTAGTACTGCCACCGCCTCCCCTAAGATGGTAAGCACTCAAAAGACCACCTAAAACACGAATCGTTGTCTCGAATAGATTCACCTGCATGGACATTTAACCATTTTCCAGATAAATTAAAACACAGGACAAAATCACAAAAAATCCTTCAGTGGATACGAATACACGCGAATGGCATAAAAACACCAAGCTGGAAATTAACGAATCATTCACCTGTCCTTTGGCTGCGATTCTGTCCAGTAATTCTTTTTGAATCCAGGACCCAGCCTCTTGCACCACATCATCCAATCCCATAATCATAGCAGTATCAAGCGCGTCAATGACAGTGGCCCCAAGCCCACCTAAGCCATCAGCCCCTGATTTGGTGACCGGATGCAATTCATCAAAGCCCAATGCAAAGCTCTTGTAACCCTTCCAAGCATGCATGAAAGCGCCCGAGACTTTGGATTGTCGTTTCTCCCACAGAGCACTGTCCTCCGTAGTCTGAGGCAGGATGAGAAGACGACAGCACCCAAATGTGAGCGGTTACGCACATCAATGTAGAGGATACTCAAACTAATCCTGAAACTCAAACGTCTCCTACACTGAACCCTGTTACCAGCAACAACTCATATGAATACAAGCGGTTCGCCTTCAGTTAGCAAGTTGCGAGAAAGAATGACTTGGCTATCTGTCAATGGCCACTGATCTTTGGATGGAAATGGGGTTGTCTACTGTCAATTCTAGTGGTCTCCACCCTCCCACTATGTAATTGCATAAGATATTCATAAATAGTAATAGAAATTTGGCTCTTTAATCTAGAGTGATCTGTCAACAGCTCAATTCTGATCTCTCCAAAAATCACATGTTAAATAGCTTAGAAGCGATGCAAATAGTACCCTCTACCCCACCTAAAAACATCCAGGACAACAACCTCAGAAATACGAACATCCTAAATAACTGCAGAAAAGTATCTTACATTGATACTGCTGTCATTATTGAGCTGTACTGGGGTCTTCAGCTTCGGTGGTAGCCGTTTCTTCCAGAACTGCGACAATGTTTCCGTTCCAATTTTACCTTCGACGATGTTATTCCTTACTTTCTTGACACGATTTGTAGCTGGGTGATTGGGATGAGTCCAAGCAAGGATCATAAGGCCCCCGATCAAAAGTAGTAACAAAATCTGGCCCATCCCACAGGATCCACATTGCCTCCTCACATTGCTGTTACGAACAGTTTGCACCACTCTCTGCAGTGAGGTGAACAAGCCCAGGGTTACTTATATGGAGTCAAATTAGCAAAGTCTATCAAAACTTCAGTTCACAACAAAAGCACTTGCACGTGAAACCACTAATCTCTAGCACAGTGAGGTAGCACCATAGTCAAATTTTAACTCGAACACACAGAAATGAAGATTATTTCAAGTAATACCAAACTTATATATCCTGACTCCTTGTAGATTTCCGAGATACAATTAGCATCCCCACTTTTCAAGTGACTTTGGATAATAGGGGGCATAATTTATAGAAGCAGCTCGTAGCCAAGCAAGGTAGACGAAATCCTAATCCGTTAGAGACCTGATCCGGTCTCCTATTGACTGACCCCAGTTACCAACAGCCACTCATCTCTTCCAATACACCAGGTTGATCTTCAATAAGCACCCGTTGCGTGACTTGGCTACATGTCTACGACCACTAATCATTGCATTTACATGGGCTTGTCGACTCTGCCTTCAATAGTAGTCTACATACCGGTAGTGTTCAAAATTCGATTTCAACAGAGATTTGACTCTTGAAATACCCAAATCGATCTCTTCAGTGAGCTGTATCGAGTGACAAATCATACTCCTACGTCTCGGTTAAGTGCTGGAAGCGACGGACCTTACACTTCTAAAATTGGAGGTTCAATGCAGAAACAGGTAACAATCCGTCTGACAAGTAACGACCATAGGTTTGAACACGAAGAAAAAATCTAGATCTGTACAGAATTCGTAAATCACAACAGAAACACTGGTTGAATTCAGAGGTAACCACCAGAGAAGCGATCTCAAGCAAGGACTAGGGTTTACCCTCAGAGTAGAGCGCTTCCGAAACTTGGCATTGTCATACTTGGTATCTTTACTTGTGTAGGGCAGCACAGGCGCCATGATCGTCCACTCCAGCGTTGCATTACCCTCATGTCCTTCAACACTAGACTCTCAAAACAAAACGAACGCAATTATAACAAAACGCATCTTAGAATGCCCTGGCAGAACTACCACCACAAACGTACAATGCGAGAACGGTCCTGCTCCTCTGCTCTCACACAGATGCGCTCATTGTCGAAAACCCGACAACGAAGTAATGCATGCTCTACAACAACCCATCCTCTCGACTTCGTAGAATGGTTTCGTTCACAACAACGACGCCGCGGTGGATCAGAATAACTTCACACGAAACCCTAGATCTGCGCCAACCCTACACGAGTCTAGTTCCGGTCTTCCCACAGGATACCGACACAGCGCAGTTCTTAAAATAGACCAAGCAACAAAACGCGTCACCTCGTGGACTTCCCAACCACTAGTGCAATTTCCTCTTCAAATGCTCCATGTCACCGATTTCTGCTGAAGACAGCAAACTCCTCACTCACAAACAGATCAGGATCACCCTAACTTATATCTTCAATACCAATCTTCACAGCATTTCGACTAAATTCTCAAAGAAATAAAACAAAAGAACACAAAATACGTAAGCAAAAACAACAATCTCCACTCCAGCCAAGACAGTGACAAGAAGCTACCCGAAGGTTGGTGGGAGGAGCTTAGGGTAATAAGCCCTATTACCGTGGTTCCACTGACAGGTATTGTGACTTTCAGCAGCAAGTGAAGTTCGTCCCATCAAAACTGAGGAGCTGTGAACCCTTTCTTCCTCGTTTCGTAGTCACACATGAGTGTGTGGTTTCACTGCGTTGGGAATATCGAAGTACCCTGAATCTGCAGCAGTTTCGGTAACTTCTAGACTTCCAATTCGGCTGATGTAAGATCGAGCAATCAATCCTTGTTTGAGCTTTCTTTCGGATGTTCTGCTATTGCATGTTTTCCGTTCCGCCAGAAATTGCTTGTCGCGCGTGAGTTTCGTTTCGGTTTAGCTTGAGTGCGATGTGATTGGGAGAATTGCTAGGGTTTCCGGGTGGGGTTACAGTTCTGGGGTGTTATTGCGTTGTGATCTGCCTCCTCTTCAAGGTTGGCTTGAGAGTTTCTGGATTTCTTTTGCGGCTTCTGGTCGTTGTTGGTTGAATTTGGAGTGGGATTTTTGGGTTGATTTGTTCTTGACTAGAGCAAGGTGAGGAGAGGAGATCACGAGGGGCATGTTGCAAAGACGAAGGGAGAAGGAATTTCATAGTTTGCGTTTCTGTACGTGATGCAGCACATACGGGTGTGAAAGACGTTTTTGTTGCTAAAAAGAGGACCAGAGGATGACGCTCGGCTTGCCTGGGTGAGCAATTGCATTCATTGTGTGGTTTGATTCGTCATCTTACTACAATGTTTGCAATCTGATTCAATCAAAGAGAAAGTATACAATGCGCTTGATTTGTTGCCTTGTTTGTAAGTGAGGATTCAGTTTGTGGATTCTTATGCATAGAAGAGGAATGTGCTGCCTATTGCGACACAGGCTTTCAAGTTTGCTTGCATTTGTGAGGAAGCATGAAAATTAGGATCCATGGAAAGTTTGCTATTGAAGGTTGAGCTGTTTTTCATGTTTTGTTCATAAGGTGTAGGGCCATCTGATGGTTGATCAGTATCATGAAATCCACTAATGGAATAAGGTAGGTACACCGAAATGTGCCACTGACCTTAAACCACCATCTGCACTGTGTGTACATCTCCAAAGTCACTTCTGTACCTATGTGGAAGAAATGCTTTTGGAACCAAACTTTGTTCCTTAATAACTTTTGCATATTGTATCCAAATGTCACGTTCTCTAATGTGTTGAAACCTCCTTTCACTTGCCAACAAGAACACATGAAAATTTGACTAGTCTAAGAAATAGCAAATAGGCTCAATAGCAGAAAGTGGCGGTTTTGGGAGTACCCACTTTACTTGGATGCTATTCAAGGAGTTCAAGCTTCTCATAGTGAAGAAGTTCCTCCTACATAATGTCTTTCACAAATGTCTACAAAAATCACTTACTACAGAGATTTTAAGAAATTGAGCTTGATGGAACAAGATGTTGGGGATGCACTTGTAGAGTTGGGAGGTAGCCAATTTGGAAATCTTGGTGAGAGATAAAAAGAGGCAAATTGTACTTTAAATTACAGAGTGGTGTAGGATATGTAGCTTGGCTATCTTTTGTGACAAAAGTGGGAGTGTTGCAATCTATGTTACAATTGTGAATGGATGCAAAGTTCTTATTGATGTAGAAGTGAAGGTTTGACACATGTTTTTTAGTCATCAAAATTATCAATGATGTAAAATCTATAGTGATCAAGCATTAGGAGGAGGATGTCTATAGAGTTTGTGTGTTGACACCAACATGGTATGGATTGTTCATTGGCCTTGATCTTGTGGAGCTTAATGGTATTGGTGGAAGATGATGAAGTATAAAGACTCTTATCCATAGTGAAACCTTAAGGTTTGGTGTAGTGCCAACTTTGAGGTATATATTTGAAACCTTTGAGAGATTTGGAATTAATTTCTTGAAAGATTAGGTGGCCATGGGATTCTTGCAAAAAGAAGAAAAATCATGAAAGAAGTCCAAGTCAACTAGAGCAATATTTTGAATAATGTGGGAGATGCCATCATTATATATTTTAACCAAGGCCTTTTATTTGGACCAATGTTGCCCTTGTTGCCCTCATTCTAGAGGCCACTTTTTGGATGGATGAAGCTTAAGAGGTCATATTTTTAATAGTCTAGCAAAATTTTGCCAAAAATAAAAGCCTTGGTTTTAACTATGATAGGTATTGGTCATCAACGCTTGATTGCAAGAAAGTTGCCAAAAAAGAAAATCATTAATTTAAAGGATTCTTGCTTTGGTCGCAATGTCAAAGGCCATATAAAGACTAGTTGTTGAAAAATTCATCTAAACATAACCCATAAATGATGTTGAGGATGTTTTTAGGCCTATGAAAAATAAAGAATATCTCTCTACAAGACAAAAGTGCAACTTTTCATCCTTCAAATTTTGTGTGAAAAGGGAAAGTCATCTACATAAGTTTGACTTCCAATTAGTACTTTTGCATTCTTTTTAGCCAAACAATTCACACAGAGTAACAAAGCAATCAACTTAAGTTTTAAATCAAATGCTACAACAATGGCTCCTTTGTACTCCAAATTTACCACAAAAACAAGATAGTCGTCTCTCCGAAAGGGCCGGTGAAACTGCATCCTGCAGCAACCAAGTCAAAACCAAACAATTGTGGATACTGTTGTACTGTACAGAGATTGCTGTTACGAACAGCTTGCACCTCTCCGTCTGCAGTGATGTGAACAATCCGAGGGTTACTTACATGGAGTGCAACGGCAATCAAATTAGCAAAGTCTGTGGCAAAACTTCAGTTCACAACAGAGCTCCGATCTCCAGCACAATGAGGTAGAACCATTGTCAAATCTTGACCTCGTACACACAGAAGTGCAGATTTCAAGTTATAAAAAGTCGTACATATCCTTGGCACAATCTTGCAAATTTCCTCTTCAAATGCTCCATACCATCAATTTCTGCTCATCAGCAAACTCCTCACAATGATAAGAACACTCAGATCCTGAGCGTCTTCAAGCTTATGTCTTCAACGACAACCTTCACAAGACCCAACTCTCTACGAAACAAAAGGAAACGAAACAAACAAAAACGAAACGAAACAGAAATAGAAATAAAACAAAAACAGCAGTCTTTTCTGCAGCCAAGACAGTGTGAATTTAGGGTAAGCCCTATTACCGTGGTCCCACAGATGTTGTGGCATTCAGCTACAGTAGTGCATCCCGCCAAAAGACGGAGCTACGGATTTGATGACCGCGAGAGCCTCTTATCTTCCTCACCTCTTATTCTCACTTTGAAACCTGGCAATGAGTGCGTGTATGAATTAATTGCATTGAATGTACTATGCTACCGTGAAATTTGCAGCAGTTTCAGTAAGTTCGAGAATTCCAATTCGGCCGATGTAAGTTAGGAGCAATCCTGTTGAGGGTTTCATAATGGGAACTCACCTGGCCCAATGTCGTGGATTCCAAGCTGACCCAATTCTCGCAATCCGTGCCAATTCTCCAGTTTCTTGTCCTTCCAGTTTCGGTCTGGCAATGTGCACAGGTGGTCACGCAATTGGCTTGAGAGGTGGGCTATTGAAATTCACAACTCGTGGAAGAGTTTGCTGCTCGATTAGGCCAGACAGAGAACCTGATACTAAAGAGAAGGAGGTGAATACTACTAGGCTTTCTTTCTCGAGTGACGACGCCGTGAAGAAATGGATGGTGGTTGCTTTGGCTGCCGTGGTGATCAGTGGAGCAGCAGGCGAGCCGGCTATGGCGTTTGGTTGGTTTGGGCAACCTCAAATTGAGAAGGATCCAGTGGAGCCTTTCACTCTGTATGGCAGCATCTTGTAGGTGACCCCACTGCCCTTCCGAAAGCCTAAAATCGCAAATTGCAGCATTCTTGGCTGTATTTTGCAATCTTGATATCCTTGTCTGTGCCACTTCTTTGAAATCATATTTCACGAAGTTTCATTTTAGAGAATCTAAGTTTTAGTGAAGGTAGAGAGTCTCGCATGTGCAATTTCTTGCAAGAAGCTGAGTGATCAGTAGGAGGTAGAGACTCCATTAACCATACAATGCATTAGAGGCTGTGAGCTTGGATTTGTGCCAAGTGTGAAAATACTTAACATATTGACATTTGGTTTTTTGCAATTGATTTTTAGCGTGACACAAATTAAATATGCAAAATTTAAGATGGTGAAAATTTCTAGATTGTTGTAGGAAAAGGTTCTAAACTCACTCGTATGGTGAATGGAAACTCTCTCTTACTGTATGGTAAGTACACACTTTACATTATCTGAGATAGCTTATGGTTTCGAAAGTGTAATCGAAGTGGTATAGGTGGTATTCACAAAGGGCGGTTGATGGTCAGTAGGGGATTGTTGGCAGGAGGAAGAAGAGTATCTTGCTCTTGAATTTATTCTTGAATTTGCAATATCTAGTATTTGTGATGTATTTTATGTTTCTGTTGTAATGATAGTAATGCATGTGGCCAGTGGAAGTTTAG
Source organism: Pseudoscleropodium purum (assembly GCA_963969395.1). Taxonomy (NCBI): domain Eukaryota; kingdom Viridiplantae; phylum Streptophyta; class Bryopsida; order Hypnales; family Brachytheciaceae; genus Pseudoscleropodium; species Pseudoscleropodium purum. The sequence goes on from OZ017799.1 coordinate 1,337,890, forward strand.
CAACGCACCCCTAGTCTGATAGGGTTTTGGTGTTGCTGTGACCGCAGGAAGAAGTACTTGATCGAGGATGTAGTCGAAAACAAGGTCGTAGGCAGGAAAAGAGGGTTCACTGCGTCAGCCTGGTGCATGCACTTTTCAGCTTCATAATACAAAGAAATGGAATTTATGGAACATCTAGTCAAGAATTCATGCTACAGTTTAACCTAAAAAACACCTGGAAGCTTTGTTTAGGTTTAACTACTTGTGTGCATCAAACTTACGAGAGATTCATTGCAAAATCAAGCAACAAAATGTAGTTTGGATATGGAGTATCGTGTTTGTACGTACTTATATGGTCTTGGTTATCATCATGTTACTCAAATACTGTATATTGATACTGAAAAAATGTAGTTTCCCAATTGTTCAAGGGGTTAAATTCATCCTTGAAGAATCACACAACATGAGATATATAGTTACTGTCATGTCTTACGTTTGAATTCTGTGGCGGTTCAAATGTTTGCAGTGTGAATGCTCTGGACGCAAGCAAAGAAACTCCTGAATTGCAAGGGGTACCACCTGGTCTCAAAGTGATTACTTCCTCTTCCACTCTACTTTTGTACATTGTTGGGGATATCATATTCAGTTACTTGTGGTGGACGGTTTGACATACGGCATTAATCTTCATTATTTTCAGTGTCTCTAATGTAATAGTATGTACTGTTCTTGCCCCTTCATGAACATTGACACGGTTTTCTAATGAATTGAAAGCAACTGGTCAACTTGTAGGTGACGATCATTGGAGAGCCATCGTGTTCCAAAGGACAGGGTCAGACAAGGGAAGAATCGTGCACTGCTCCTTGCCGCAAGGCATGTCAGGGTGCTGTTTCGCAGCATTTGACGGAAGTTAAGGATGAGACGGGCTACGTGTTGGATCAGTCTGACATCAAAAAAGTTACCGAGACTTGTTCCGTGCAGTGCTTCAATGAATGTGAGTTACATCCCTTGGTTCACTTCCAAACATGTCTTTGTATGCGTACCCTAGTGAGTCGCAGGAAACTCACAAAATATGTTTGGCACTTCTCATAGCAGAGACAATCTTGCTCTGGTGTTTATAATTCTGGCTGCTGAAGTTGATTCAACTGCCAGATGCTCTAATTGTTTTATATCGCATGTTTCTGCTAAATTTTTATTTCCAGAATGTCAATGACTTAAGGGCATAGACTATACTTCCTTATCCAAGTAGCCACTAAACAGATAGAAAATAAAACTGTTTCTAGTAGAAAAATGCAGCAGAAAGTGATTAGTGTGTTTTGCACTGTTTGAATCAACTCGAGTTCTGATTTGATATGCAAATGATACCCAGTAGTAAGAGATGTACAACCCATAAGCACCCTACAAAGAATCTGATCATAGTTCGTATTATTTCTCTGACTTCAATTTTGTTGAATCTTGTTGGTAATGGAAAGAGGATCTTAATACAAGTTAGCACGTATTTTGGGGCATTGTAATAAAAAGTAGAATTTTTGAAATGTCCTTGCGTTTTCATGTTCAGATTGTGTACGTCTTGAACAAGAGATGCAATTACGTATTCTTAGCTTACAAACAACAGTGTGTTGACTTTCACGATCTGTGATGTTTTATTTGGAAGGTACCAAGCCAGGGAAAAGTATTTCATTCGTGTTTCCATTCCGGCCCCGCTAGGAGTATCACGAGAATTTTTCTGTGAGTCCATTTCTATCCAAATCTTCAAAAGACCTCTGGAGTCTGGACACAAAAAGGGTTTCAATTAGCTTTAGGCTTCTTTAGATTGCAGAGGTAAATGCAACAAGCTTAAAATTTTAACCAAAACATCATGTGCAACTAAATAATAACATAGTATGCTCTGAAAAGAATCCTTGCATTTACGACACCTAGTGACGCATTTGATGTAACAAGTGTGAAATCCATCTCAAAGCCTAAAACCTTGATATCTCAAATATTTCTAGCATGTCACATAGGACTCACTTGTAGATGCTCATTCTTGCTAATTGGACTACTGTTCTGGTAGTGTATTACCCACATTGAAAGAATAGGGTAAAAAAAATTTGAATTTGATTTTTGCACCAATCAAGGTTTAGGCTAATTTTTTCTCTCAAGCTTTGTGCTTCGACCTGTGCAGGCCAATATTGCAAAGGCTTCTTTGGGTTCCTTTGATGTATTACTTGAAATGTGTAGAGCTGAACTGGTAGCATTAACTCCTAAGCGTCCTGATTCCTTTGGATACACCAAAGAGGCTTCTAAACTGCCAATGTGGTGATCATCTTGTACAACTGCAAAACTTTCCTCAGTAGCCATTGAAGTGTGTATAAAACTGTATCTAAAACCTCTAAGGTAGGAGGCTCAAATGTTGGAGGGTCATTTAGAACTGCCCATGTAGACTCACATGAAATGGATTTGAGGTGTTCTTTAAATGATCCTTCTACAATCATTGAATGAATCAATAAAAAAAAATATTATTTATTGCAAGAGCCAATTATTCTCTTTGCTTTCCCCATTTCTCTCTAGAAGTTGCAAGTGAATGATTTATGGAAGATCTAAGGTTAGAATTAGGGACCTATGACTCATCTTGTTTGAAAATGCATAAGTAATTCAAAAATGCTTCCAAAAATATGGAACAACTTGGGTTATAATCATAATCTATTTCTCTTTGTTTGAAAAATGAGCTAAAATAATCCCATCCAAGAAACCATGTGAAAAAGGTAGACCAACCCTTAAATGCATGCTTTAAGAGCCTCTTACCTTATCATCACTCTATGTACATCTCCAAAATCAATATGTGAATATGTGAAAGAAACAATTTGAGAACATCTACCAATATAAACTTTGACCCTTTGTAACTTTTGCATAAGGTATCCAAATGTTGCATTCTTTAGTACATTAGAACCTTCTTTTACTTGTCAATAAGAAAATATGAAAATTTGACTAGTCTAGTGATAGTAACGTGGTAGTTTGGGAGGTACCTACTTTACACAATTTTAGCAAAATTAACCTATAAAGATTAAAAGATTTTAGACAAGACACAAATGTGCTATAAAATAAAAAATTTATGACTCTTTTGAAGTTCCCATGAAATAAGACAATGTGATTCTTTAAGGAAACAAAAATATTTGTAGAATCCAAATTTTAAAAGTATTTATAGATTTGCTTAAAATAAATTTTGAAGGATTTAACTTCAATAATTCACCAAAAATATAATTTCTATCTTTAGCAAACAAAAATTTCTATAATTGGTCAAGATTGCAATTTCAATTGATTTGTGAAGAAAAAAGGCAAAAGATTTAGTGATGAAAACATCAATACTTCTTCCAAACAACTCTTGTTTTTACAATTCACACACACATGTGGAATAAGCAAAGCCCTTGATGTGGATTTTTAAAAATGTTTCCCCCTTCGATGTTATCAATTTACCAAATGTGTGGGAAAACGCATGGCTATTGATGGTGTCAATACTAATTATGATATTGAAGACAATATTGAATACAATATAGTATATCTCATACAAATATATGGATACATAAAATATGGTGTATATATATACACATACAGACATATGGTTATACAAAATACGGTGACAATATCCCATATTGATTGCCATTACAAGAGCTTTAAAAAATTATGAATAGGAGGTCTAATTGTATTTCACAATAACAATTTGCTAATTCAATTACTAATTAATGGACATAATACACTTTTGTTATAATGACAATGAGCTCAAAAGAGGCAATATCTACTTCTTCCATTGTCTTATATTATCCTATGTGAAGATCAAATTCGACAAAAATCAAATCATATTTGTAAAAAAAAATGCTACATGTCATCTTGTGAATGGTGTGAGGTGACGTGGACCCATGAGAATCTGGAATAGAAATTTAATTTTGGCACTTGAGTGCCGAATCAAATCTTCATGTACAATATCATTACCCTCAATCATAATGTGACTAGGGCTTTAGAATTCAATTGTCCACAAATTTCTAAACTTCCCAACTTAGTGAGTTAACATTAATCTTACACTTTAATCCCTAAATTCCCATTGTTTCCTCAAGGGACAAATCAAATTTCAGATAGGTTCCTGTGATCTCAATTTTTGGTGAATTGTTTTGAAACTTTCCCGTAAGATAGAAAAACTGATTATCTACATGGGAATATAATTGTTATTTCAATTGGTGCCCGGGAGCAAAAGTTATACCACAAAAAGCCTGAAACTGAACTCAACCAGCAATACAAAAAAAATTGCAAAAAATCTAAATAAATTTTTTTTTTAAATGTTTTCTTGTTGTCTACATGTGAAGCTTTGATTCGTTCTATTTGGACTAAAAATGAGAAAGTTAAAGACAATTTTGTTTTTTGGGCAATTTCAGCATCTTCTTGAAAAAAATAACTTATAGGGTTCATTTCTAAATGCAATTTTCACAATTTTCACAATTTTTTTTTTAGAGTGTTGTGTTCGATTGCTAAAACAATCTCACCATTGGGATTATTGTCTTTCAATCCCATCTTGGAGTAATTAACAATTTAGTTTTCTTTTCCAATCTTGGACCTACTTCTATTTAGCATTTTTTTTAAAGAATGAAAATCAAGTGTAGTTTTTTTTGAATTTTTTTTCCTAGACTTTCAACTCAATTCTTCAACATAAATTTTTTTTAATTCAAAGTCAATAGTGCAAAAAAAATTCACAATTGGTAGTCAAAATCATCTAAAATTGCAAGCTAATGTTCAAAAAAACTTTCTTTTTCAACTTTGAATGCTAATATTTTCCAATCAATACGTTCAAACTTCATGAAATTCTTACCATGTGAGCTAAAACAAGTAAAGTAGAAGATCCTATGGTTAGATTCTAAAAAAATGATTTTTTTTTTTGTATTCTTAAATGAATGCAGCAAAAACAACAATTTTGAGTGGTTTTTGACAAAAGAATGGCCTTGGGAATTTAGGAGCTAATAAGAACCATAAAAATAAATAGTATACATGATGGTCAAATAGTTAAAACAAACAAAATCTGTAGGAACCAAAAACAATCTTCATACACCGTGATTTGAAAAATTCAATTACAAATATTAAGTTTGCAATCTAAAAAAGCATTCAAAATTGCCTTTGCTTAGGAAACCAGCATGTACACTAGTAGAGGCTCTATCCATATAGCACTAGCTTGTTTTTCAAATGAGGTAGCTACTTCAAACTTCCTAAGGGAACTTTTGTCTATCCAAAACCCCTTCCCCTTCGGTTCACAACCAAAAGGTGGAATCTACTAGTGACCCTACATGACAATTAGATCCTCTTCACATGATAAAGTAACACCTAAATGCTTCCAAATAAGGATTTTGAATATGGTTCCTATTTTTCTTGGGTCGTGCTAGTAGTTGCAAAAGAATTCTCAATTTCTTTAGAATGCATTTTTTGGACTCTCTATAAATAAACTGTGAATTTTCAAAGAATTAAAAATATGTGTATCTAAAATTGATCCTAGGCTCTCATGTATGAAGGCTTAACATTTGGGGCAAGAATCTAGATGGGATGGATTTACAAACCAATCACATTTAGATGTTGTTACCTGAACATACTCTCTCCCTTATGGTGCAATAACTGTCATCAATTCCATACCACTGTTTTTAGCTACCATTGTAAATGCCTCATCCCACTCTTCCAAACCAAACTTCCCTACAACTTTCACGCCCATACTCTCATCCAACTTCAACAATCCAAGCTCAACCATCTTAATGAGAGCTACAACATCCTCCCATTTGTACATGTATGTCCCCTTGAGGGTCAAATTGTGGTACAAGATGGTAGAAAGGGGGAGAGGCACATCCTCAGAGATTCCGCCCATCAGACTCACACGTCCCTCAGGGTGAAGAGCTTGGATGGCAGTTTTGATGTTGTTGGAGGTCGCAGCTGTCGGGGGGTTGATTTCAAAGTAGGCGTCAATAGGACCAAGGCATTAGAGAGCTTCCAAGTTGGCCTACACAATGTCCCCAATGGACAAGAGAGAGGTTAATTCCAATTATATTTTATAATAGGCATACATTAAGGGTCTATTTATTTAAGGTCCTACAAGAGAGAACCTAATGGACAACTAGCTATTTAATTAGTTAAGGTATTGAACACTTTTCTAGTTGGATGTACTTACTATTATTAAATTTATTTTTATTTTTTTATTTGGTGTATTAGGAGAAATTTTTAACCTTTAAATGACAAACCGAACCCGTTGGTTTTAATAAGAATATCTTTATGATAGTGTCACCAATATTCAACTATAAACCAACTTCTTTTTATTGTCCTCTTACATCTTCATGTTAAGTTTTGGGTTCCATAACACAATTTGAATGTATGATTCTTGCACGGCAAAGTTTGTTAGAATTTTTGAATAGTAGCTTTGAGGTCAGTGCCTCTTTGCCTTGAGGAAAGTAGAAGCTCATCATTCATTGACCATTTGACTTTAAACACAAATATCTTGCAATCTACGCGGTTCAAATTTTATATCACCAAAATCAATGAAGAACTTTGCATGTGTTCATTGCACCCTAAATAAAATTGGACTGTAAAATAAAATTGAACTGTAGAAGAAAGCCTCCTGACATGAGCTTCTCAAAACAACCTTAAAAAAAAAACAAGACATTCAGACAAGACATTCATTTCAGGACGGAAGGAACCGAAGTTCCCTACCTGCGCATTACCCGTGACGGGCACTACCTCCACTCGCTCGCTTAGTGCCGCCACTCTCCGCAATGTCTCCACATTGCGCCCCATGGCAATCACGCGAGCTCCCATGGCCAGCGCCACTCGCACTGCTGCCCCACTGAACGACCCTGTCGCTGGGGAGACGATGATCGTCTCCCCTGGTTGCAGATGGATGTCTCGCAGTCCCCCATAAGGCACAAGAAGCGTCATAATATACAACAAGCTCTCCAGCTGGTACCCCAATCCACCCTCCTTGATACTCCCCAGCAACCGCTTCTCATTCAGCACAGTGCAATTCTCCAGTGGAACCTGAAGTTTAATTTTCCAATGTTTGAAGGTAGCAGTCAGCTACGATTTTCACCACAGTGATGAAGCATCCATGAAAACATGTAGAATACGGAAGCAACATGAATTCCTCAGCCGAGAGTAAGCCAGTCACTGAGCAATTATCAAAAAATGGTGAAATCATCACTGGCTACGTGACATTCTTGTTGAATTCATCGAACCCATTTGGTCACCGTGAGTTCTGCAGTTCAATTCCTACTCGTTGCGGCCATAATATTCTTGAATGGGAAGGCATGGGTCCTTCTACAGGATCATTGTAATAAGAATAAGCGGGCCATTTGCCTTGAAGCTCAAGAATGTTATACCTTAGTTGTGGCAAGATGTGTTCAAACATCCAATTTCAAAATTCGAATTGAACAAACGTTGCAAAACATTTACAAAGAAAACAACAAACCTTAGCATACTCCGCAAACGTCGAGTCGCGCCACTCGCCGTGCATGAGCTTGCGACTGCCGTCCGTGAATCCTTCATGCAGGCCCGACACGAAAAAGGCGCCCGTGGGGTCATCGCGGCTACGAATGTTGGTGTCCACCAACACCATCTGCCCGGGCGCGAGCTTTGTGCTGTCGGGCCCAACTGCGGCCACTCGCGCAATAGCACTGTTGCCAATCACCAGCGGCGTCGGGAAGGCGTACCCACTGTTGGTGCCGTACTTGCGGGTGCCGTTGTAAATCCCGCGCATGTACGGAATCACCCCCGCGGCCAGGACGCGCACCACGGCGCTCCCAGGAGTGGCTTGGGGCGTGGGGAGGGTCTTCACTGCGGGAGGCGAGCTGGTGGAGGTAAGCACAAGGGCGCGGTGCGTTGGGGGGAGGCCGTCGTGATCGGACGCCATGGCAGGGAGATGCAATTCAATTTAAATTTGGATGATCTTGGGCGTTGTGTTTGATTTGGTAACAGACCTGCAATTCATGGAACAGAAATTGTGAGGAATTGGGCAAATTTGGGAGGATCGACACCCTTTCCAAATTGTGAACTGGGATTCACAATCAACCTTCACTGGGAGAATGGTTAGTTCGCGCTGTCATCCACCTTGCTCTTGTCTAGGTTTCGTCGTGACCCGTCACAACAGCAATTCTAAAATCTCAGCAATTGAGAGTACAAGCAGGGTGCCATTGAGATACGCCAAACTAACCCACTATAACAGAGAAGCAGCTAGCTCCAACACTCTTATTTTCTTCTCCACGCACATCTTTCCCATGCCACTCCACTGCTATTCATCAAGAATTGTTGACAGAAAACAAGATACAAACCCAATTTTACGATTCAGAATCGGTCATCTCACCTGTAAGTTGCTTTTCTTCAACTCCACACTAAACTCCTGAGTACACCGAAACATACACCGGCCGATGGGCTTCCTCTGAGCTTCAAATGTGCAAAAAATCCTCACTACAACGAGAAAAATATCTGCGCCAGATTTCAGCAAAAAAATTCTCTGTTTCAATCTCTTTGAGAACATGTGTAACAATAGATAGCGCATCATCTATTTATACTTTCAAAGTCCAAGGTAGTGTAGTTTACTAAAGTGCAGATTAGCGTTCATTAGCGACACTCAGGTACTATGTTGCAGACTTTGTTATCATCTTAATGTTCAAGAAATTGGAGCAATCAAGGTATCGAAACTGCAACCTGTTTTCAGAACCGACCCTTACAAATTCTTGCCTAAAATGCTAAAATGCACAGTATCATAGCCCTTTTTTTGACAATGGCAATTTCGTTGGTAACATACTCTAAAGCCTTGTAACCCAAGGCACTGCACCTTCACCTCTTCCTTCTCACATCAGTTTGGGTTTCTAGGTCCTGGATGGTTTACTGTAATAAAAGAGTCAGTTGAGATCTTTTGACATTACTGTATACCAGTGAAGGTACAATAGAAGTCAAAAGTTCAATTGAATTATAGAATTATTTCGCTGCATTCCTACCTCCCATGTGTCGGTATTCCTCTACAGTACTGAACATTCCAATGCATTCCAAGAGTACAGTACAAGTGATGACAAGTGCGCATGCCGTACAAAAGTTTGGGGGTTCGGAATGAAAAAGCAAAGTCTGAAGAAGCCTTTGGAAGACAGGTCCGACATGTTCACCATCTTCGAATGACTAAGGGCATTTCACTACAGTTCTGGGCCCTTCAGAGCTTCTCTTTCAAATCAGTTTCAACTGCGTGCAGAGAAACAATGCAGAGCATTGCTGCTGCGGGAAACTTCGTCATGTCAAAACAGGCCGGTCACTTGGGAAGAAGAGGTTGGGGGCATTTGAAACCTTCTGCTTCGTAGCCCCTTTTAAGGTAGGTACACCCAAATGTGCCACTGACCTTAAACCGCCATCTATACTATGTGTACATCTCCAAAGTCAGTTCTGTACCTATGTGGAAGAAACACTTTCAGAACCGAACTTTGTTCTTTAATAACTTTTGCATACAATATCCAAATGCCACGTTCTCTGGTGTGTTGGAACCTCCTTTCACTTGCCAACAAGAACATGTGAAAATCTGACCATTCGAATAATAGAAAATAGGCTCAGTAGCAAAAAGTGGCGGTTTGAAGAGTACCTACCTTAGGATGTTCTGAAATGGCATATATGAGCAATTTTAGTATATTATGGAGGAAATGATGTACAACCATTGTTTAGGTAGTCTAGACCATGTGTTTATGAGGTGGGATTTTTACACAACAACTACTTGTAAGTGTGCTTCACTGTTATAAAATCAAAAGTAGTTTTGAAAAAAAAAACTCTAGCAAGAAATTTGTGACTACATATGGGTGCTAGGTGCTCTATATACAAAGATTATACTATACAAAGCCGAAGAAGAATGAAAATTAAACAAACATCAAATTGTTTGTTGAACAACCTAAAATGCTTGGTTTGATGCGTTTGCACCAATTGCAAGTAACATATGGACCAAAAATACCAATTGCCAAGCACCTTCCTATTTCTATTTCTACTATTTCTTTCCAAGAGTGACTAACTTATAAACAATTACAAAAATGCCTTGTTGCATAGGTTGAAAATCTTCATCATAAAATTTGAGGTGGACTAAAGAATCAAAGGTAAATTCACTCCCCAATACACATTCTAAAAAGGGAATGTAGATCAAACTTGTTAGGGTGATTGCAAAAAAGGGTGTCCCAGATATAACTTTTGAGTTTTAAACCCATTGACAAAAGCAAAAAAAACTATTTTTAGATGTTTTGTTTACAATTATATCACTTCTTTTTTTTAAATTCAAAAATAATTTCATATTTAAAAGGAAATTTCTTTAATTTGTCACACTTTCAACATTTTTTTGTTTTTTGTACTAAAGAGTATCCAAATTTAATGATGTAGAATTGAAATTTTGGTGGTCTATTCCTACACTAGTTGGACATATTCTATGTGAGGGGTATCAAAAAATACATTATTTTATGTCCTCCATGTTTATCCAAATAGTCCAAAATAGGGGTTCCATGGCATGCACACTTTTGAATATAGAAGATGGTTGAAGTTCATTCTTTTGGTGAAATCTCATCACCATTATGTCCTTATCAATTGCAACCTTTTAGATTTTTTTATTTCACTATAATTAATTAATTAAAATACAAATGTTGAAATACTCCTTTTTAAGGACATATAGAGTTCTAGGTAGAAAAGGGATCTACATAAAAATGGCTCAATATTCAATAGATTTGATGACAAGTTCAATGCCTTTTGGTCTTTGACATAGTCAACTTCAAATTGTTATAATAATTCAATTTTTAGAGTTTTTTGGGCATGTATCAAGGATAATGACCCAGACTTCTTGAACTTCATTTTACCAACTAAGGTCAAAAACAAAAACAAATCATCTTCAATCCTAAAATCAAGTTTGAATATGCATTGCTAAAAGATACAAGTAAATAAAGAGAAATGGAAAAAATAAAAAGGACTTGTGTAATGGAATGGAGGGAGTATAATTTTCAATTTTTTATGTATAAGAATCTTCTTAGAGAAATATTGTACTATGATAGCAAGTTCAATATAAAGTAATTAAATAGAAGTGCTTAATTTTTCTACTAATTCTAGGACTAGATAACAAATCTACAAATAAATGTGAAGATGGTTTGTTGAAAATACAATGAATACAATAACAATCCATTCAGTCAATTCCAATCTATCATTTGTCCATCTACCATCAAAGAATTATTTTGATGGAAAAATAAAAGAATTACTTCATTGACATTTAGTGATATTAAAGAGTGGAGAGGTGCTTATGAGAATGAAATCCATTTTCCATCATGAATATTCAAAGGGTATGGGACAATTTGAAGATGAGAACTTGACCTCTCATTGTCAAAAATGTAGAAATTATGTTTGAAGCATAAATTTAGACCTCATTTTGGCATAGTAGAATAACTTTTTTCATAAAACTTTGAACTTAAGAATTTGGGAAATCAAGCCAAATTTCATTTCCAAAAATTTGGATTGTGATTTTGAGCCTCCAAAAAAAATTTATATACAAAATTTAGAAAAGGATGTTTGAAAATGTCAATGAAAATATGGGCAATTTCATTAAAATGACAATATTCTAAATGCCATTTGTACGATGGCGGCTTATTCCAAATGCCATTTGTATAGTGTTTTCTATTGCATGGGGCCACAAAACATTGCCATTTGTGCATATGGAAGGCGTAGGCACGCCGAACCACTTACAAAACCAACAAAATTTACAACTCTGCCACTTTTTTTTTCCAAAAACAATCCCATTTTCGCTTGAAATTTTTAGCCTTTTGCCAAAATAGTTTCCCACCATCTTACCAAAATACCACCATTTTAACGAAATTCCCTACAAATGTCCTTTCCAATCCCTCTTTCAACTTTGCCCATAAGTTTTGATAGGAAGCTTGAAGTCTCAAATAATTTTTTGGAGTTGAAATTTAACTTGATTTGTCACATTAAATGAAATCAAAGTTTTAAGAGAAAAATCTATTATGCCTATATGAAGTTTGAAATTCTACTTTGAACACAATTCTTGCTTTTGACTTAGCTATGATTGGTGGAGTTCCTACTCATTCTAATTTATGTATCCCACAAAAGTTGTTTTACCTACTACTTCTCCACTTATATAAAGCTTGTCTTCTCATTGCTAGACACTCACAATTTATGGCTTTCAAAGCCATATGAGACAATTGTTGAATATTTTTATTTGTTTGAATTTAATGTTGAATTTTTCAAAAAATAATGGTTTTCAATATTGAAGGTTATTGAAGACTTAAATTAAATAGTCAAAACTGAAGTGAAAAACTTGCTAAGTATCTAAATATAGTAACAATGTTATAAGTTGAATTTCGTATTCTTTGTATTTTACTTATAAATCAAAACTTAGCAATACCTATTTTTTTAGGATTTTGCACTTTCTTTTAGTGTACCTACATATATAGAGAATTATTCATTGCTTGATCGTCCTAAAATATAATCCCCTTTAGTTAGTACCATAGTAGGTGGTGAAAATTGGCACTTCTCCATGTATATTTTATTTTGCATTCACAAATATGAGGTTTGACAAATACTAGAAATAAAAATAATTTTCAAAATTTTTGTTCAAAAATATTTTTTGAATGAAGAGTTTTTCTAAAATTCTATCATCTAATTTTAGAAATAGTTTTTGTCAACCTTGACCACCTAGTGCAATAGTCTAGTATAGACGACATTTTAAAATTTTTAAGTGTATTTTTTCATGTTAAAAGTATAATTGTAAAATAATTCATTGATAACAACCAATTATGTATTTCCTTCATCCCAAAATGTGCTTGAAGATGCAAACGCCACACCCCTTGCAATTAACACATCCCTTCTCTCTCCTAAAATTGAAAGCCGTTGATTTCCTATGCAAAATCCCCCTTCCAATGCCATTGATCTTGAAAAATAAATAATACGGATATGGATGCATAAAACAAATACAAAATAAAGAATATGTACAACATGTATAATATGTATAGAATACATATGGAATATATATGATATATATACATATACACACAACCATGTAGATAGACATTGTTCCATATTGTGAAGCACATGTCACAAAGATACAAGTATGGTCTTTAGGAGGGTAATGTCACAAGCACTCATGTCAATTCTTTAGTCAATAGCAAAGTGACATGTGTACCCCCCTTCATATATATTTTGAAAAAATTCAATAGCCAATGGTTGAATGCCACTTGTACCCTTTTGAAAATGATTTGTGTTTTTCTTTGAAATTCACATCAATCTCTCACTATGTACCCAAAAGATGTCATACATGTTTTGGATATTAATCTATTACTATCCATTTCACTAAAAAAAACTTTAAAATGGACATTGTATGCGTAGTTACCATCAAACCATTTCATTTCTTGATTTTGATTGTTGAGCAAGCAATGTAGAATTCAAATCAATTCCTATTCAATCAATTCCAAAAATTCTACATCACTTGTTCAACAATCAACAATCAAAATCAATGAATGGGGTAGGAGGTTCTAAAATCACCCACCTCCTCAAATGTACACTATTTGTACATGTTGCTTTTTCATAGCCTTTGGAAATGTACATTTGAGGAGGTGTGCAATTTTAGAGCCCTTTGCCATTTCAACTTCAAAATTTCATAATTAATTCCTCAAAGCTCAAAAAAATATGAAACGACTTGGCTTAGATGCCAATTCCACTTGTTTTTCAAAGAAATTTTCTTGAAATATTTGCTGAAGTTTCACAACCCCCCAAAATTCAGTTTCAACCCTTAAATGAGCGACTCATGGACCTCCTACTTTAACAAGAAACACAAGGAAACTTAATTCATCAAAACTGAAAGCCAACTGAATTCTGAAGCATCAATAAAGGCTCATAAGTCATAATTATGTGATTATCAATCAAGAAATCAATAAGTCATTTTCAATGATAATTAAGCTTCCCCTCACCGACTGAGATTTATGGACGGACGGAGGCTTTTAGTGGGAAATATAAAATTAATTCCTTAACATATCTAATCAAAAATTCATAACAAGTCTTAAAGTAAGGTAAAACCATCATCAACTGAACTGCACGGCATACTAAAAGGTACAAGGCTCAAACTCTGACTGGACATTAAAAGCGAACATGACTCAGAGGTACATTTTGCTTTTTCTCAATATACCACCTATGCATATTTCAGGAGGTGGTTGCTTTTGATGACCACAAATGACCACTTTTTTTTAACTTCAAAAATTTGTAACTGATTCTATAAGGGTCCAAAACATATTAAACGACTTGGGTTAGATGTCAATTTCATTTTTTTTTCAAGGAAAATTTACGAATTTTTTTTTTCAAGATGTTTATCCTCTCCAAAATTCAATTATAGCCCTTAGATGGTTAGTTTATAGACTTACTACCTTACATATTAATTGAGAAATCAAATCAATGCACCATTTTTTAGTCTTCTGTTAACTTGCCATGAGGTTGTGGAATCTTTACTTTATGTGGAAGCTATAAATTTCTTCAAGTGCAATGTTTGTCATAAATTCACAAATTAACCTATAAACGACACCACTACCATTTTCTGGTCGATGAATGACAGAGAATCTTGTTGTGTAGGATAGAAGTGCAACTATTCTTTCTCCCAATTGTGAGGGAAAAGGGAAGATCTTCTAGAGTAGCTTGACTTCCAATGAGTGCTTTTTCATTTTTTTTAATTCAAAAATGCACACAATGTCAAAACAAATGATTTCTACAGAGATTAGTCTGGCATTCAAGGGTTGAGAAGAAGAAAAAGCTTGGATCAACGATCAGGAAGTTTTAGAGGCTATCCTAGTAATTTGCTTCCTCTTTATCGACAAAGCTGGATATTTTTTCAAAGGCACTAGTTGCATTGTTCTTCTCCTTAGCAAAATCTCTCAATTCATATCCTTTGCAATCATATCCTTTGGTATCAAATTCTCACCAACCACTTTCTTTCAACTTCAAATTTGGAAAGGTTACAATTCTCTTCTTTCATACACATTGGTTTTGCAACAAAACTCCAAATTTCATTACATCTTTGGCAAAATTTGAACTTAACAAGGCCCTTCATCAATTGAAGGCCAAAAATCCATCCATCTTGTCTAAGACTTAGTTGAGAGTGGTTTAGAGAAGGTTGCAAGACATCGAAAGAGTTCAAAGTTCAAGATTTTCACCTTCTTCAAGTACATCTTCAATTGCCCTTGCAAAGTACTTCTTTTAATTTCTTCCTATACATTTTACTTGTGCACATTACTTCAAAAAAATCCAACCACATAGCATCCTAAAAACTCAATCCAACTTGGATGTAAAGCATGTGAATAGAATTAAGAATTTTAAACACATTAATCACATTATTGTTGTCAAACCTAGCATACAAAGCCTCATGCACAAATTTAGTATACAACTTTCAAAATGCCATGATAGCCTCTAAATTAGCCCTAAGGAGTCCCTAGTCATTTGAATGCTATGAAATTTGGACCCTTGAATTTTGTTGTGTAAATAACGAAAGTAACCATATGGGGGGTCAAATTCAAATATTGCGTACATGAAAACCATGTTTGGATTGTTCAAATGTGTTTTGATTCAAATTGCAAGATCAACAAAATAACACAACCTAATTCAAGCAATTTCTATCTTCACAATAGACCCTGTAGACAAAATGTCAACAAGTTTATTCTGGAAGATTTGGGACAACTTAGACAACATGTGCAAAATGTTAAGTAAAAAATATAAAATATATATGAATTTGAAGTTGATGAATTTACTAACAAACAATAGGATAGATCCATCATCATGAGAGGGAGGAGTATCATTCAAAAAGACTAATATTTACTCCCCAGAGTCATCTAATGTAATCACATTTTGGCACCTAGAGAGCAAAAGAATTTTATGATACTTTTTTAGGAATTTTTTGAACATCATTTAGTTCATTTTAGAGGGCTTGAAGGGTCCTTTTTTTGAGCAAATTAGACAATGTGTTCAAATATGGAATCAACATCAACTAACATGTTTTACAAGATACACTTTTTGAAGCCTCAAGAGTAGTTAGATTAGTTTGATGAATTGTACAATGGGTAGAAGACATGAAACGTGTACCTTTCTAAGCTAGACAACTACTTTTGTATGTTTCCTTATCATTGTAGCTACTTCATCAAACCCAAATCCAAGACATTTTGATATATCTAGCTTTTATATATTCACAACACCCATGAGATAGTAAAGAATGAGTGTCAAATTCTTCTTTCCATTCGCTATAAAAAATTAACCCCCAAAAATAGTTTGAGGTAAACATACCTCTAAAAATGTAACATACAATAAAATGTCATCTATTTGAAATTTTTGTGGATTTATCAATCATTAGTTTAAACTATTTGGAGTCCTTCATCTTTTCCAATATCCATCTTGAATTACACTAGAAATACTTAAGACTATGTTTGCCTATGCTTATTCATCATGATACAATGTTGAAATTATTGGTGCATTACAAGATAGTAGAAGATTGCACCAATTTGAAAATTCATGAAAAGGCATGCATTCCTTGCCTATGAAGTAGGCAATGCTAAGAAGGGACATGAAAACTTCATTAGAATAGTAATTTGTAGTTGCAACATACCATTGCAAAGATTTTTGACCTCTATACATGTCTTGTCCGTGAAAGTTTCCTATGCTTTACTATTTTTCCATGGCCTCACAAATCTAAAATTTTAAGATTCATTGATCCCTTACTAGCATAAGCATATTTACCACCTCCTTCTTTATAAATCTTACAAAAATGTCATTAAGTGGAGTGAAATCAAATCCAAATCAATCTCTAAATCCCTATTAAATTCAACCCAATTAAACCAAACATCCCTCCATTCCAAATTGACTTTTTTATGTCATTAAGTGGAGTGAAAGGAGGTAGGGAGAATGTAAAAGAAATACAAGGCGTAGCAACTTCTACAAGCACAATTTTTCTACTTCCCCCAATTTTAAAGAATATATCAGGCATAAATATCTAATTAATATTTAGCCATTCAAAATACACTCACAAGCACTAAATTGAAAATGAGAAGGAAGAAGGGACTGAAGTCTTTTCTATGGGCATGGAAGAGAGGTATCCATCTAAAAGAATCCCAATAACATTGAACAAGTTAGTAGGAGCAGGTGGGATATAACAAGGAACAAACTGAGTAAATTAATAGGAATAGGCAAGGAAGGCGACAAGGAGATAGAGTGTTACACAACATGGCAAGAGTGGTACAATGATAAGAAGCTAGCATAGGATTGAACTTAGTGAAAACAAAAAGGAATCAAACAAGTGGTAGAGCATAACAAGGACGTAGTATCATGGCAGCACGCATCAAGCTTGAATAGGAGCAAAAGAGCTACAAAGGAGTGAGCATGAACAAGGTTCCATGTGCCTTGTCCAAGCACTCTAAGAGAGTCAAAGCCTTTCAATGGCCAATCTTAAAGTGATACTTCATCTAATTCAAAAAAATACCTGCTTCTAATATTTAAGATATTAGTTTTGGATTCTAAATTTTAAATGAGTGAAATTTGACAATTCATGTAAGTGGCAGCTTCATATCCAACTTTTATTTTTGCACACGAATTGGTTGTTGTCCCTACCAAATTTTTATTTGGTTTTAAATCCTCCATTTTTTACACTCCAAAAATTGGTTATTTTCCAAAGGCATTGGCTAATAATAAATAAATTGGCATTTCTTTCCAAACATTGGCAAATGTTGCCAAAAGATCAATCCAGGATCTAAATTAAACACTAAAGGTATTTGATGTTTTAGATAAAAAAATTCTTTAAAATATTTAAATCTAAAATAAGACTAAAATTTTCATCTATATTTACTTATTAATAAATCCAAGCATCAAATCCTTAGTTAATTTGTTAGAATACACACTTTGAAAATTTCAAAATAAGAAACTTTACCAATTGCAAGATGAAGTCATTTGAATTTCAAGAAGAAGTATTTCTAACTCTTCCCAAATGCCTTGATTTCATCTTCAAACTTTTTACACAAAAATGTATAGATACTAAAATTTGTCACTCTCCATAATATGTTAAAGAAATAAGTTGGGAATACATATAAAAAATTTAAAACAAAATTTTTTCATATTCATGCTTGAAAAAAATATTAAATAGAAAAAATTAGTTAATGAATCAAAATACTAAATTGTTAAGAATTTAGTTATGAAATTGAAAAATGCCAATCTCAATGGTTGTAAAGTTGCAATAAACAATCTACACCCAATGTTTTTATTTCTTTTTCAAAAATATTGAAAATTGAGTTAAAGAAAGGGCTTCAAAGTTAATCTTTGAGTAGAGATTCCGAAAGTACCCACAAACTTAAACTCATAACTTTCATCTCATTAATCAAAATGGAATGATTCAAAATTTTCCACATATTCACATATCTAGAAATCCAATTTCAAATTTTTATTATATTAAAAAGTGAATTTTTTTGAGTTGCCCAAGATGCTTGCAAAGCAATGAAAATTACATATCATGCAATAATATTTTAACTATATAGTCAAAAGTTATGAAAATTGTTGTACCTTAAACTACTCCTTGGGCATATGTTGTGTAGAAATTTTAAAGAATAAAAGAAGAATTCTGTTTATAGTGAGCTATTTAGAATGGCTATGTTGCCAAAAATAGTATTTAAGCTTTTAAGAGTCAAGCAATTGAAAAATCACTAAACCCCTTTCAATGGTAGAGTTTTTCTAGTGGAACTAATAGTAAAGGACATCAACTACAATGGATATGAATGGACAGGGGGGCCCTTCCAACAATTGATTTTGAGGCCCTATTATAATTAGTTTCAAAACCTCAAAGTAGTCACAAAGTCATATATTTTGGGACCCAAAGGTTGATTCATTGAAGAAGTTTGAAGAGCCTATTACAAAGCTTTGTACTAACAAAGATTTTTTTGTTAGGGTGCTTTTTACAATTACTTTACCTCTTTCCAATTACCTTGCCCCATTGTTACAAACAAAAATTTTAGTCTACAAAAGGTTATTTTATGCTTCACTGTGAGGCAATGCATTGGGTTGAAATAAATTAAAGCAAAAAGACCATGATTCTATCCACCTCTTCACAAGGCCCATAGAGTTGTTGATGGTGGGTTACTATTCCAATCGTGATAGATAGTGCAATTAGGAATATGATTGTTTTCAATTTTCAAAAATAGTGCAATTTTTTTACCTTCCTTGGTATTATGAAAGTTTTTACTATTTACATCATTAAATAATAAAATGAATAGATTATGGATGACACATAATTTATCCTACTTTGAAAGATTTTAAACATTTTCTTGTCATTTCATCCATTCAATTCATAGATAGAGAAAGATAGAGAATCTATCTCTGAATGAATTTATGAATCTATAAATCTATAGATTTCCATCATAGCTAAGGTTGAGGCACTAGTAGTCAATCATTTAAGGAGTTCTAGAGTAGATTATGTGCAAGTATGAGGCAGTAGAAATTTTTCCCATATGGAAGATAGGAAATATGGGGATAGCAAAATTTTCAGAATTTTATTCTCAAAATTAAGATTAATGTGAATTTTGGGAGCCAAAAAGTACCTTTGACCAATAGCCAATGTCTAGAGTCTTTCAATTTTGATCATTCAAGAATGATTAATTTTTCCCACTCACTACTTCAAGCTAATGTGTCATAACTTTATTAGTTCTAACCTTGAAAAAGACAAAAAAGCACATTCCAAACTTGAATTCTAGCCTAAAGTTGATAATAGGTAACTCTAGCTATGACAATCCAAATGGAACCCAACCCATCACAGGCAAAATCGTACTAATGATGCACATTCCAGTTCTTAAAATGTGCATTACTAGAATTTTTTGCCTATGATGGGTTGGCTAGCATTTGGACTGCTATAGGTTGGTTTACCTTAGCACACCCTATAGGTTGAGTACTTGGCATGGTTGACAACTGGTGTCGCCTCAACCGTACTTCATAAATTCACAGAAATTCAAAAATAAAAAATCCAAAAAACAAGGGTATAAGGTTGTTGAAAATTTTGAAAAGTTGCTCCCTTTGTGGGCTTTGTCCTATGGTTCTTTGAATTGTTTCCCTTATCAATGGAAATGGTTCGTGTGTTTCAAGAAAAATAAAATAAAAAAATAAAAAATCCAAAAGAAGTCCAAAAAAATCCCCCCCAAAAGATCAATTCAATCTCAAAATCCCATAATTGAGATCAACTCCGTGGCGTCTTCAGTCACTGCCAGTGGAACCTTTCAGAATTCAGAGACAGTAGGATGATACCCAAACTGACAGGCAGAGTTCAATTCAGGTGCACTGACACAAACCTAACCTTCAGAACCTCATTGCATCTCCCAGTCAGGTATTAACTTAATTTAAGTTAAGTTAATCTCCCCCATAAATAAAATAACTTAAGTCCATACTGTAACACAAAATTTAATTCACATCAAGTGAAATAAAAATCAATTAAACTGTCATAATTCTTCCAAAAAATAAAAAAATAATCAATGAAACTCTTGACAAAAATTATGTCTACGTACATACCATGTGGACTTGACTCTTGATCGAAACTCGTACCATCAACCGCATGCTTGGAATGACAATCTGCGAGAGTTGACCAGTACCTCCAACAATCAACAAAAAAAGCTGCAGAAACTGCAAAAAACTAGACAAAAATCTGCAAAAATCTAGAGTCGATAGAATGGAGCTTTCATACTTCGATCGAGATTGAATTGTCAGCTACAGTAGCTAGCTAGCTTCCGGAGTTCTTGCAGCTCGTAGAATGTTTGAGAGTTGAATAATATCTCACTGCAACAATCTACAAAACTGCAGAATCTACAAAATACTGGAAAAAACTGCAAGAAACTGCAAAAATCTGCAAAAATCTTTAGAAATCTATAGTGGGTAGGATGGAGCTCTCATGCATACTTCGAGATCGATTGTCAGCTGCTAGCTAGCTGGCTAGCTTCCGAGTTGTTGCAGATTGTACACACAAAACTCTAGAAATTCTAGCTCTGTGGGATGCTGTGGAAGTGCGGGGATGATGAGTGCTGTGGAGTGTTGTACTAAAGAACGGTGCAACAAACAACGGAGACGGAGATGGAGTTAATAATGTGCTGGTTTGGCTTACATGCAGCATTCATGGCCATGGCACTTGAGCTCTGCCAGCCTTCTGAACAAGGAGCACTGCACTCATCATCATCGAAACCTGCAAAGCTCCTGGCAACCGGGATTTTATAATCTAATGCCTGCACAAACTGGTCCCCGTTTCCATGGTGC
The DNA here is from genome assembly GCA_963969395.1 of Pseudoscleropodium purum. Lineage (NCBI taxonomy): Eukaryota > Viridiplantae > Streptophyta > Bryopsida > Hypnales > Brachytheciaceae > Pseudoscleropodium > Pseudoscleropodium purum. The sequence goes on from OZ017799.1 coordinate 1,359,166, forward strand.
CCGTTGAAATGGTTCCGGGTCCTCTGCTAGTGTGCCATAGTTGCGCCGTTTTGGCTACGCTGGGATCAGTACTTCCAGCTTCGAGCTTGGTTCTGTACGCTGTTCAATTGTACGAGCTTACAGCTTTTGTTTTGATACGATTTGAGCTTCAAAGTCGGACTAGCTACAGCTTTACAGGGGTGTGAAGTTAAGCGAGCTAGTCAGTGTGGTTTCCTCGATCAATGCAAACAAGTTCTATACGTAGTTGGTACTTGCAGCTTTTGTTTTGTTCTGATTTGAGCTTGGAAATCGGACTAAAGTGTTGCAGGGGTGCGAAGCTAGCTTGTTAGCGTTCGTTTCCTCAATGCAGACAGGGAGGGGTTTTGGATTTGGGTTTAGGCATGCATTTGCGGCTGGAGATCGAAGAATGATGAAGTGTTGATCGCGAACTGATCGAAGTGTTTCCGAGGATTATAGAAATGGAAAAAGTCAATGCCATGAAGAAGAAGAGGATGGTGTTTTGTGCGATTACAGTATTCCTTACTTTCCTTTCAAGCTATGGCGTATCAGCCTTACCTATTTCCCAAGTAGAAGGCCTTCTCACTCTCCGTTCGCTTCTCCAAATCCCCTCCGTCACCGAACCATGGAACGTCACTACCAACTTCTGCAACCTCCCTCCCACTTCTCACGTGAGTCTCATCTGCTCTGCTCCAGAGACTCTCACGTACCTTCGCATCGTGGGCGACAAGAAAACAATGGGCGTCGCAACAAAAGAGCTCTCCATGGTGACGCTCTCATCTTCCTTCTCCATCGCCATGCTCGTGGAGGTTCTTCTGACATTCCCTGAGCTTCGAGGTTTGGAGCTTACGAACTTAGGCATGTGGGGGACGCTCCCGCCAAACCTTGGGATGATGACGAACCTCCAAGTCGTCAACCTCACGGGCAACAATTTCACAGGCGCACTACCAGAGACGCTTCAGAAGCTCACGGGGTTACGGGAGCTTGTGATGGACAACAACGCCGTTTCCGGTGCATTGCCGTACTTTCTAACATCCCTTGAAACGCTCTCCATGGCCAACAATTGCCTCGCGGGGGAGATTAACGACTCCATTTCGGATTTCAAGGCGCTGCGATCATTGAGCTTGAGTAATAACATGCTCAATGGCACCATACCTATCGGTATTGCGTCTCTGACGAACCTTACGCAGCTGTCGCTTGCGCATAACCACTTCAATGGCGCCATTCCCAATTTGGAGGCTCTCAAAACCCTGAAGGTTTTGAATCTCGGGGGTAACAGTTTGGGACCGAGCTTCCCTCTTCTCGGGACACAAATAGTTGCACTTCATCTTGGTCTGAATAAACTTTCAGGTGTGGTGCCTGATGCTCTCAAGCGTCTCATTGAGCTTCAAACCCTAGACGTCTCCGGCAATGGCATGTCCGGAACTCCACCTTCGTTTCTGTTCACGCTTCCGAGAATGGTGTCTCTTAACTTAGCAAGAAACCGCTTCAGTGGCGTGTTACCTTCAAACCTCACACTCGGAAACTCGATTTCCTCGCTTGACGTCTCAGGAAACTTATTCTCGGGATCGCCGCCGTTATCGTTTCTGAAAGCAGCGGGGGTTGTGCATTTTCAAGGGAATTGTATGGAGACGCGGAAACAGAAGCAAGGCTCCCAGGAGTATTGTAGTGAGGTCATGAAGACGCAGAAGATTCATAGCCATATGGTGCTAATTATTGTGGTGGCGGCGGTAGGTGGGATTTTCTTGTCGCTGGCGGTTTGTGGTGTGGTGTATGTGATTGCAAGACGGTGTGGGAAGGAGAAAGACAGTGTTGCGGGACATGAAGATGGCAACTTCGGGTCGTTTCGGGGCATTCCGTCGGAGTTGCTCTCCAATGCCAGTATGCTCCAAAACTTTCTCAAATTTCACAAATTTCTCAACCAACAAAGCGATTACAAGCTCACATTTCTGTAGATTGTACCCGAGGTTTAAGGGAATCGTGTGTCTACTTGAACTGGGGTTTGGATTTCGATGCCTTCTTCCGGGTGGTCGCATTACGGTCGAATTTTTCTGTCATGAAGTTCAGGGTACTTGTCGTAGTTGATGAGATTAAGCGGCACTAGTAAGGAAGGCTGACATTGCAATAGTTTTTGCAACGGCTTTGCAATGGCCGTCAGAAATCTGTTAACAATTTTGCATTGGTTTAGTACAACACTGTGTAATGCAGTTGCAACTATTTGATATTGGCTTTGCAACAGTTCTTACAACAGTTTAGGCATAGGTTTCTCAAATTCCTCCTCTCAAGAAGCGAGTACAAGTTCACGTTTCTGTAGCTTATCCACGAGGCTTAGGGAAATTGTGTGTCTGCTTACATTGGTGTTGGGAATTTTGGTGACTTCTTCCAGTTTTGTGCTTGATTTTTTACGTTATTTTTTGTCACGAATTTCAGGATATTTGTCGCAGTCGATGAGATTAGGGGTGCTACCGCAAGCGCAGAACCGGGTGTTTGCTCTTGAGGAGCTCAAGAATGCGACGAATAACTTCAGCCCTGGGTCGCTTGTTGGAGAAGGTCGACATGGCAAGGTACGAAATTTTTCAACTATCTTTCCTCCCCTTCTGAATCTTCGTTCTTTCTTTCTTTCCAAGAGTTAGAGAGTTGATCATAAGTTCCATTTGCAAGCAGCAGGAGGGATTGTGGCAAATTTTGCAGGTGGGTATAAGACAATTTTTCAGAGATATGCAGGTGGGTTTAAGACATCGAGGTAGCACACTATTAGCAGCTCGGTGCGTGACAGAGATACAATTGACTTAAGCATCTCTCTCTCAATATCTCTCAAAACGTCAAAACGTCCAGTCTTCCTAAATTTACCCCTTCCCCCCTCCCTCCATTTTCAAACACACACTTTGTTCAAACCAGAGTCTGTAGAGACAAAGTGCTTGAAAGTCCATATTTTGGGTGATGAACCAAGTGCTTCAAGTCCAAGTTTTGTCCAAATAATTGCTCATTTATCCAAATTAAGACTTGAATCTCTTAAATAGAACTGTTTGAAACCACGTTGATCAAATTGAGATAAGTAACACGTATGTACAATGACATAAAGATGCAAGCAAATATTTGCAAGGGCATCAGCATGCCTTACAGTTATGATGCCTAGATGGTGTGAGGATTGAACACGTCCTTGACCCTGAGTACGTGACCCTGGTGCAGGTGTTCAAGGGCTTGTTGGACGACAAGACGGTGGTGGCCATCAAGTGGTTGAACTTCAAATCCAAAGAAGACATGAACGAGTACCGGTCGCAGCTGGAGGTGCTGAGCAAGCTCCGGCACCGGCATCTGGTGAGTGTGCTCGGCTACTGCACGGAGGAAGTGGTGAACTGCGTGGAGGAAGAGGAGTTCAAGTCCTTTCGCTTGTTCATCGTCTCCGAGTTCATGGCCAACGGGGACCTCCGGAGTCACCTTGCAAGTAAGTGCCTTCTGGAAAATGAATGACTTCGCCATTTAAAACTGTAGTAAGAAAGAAAAAACAAAGAGAATCCATTATTTGTTATGATTTTCTTAAGAGTGATCTTAGTATCTTTCAGTTCACATGGTGAGTAAGGTCTCTTAATTTTTGCCATGCCTGTAGAAAGAAGAAGAATTCAAGGATGAATATTTTTTAACCCCTAAATGGTCATCTATCCACTGGGTGGATAATGCATTTATTCCACATAATTAATATTTATTTAAAGGAAAATAGTGTAATGTATCAACGGAAAGAACGTGAAATGCTCTGGATCAATCAATGTCGACATTCTACAGCAGCTAAAATGATTTATTATGATGTTTTGAAAGTGATCATACTATCTTTTGTTTGAGGACTTAGGGTGTGTAAGCCTATGTCTGTAGAAGTTTCAAAAACATTCATCGCAAGATGACTTTTGTAGAAACCTTTAGTACCCAAATTCCCATTTGGACACTTCAAGACTTTAGGGTTTATTTAATAACAAACATGGAATCATTCTTGTACTTACGAACGAGGAGGCAATGTTATTTTATGGTTGCAGAAAATATGGGGAAGGAGCCTATGGTTTGGTCACAGAGGCTTGCAGCTGTCATTGCGGCCGGTCGCGGCGTCCACTACCTGCACACAGGGGCAGTGCCTCCCATCTTTTACAACAACTTGAAGATCACAAGTATTCTCCTAGATTCAAACATGGTGGCCCAAGTCACAGACTTTGGTTTACCTGTTCGACGGGTTTCGTTTTCCATTGATGTAGGTGTCCTATACTTCTAATTCTCTCCACTTTTTAAACCTTTTGAAAGCATTACTATAAAACTGTAGACGATGTAGTTGGAGCTCAAAATTCAAGACAGAATAATCAGATTGAAGCAAGGAATGAATTTCTTTTTGAAGGCAATTAAGGTAAAGTACTACTAACAGGATGATCATTTAACCCCTGATGAATGCTGTGAAAAGTGGACTTCATTCCATTAATATTCATTGAGGAATGTTTTTAGAAATTTCATGTGGTACTCAATGGAATGAAGAAAGAATGCCCTTGCTACATGAATCAATGGTGTATAGATCTGTTAGAGGAATTTCGATCATTTATTGTGAATTTTCAAAAATAATCTGGCTATCTTTAAAACGAGCACTTACGGGTTAAGACTATGACTAACTTGTAAGCAAATGCAAACCACAGTGCACTACATGGAGTAAATCCCAGTAGTAATCTTCCTCTGAATTTCGTTTTGGATGCAGGTTGTGGCAGCAGAATCCAAGAACCCAAGTCCCAGACTTGTTCACGAAGGATCACTGCGCAGGTCACTTTTATTTTCACTTACAACCCTGCTTGCCACGGCTTGTGAGAGAGCCTGTGTACTCTTGTTTTGAATCAAAGTTTCTTCTGTTTGGGACTCAGTCTGATGTGATTTGTTGAACAATGTAGTTTTGATAGGTGTAGCTTGTTGGTCTACACACTTGAAGAAACGTAACATGAGATTCACAGCTACCGTCAATTTCGTTAAATTGGCGGTATTCCAATACTTTGGCACCTTATGTGTATGTGTAAATGTTTATTTGCAGGCGAGATCACAGAGACAAACAAGACGTTTATGATTATGGGGCCATACTGCTGGAAATTGTACTTGGCAGGCCACCCACCATCAGGAACCCCTTCCCACAAAAGCGCTCTGAGCTGGTATGTAATTCTCTAATTGAATCATGTCCGAACAGCTTCTCTTTCACCCAAAGCAGTACTTGAACCTTTAATAGACAGCCTTCTTTATGACCAGCCTGATAAAATTGAGGTAAACAACATAGTTATACAAAGATATAAGCCAAGATCTTTGTGCAAAAATTCAATAGATGATTCAGTCGTTAAAGAGTTGATGTGCCCACATTGAGTCATGTTTATATATTTCCATTTCGGAGTGCTGACGGCAACAGTGCGCTTCCACTAAGAAACCTAACTGTTAAACTCTATTGATTAGTCAATGACTGTAAAACACATTCATTAGACCGTTACTATAAACCTCCATTCTCATGAATGGAGCTTTACAATCATCCTCTCCATGTTTTCTTTTATGAAAGTGTTAAACATTTTGTGATGATTGCTATCAAAAGCACTCATGAATGGAAATATATGAACAAGGCCATCGCCTCTCATTGTTTCCCCAGTGCCCACTAGTACAAATCAATCATGGGCTGAAATGGGTTTGTGTTGAATCTGTGTTCAAGCTAACACAAATTGCATTGAAACTAACACAGAATCAGACATGGATAGAAATGACACGGTCTCCACTGATGAATAATGTTCTATGGTACTTGGTTCTCCAGGAGCGTTTGACGAAAGAGAAGGGCCCGTCCATGGAGCTGATCGACCGCGACATCGTGGGCACCTGCGGCGCGGAGTCCCTGGCCACTGTCCTCGAAATCGCAGGCAAGTGCATGGTGGACGACCCGACACGGCGCCCTTCCATGGAGGACGTCCTGTGGAACCTCCAGTACGCGCTGCAGGTGCACTCCTCTGTGCAAGACGTGAGCAGCAGCGACTACGAGTACGACTTACGAAGGGAGGAGTTTCAGAAGGCGCCCAGCGGCAAGCGAGGAGGGGGAGGAGCAGGCTTCTACGACAACCGTGTGGCTGATGAAGACTGGAAAGGAGCCGACCCTTTTACGGACTCCCGGGACTTTCTCAGATAACGAGAGCAGGAATGGATGGAGTTCAATTAATGCTCTCACTCTCTGGCCGGCACCATTCAGGCAAGGGCGACCCAGATGAAGCCTTGCCCCATCCATACACCATGAGCTGCATGCATTTCCACTAGCTTGATACTGATTCTGTTTAGTGACTGTTTAGCAAGATGGTGTTGTAATTAACTAGCGCAATTGAACATCTGCATTTGGCTATCTGAATGCATAGTCGCTCAATTGCATGAGCACACAAGGCAGGGTAAGGCCGTTAGTTAGTACAGAGATTCAAGGACAAAACGTTCCTCTCTTTTATGTATGAAAATTGATATTGCTGACAGTAGCGAAATGCTGGAAAGACGTGGCCCAGATGCTACTCTTGTCCATGCACCATGAGCTGAATTTCCCACAGCTTCATGCTACATCTGACGTGACGTTTACGTTGTTGTCATTAACTAGGGGAAATGAACATCCACATTTGGCTATCTAAATGCTCAGTGGCTCAATTGCATGAGTATAAGACAAGGAAGGTCGCACAGACACATAACTTTTCTTAATCATGTATGAAAATTGATATTGGTGAGACTGGCTAACTGCTGGAAAGACATGGCCACTTTGATTCTCAGGCACTTGGAGCGTGAGTTCGTCTTTGGCAACATTCAGGCAAGCTCGAGGATGATGCTTCCTCGTTCATACAGCATGAGCTGAATTTTATTAATACTAATTCTGTTGTGACTGTTCATGCTCCCTAATTATATAGGGCAATTGACTATCTAAATGTTCGCTCAATTGCGTGAGCCCAAGACATGGTAAGGACGTACCGTTCCTCTATGAAAATTGGTATTGATGACGCTAGCTAACTGCTGGAAATATCCACTTCATTCAAGCGAGTTTGTGTACAGTGCATTCATTCCCGAGCTCTATGGTTACAAAATTTACAGTTCTACCGAAGCTACAGTCCCTATACATAACCGCAAATGATTTTCTACCAGACCAACCCAAGTTCTATGGAACCGTTGTAACATGCGCATGCAGGAGAACGTGGCACCTTGGAATGTGGACTACGTGGTTCGCGATCTTAGGTTCAAAGGCTGACCTTCTAGCCTAGCTGGACCCGCTCCACTGAAAAACCCGTTCACCAGCTCGTCCCCGAGAGCTTCAGCTATGCCACTGCCTACACCTTGAGCAAAGCCGTTGGACGCTTCCCCGGCCACTTGAACCACCACACCTGGTCTCAGTTGTACTTGCACTTGCACTAGCTGCGGCCTTTGCCCAACTTGATTTTGGGGCTTCCCAAGTAGTAGCTGTTGGTTATGCTCAATCCTTGGTCTACTCGAATTAGGGTGTGTTTGATTCGGCGTTTGAGAGTTACTTGGATTACCATATCTAAGAAAGGTGCGTGGAGACTCTTTGTAAACGCCAGAAGCACTTCCAGGCAAATTACGGTAATTACTACGATTTTGTGAGTAATTCTCGAGCTGCCGTGATTCTGGCTGGGGTTGCCTGTTATTGTGAACTTCTTCACGGCAATCGTAGCCCCAATCGAGAGGGAGCGATTGTTCTGCAACAAGTTTGTGAGTTACTCCTGCTGGAGAAGAGCAGCGCTCCAGAGGGACTGCATTATTCTGTGCCTTTGGAGATGGCCTCTGCAGCAAGTTCAACAAGTTCAAGGAATTAGTGCTTCAAGGGGAACGACTCTATTGAACATCAGAAACGCTTCTGCGCTTCAGTTACAGGTAGAAAAATGTGAGGTGAATTAGTGATGGAGTAATACATGTGGGGTGCCAGGCATGTACCATCTTGAACTTGAGAGACATTTTGATTTGTCCCCCAGAATCTCCTGAAGGCAGCTGAAGGGGATACGATGTAAGCGGCAATGTATGTCCATAGTAAAACACTTGCTTGAAAATCAATCTAAAAGCAATACAAAAGCCGCCGTCAGTTGTTCTCTTCAAGAAAATTCTACCATCAAGCCTGGAAATTAGCACATGAGCTTATGATGATGATGATGACTAGCTCTACTTGATCCGAGCTGTCCAGAGCCACAGAGCTCGTAGCTTCCAATGATGTCTAATATAGTGTGAGCAGATAACTGCCTATTTTCGTGGGGCAAGAAGCCGGAGAGACTATTCTAAGATCACCAATCACAAGAACAGATTCTTAACAGTTTAGAAGAAGAAGCTCCAGTAAATGTCAATCACAAAACGGAAGAAACTGGAGTTCTAAGATACATCCAATCGAGAAACGCCGATGGGAAATATAGCACTTGTACAAGAGGTTCAGTAGTTACGTGGAATAGCCGACCATTTCTCCTTCTCTTGAGGAGCCTCGTTCATTATAAATGCAGACTTTCAATTCATTTGTGGTTCTGTCGATTTCGAACTCAAATGATGTGCCGAATATGGGATGTCGACCCCCTGTCAAACAAAAGAACATGCCTTGTATCAGTAGACCATGTTGTTCAGTTATAACGGTCATAAATTGTCCAGACAAATCATCAGTACATAAGGGCCATTGTATGGTCGACGAAATCAAAGTTTTGGCGTGGAAATGTAGTACTCAATCACCAGGATTTTAAAACGGTGGCCATCACGTCAGGATTGTGTAAAGGTAAGTTGATAGGGTGTACAACAAAGCTGTATAAGGAATGGTCAGAGGTTCACTCTGGGTGCAAGCAGTACAGAGAAACAGAGGCTAGGAACTCTATACAAGCACAAGCAGTAGCATTTACAGTGCCATCGATAAGTGCATAGGTACGGCGAAAACCTTCAACAGTACGGGATCTATGAACTTGACTTCCACATGTCAGGGTACAATATGAGCCTCTCTTTCCTGCACCACATCCACCACAGCTGAACACACTGAACGCAAGCATAGGCCTTCCAGTAGTAGCCATTTCCATGGTTAGAAATTCTCATATTTGAACAGAACGTGCCATGTAGCACACTCTTCAACGGCTCTTCTAACTTTGGAAATTGTCAGCCGCCACCAAATTGGTGGACAACGATTATCAATTTGGAAGACTCATATTCATGCTTCCAACAATTGAGGCTCATCTACTGCTATCTAGAAAAGTGAGAGAAGGTGCACCTTCAAACTAATGACTGCTATTGGTCATTCCATTCCAAGATTGGAAGCAATCAACCATTCCAACATTTTGGCTCCTAAACTACTCAATAAACCAGGCACTAACTTCGTAAACTCCAGGCATGCAAGGCACACCTTGGCTAAAAGAACGCAATAAGAAGACTCTGAATGAGAACTAGAATAAACGAGTCCACTAGACACACGAGAACAAAGGGACAGGGAAATTCTCACCACGAATCCCAGGGTCTTTGATGTCAATAGCACCCTCCACTACCACACTCAACTTGCCGTGCGGCATTGTGATCAAATCCCCCAAAACCTTGACTCTCACCAAACTCAACGATCACGCCGACTGGTTCCGTACAGAAATTTTATCATACAACCTAAGCCACCCTTGCTGCACCTGCTCAACATTGAAGTAATCCGTATCATAAGTCTCATCCTTTTTCATAGCAGATCTTGATTAGGTCATCCTTTTTCTAGCTTCTTAACATTTGGGATACCTAAACCCATTGAAAGCAGTCTGTGCTAGAGTATCATAGCCATTTACTGCAAAACCTCGGAACAGCATGTAACTGAAATCATTGCTCATTTCTCTAATACCTTCCCAAGAAACAGAAAATCGTCAAGACCCACCTATTCTCTCAGAGACCATCAAACATTCGAAACCTCTATCGAACGAATCAGTCAAGCTTCGAAACAGACAAGCCAAACCTCACTTTACCTTACAGTGTCGGTACGCCAAGGGTTTAGGGCTTGGGGTTGCAATCTTTAAGAAAAATCGAATTCGGTCACGATTGGCAAATTCTGATTCACAACTGCAACTTCTCAAAAGCAAGAACATGAGTGATTGCTCACAAGCCACGAAATTGTCTCCTCTGCTGCGCCAGAAAATTGAACACATGCAACTACAGATGTGGGTGATTACACTTGTGGCGAGGAATTGAATTCACGAGCTGATGAGAAAACCCATCGACAACAGGAACTAATCAGCTAAACAACATCAACATCAACAACGAACACGAAGACGAAAACGAAAAACAAAAACATCTACCGAGACATGAAAAAATAAGAAACACTCGAACTTGGCTGAGTGGGTTTCCGACAATCGAGCCCTGAATTCTGTAAGTCGGCACGTTTTCTTAAAAAACATTAGAATTTCTTAAATTTTTTTTTTTTAAAACAAGACTCATGACTCATTGCGTCAAGTCGGCAGGATTCTTCTAGTGGACTTTGGAGGACGGAATCAATCTGGATTGGCACTGGAAAAGTCCAACTGACTCCATGAAGAGCGGCAATTCTGGTTTCAACGGTATTTAAATGGGGTGTCGGTAACGTGACCTTCAAAGAGCTCATTCGGCTTCTTGGGGTTGCTTCTGCAAATTTTTTAATAAAGCCAGAGTGGTAATCAATGAGATTGTTTTGTAGTTGAATCTAGACGATAGTTAGAGAATTAGATAAAAAAAAAAATGTTCATTTGGGTTTGAGGCGGCTTATTTATTTGAACCCTTAACCCCTAATTACTTAACCCTAAAGTGTTCCGACATCCATATTCTGGACAATGAACAAATCACTTCCAGGGATTGTTTAGTCTACCAAATTTTTCATTCATTCAATCTAATACTTGAATCTTGAAGAGAAAACCTTCTTTAATGACCAATTTCTTGAAATTTCAGTAAATGATATTTCTGTAAAAAGATATAAGGCAGAATGTGCAAAAAATTGAAAAAGAATTGAGTCGTTAAGGGGCTAAGCGACAATATATGGTCGATCTAAAATTTCAAGCTCCTTTTGGTACAAGCAATTAAATTGCTTTGATCGTTTTTAAGAGAAATTCAAGGAGTTTTGAAAGTTAACTATTGAAAACTTTCATTTTTCACTAAAAAAAAAGGTACATATTTGATTGTTGAGAGATCTCCAGAGCCATATATGTCCATTAGTGGTAGAAGAAGCTTGTTGATTTTAGTTCATTTTCCAACTTTTAGCAAAGTTTGTCACTTTCACTTGATTTGAGATCTAAAAAACTTGTACTTGTTCATTTGCTTTGAAAATGGTTCCAATGGAAAGGATAAAAGAGTTTTCATGATTTTCACCATTGAAAATTAAACATGCAAATGTTGATTTGGAGTTATTTATAATTTGCACTTATAAAAAAAATTGCATCTCAACAATTGCAAGGTGGATTGTGTAATGAATTTAATGGCTTTTCATGTGAAATTAAGTTTTTAGAAAGAGCATTTTAGTGTGCTAACACAATTTGTAGTTGTTCATGTCACCTCCAATCTCCAAAAACTTTTAGGTGCAAATTTCTAAAACATTGTAGAAAGGGGTATCATACTAAAAATAGAAAATTCACATTTCTCTTGTTATAATCTCACAACTCTTATGCAATTTTGTACTCAAAATTGGTATGCATACTAATAAGCAAGTTCTTTAAACATTTATACGACAAGATTTTTTTTTTTTAAATTTGCTTCATTGAGGATAACTATAAGCCCATGTTCTTCTTTCATAATCACAACACACTTGAGAAGGCTTGGACATTTAGAGGTTAAGCGATATTTCTTAACCTAACGGGCAATCTAAGGGAGAATCATAAATTTCTTTGAAGTGAGACATGGGTTTTGCTTCTTGTCCAAAGTTTGTGTAGTTAAAGCACGTAGAATAACTAATCAGTAAATAATTCTTAGACTTTGTAGCCTAAATGCAATGCTAATAAGCCTTATTCACAATAGAAGTGGTTCCAGTACGTTGAAACATTCCCAAAAAATACTAAAGCCATCTTTTGTCAAAGATTCATTTGAAATCAAGCTAGAAGGGCTTGACTTGTCATTTAAAAATTAAGTCAAATTTCCATGACATAACTCACTATTCAAATTTTGCATGCAAATATAAAAAGAAATTTCCAGCTACTCAATGTACCTACATTCTTCTATATTAAACTTGATATAGCAATGGAGTTGGGGAGGGCCCAAGCAAGGTCAAGTTTGAGGGTGGAGGACCAGTCCATTGCTTTTCCTAGTTACAATGACATACTAGATGACAAGTTTGTTGTAAGCTTGTCTTTTCTTGAAATTTGTTTCTCTCTTTCATTTGTTCCCCAATAATTGGACTCTAAGGTGCACTACTCATGAATGAAACAACATAGGTCAAATCAAAGGATGTATGAGATAATGAAGGATTGGTGATGGGTGGATGAAGAGTCAATATTTAAATGATACATCTATAATAGGACTCTTTGCATGCTCCATGATTGTCAAAAAATGTGACTTTGGTTATGCACCTTCTTCTTTGGGGAACAACGAGGCATGGAAATGTCTTTAGTTGGCACTTGGAGAAGTTAGCTAAGGGATCCTTCATGTTAAATTAGTAGTTTGGGGGAGAAGTTTAGTGGGTCTTGACATTCTTTCTCTAGGTCTTGGCCCTTGGCTTCCACTATTTGTTCTTGTTACATTTCTTGGAATAAACTTCAAGTTTAAAAAAAATGCCAATGTGAAATGATTACCTCCAAGGATGTAGAATATTTTGTAAGTCAAAAGTGCTAAAATTCACCAAGTTCTAAAAGTATCCTCTACTTTAATGCAAAAGGTACATTTTGCTATCTTCAATGTACTAGTAGTTTACATTTCCAAGAGTAGACACTTTAAGTGACCATTGTGTGTTAACTTCAAAAATTAATAACTAATTTTCCAAAGGTTCAAAAAATATGAAACAACTTGGATTAGATGTCAATTCCATTTTTTTGGTATCAAAATCTACTAGAAAAATATTTCAAAGAATTTTGCTTCCCCTTGAGGGTGATTGCAAGAAACACTTATCCTTTTTGGGTATCCCCTCAATCTCCATGGAGGTGTTTTCTCCTCATAACTTTTGTGGTTTAATTTCATTTTATCTGAAATTTGGAGGAGAGGTGAGTGTTGTAGATCTAGACATTCAGTAATTTTTTCAATTTAAAAAATAATAATTTACTATTTTTAAAGTGGACCCGATTGGGTGTCTACCTTAGCTATTTTGGAGGGTTCTAAGTCCTATTTGGGGACCAAAAATGCGATTCTAAAGTCAAGGTTTTGACCTATTGTAGATGGGCTAACATTCTAAAGATTTCTAATGAGATTTTTGGCAAAGAACCTAGTGTAAGGGCTACACATGGGTTGAAAGTGGACATTGCTTGCACAAGCACTATAAAGAGGGGAAATCTTTTTAGAATGAATTCTTTGTTCACGTGGAACTAGAGAGAAGATTAAAAAAAATACATTTTTAATTTTTAATTTTTTTTGTAATTATTAGAAATGATCAAATGAAATTGCCTATTTTCACTTATTTTCTTGTCCAAGCACCCGACGGAGTCTTCTAAAGCAGTGACTACTACTTTTTAGTACTCAGTAATTTGCAATAAATGTTAAATTTGTTAGGAAAATTGTCAGAAATGATATACTTCCATTCGCCTAGTCAGTCAATCAATTGGTTTAGGTTTGCCTAGTCAAAAAACTACGCAATACTTGTAGGACTGAGAGTACTAATAGTATAACACTGAAAAACAACCATTTTGAGCCAAAATCGTTAAGTGTTTCTTGCAATCACCCTAGTACAATTAACTCTTAAATGTACACTTTTTGGACGTCCCATCTAATGTTAGTGTCTTGTTTTTTTAGTTCTTCATTTGCTACTACTAATGCTCCAACTAAGAAGATTTTTCCACTTTATTACTAAAAGAACTACCTATTCTACCAATTAACATTTGCTTTTTTCTTTATTAGTGAAAACTGAGGCAAATGTGTAAGGAGCCTATATAAGTGCCACTTGGTCAATTGATCATAACAAGTATACTTCTAAACCAATATATGCCTATTGATGAAGAAACAATTTTATAACATCAATCCAAAAATTTTGATCTTTTTTTTACTTTTGCATATAGAATATTTTATATATTGTAATTGGTTAATTTAGTATTTCTAAGTTCACCTATCTAATTGGGTCAAGGTGAACTCCCCCCTTTGCTTGTCCTCCTAATTCTTTCCAGGGGTATATATGAAAAAAAGATTTCCTATTTTGTGCCTAATTCATTTATCCTCTACACCTTTCCTAATTAAATTGGGAACCTTTGATTGCAAATATGACATTACAAAAAAATTTAGCCCTCAAGAGGTTTGCAAGTTTTGAATCCCCGAGTGCAATTAGAGAGGAATTAAAACTGCTTTTTAATTTTTCTTATTTCTTAATGAAAGTAGTTGATGTGGCACTACTTGTGCCACATCAACAACACATCAAGTTTTAATATTTATTTTTCAAAAAATTAATTTTAATTTTTTTTTTGTACTTGCATTGTGGCGTGTCAAAAAACAAAACCTTAATGGCCCTCCCAAGGCTCAAATTTTTTCTAATAGTTCAGAATTTGCAAAAGATTTCATGCATGGCAAATAAAAAAATTGAGCATTTTCCCTCGGGGACGAGCGAGTGGGTCAATTCACCTAGCCTCTAAGGTAGGAGGCTCAAAAATGGTACATCTAAGGGTTGGTTTGCCTTTTTCATGTATTTCTTTGGACGGGATAATTTTTAGCTCATTTTTCAGACAAAAAGAAATTGATGAGGAATCTAACCCAAGTGGTTTTGTATTTTTCCAAAAAAATTTAAATTACTTATGAATTTTCAAATGAATTGGGTCGTAGGTCCCTATTTGTGACCCTAGGTCTTTCATAAACGGTTCACTTGCAATTCTAAATAAAAATGAGGAAATCAAAGAGAATGATTGCCTCTTGCAATTAGAAATGTTTTTTTTCCTTGCTTCATTCAATGACTATACTAGTCAATTTCAGAACCAACTCATATCCATTTCACAGCATTTTATAGGGTCCATTCTTAATGCCCGCACCGTTTTACAGCCTCCTACCTTAATTGGTTTTCCCTGCCTGCACATGGGCAGGGGGAACCGACCTCCTTGCTTGTCCTCCAGAAGTCCCCAATTTTTTTGGAGGTTAGTTACATCTTAAAAAACAACAAAACAAAACATTATTTTTGCTTGATTAATCTATTTTTTTAAACCATTCTTAACTCAGCTAATTTGAAGCCTCCGATTGCAAATATGAATTCAAAATTTCCCAAGTTTTATGATGCTTGGCAAATAAATAGTTCCTATGTTTTTCCTAGGCATAAAAACAGGGATGAACAAGGTGGTTGGTTCCCCCTGCTCCTACACATTTCTTTCTTTCTTAAACAACTGGATGATTTTTCCTTAGCAGGGAGAAACAGTAGCCCCCGCCTACATTTTTTCATCTGTTACATTTTACTGAACTTATTACTCTTCTCGCACTCTCTAGTCTCTAACCACATCAAGCAAAAATGTCTGCTTTGGGAGTAATGAGATACAAGATGAAACCAATAAATTCTAGTGTTTGTTTTTGTTTTGTTTTGTTTTAAAACAAAAGGTCGATTCCCATTGAAAAAAAGGGAACAATACAAAGAACCAGAGGACACTCCCCGGTGAAACTTTTCATTTATTTATTTATATTTTAAAACTAATTTTTAGACGCCTAGACACGAACCAAGCAAACGCATGGAGAGAATGGAGAGCTTAGGTGAAGGTCCCCCATCTTTGGGAGTGACAAATTCTAAAATTTTAGTGTTTTTACAAACAGACCAACAAGCATAATATATGCGTCATTACTCCAAAAGAAGACCAGTTTCTTGAGTATGAATCACATGATGTGGTAATAAAAACAAACAAACATGTGTCTGACCCCTAATTGGGATTTCTCACTAAGTCAAGTCAAGAACTTCATTAACATAAATAGTGTTCTAACTTGTGGTTTTAATGATTACTCTGTAATCACTTGGGAGCCGATCCATTTCCAACCACTTAAGCAATTACAGGCATGAAGAGTGCAAATTTCGCAAGTGTAGAAATTTTTCCCAATGTAGAAATAGAGTTTGGAAGGATCATATAATTTTTCAGAAATTTTTTAAATCAAAATATAATTATCATAAATGTTTTAATTGAATTGTATTGTATGACTTATACATGTCATACAGACTTTTCTATTTTCAACCACAAGTTGGTTGCAGAATCAACCCAAGGGTTGGTTGCAATATTGAGAACCTAACATCCAATGAGAATGTTCTACAATTACTTTGGGAACCACACCACAACTTCATAAAAAGAGATCAACCTATAGGTTGGAAATAGGAGATGATTTAGAAATGGGTTGGCTCCTATTTGAGGTTTTGTTTTTTGTTTTGAAACAAATGAAATGGATGGAGCTATGAGGTTTAATAGTGAAATTATTATTACTATTATTATTATTATTATTATTATTATTATTATTATTATTATTATTATTATTATTAATAATATTATTATTATTATATAATTTATATACAGATTAATTAACCTAAGTTGGGTCACACTGTTGTTACCAGGACAAAAGCTGTTGTAAGTTAAGTTATGATATGCAGGTGAGTTGAATTAATAGTCAGTGTACGCTGTTAGTAAAGATTGGTACTGGAACCCAAATCTGTGTCAATTTTTGCAAAAAGTCCTATTCAGGTAAGGTGAAGAGTCTGCTTTCAACCTATTCTAGCTTCACACGTAAGCTTCTGAGCACCAAGCTTGAGGCAGTTGAGTTCATAGAGGGCTGTGGTACATTACATTCATTATCTTAACCCTTAAACGCCGAAGGGGTGACCCTCAAAATCATCTTCTTTTTTCTTTTTTTTATTACCATGTGAATCACTAGCCTTCAAAATTGCAAAAGTAGTCATTGCAAGTCAAACTACTCTAAAATTTTTGAAGATGAATAGTTGCATTTCTGTCCTAAATAATTTGATTCCTTGTCATTCATTGGACACAAAACATCCGCCTTGATGTTCAAGGGTTAACTCCTAAACACCAAAATTGCATTTTTTTTGGCAACATAGAAATTTTAGGCAACTCACTACGAATGGAGTTTTTATTTTTTTCCACTGAAATTTTAATACAACATGTGCCCGAGGAGTAGCTTTAAGGCCCAACAATTTTCATAACTTTTGACTTCATGGTTAAAAAGTTATTGTATGATATGTACTTTTCATTGTTCGACGGGTAGCCTGTTCATCAAAAAAAACTTCTTTAAAAATCATTTTTTTAAGAAATTAAAATTTGAAATTGGTACTCTTGATTTATATATACTTGGAAAGCTTTGAATCATTCCATTTTGATCAATGAATCAAAAGTTATGAGGAAAATTAGTTTGTAGAAGTTTGCAAGTTGTTGTAGAATCCTTACTCTAAAATAAACTTTGAAGTCCTTTATTTAACTCAATTTTCAATATTTTTGGAAAAAAATAAAAATATTGGGAGTAGATTGTTTATTACAACATTACAACCATTGGGATTAGCATTTTTCAATTTCATAAAAAAATTGTTAACAATTTAGTGTTTTGAATCATTATCTACTCTTTTTTACTTACTATTTTTTTCCCATATGTTGTATGATTCCAAATGATCCAAAAATTTTCAAGCATGTAACCAACTTGACTTGAAAAATGAATTCAAAGAGTACCACCATTTTGGACATTTTTTCATATAAATGTGACCATTTGAAGTGCAGCTACCCAAATTTTCACAGGGCCAAAAAGAGGAAACTTGTCACTTCAAATGCTATTATCTTGCAATCTACTTGGTGGAAATTTCTAAAAAAGTTTCTACATGTTCTCAAACAAGCTTACTACAAGATCCTTTAGTTAAATGTGTCAAAAAATGTTTTTCATTTAAAATTTGGTGCTTGTATTAGAAATGACAGTTTGGGAGTGTTTTTGGTGAAAACATAGTCTCCGACCTTTAGGGGTCAAGCTTACACAGCACATATGGTATACATATATCCAAATTATTTTACCCTATTTTGTAAAGAATAGGGTTGTAGGTTGTGCCAATCTTAGAAGCAGTGTTAATTTAGAGCTTTAAAAAGAAGGAAAAAAAATTATTTAAAAAATAATAATTTAAAATGCAATGGACCAATTAAGTTTAAGGAGAAAAATTAATAATGGAAAGACATGCAAGACTCAAACAAATATTTAGATGGATTGTTTACTACCGAATGGCGCAAAATGTACAGTTGAGTTTATTTTAGAAATTCTAGATAAGGTAGGAGGTTCACGAATCACTTGGATGGGTTCTAAAAGTGTCTTCTAATGAATAGGTACATTTTGCTTTCTCATTGAGAGAGGAGATAACTAAGGTAGGAGATTTTAAAACACTCAAACTCTAAATTGTCCACCTCCTCAAATGTACATTATTTATACATGTGATTTTTTTGTGGCCTTTAGCATTGTACAAACAATGTACATTTGAGGAGGTGGGCAGTTTTAGAGCCATGTGCCATTTCAACTTCAAAATTTTATAATTGATTCCACAAAGCTTCAAAAAATATGAAACAACTTGGATTAGATGCCACTTGTCTTTGAAGGAAAATTTTCTAGAAAAATATTTTAGGAAGTTTCACCTACCCAAATTTCAATTTTAGCTTTTAAATGAGCAATTTATGGACCTCCTACTTTAGCAATATACAAATGGTAGTGTGCATTTCATGAGGTAGATGCTTTTAGGGAACATTGCATTTCAACTTCAAAAATTCATAACTAATTCCATAAAGCTTCAAAAAAATATGAAATAACTTTGTGTTAGATGTCAAATGAATTCCATTTGTCTTTCAAGGAAAATTTACTAGAAAATATTTTGAAGAGCTTAACCTCCCCAAATAAATTTTTGGTTCTTAATTATATGGACGCTTCATGGGTCTCTGACCATAGGTTATTCAAATGTCAATTGTTTTAGAGGTGCAAGAATACATTAGCTATATATATATATTTATTATTTTATCAATGAGACCCAAGGGAAGAAGTTATGTTGTAGTAATAAAATCTTGTATTTATATTGAGCCAAATCCAATGATACATGACACTCCCAATCTAGATTATTATTGCACCTCCTTTATATCAAAGAAATTACAAAATAATAATTCACTCTATATGTATGGTGCCATATTTGAACTTTATAAGGTTTAGTTGTTAAAATTACATTCAAATGAAAGATGCTAATTGTTGAATTATCAATCTAATGCAACATGTTTTACCATATTTTAACACTTAGATTGTATTCTAAAAGTAAAAAAAATCGTATTGCATATGTGGGGGCTCTACATACCTTTACCCCTAGAGTTCCATGACTATGATTTCACCAAAAACACTTGAAAATTGCCATTTTTAATACAAGTATCAAATTTTGGAAGAAAAAGAACTTTTTTTGACACATGTAATGATAGGATCTTGTAATATTTTTATTTGAAAACATGTGGTAAACATTTCAAAATTTTCACAACATGGATTGTAAGATATAAGCATTCAAATTCATTGAAATCATTTTCTGTTTTTTGCAAAAAACTTGAAAAATTTCAAATCATTTTGGAATTGTATAATACAACATATAGGAAAAAAATAGTAAGTAAACAGTAGTAGAGAATGATTGAAAATACTAAATCATTCAGAATTTAATTATGGATCTGAATTGAAAAATGCCAATCCCAATTGTTTCAATGTTGTAATAAAAAACATGTATCCTATGATTTTATTTTTTGAAAAATATTGAAAATTGGATAAGATTAATGATTTCAAAGGTTATTTTAGAGTACAAAATCCATAACTGCCCGCAAACAAAAAAACCTCATAACTTTTGACTCATTGATCAAAATGGAATGATTCAAAACTTTTCAAGTATAATTTCAAATTTCAATTCAAATTTTAGAACCAATTTCAAATTTTTGTTTCTTCAAAAAGTGAATGTTTCTTTATCTTCCCAAACTACCCATTTAGAAAAATATGAAAATCTTGACTCATATTCCAAATGTCATGAAATTAGTGCATATAAAAGGTACTCCTTGTCCCCACCTTCAATTAAAATTTGGGCTAAAAATATGAAAATCTCCAATCACAAGTACTTGCTCCAAGTTGCTATGTAGCCAAAAAACGCATCCTAATCTTTTAGAGGTTAAACTCTAAATGCCCAAGGTCTTTTTTTGAACTTCTTGGATTTTGCTCAAAACTTTACAAAAAGTTAAACTTTTGATAATGTTTGTCAATTTAAAAAAATCATAACCATCCAAATTCAATCTAGATGTTTGTTTTTTTAACAAATTGAAGAACCATTGCATTAAAAAAAACCACAATACAAAACAGTCAAGCTAGACAGCTGGACAATGAAGAGAAACAAGCACAAACTAAAAGAAAACCAATTGAAACTAAGCAAAAATAAAAGGAGGTTTGTTGATGTTCCAAACAACATGATCCCATCCCTAGAGGCTAGAGTAAGCGAGTGGATCCAAATATTATCGAAATTCTGCCAAATGTCATTGTATTGTTGAGGTTGTTGATGCATCGCTAAGTTTGCCTTTAGTTACATTGCACAACTAGAGTCTAAAAGAGCGTCCTATAGTGTTTTATAAGTAAAATAAGGGAGCCATCTATGATGATTGAAAACCATACTGTTCGTAGAAATCCATATAATCTACAAAGAAGAACCATGAAATAGGGTCCAGATTGTTCTAAGATGATGAAACCATCTAAAGATGGCAGATCCAAACACACATTGAGTGAAGTTGAACCTAACTAGGGGGGGCATGTTTGAGGTGTCTTTTATTAGATGGTGAAGAATAGATTGGGCATACCCTCAAATCCCTTAGACTTTTAGACATAGGAAAATACGATGGTGAGGAGTTTCATCTGACCCTAAATTGCAGTAGTTATAACTGATGTTGATGCCAAGATTAATTTGAGCTCTCTATGAGTGAACAACAACAGTATTATGCCATACTGACCACATAAAAGCTACCTCTTTTGATGATCTAGCCTTATGCTAGACATCCCATTAGTCTAGACTAAAGGAATGTGGGAGAAAGTCTAACCATTTAGCTAATATGGGCCTTTTTAGTTGACAATGTTGACTAAGAAGCTTGTGACCTATGGATGTAGAATACGCCATCAAAGGATTGCCATCTTTCCATTGCCACTTGCTTGGATCAAAAGTGAAGGTTTGACTTAGACTACCAAATAGAAGATATGGGGAAAGATTTTTGCCCTTCTTAATCTCTAAAATGCAAATTCTTCAAATGAAGCCTTGATATTCTTGTACGTCGTCTGAGGGTGGGATGAGAGAGAGCAAATTCGAAGGTTGTCCAATAGTTGCCTTAGTTATTGTTCTTGGAAGAGAGAAAGCCTGAATTAGGGGTTGTAGGAGGTTAAGATAAGGAGTATGAGTTTTCCATGTCAAGAGTGGAATTGTATCCTTTAGGTGTTTAAATAAACTAATCCCTTCACCTTCTTGGACATTTGAAGAATGTTAAGTAAGCCAACTCAACTCGTCATGGAAATTTTTTGAGATAAGAAAGAACCAATGGTGATGTTCAATGTTATGGAGTGGAAACTTGGAGGAAATATCCTTCCTTGATCTAAACTCATGTAGTTGATGGTTCCAAATATCACTAATTGTGCGCATGCCACTTTGGGCAAGAATCCTAGCTTGTTCTGCTGTAAAATTAAAGTTGGACCCAATGAAACTTGTAGACCACCAAAGACTAATTGTAAGAACTTCATTGGAGTTTTTTGGTGGAATATATTCAATATATTTGACCAGGAGTCTCCAAGCAATAGTAATATGGTTCCAAACCTTTGAACCTCGTAAAACAGATGGTCTATGGACCATTAGCTAAGATTGGGAGGGAAACCAATAACCACACTTGGGATGGAGTTTCATCCTAGATATTCTATATTTAAGAAGAACTTTTAAGTTAGAAATGTGGGGTTCAATTGCAAAGAGAATCCATTTGGCTTGTAAGGCACTAAGGAGACTTCTGGATCAAGCAATTTAAGTCCACCAAGAGATTTTGGGAGGCAACAATCATCCCAACTAACCCTAGATTGGGAGGAATTTTCTGTGCTACTCCATAGATAAGTTTTGAGATTACCTCTAATGGAACAAATATCTTGTAGGGATCTACTCTATATGACTATGAAGTAGTAGATAGTAGACAAAACAATTGCATTGACTACTACAACCTATCTGGCAAGAGACAAACATTGTGTTGACCAGTATGACAATTTTTTTGTGATCTTCTCTTGAAGAAAATCATCAATATCCTTGGTCTCTAATGTGACTCCGAAGGGAGTACCTAAGAGTTGAGAAAGAGAATCAAGGGGTGCCCATGTCAATCCAAAATAATCCAGTCATTGGGATTTTGGATTGGAGGAGAACCAATTGGCAATGCTTTTAGTCCAATTAATAACAAGCCCCGTAGCAACACCAAAATTTTGAAGGAGACAAATATTAGTACTTAAATCTTGTTTTCAACCTCTAATTGAAAGTCTGATGTCATTTGCATATTGTAAAACTAGTTGTTGTAGGCCCTAATTGTTGTTTACGATTGGCGGCCATATTGAATGCTTCACCAACAAGTAAGAAAAGAGAAAGTGCCAACAGGCAACCTTGTCTCACCCCTCGTTGAATGGAGAAAAGAGGAGTTGCCATCCCATTGAGTGTGAATGATGCTAAGGCATCTTATAACAACATCTGAATGAGATGAATAAAAGAATCTGGGATGCCCAATTTTTACATGACTCAAAAGAGGAAATCCCAAGAGATTACATCATATGCTTTAGTAAATCCAACTTAAGGAAAATGAGATCTTGATCAAAATCCTTGGCCCATTCAATAGTCTCATATTGCAATAGAATATTGCCTAGAATGTCTCTGAAAAGAAGAAAGGTGGATTGTTCCACGCTTATGATGTCTTTGAGTAAATTTTGGAGCCTAATTTGAAGTGTTTTAGCCACTATTTTATATGAGACATTAAGCAAAGTGATAAGACGCCTATTTGAGAGATTTGTATGATCGCTTGATTTAAACAAGAGGGCAATGGTTTTTGAAGTCATTCTTGCCGGTGGATGACCTTGAGTGATAGAGAGTTCTATCATCTTCATAAAATCGTCACCTATGAGATTCCAAAATTTGCAAAAGAATTTGGAGGTGATACCATCAAGACGAGGACTTCATCCCTTTGCCATTTGTATGAGTGCTTGGTGAATTTCACTTTTAATTAGAGGTAAGTTGAGTTGGTGAGCCATATCAATAGTGAATTGGTTGTGAACACATTCCAAGATTGATTCTCTTTCAGTCTAGATGTTAGTTGTCATGATCTCTTGGGTATATAATTGAGTGTAGAAACTAGTACAAATATTCTCGAGCACAATACAATCATGTTGTAGAGTTCTTTAACCATCCCAAAGTTCAAAAATTGATTAATAGCTAGGAATCTCTCAAACTGTGTTGAAAAAGTCAAAAGATAATTTGTCTCTAAAAAGTCTCCACCTAACACGTGAACAAACCTTAGACTAGTGGCATATAGTCATGCCTATATATCTAGTGATATTGAGTATTCTACATAATATCTTGTAGATATAGACACTATGAATTAATAGTCTATTGACAATTAATTGTTAACTAGAATTGTAGATATTTCATTGTAGTAGAGTATTCAATCAAAGTGATTGTTTTTATATTTAGAGAATGGTACATAAGTCACTAAAGCTTGAAGTTTAGGGCAGTTTTGATCATGTTGTTGAGGTATGATGCACATACCTAACTTATTCATACATTGATGATGTTTTTCTTGAGGTAAGGATTTGGTTAATACATCAGCTGTCATATCAGAGGTTGGAACATGAGACAGCTGAATTTCTTTGTCAAGTATCTTTTCTCGTGTAAAATGGTATTGAGTATCCACATGCTTGTTGTGGGAATGATATTTTGGATTTTGGCTTAAAGCTATAGCACTTTGATTGTTTGAGTAAATTATGGTAGGATGTGGTTGTGAAAAACCTAATTCACTTAGTAAATGTCTTAACCATATAGCTTCAGCTGTTGCTTTTGATAATGCCATATATTTGGATTCAGTAGAAGATAAAGCAACTGATGTTTGCAAATTCTCACAAAGCTAGGTATCATGTTTGCAAATTCCTTTTGAAGAGTTTGTTTAAGGTTCTCAATAAGAGAAATTTTGTTACTTGCTAAAATACAGTCATCTACATAAATGGTTAAAATTAAGAAACCATTAGAGTTATCTCTTTGCATGTAAATGTTTGCATCAGAAATGAGTCGAATGAATCCATGTAAAAGTAAGAATTGGTCAATTCATTGATACCATTGTCTAGATGATTGCTTCAGACCATATAATGATTTTAAAAGTAAACAAACTAATGTCAGGTCTAGGTAAAAATTCGGGGAAAATGATTTTAAATAATCCTCTAATCCTTCTGGAAGATGCATGTAAATTTCCTCTTGTAAATGGCCATATAGAAAAGCTGTTTTTACATCTAATTGATGTAGCTCCAGGTCAAATACCATGTATGCAATTAATGACATTCTATATTACATTAGTTGTCTAGACTCATACTAGACAATTAATTGTACTCATAGTATCACTAGACTTGTACTACATGGTTTACAATTTTGATTAGAAGTATTCATAAGACGATAGGCTTTGGATTGTTCACTATAACCAAGAAATATTGTTTCAATGGAATGTGAATCCAATTTTTGTCTTGTTTCTTTTGGAATTAAAACTTGTGCTTTACTTCCAAAATTTTTTAGATAAGATAAGTTTGGTTGTTGTCCAAACCATAATTCATAAGGTGTTGAATTTTCTGAAATAGCTTTTGTTGGAGACCTATTTTGAAGGTAATTAGCAGTTATAATGGCTTCACCCCAAAATACTTTGGGAAGTTTAGCATGTGATAACATTGCTAAAACTGCCCCTATTAGAGTTCTATTTTTTCTTTCAAACACACCATTTTGCTGTGGTGTGTAGGTTGTTGTAAACTCTTTCTTAATTCCTTCTTTAGAACAAAAATTATCAAATTCTCTAGAATTATATTCTCCTCCTCTATCAGACCTTAGTATTTTGATTTTCTGATTAGTTTGTCTCTCTACAAAGTTTTTGTAATATATAAATTTATCTAGGGCTTCAAATTTTTGTCTCATGAGATAAACATAGTAGTATCGAGACAAATCATCTATGAATGTAATGAAATATCGAAAACCTGTATGTGTCTTTATTTGCATTGGACCACATATTTCAGAATGTATTAGGCCCAATATTTCGTTAGATCTTTGTGACCCTAACTTAGGAAATTTTTGTTTGTGTTGTTTTCCTTCAGTGCAAGATTTACAGAAAAATGTTTCTTGTGTAGGAAAATTACTCATGCCTATTGATATGGATTGAAGTTGTTTCAGCCTCTTTTGATTGATGTGACCTAGTCTAAGATGCCACAATTCAGCTTTATGTAAGTTTGAAGTAGTTGGTAAAGCAACTATTTTTTGATTAGGGATTATTGTATCACCTAATTTATATAGATCATTATGTAATGTGCACTTAGCAATTACATGTCCTAATTTATTGAATAATGTTGAAGTCCCTGACTTTATTCGAAAATCTCCTCCAGCTGCATCTAATTGTTTAGCTGAAAATAAATTCTTTGCAAGTCCAGGGATGTAAAGTACATCAAGTATGATTCTCTTCATACCATTTAGAAGTTTGATTGTGACATCACCTTGCCCTTGGATTTTGTAGGATGTCATGTCATCTCCTAAATAAACAACTTGTTGGTGTTCATATTGTTCATAATTTGTAAAAGCTTCTTTTTCATAACACATATGTTGTGTGGCTTCGGAATCTACATACCATGTAGAGGTAGATTCTTCCTTTATTGTCAAGGCAACCACATACAATTTTTGAGGTTTGGTGACAATATTTGTTTGTTTAGTTCCTTTTTCAGCAGCTATTTGGATTCTACAATCCTTAATAACATGTCCTAATTTTTTACAATAAAAACACTTTTTAATAGTGTTGAATTCCTTTTTCTCATAGGGTTTAAAGCTACTTTTAGCTTTTGGATTTGAGAACTTCTTAAAGTTCTTATTAAAATTAGGCCTTTTGCCATTATTTGAGAATTTCTTTCCCATGTAAAGGGCTGATGTACTTTTTGATGTAGAACCTATGTCTTTCATCAAAGTTTCTTCTTGTATCAAATCAGTAATTAACATTTGTAATGTAATTCCTTGTTGTCTCCTATAGGAACGAATGAAAGTGGCATAACTTGGAGGCAAGCTTCTCATCAAGGTAAAAATTGCCTCGTCATCTTGGATTGTTAATCCTGCTGCTAGTAGTTGTTGAAGATACGATTTAAATTTATGAACATGTTTTATAATGCTCTCATTTTCTTTCATCTTGAGATTATATAACATATCTTTAAGATGCATTTTTGTAATCACATCTTGTGATTCAAATATACTTGTTAATGTTGTCCATGCTTGATGTGCTGTGGTACAAGATTGTACATGTGGCACTATATGATTTTCAAGGCAGTTAGTGATAATGGTTAAAGCAGTGCCATTTTTTTCCATCCAATTGCTTATACTTCTTGCTCCTTTGGCAGGTAAAGCTTGGTGGGTTCCAGCAGCTATCTGAGCTGTGGTTGACTCCATGGATAATGGTTCTTCACCATTTATAATTAACCATAATTTTTCTGCTTTGAATGTGAGTGACATTCTATGTTTCCATATATTGAAGTATGATCCATCAAATTTGCTTATATGACTTAAGTCTATTTTCTGTGTCATTTTGAATGTTATTATACTACGAAATGATTATCAATTTTTATGGAAGAATACTTCAAGTTTAAATATAAAAATTTCAGTTGCACTTTTAACTCCATAGATTTTAAGAACTATTAGAATAAATAGCACTTTTCTCGATATCTTTGGAGTTTCTACAAAAAAGTGCAAGAAAAATTTGTTGATGTTTTCATTCTCCATTTTCAAGTTTAATGGAGCGTTCTTCTATCATGAAAAACTTCATGAGGAATAAAAATATTTCATGAGGATGTTTTTAACTTAGCTCTGATACCATGTAGAGAATATAATAATAATATATTGATAAGTGTAAAGTGCAGATTACATTATATAGACCGTAGAGATAACTCTAATGGTTTCTTAATTTTAACCATTTATGTAGATGACTGTATTTTAGCAAGTAACAAAATTTCTCTTATTGAGAACTTTAAACAAACTCTTCAAAAGAAATTTGACATGTCAAATGATGGAGAGATTCATTATATACTAGAAAATACTATTATACGGAATCGAAAGGAAGGTTGGTTGATGATACATCAGCAAAACTACTTAATTTCTAAACTTGAAGAATATAATATGTTGCAATGTAATCCATTACGTACCCCTATGCCATCTGCTGTACGACTTAGCAAAGATGACTGTCCTGTAACACTCAAAGAACAAACTTTGACACAAGCATATCCTTATTCAAATATTGTTGGAAGTCTAATGTTTGCTATTATTAATTCCCGACCAGACTGTGCTTATGCGGTCTGTAGTTTAGCACAATACCTTTCTAACCCAGGTAATAGTCACATTCAAACTTTGGAACACACTTTGAGATATATAAAAGGCACACTTTCCTATGGTATTAAATATAAAAAACAAGCCCATGGTGACATCTTACATGGTTTTTCTGATGCTGATTGGGCTGGAGACAAGGACACTAGACGATCCACCTCCGGATATTGCTTTATTTTAGCTGGTGGTGTCATTTCCTGGGGCAGTAAAAAGCAAACATCAGTTGCTTTATCTTCTACTGAATCCGAATATATGGCATTATCAAAAGCAACAGCTGAAGCTATATGGTTAAGACATTTACTAAGTGAATTAGGTTTTTCACAACCACATCCTACCATAATTTACTCAGACAATCAAAGTGCTATAGCTTTAAGCCAAAATCCAAAATATCATTCCTGCAGCAAGCATGTGGATACTCAATACCATTTTACACGAGAAAAGATACTTGACAAAGAAATTCAACTGTCTCATGTTCCAACCTCTGATATGACAGCTGATGTATTAACCAAATCCTTACCTCAAGAAAAACATCATCAATGTATGAATAAGTTAGGTATGTGCATCATACCTCAACAACATGATCAAAACTGCCCTAAACTTCAAGCTTTAGTGACTTATGTACCATTCCCTAAATATAAAAACAATCACTTTCAGTTATGTGGGAGCCAAGCTACCAAGTGTATTTATTGTTCTTCTATATCATTTGATAACTTTCTTGACCCATTTTTAAATAATTTAGCCTCCAACATTCACAAATCTCCACACCTTGATTCCTCTTCGCGTGGGAGAAATATTAGGCATCCGATCAATCAATTATCCAAGATTAATCAAAGTGCTAATCCAGTTATACGCTACAATTGACCTTACAATGGACACATAAAATATGAAGAAGATTCAAGACCATTACAAATCAAAAAGAAGACTCAATCTCGACAAACAAAATATCACAGAAATAAGACAGACATAATTCAACCTGATTTGACTTGTCTACATGTTAAATTCTAGTGATACCATAACTATAAATTCTAGTGACTTCTACTACATGGTAGTAGATGTTATGTAGATCAATTCATGTAATATAGACAACTCATGTTATTGTCTAGTAACAATATTATTGTCTAGTGATACTATATGTAGTACACAATTCTAGTGATACCATAACTATAATCATGCTCTGATACCATGTAGAGAATATAATAATAATATATTGAGAAGTGTAAAGTGCAGATTACATTATATAGACCGTAGAGATAACTCTCACGATCAGTCACACCTTTTAGCAAAAGGTACTGTATATCTACACTATATGGATAGTGTACTAATTGATACAGTATAAGTATCTAACACTCCCACTAGTACACTAGTCCAGTCATACTAGTCGTTGTACTTTGTTCTTCATCCATCCATTTATCTTGGTGGTAACGATAATTCACTTTTAGGTTTTCGTAGAGGTTTAGGGCTTGCTCGTTTCGCCGTCGCATGTTGCGATATGTGTGGGGCTGGTCTGCGGCGCTTGCGTGCCGGTGAGTCTCTGCTTCAACTTGAAGGTTGTGTAGTAATGGCTTGTTACTAATATGGACATATGGTGAGCACCATTTCTGATATTGGGTAGCTCTTGTGTGCTGCGTAGGTGTGTTGATGATCGTCGATATTGGTGGCGACTGCAATGAAGCTGTAATGGGAACGGAGGTTTGTGCAACCTTGTCAGTGATGACTTGTGTGCTGATGGTGAGAGCATGAACTTGTGTCTTTGACGTGCTTTCCTTCTTGGAGGCGATGGACCATTGGTTTGAGTTGCTGCGTTCTTCAGCTCTCCATCATACTGTGCTTTAAGATTTAGGTATGTTGTGAGAATTCGTAGCTTGTAGGTAGCTTGCTCCAACTCTTCCTTAATATTATGAACAAGTTTAGTTATTTTTTATTTTGATGAGCTGTTAGGTTTAGGGTGATAAACAAATGATTTACAACTCGGATTGTTTGTTGTAGATGGTAGCTTCATCTTGGAGAATCTTGAAGTTCGATCTTGTCTACATGTTTGTGGATAAGTCAAATCAGGTTGAATTATGTCTGTCTTATTTCTGTGATATTTTGTTTGTCGAGATTGAGTCTTCTTTTTGATTTGTAATGGTCTTGAATCTTCTTCATATTTTATGTGTCCATTGTAAGGTCAATTGTAGCGTATAACTGGATTAGCACTTTGATTAATCTTGGATAATTGATTGATCGGATGCCTAATATTTCTCCCACGCGAAGAGGAATCAAGGTGTGGAGATTTGTGAATGTTGGAGGCTAAATTATTTAAAAATGGGTCAAGAAAGTTATCAAATGATATAGAAGAACAATAAATACAACGACTAGTATGACTAGACTAGTGTACTCATGGGAGTGTTAGATACTTATACTATATCTAACACTCCCACTAGTACAGTCATGACAATTCATGTTTATCACTAGACATTTCTAGTGAATACTAATAGTGTCATTAACTGACACTATGTTATGTAGATGTTATAATATTCTAACATTCTAGTGATAGAATCACCATGTATATTCATGTATATATAGTGACTTGTCTACATGTTAAATTCTAGTCAGGATTGACAAGACGGTCGGATGTCCGGGGCGTCCGGACGCGGACACTGTGTCCACAGCGTCCGCTGACATTCGTGGACGCCGTCCACCCCGTCCACCTGTCCCCTCGTCTGCCCCGTCCGCCCCGATACCCGTCCGCCCCGGTACGGCCGTCCGATCGACACACGGACTGATCTGGTCCTCCTGATCTGGGCGTCCGCCTCGGGCCGTCTGCCCCGTCCGTCCGCCCCGCCCCGCCCGTCCACCTTCCGAAGGCGGGAGGGACGTTGCGTCCGCTGGCGTCCGTGAGGACGGACGTCCAGGTTACGGACACTATTTTGGGGCGGACGTACTGATTTGTCAACCCTGATTCTAGTGATACTTAGCTCTGATACCATAAGTTCTATAAATGAACAACTAATGTCTAATTCTCTATTCTAACACTCCCACTGAATTTGATATTAGTTGTTTCATCTATAGCATCGATTTTGTTAATTTGGTGTGATCAATCCTTTGTGTTTTTGTGCTTTTGTACTTGATTTGGGACTTGTTGGTCGCGTACTTGATAGGTCATTTAGCCCCCATTGTATTCCTTTAGTTCTTACACCAAAGTTGTATGTACACCATATATGTTTTGTTTTAGGAAGTGCTTTCGTTAATACATCCGCTACCATAAGTTCTGTTGAACAATAATTTATCTTGATCTCAAATTTTTCTACATGTTCTCTTATAAAGTGATGACGTATTTCTATATGTTTTGTTCTTGCATGGTATTTGGGATTCTCAGTAAGTGCGATTGCACTTCTATTATCACAATTTATTGTTATTGGTGATGTTTGAGGTTCTTGTATATCACTAAGGAGACTTCTCAACCACAAAGCTTCTTTCACAGCTTCAGTGCATCCCAAGTATTTTGCTTCAGTGTTGCTTAGGGCCACAGTATTTTGTCGCTTACTGCTCCAAGAAATTGCTGTGCCATTAATTAAGAAAACATAGCCAGATGTAGATCTTCTTTTGTCATTTTCTTCAGTCCAATCTGAGTCAATATATCCAACTGGGCTAATTAAATGTTCACTATTTAACTTTCCATCATAAATCAAATAATAATCTAATGTACCTTGTAAGTATCTCATTATGCGTTTTACAATCGTCCAATGAGAGGGTCCTGGATTAGATAAAAATTGGGACACTACTCCCACTGCATAGGCTATATCGGGTCGTGTGCAAATCATTGCATACATCAAACTACCAATTGCACTTTGATATGGTATTTCCTCCATTGCTTATTTTTCTTCTTCCGTTTTAGGACACATTTCATTTGTTAGCTTAAGTCCAGTGGCAAAAGGCGTATCAATGGGTTTACAATCTATCATATTGTATTTCTTTAAAACATTTTGTATATAATGTCTTTGGTTTAATTTAAGATCTTGCTTTGAAAAGTTTCTCTCAATTTGAATTCCTAATAGAGATTGGACCAGACCTTGGTCCGTCATCCCAAATTCATCACTTAATAATTTCTTATACTTTTGAATTAATTGTCTTTTCTCATTGCAAATTATTAAACAATCATCAATATAAATTGCAACAATCACTATGAGAGGTGGTTTTGAATAAATATAAACATTAGAATCGGTTGAACTTACATGAAACCCAATATCCAGGGTTGACACGACGTCCGGACGCGGACGTTGTGTCCGCAGTGTCCGCTGACATTCGCGTCTTGGCGGATGTAGAGTCCGCTTGTCCCCCGTCCGCTCGATTACGGCCATCCGATCGACGCGCGGACTGATCTAGTCTGCACGATCTGGGCGTCCGCCCTGTCCGTCCACCCCGCCTCGCCCGTCCGCTTTCCGACGGCGGTCGGGACGCTGCGTTCGTGCGTCCGGACGTCCGGACGTCTGGAAAATGGACGCTATTTTGGGGCGGACGTTGACATTCGTCAACCTTGCCAATATCTTTCATGTAATTTCTAATTTGTTGATACCAATATCTTGCCGATTGTTTAAGTCTGTAAATTGTTTTATTTAATTTACAAACTAAATGTTCAAACCCTTTCCTAGCAAATCCAGGAGGTTGCATCATATATATGTCTTCATTTAAAACACCATTTAAGAATGCCGTTTTAACATCCATTAAATGTACTTCATATCCTTTCTCTGCTGCAATAGTAAGCAAAGTTCGAAGAGAAGTAATTTTTACAACCGGAGAAAATGTTTCATGAAAATCAAGTCCAGGCATTTGGGAAAACCCCTTTGCCACTAGCCTTGCTTTTCGTCTGTCAACTACACCATCAGCTTTTAATTTCAATTTAAAAATCCATTTACATCCAATGGGTTTTCTATTTTTGACCTTCTATCTTTTTAGTTTCAAACTTTGTAAGGGTGGAGTGAATCGTATTCACCTCTTCTTAAAGATGGACTAAGTGTGGAAGATCTTGAAGCTGTTTGGTTTTAGACTCCAATTGGGTGCTCAATTTTCCTTCTTTTTTTTAAAAATTGTGGATGTGATCAATACAAAAGCTTTTATAGCGGTGAGCAACTTTTTAAAGTTTGGTGAAGAAGGATACTTCTCTTGGGTTGGACTCCCATGTAAAACATATAATATGTTCAGCTTTATCAAAGTAAAGAGACAACATAATCCAATGACTAGGTCTAGATGAAGGTTTGGTCAATTCTATTACTAAAGATATTGGACAATGATTTGACTTTGAGTGATCACCTTTAATACGATACTCTAAAATTTTTCTTTCACTAGTAGCTATATAAGGAAGAACGTAGCATCTGTCAAGCTGTGCCATAATACAAGAATTATTACTATGGGCATTATCCCCAAGAGTATAAAAGGCTAGGGGAAGTAAGGGGATATTTTACAACTTGAATTGAGTCTTTAAAACTATTGAATAATAGCCTCTTTTGAGCTGGAAGCGTATGACTGCACGTATTAGACTTGTCACTTCGACATTCTACCATATTAAAGTCTCCTAACATGATCCATCCACAAGTTTTGGTAAGTTCCCTAGCCAAAATTTCCCATACAATTCGTTGTGGATAAAGGTCGTATGGGGCATAAATATTGATAAATCCTAAGTCACCACCGGGAATATTGAACATAATAAATCAATGTACTCTTCTTCCAAAGAGAGAGCCAGATATAGAAATAAGTTTTGCCCACCTTGGTGCTATAAGAGAAGCAACAACACCCTTGTCAACTTGTGCTCCATCCAATGAATACGTATCCGGGTTTTGTATCAGTGCAAAAAACGTATGCACGCCACCATAGAATTCTACCTAGGCTTAAAGCCCCTAGACCTTGAAGTTTATGATCTTGCAAGAACAAAAGGTTCACTAGGTTCTTCTAAAGATAATGATGACGGTTTTCAATAGCTCCAATATCATTAAGACCTCTAATAATTTGAGACATGATTTTGAGAATCATAAGCTATGAAGATTGAGAGTATGCTTAGCACTCTCTTTGTGGTCAAATGGGCAGTGTCTTTGATATCCCTATAAATTTAGTATAGGATCAATGGTGACCAATTGTATACGTATTTGAGGAGGTTGAGATGGATTGCCACTTTGTTTCCTAGTGGATGCCTTAGCACTACAAAGAAAAACTTCTCCTAAAGTTGGAGCCTCTAGTGATGAGTGGTCAATGTCCAACCATTGGGAAGAAATCTCGTGATATGATTGAAAACATGAATTGCCAAGCAGGGTTGACGAATCTCTATGTCCGCCCCAAAATAGCGTCCGTTTTCCAGACGTCCGGACGTCCGGACGCTAGCGGACGCAGCGTCCTTCCCGCCGTCGGAAGGCGGACGCGCGGGGTGGGGCGGACGGGCGGGGCGGCTTAGAAAACCCATTTTGGGTTTTTTGTTTTGATTGTTTTCACCAATGAGAGATTGAGAGTGAAGTCATTTTGATTTTGATTTTTCTTATATTGCAATTGCGATTCAATAGAGTTGTATATCACTATTTATGTAAAAGCTAAAATATGAAATATATTTTTAATTCTTTTTGTTGAATTTCATTTTGATTTAGAAACAAAATCACTTTAAAATCCAGCGAGATGTATATCATCAATAAACAAACAATTTTATAATAAAATGATTGAAGAAACCATTGTCATTTGTCAACATGAACTCCATATATCATAAGCAACTAAACAATCAAACATCTAAATTCACATCTCCACAATTCCTGTGGACGCCAATCCACATCTCCTCTAACCTCAGCCCCACTACTCTCTCCTGCAGCTCTCCGTTCAAAATCTTCATTATCGGAGTCATCTTCATTGTCGGAGTCATCTTCATTGTTGGAATCAAGTATCATTGTCTCCTTCAAGTCTTCTCTCGAAGTAGGTTTACTCCCTTCTTTCGAATTTAATTTTTCTTTTTTTACTTTGACAGAACGATTAAAGGATTTTTGAATAGGAACCTTTCTTTTCTTTCTATTTGACAAAGTAACAACATTTTCATCAAGAGGGGTCCTATTCTTCACTGGAGAGATAGCAAAAGGTTGCATTTCTCTTTTCGCTTTCACGTTACTCGATTCTTGAACCATCAATCTCGATGTAGAGTCGACATGTCCATGAACGGTTATCTCCACTTTGGCTTTCTTTTGAAGTAATAGAGTGCCGTTTGTTGATTTGATGGGTTCTTGCGCCATTCCTTTTGCTAAAATGCGAGCACGCAAAGATGCCAATGGCATCCGATCACTATTCGTATCACTTAGGCTTGTAGGTAATGACACTACTTTCCGTAGATTACCGCTTGTAGAAATTTCTTTGGAAATGTTCATTAGGCGTTTTCCATATCCAAAGCTCTGAGAATCATTCAATCGTGTGCTAACAAACTTCAATGGTATTGGTGGAAGAGCACTAGATCTCGGTACTTCAAAAATTGACTTCATTGGCTCCTTTCCTTTATCACTCTTCATAATTGCCGAATTTGTGACTGCCATCCCAAGTGAATCATTATTTTTTTGTACCGCAATATTTGGTTCTCCCTCATCACCACTATTGTTGCCCACATCTTTTGGAACGTCCACCTCCATGACCGCATCTTCTCTTTTGTCGTTTCCTTACACTACATTTAATGCCACAGATGGAGATTGAGAAATTAAAACTTCTTCATTTCTCCCATCATCACAAATAGCATTCTCATTGATTTTCACCTCTTTGGCAATAGCGTTTGCCTTTTCCGATAGAATGTTTTCGCTATTCAAGAATCCCATTCCATTGCAATATGCAACTAAAGAAGGTAGATTCTCCTCTCCCCCTACATTGTCCTTGTCTTCACAAAATGTATATGCATCATTTGCATTGTCGGGAACGACATCCTTGCGGTTTAGATGATAATCATGCGTATCATTCACCAAATCGGGAAAGTCTTGCATAATGTCTTCATCTCCCCATGCTGTCGCACGATTGAAGTCATCTCCGCCATCTACAGCTGAAAGGGCCCTTTCCAAATCCTCGTCATCATCGTCATCATCGTCTTCTAACGTCGGCCTATCTAAATCCTTTGATTCCATCGGATTCACATTATCATTATACCATTTTTTTTCATCTTTTTCCTTCGATGCGTTTAATACTTTGGAATTGGTATACACGTACACCAAATCCGCTGCTCTCTCCGGCTTCAATTTATTTCGAGATTTGTTGTGAACAAAAGAATAGTTGCTCCAATTTCGTTCACATGAAGATGATGACACCGGTTGAGCCAATATCCTCTTCGCTAATGGAGCTATAAACTTGCCACATGCACCTTCAAAATCCCACCAAGCATGTGCGGACAACATTTGATCTCCCGGATTCAACATATTGTGGAATGGAGGTTCCTTGTGTCGAAAAGCTACAAATTCCTTCACCACTGCTGCATATTCATCCGGTTTACATATTCTCTCCAAAACTTTTTTACATCCTAACATTGCATCTGCGTCATCCGCTAGCTCTTTGTCATGAAGAAGGTATGGATTCAAAAGAGCTGCGGCTGATTGGAGATTGTTGTCCACCATTCTTCTTCGGGCATAAAAAGACTGTACCAATGGAATTGCAAGTTCTTCTAGCAAACAAAATGGTGGACTTTGTAATCCGTTCACGTGCTTCTCTAATTTCCTCATGATATGCAACACCTTCCCCATGCATGGTGATTTTGAATCCAAATCGCGGAGTGCACATATGATTGGTTCAACCATCTCCACATAATTGATGGACCGATTCCAAAAATGGTCATCAAGAACAATTTTCTTCACCGCTAAGGCCAAATCTTTTGGTTGGACTTTAGCTCCATGTTTCTTCTTGAGAGTATGTACATACTCAACCCATTGCGGATCTACCATCGTTTGTTCCAATGCTCCTCTTAATTTTGTCAAACGCTCCATCATGATAAATTTAGAGGCGAACCTTGTATCCCCAGGCATCAAGAGACCAAGATTTGGCAAATACTTTCGCAATAAAGCTAGTGGCATATGTCTCTTCTTGATAAATTTAGCTACAAGAACTCCTTTATCCAATTTGGAAGCAATCCATTTCTGTGCAGCCCAATCCTTCAACAACAAATTCAATGCATGTACCACGCACCCTTGGTAAAAAATATGAGGATATTTTGCAGATATTACATCCCATGCGGATGGATTCACGGGAGCATTATCCGTAGTTATTAACACGACGTTCTTAGACCCCACTTGTTCAATGAACTTTTCCAATACAGCTGCCAAGTACTCCGCATTTTTTTCACAACCACTTGTATCCACAAATCCAAGAAATTCTTCACCTGCGGATGATACAAGCATGGCATTGATGAGAGGTTGATTAGTCACTGAGCTCCATCCATCAATGGACAATGTTGCTCCAAATTTTCGAATGCTATCTTCGGTCCGTGCATTCAATTGTGTTTGAATGTTGGTCTTCGCCTCATTCAACAATTTGTACCGAAGGTCATGGTATGAGGGAGGAATGTATGGCCTACCAAACGTAGCCGTTTTCTTCACTGCTTCTTTAAAAGCTGGATTTTGAGCCACGGAAAATGGTATGTTCGCTGAATAAAAAAAATTTGCCCACACTGAATGTAATTTGCGTCTATGACTTTCTTCAAACCTATTCACTAAGCTGCCTTGCCTCTGAGGCCTAGAACTTGATGCCCTCGGGGTTTCACGTTCACCAGAAGCTTCCGTACTCAAAGTCATTTCAGTTGTGGCACATACCATTGATACCAATTCTTTGGACGCTGGACAAGAGTCTTCGTAGTCAGAATGCGACACAATCTTTCCGCCCGAAAACTCTTGAACATCTGAAGGGCCAAGGTTGCCATCCACATTGTCCATTACAACGCGTTTTGGAAAAACTCCTTCGCAATGCCAAAATAAATCTCGAACTGCAATTGATAATCGTGGACAAAGGCTCACCCCTTTATCACGTACACCTTCAGGCCCAGAATAGCCTAAGTGGCTGAACATACGACTGAGCTTCTTTGACATGCTCGCTTTGCAAAGCCTACATTTTACTTTACCACCCTCTTGCATACTAAACCAAGGAGAAAAATCCCCCGTCGGTTTGGCCACCATATTGACAAGTGTATGTTTTACCTCAATTTCAAAAGAAACCAATAAAATGTTTTCAATTTGAAACCCACAACGTGACAATGTATACAATATCAATGAAATTAGTCACACAAAGCTTTGAAAATCAAAGCCCCCCCGTCCACCGAACTATGCAATACCAAGCAAGAGACTCAATAAATTGAAGCTCATAGCCCTTGGAAATCTTAGCGTTCGGTTTTTCGAGAGTGAATACGAAAGCTTCTCTTCTAACATTTATAGTCCCCTCCAGAAAATTAAAGGTTCATTTTTAGGGTTTCCATTCAAAAACAAGAAATGGCCCGGACGGGGCTGAAGCGGACGGGCGGACAGGGGGCGGGCAGACGGGGCGGTCTGGCGGACAGGCGGTCGGACGGGACTGTCCGCATTGTCCGCCTTTCGACGCCATCCGCGCTTTGGACACGCCAACCGCCCCACTTAAACACTAACCGCCGACGGTGTCCGCCCAGCTGTCCATTGAAGCATCCTAAGAGGTCGATATTACTCAAAAAGAGCGGTAACATTTCCAAAAAAAACAGCCTAATAATCACTGCTAAATGAAGATCAATGTAATTGATTTATCATTTTAAAAAAAAATGTAAACCCTAAACCCTATACCCTAATTACCCTAAACCTTTTCTTTTCTCCCCTAAATTGTTTTACAAATGAGGGGAATGTGGTTAAGTTGAATATGTTTGGATTATTTACTCATATTATCCTTCTAAATAGGTTTTGAGAAGATCTGAAGATGGTGGGGATTTTTCTAAAGTTCATTAGGAAATCAAATGTTTTGCAGAAATAATCAATTCCTTTTTCATCATAAGCAAATGAAATTTTTAAAAAAGGCCCCAATACATAATTAGAATAACAGTTTAATGGATTTCAACCTCATGATATTTAATGAAAGGTTGTGTTTTCTAATTAGAAGTGCATCACGATCTTCAAATGAACATCGAGTCTTTCATATTTTTTAATGAAATTTTGATTAGATTTGAAAACAAAGAAAAAGAATCAATGTTTTAACTTTCAAATCATATATGGCTATATTTTTCCTTAAAAACATAGAAAAATTCGTTACTTGAGTTGATTGAGTAGAATACATTATACACTTATACATGTGCTATATTTATTTTGAAGGGTAATTCCAATATTCTTATTTCAGATGTTTTTAAATATTAATTTAAAAAAAAGAGGGTTCATTGTTTAAAGATCTAAAAAATTGACAAACATAATTTCTATTATAAATAGGAATTGAATTCGGAATTCGAATTTTGAAATGATTCAAATGAACAAGATATTGATTATAAAATATTTCTTTGTTTGAGTTTTCAAAATGAATTCACGAAACAATTGCAAACTTTTGAATTTAGGTATATGATATTGTTTTCGGTTTGTACTTTGTAGAGTATAATACTTCAATTTTAATCCTAAATAAATGAAAAAATTCCACATGAATGAAATGTTTCTATGTATTGCACAAAGATTTCTACCAATTACTATGATAATTAAATACATTGTTACATTTCATAAAATATTCTACATAGAAAGAAAAAATCATTTCAATTTTCAATCATGATAAACGATGTCTTCTACTCTTTTTGTTATATGTTCATTTTGTATAACGTGTACATTGTACAATCTTTGAGAACAGGGTAGTTCATTTTTGACTCTCATTGAAATAGAAAATATATTTGTGTTTGGATTTTGAAATCATTATCACATTATGTATTATACGGTCTTGCAAGAATGCATCTTGCTCTTTCCTTTGAATCCTTTTGATATATTTTTTTTTTCCTTTGCTTTCTCGTAGGGCTCTTGTTCTCTTGTTCTCTTCATTTGACCAGCCTATTTGGCTTCGCTCTTAGTTTTTATTTTTTTAATGCAATGGTTTATGCATATGTTATAAAAAATATATATGATTTATTTAAAATTAATATATTGATGAACAAACGCATAAAGGCATTGAATCCTTTCACATTTAAAGTTATAAATCTATCATAAATCACTCTTGCAAATTTGAATGATTGAATCGAAAATTTGAAAATGTAATTACAAGAGCTTTCAATTCAATCAATTGCATAAATCATAAATGTTGAAATGCAACTAGTATGAGTTTAGCATCTATGAAGATTAATTCATGCCATCTACATGCAATTTTCCAATTTAATAAAATGCAATTGAGTACTTCAATTTCTTTCCCTTCAATTCTTCAAGTAACATTCACTTCATATCTTTCTCTATTTGTTTATTTAATTTTTGGGAACAAATGGAAAAACCATCTTTGTCTAAATTTGAACATGCACTCTTATTTGATTAATGAAGAATAGATCTATGAAATATATAATCATTGATTTGTTCATGTTGATT
Source organism: Pseudoscleropodium purum (assembly GCA_963969395.1). NCBI lineage: Eukaryota > Viridiplantae > Streptophyta > Bryopsida > Hypnales > Brachytheciaceae > Pseudoscleropodium > Pseudoscleropodium purum. The sequence goes on from OZ017799.1 coordinate 1,399,402, forward strand.
TATCTAATATATTTTATATATGTATATATGTATATATATTTATATATATATATATATATATATATATATATATATATATATATATATATATATATATATCATTAAAGGAGTATGGAAGACAAGATTGACAGATTGTGTTCAAATGTTGTTGATTTTGAAATGATTTAGTACTATATCATTTATAAGAATATTATAATAGTATTATGTTATAATATTCCTAAAACAATTGCAACAAATATTAAAATACATGCTAAGTTAGGTTTGTTAGCCTACCAATTGTTCATTAATAGACATAATTGAATAGCCCCCTTAAATGAAATACTCAATATCTAATATCTTACAATCCAAATGGTGGATTTGTCTAAAATTTTTTCCACATCTTTTCCAACTAATTTACTACAAGATCCTACGGTTACATATGCCCAAAAGTATTTTTCTTCCAAGACTTGGTATTTGCACTACTACTGGCAGTTTTGAAGTGTTTTAGTGAAAAGAACTTTAGGGGCTAAACATCTATACCATTAGATTTTGAAAAAAGAACAATTTGCTTCATTGGGGATAACTATAAGTCCATGCTCTTTTTCGATAGCCAAAACACACTTGCAAGGACTTGGACATTTAGCGGTTTATTAAGTGATTAGACGTCAACTAATTCAATTTAATAGTAGAATTTTTATTCAACTACCTTCTTACAATTGCTTTATACACAATGCAACGTGAATATTTGGGTACATATATTAAATGTCGCAATCCTTTCGTGAATTTTTGCACATTTTAGCTCATATCTTTGTACAAAAATATCATTTATCAAGAATTCATAAATTTGGTCATAAAGGAAGGCTACCTTTTTTAATTTCAAATTTTACATTGAATGAATGAAAAGTTAGTTGAACTATACAGTGCCATGAAGACCTCTGTTTATCGTGCAAAATATGGGTTTAGGGTCGCTTTAGGATCAAACCGCCCCGTCCGCCCCATCCGCCCAGACCCTTGTCCGCCCAGACCCCGTCCGCCCTCATACCCGTCCGTCCCATCCACCCAAACCCCCGTCCGCCCAGACCCCGTCCGTCCCATCCACCCAAACCCCCGTCCGCCCAGACCCCGTCCGTCCCATCCGCCCAGACCCCCGTCCGCCTAGACCCCGTCCGCCCCGATACCCGTCCGCCCCGTTACGGCGATGCGTCCGCCCCCCCGGACCGTCCGATCGGGCGGACGCCAGATTTGTCCGCCCGTGGCCGTCCGATCAAGCGGACGGGGCTCTAGGGTTTCGGGGAGGCGGACGGCCGATCCGTCCGCCACCCCCGGCCCGTCCGATCGGGCGGACGGTTTAAGGCCGTCCGTTGGGGTAGACGGGCCGTCCGCCCTTATAAAAGGGGCGGACGGGCCGTCCGCATTGTCACTTTTGCTTTGCCCCTTGTGAATGCAAGGTGGAGCGGAGAGCTTGGTGGTTCATCCTCCATTGGCTCCTTTCCGAGGCAAGGCAAGAGTGGTTTATTGAGGCCTCCTTGTTGCTAATTTTTTGGACACTTGCGCGTGAATTCAATTTCAAATTAAAAAATTTGATCTATATCAATTTCATTTGTCACGATGACGAAGGGGAAGAAGAAGATTGCGAAGCTTAAACATGGAGAGGGACCATCAAATTTGGAGGTAGCTCGCCAAAGTCCTTCAGAGGAATGCAAAAAATTCATGATTGAGCGCATCGTTCAATTTTATGAATCGGAAACAACATTGTTTTTAAACAATAAGTACATCAGATATCAAGAGGAGTGCGTGTCTAAATTCAAGGTAGACATGACACAGATGTTGTTGGATGCATTGAATGTGGCGAAGTGGCATGACGAAATGCATAAAACGTACTTCACCAAATGTTTGGAGAACAAGGTTCATGACACTTTGTGGAATTCCAAAGTCATTTTGGTTAAATATGGCAAGGAATATCGACCCAATGACGCCCAGTTTGAAGAAGTGATTCTGAAAGCGGACTTATTTAAGGGGCGATGTGCTCCATTCGCCAAAACACACAATCGAGTTGGTTCAATTGGTTGGTGGAAAAGCAATGATGGAGTTGTTGAAGCGGAAAGGACCAGACGGCACCTCATAGCACTTCCAGATACAACACGCGTGATTGCTGTTGATGATAGAACGATGAGAGGTGGATATGCAACGATTCGAAAGGTTCGTATTGAAGGATGTCCAGGAATATTTCCTCATTGGGAGTTTGTGGTAAAGAAATCCATTCACCACCAAACTCGACCCGATCTTGCAAAGCTAGAACATCAAAACGAATCAATGGTTGTTCGAATTCCACACGCGGGTGTGATACGGTTTGCTGCAGTGCACGGAACAACGTGTGAAGGTTATGCGTATTGGTGGAATGGTGGAACTCTTCAACAAATGTTGAATATGGATAAGGACTTTCCAGACAACATTCAAATCCGTTTGATATATACGAATCCAACCGAAGAGGAGGTTGTAAAAGCTCACCATTTAGGACGATATCGGAAGAAGCGCACGGAGTTGACATGGGCGTTTATGCATATAATGTATGCAGTGCATTTTGCTGGACATTTGCACAATGATCTTTCTCCGGACAACATCTTGTTGCATTTTCCAGAGGATGAGTCACGTGTGTACATTGGAGTTTGCGACTGGGGCATGACCACCTTAGCTTCTCAGCCAATGAAGTCTTTGTACACATTTACATCAACAAATGAGATGAAACAGACTTTGTAAAGGAGATGGTGGGTGGATCCACATATTGCATATTTGCATAAAGCAGGTGCAGATGTGGAAGTCATTCCGATGTATTCACGTAAGTCGGAAGAGTATGCCATTCGAAAAATTGCTCGGCGGATGAATGGAAACAACATGTCAGAGGCGTATTTCAACGTGCTACTTAAAACACCTAGTGCGACACAATTTGCCTTTCATGACTTTGCAAAAGTGTTTTATGCTTACTTGAAGCGCATTTCTTCGAAGACTGACGATGAAAATACTAGTTTGGCCCATATGATTACGCGATTTTCTAATACATATTGTTGGCCGATGCCAGATGAACATTTCCGCCATTTATATTAGATTGGTAGTGCAGAAGTAGTAGTTGAATAGGTTATATAGGCATTAAAAATTAGTTTAGAAATATAGAGTTGGAATGGAAAAAATTATATGTGCAATTAGCCAAATGTGCACAATGTATGGTATTCTACATTAAATTGAATACATTTTGTCCATATTGATTATGTTTGTATTTGTGTTGATCTCGATTTTTTAAATAGTATATATATATATATATTTGAAGTCACAAACTTTTTTAGTTTGCCTTCTGAAAATGAATTGGAATTTTTTCATAGTTTCAAGACTATCATAGACTCATGGTCAAACTTTATAATCTTTTAAATTGTTTAAAGATTAAGGGAGTGACCGCGGGGCAGTTTGGGTAGGGCGGTCGGGGGAAATAGGGCCGTCAAAGCAGACGGGGCGGACGGGGCAGACGGGCGGGGCGGACAGACCGGGCGGACGGGGCGGACGAGGCAGACGGGGCGGTCCCGGTGGACGCTGCGTCCGCGGGGACCGCGAATGTCAGTGGACACTGCGGACACAGCGGACGCGTCCGGACGTCCCGGACGTCCCGGACGTCCCGGACGTCCGAACGTCGTGTCAACCCTGCTGCCAAGGATGTACCATTATTAGATGTCAAAAAAGATGGCCCCAATTGGTCACTAGAAGAAGGGAAGTTAGGTTGAGCATCTTCAATCTTGTCATTGTCAATAATTAAGTTGAGACTAAGCGGGAAGAGACTAGATAGGGTGGTATCAAGAAAGACAGTTTCAATATGCATGTCTAGGATAGAGTCTAGAATAGCAGGATAGAATGAGGCATGAGGAACTGAGACATTAGAGAAAACTGGAAGAGGATGGGCAAAAGAAGGGCCAATACTGACACTACAAGGAAATGAGCATTTTTTGACTACCAAAATATGACTAGGGATGATTAGCAATTGCTCGCAATCATATTCTAGGAGTCCTAAACTTTGTGGAAAAATATGACTACAAAATATGACTAGCAGTCATATTTTGCCTTTCTACTCTACGAGAGTATAATATACATCCATTGAAAACAACTAAAATTTTATAGGGAACAGTATGGAACATATTACGAGAACACCAATCATATTTGTCAATCATATTTTTGCATATATGACTACATGTAGTCATATTCTAAAATCACATTTTTGTAGGTTCACATTTTTTTTGAAGTTTTTTTTTCAAGCAACCTCCTAAAAATTTGGACACCCTAAAAAAATGTAAATAAATTACTGCTCAAAACTGTAAAATCCTAGCCATTATTTTTTGGGGATCTTGAAATCCTAACCATCATTTTTTAGAGTTTTGAAACCCAAGCCACCACTTCATTTGCTTCATCTTCTTTGTTTTTTGTTACTTTTTAACTTTTGTTTCTTCTTTCTCTTGTTTTTTGAAGTTCTAATTGTTGTGTTTTTGTGTCTTAGTTGTTTAGTTGTTGCTTCCTAACTCTTGTTTCTTCTTCCTTCTTTTATTGTTTGAAGTTGTAATTGTTGTATTGTTGTGTTTTAGTTGTTGTTGTTTAGTTATTGAAGTTCTAGTTGTTGTTTCTTAGTTGTTACTAATTTGTTGTTGCTTCTTACATCTTAGTTGTTGTTAATTTGTTGTTGTTTCATAGTTGTTGCTAGTTTGTTGTTGCTAATTTATTGTTGCTTTATAATTGTTGCTAATTTTTTGTTGTTAGTTAGTTGTTGCTTCTTTGTTTTTGTTTCTTAGTTTGTTGTTGCTTCAAAGTTATTGCTAGTTTGTTATTGTTTTTTAGTTGTTGTCTCTTAATTATTGCTTCAAAATTGTTACTTCAAGGTTATTGTTTCAAGATTGTTGTCTTAAGTTGGATCTTAATTCTTATTTAATTATTGTCTTTTAGACATTATTTTCTATTGTTTGTTATTTTTTACCTCTTATTATTTTTTATTGCATCTTAAGGTGTCTTATTCTTGTTCCTTATTGATTTTTTGTTTTTGTTTGGTTGCCTCTTGTTATATCTTAGCTTTTACTTTTTACTATCTTTTAGTATTAACTTGAAAAAAAAATGACTCACTATAGTCATATGCTACATCAATCAAAATATAACTTACTATAGTCATATTCCATATCACTTAAAATATAATTCACCGCAATCATATTTCAAATCACTTAAAATATAATTCAAAATATGACTCACCACAGTCATATTCCAAATCACTCAAAATATGACTCATTGTAGGTATATTCCATGTCAGCGAAAATATGATTGTGGTGAATCATATTTCACATAGGATTTTTTTTATTTTGCTCAGGTAGTTTATGAAAAAGTCAAACCTCCAAGGATAGTTAACATATATGCCATATTGGCAAAATACATCTAAAAATGGTTTATTATATCCCAAATCCATATGATTGCTTAGTCATATGACTAAAAGTAAATGACTCAACCTAGTCATGTTGCAAGTCATGTATAGTGTTTTTTTGTTTAAGTCACATTTTTTGATTTTATGATTCACTACAATCATATTTTGTAGTCATAAAATGCTCATTTTCAAGTAGTATGAATTGCACCTCCAGATTAGTAACTACCAATTGAACCAAGTTTGGAAGTTGTTGATCACTTGGAGAAGAAAGGGATTGAGTTTTCAACAACAAATTGGTTCTATCAAAGGAACGAAAGCAAGATGATGTCAATATGGAGCTTCCATCACCAATAGGGCATAATTGAGGAGCCTTTGTTTTAGGCTTAAAAGCCTCATTGGTACTTACCACCAGCCCAAAGCCTTAAATGCAAACACCTTCAAGTAGTTTTAATAACTACAGGGTAAGGGCAACTTGCACCTCCGTCACTACCAAACCTTATGGTCTGTTAGTCATCACTCCAACCTAATCACAAGGGGAAACTAGCACGGCCCACTTGGTGCACATTCAATGGTCTTGCTGGTCATTAATTCGACCTCACCACCACAATACAACTAAAAATTGATAGTACCTAATCACGAATACAAAATGGGACAAAGTCTGCTATGGAGGAATGTGCCAAGACAAAATTCAAGAAATCCATACTAGATTCTTTTTCTCAAACAACATTTAAGCAGAATTTTGAAAGGAGAAAAGATGCACTAGATGCATCTACCTGCAACCTCATCCAAACTTTCTAACTGAGAAGGTTGTAGACCTTCCTTCCTTCCAACTCTCATAACTTTCACTAATATGATTCAAATGTCTTGAAATCTAAATTCATAACAAGGTATAAAAGATTTCTTTCATGCTTTTAAATTTCAGAAATAGAAGTGAATTCTACAAGTCATAGTGTTCGCTCGAATCTCTATCTCTCTTCATTCGGATAACAACAGACTCTCTCTCACTCTCATACTCATAACTTTTCACTCACAAATTCAAATTAAGCAAACTTAATTTCTTTGAAAGCACAAAAACTTGAAAGAACAACCTTTTGAATTTTATTACAAAATCTCATATACATCAAAAGTTCTCTCTCTTCGAAGTCCCAATACTCTCTCAATAAAACTATTTATCTTCCTCAAGGAAAACCCCGAACCCTCTCCAACTTCAAGGCCACATCAGCCCATGCCTAAGCCACATGGACCTTTTTTCTTTAATTGGCCCTTCATTTTGACCTCTCTAAAACCCTATCTACCCCTTCATCTAAGCCAAAATGCCCTTTCGGTCAATGAAAGGACATCTAAGGTATGGATGTCTTTTTAGTTTACAAAAGGGCAATTTGAATCTACTTTTTTATCTTTCAAACACACCAAATGATTTTTAAAAGTACTTCTATACACAAACCAAAGTCTAATACTTAAGCAAATGTCCACTAAAAGTAAAAACCTATAGTTTCAAGAAAAAGATCATTCCATCTGTAAGAATTTGAACATGTGTCTGATAGTGGTGGTAATGTAATTTGTACGATTGGCTTTAGTTAAGGGGTTGGCTAGCCCTTTTAACCAGGGTTGACACGACGTCCGGACACGGACGCTGTGTCCGCAGCGTCCGCTGACATTCGCATCCTGGCGAACGCAGCATCCGCCTGTCCCCCGTCCGCCCGATTACGGTAGTCCGATCGACGCGCGGACTAATCTAGTCCGCACGATCTGGGCGTCCGCCCCGCCCGTCCGCTTTCCGACGACGGTCAGGACGCTGCGTCCGCTAGCATCCGTGCGTCCGGACGTCCGGAAAACGGACGCTATTTTGGGGCGGACGTTGACATTCGTCAACCCTGCTTTTAACCATCGTTGATAACCACAACTTCCCTTAATGGGCTTGACCATGCAGTAATATTGATCCTCATTTAGTTCTTTAAAACTTCCTTCAAACGTCATCTCTCAACTACCAGACTCAATACATTTGATTTGTAGGAAAATCACTAGCGTCCGAGCGTCTCACTACAGATTCCCGTACCATCGCTACTTGAAACGTGGTTGTTTGGACAATCGAGAAGGACCGTCTTCATCTTGTGGGCGCTCATAAAACGGTTCAAGAGTTGATGGCAAAAGAGGTTGATTCGGCAATTGAAATAAGGAAAACTCAAATTCGGGATTCAGTTGAGGTTCTTCATCTTGAGACTTAGAAAAAAACCTCCAATTTGACATTGAAGAGTCAAACTTTATACCAAAATATAAACTCTATAGAATCAAGAAGACTACTTCAAACTGATAAAACTTTTCTAGAATTAATTCCTTTTTATTAACTTTGTTATTTACAAGCGTCATCAAGAAATTTCTTTGTTTCGAATAATAAAATCTTATTATAATAATAAATTAGTACAAATTTATAATATATACAAATTTACAGCACGACACCGTTGAAATAAAAAACCATGTCTTTGAGATTGGACTGTGATAAAGCCATCTGCATTAAACGTCTTAGAAGGAATTTGAGAGGGTTGGCAATGAGAGTTCCGATGCCGATTGAACCTGCGAACTAGTTTGATTTTGGAATGAGAGGATGTTGTAGGCTGATACTTCCTATTTGAATGAGCACCATCTGATTGGCAAGTTTGAAAACTAACCCCAATATTAGCTCTCTAAGATGCATTGTAGTTCCTTTGCTAATGAACATTAGTACGTACATGGCATTCACTGGTGAGGTGAGAGGAGTCTCGACAATTGCCACAACTCAATCTAGAATCTTCATATATAACTTTAACATTTGTAACAATGTTATCCCCATTTTGGATGACAATCCTAGATGTCCACCCTAAATTAGGTTCAAAGCGATATAAAACCAATGATTGCTCAATGCAAGGTTTGGGATATCAACACATAAGATCTCCCCTAATGATTGAGCAATAGTAGTGGAGAATGAAATGAACTCCAATGGTAATTCATCATTGTCAACCAACAAAGGATAGAAACACCTCTAGAAGACCTAGGATTAAATGAGGGGATCCAATGACAATAAACTGTTTCACCCCCCAAAACCTATAGAGTTTTAAGCTTATAGCTTTTACCACTACAGCTTCACAACTAAACTTCAAGTAGTGGAAGCCATTGCTTACATTTTTATAAAGAACAACTTGATAGGGAGCTATATGGTGGCCTAAATCCTCCAGCCATCGATGTATGTCTGTATCCTTAAGGTTGCCCCCAACAAAACTAGCTATAACCACATGTCCTTGCAAATGCGCAATTTCATTTTCCATGACAACAGAATCAATAACATTGAGATTGAATACCTTATGGGAGTGAAGGAAGAGCCCTGACCAATTGCGATTGAAGGAAGGCAGGAGATTTTCACCTAGTGTTGTTGTGAATGGATTGACATACACTTTAAGGAATGCATGTCGGTCCATTTGAGGTCCGATATTGATCCCAAGGGAGCCTACACCAGTTCAACATGTTGTAACCACTATAAGAAAACTGTATTTTTTGTGATGTTGGAAAAAACTTGCCCTCACATTTTTTTTAATAGGCCAATTGTCAACATTGATGTCACCTAAAATCCGTTATAACAAACAAGCAAAAAATGTGAAAAATCAAGTGAAAACGCATCTAATTTTGGCATGTTTTTATTTGACGTCATGAACAACGAAGTTTTTTAAGGTCTTGAAAAGAAGGCACGTGGAAGACACATTAGCGACATGTTAGCGCTTTTCGGTGGGGTAGTGCCACATAAGATACCTTTTTGTGTCCAATGACGTGGACCCCTTATAAATCTGACATAGACCCATAAAAAATCTGATGTGGTCAACATGTCAGCTTGAAAATTTTAATGTTGCTTTTTGAGACATCCAATTAGATCTTTCTTGAGACACCAATTAGTGCATACCATAGTTACTTGTAGGGCAAGACTAACAAAAAATAATTAGTTAAAATAAATTTAAAAAATAAAATAAAAATAATTTTTTTTAGAATTCACTAAGAATTAAAGAAAACTTACCATCTACCATTAAGGGAATTTTTGATGGCAAATTGAAGGAATTCCTTCATTAAAAATTAGTGAAGATGAAGATTACAAAGGTCATATTTGTATCTATTCTTTGTTCATGGTGAGACAAAAGATATGGGATAATTAGAATACAGAAACTTGACCATTGTACTTCTTGACATTGTTTCAAACGTTTAGACGTTCATTCAAATATTTTGATGTTGTTTTAAGCATCTGAATGTTGTTTCTAACATCAAGATCATGTTGTCTAAAATATCCCATATGGATTGTTTCACTTCCTATTACCCTACTTGTACAAAGGTCATCTCTTTTCATCCATGGTACTCAGCCATCCATTTTATTTTTTCTGCAAAGCATGCTACATGGTTGCCCTTCTCCTAAATTTTTCACATATGGTCAACATTTTACCACAAACTGTAGTAATTTTATTAACTTATCCATAGTCAAAATGGATAAGTTAACGTAGTGGATGCTGACGTGGACCAACTTGTTGTTTGTGACGTTTTCTGGGACGTCTTCAGAGACGTACACATCTCACTTGATGTCTTTGCACTTTGTAATTCACAGTGGCATGTTTGCGACGATGTCAAACCAAATTTGCACTACTGTGGGCGTTAACTCCCAAACACAATGACATCTCAGAAAACATGTTCCGTTTGTGGCTAACGACACCCAAAACACGGTTTTCTTATAGTGAACATCTGGTGCGATCTGATGAATCACGTCGTGAAGAGTCTTTGGGAAGGCGACTCTGGTCTACTTCCCGTCACGGTCTCTTGTTTGCTCGACGTTACGAAATACTAGCACCCTAGGATTGTGTTGATGGCTACTATCGCCCATCCGTGTGTTGTCAATCTCTGTATAGAATGCTGCGTCAGGTCAATGGTTGTGCAGAATTTGTAGAACTGGAAGAACTTGAGTATTCCAATGACTTGTTTGAAAACTTGAACGTAAATCTGATGTCGGATGCATGCGGCATTGACCTCCGACCCCAGAGACAAAGCTCAATGGTGATACCCTTGGATGCTGTCTCGGTTGAGTCTGCGCTTGGCCCACCAATTTATCCCTGCAAGCATGAAAGTCACGGCTAACTTGGATAGCATGTTGACGGTGTAGTTCAAGGTATTGATCCGCCGAATAGTGACCTCCGTCTCGTACAATATCCTTGTACAATGCCATAGTGAAATTATACAAAGCCTAGACAAATTGTGGAGCACATAGGAAAAGAAAACACAACAATCTTATATGAATTGAAAAATTATAATGTTTAATTAAAAGCATTAGAAGATTTTTCGTGCCTTTGGATGCTTGCGAGTTATCATAGCGTGCAAACATAGAAAACAGGTTTGGCGCAGCGGTCTGACGTGGCCGAGCCCTTGCCATATCATTGACCAAAATTTTTTTTTATTTTTTTTTGCATTTGGAGATTTATTTTTTTTTATGAAAAAAAAATTCTAATAACGAGCCGTTCCCCTCGCTGCGGGGAACAACTGCGGGGGAACAGGCCCGAAACAGGCTTCTGGACCCTCCAAAACTCTTCTAATGGGTGTTAGAACTATGAAAGTGATTTGAAGTCTTTCAATCCTCTTTTTCAATATAGAATCTATAATTGGAGTCATAAAAAAGAATATTCAAGTCAAATTAAAGGACACAATATGCATATCCAACAATCAAAAGAAAGCTTCTTAAAATCCACTCTATAAATTTTTTTGAATGAATATCAAATGTAATCCCTTGATCCTATGTAGTTGAGGCACATCTTCCAAGATTCTCTAACACTAAAAAATCAAGATTTGTAATGGACACCCTTGCACAAAATCTTGAATAGAACAATCATAAACTTTTCTTTTTTTCTAAAATCAAAATTTTAAATTTTAAAATAGACTTGAAGAATTATTCAAATTAAAAATACCAAGATAGTACTTTGGTATCATTTTATTTAACTTTAAAGTTTTGTCGACATCCAATTATGGTGCCTTGGACATGTAGGGGTTCAATATTTCCTCTTGAAGGTTTTGATTATGTTTTCACTAAAAACTCTCCAAAATTGCCATTTCTAGTACAAGTACCAAATTTTAGAAAAAAAGACATTTTTGGACACTTATAACCATAGGATCTTATTGTACACTATTTTGAAAAGATGTAGAAAAGATTTCAGAAATTTCTACTTTATAGATGGCAAGATATTAGTGTTTGAATTGACAAAAATGCTTTTGGGGGCCCTACAAAAATTGGGCAGTTGTACTTCATAAGGTCACATTTGTATGAAAAAATGTCCAAAAATGGTGATTATCCTTTGGATTCATTTTTCAAGGCAAGTTGGTTGCATGCTTGAAAATTTTCAGATCATTTGGAATTGTACAACATATAAGACAAAAATAGTAAGTAGAAAAAAATAGAGAATGATTCAAAACACTAAATTGTTAAGAATTTAATTATAGAATTGAAAAATGCCAATTCCAATGATTATAATGTTGTAATAAGCAATTTACATCCTATGAATTTTTTTTTTTTAAATATTGAAAATTGAGTTAAATAAAAGACTTCAAAGTCTATATTAGAGTAGAGATTCTATAACTACCTGCAAACTAAAACTCCTCATAACTTTCATCTCATTAATTTAAATGGAATAATTCAAAGCTTCCCATAAATATATAAATTTAGAAAATCAATAACAAATTTTTAATATTTTTTTTAAGTGATTTTTTAAGAAATTTTTGAGATGTACAATGAGCAATGAAATGGCATGCAATAACTTTTTAACCATGTAGTCCAAAGTTATAAATATTGTTGGGCTTTGAAGCTACTCTTTAGAAAAATGTTGTGTGAAAACTTTAGTGAAAAAAAAAAAAAAAAAATCCGTTCATAGTGAGCTACCCAAAATCACTACATTGCCTTAACTCCTAGAGGTCGGAGACTATGTTTCCACCAAAAACACTCCAAAACTATCATTTCTAATACAAGCACCAAATTTTAGATGAAAAACATTTTTGGACACATGTAACCATATAATCTTGTAATAAACTAGTTTGAAAATATGTGGAAAAAATTTCAGAATTTTCCATCGTGTAGATTGTAAGATATTGAATTTTGAAGTGACAAAAATCATTTTTTTTTACCCTGTGAAAATAAGGGCAGCTGCACTTCACAAGGTCACTTTTGTATGAAAAAATGTCCAAAATGGTGGTTACTCTCTAGATTCATTCTTCAAAGCAAGTCAGCTATATGCTTGAAATTTTTTAGATCATTTGGAATTGCACAATATATAGGAAAAAAATAGTATGTAGAAAGAATTACAAAGTGATTCAAAACACTAAATTGTTAAGAATTTAATTATACCATCAAAATATTCCAATTCCAACGGTGGTAATGTAGTAATATATAGTCTACATTACATATTTTTATTTTTTTCAAAAAATATTAAAAATAGAATTAAATAAAAGACTTCAAAGTTTATTTTCAAGTATAGAATCCATAACTACCTACAAATTAGAATACCTCATAACTTTCGTCTCATAAATCAAAATGAAATGAATCAAAGCTTTCTATGTATGTATAAATCTAGAAAATTAATTTAAAATTTGTATTTTTGAAAAAAGTGATTGTTTAAGAAATCTTTGGGTAGACCGCTGAGCATTGAAAATTACATATCATGCAATAACTTTTGAACCATGTAGTCAAAAGTTATGAAAATTGTTGGGCTTAAAAGCTACTCCTCGGGCACATGTTGTGTGAAAATTTCAGAAGAAAAAAGTAAAAACATCATTCATAGTGAGCTGCCCCAAATTGCTATGTTGCCAAAAAAAACGCAGATTGGACCTTTAGGAGTTAAAATGCAGTTCATTGCTTTAGGGGTTAAGATATGATCCATCATCCATGTCATTTTTCACATTGGATTAGGTTGAAGATTTGCCCACTTGATGCAAAACATTGACATAACATTGTAAATATATATAACACCAAGCAATGATCCTCCCCATGCTGGGAAGGTACTAAATATGCTCTGTCGATGCTTGGGGAAGAATTTATAAGATAATTCAAGGATTAGGGTTGACTAAATAACCATCAAGAAAAATTTGATCATTGTAGAGAGGTCCTCTTTTCAAGGATGCAAAAGGACCCAAGCTCACCTCATTGGATGAACAATTTTTATGCGAGTTTGAAATCTTATCGTTTTGAGTTTTCATATTCTCCCCTTTGGTGTGAATGTACCCTAAACCCAATTCAAGTTTTTCGGAGCATATGAAATCAGGAGTACGTTCGAAGGGCAAGCTATGCTGACCCTAAACCCTACCAAGTGGCCCGTACATTTTGTGCGACCATGAGAACCACGGTGGGTCATCTGACAAGGACCCCCACCAAGGGACAACTGAAGCGTGTCTGGGCACTTGCTAGCTCAGCTTGTTTTTAAGTTAGACTCTTGTCATTGCTTGTTTTTAAGTTAAGCAGTGCAAAGTCTCCTCCTCCCAGATTTGGGTGTCACATGCTTTTGATCTCTGTTTCTCACATTCACAAAAGGCACACTAATTAATCAATGGCCGGTCTTCGAGCTTCAAACAGTTTTCAGTTCACATATCTTACATGTTTTTTGTTGTTTTTGTTTTGTTTTTTTGTTTTTTTCACAAGTAAAAGGAAAGGAAACTTTACTGCAAGACATGTTAACCGTGTATGATAAGGATGTTGGTGTGGACCATAATGGTGTGATGGATGACTTCACTGTTAACTGTAGAAAAAGAGAATGCACGTATTGGTCCAGCAATCAGAAAATTTTGGTATCTGACTACATTGGTCACGGGGGCCGTGTCCTTAACTTACAGGGTTAACTTAGACTGAGTTCATTTGGTAGTTTGTTTTCAATTCAGAATCAAATTACACAATGGGCGAAATTGTATGCTTCCACACGTCTTTACTGTTGGCTGCTGGTTTCAGCTTTCAGTTAGATGAAAGGGCATCACCCAAAAAGAAAAAGGAAATGGAAGTGGGAATGGAAAAAGGAAAAAGAAAAGATGAAAGAGAGGGGGAAAGAAAAAAAGGATACTCTGTATTCACGAGTCAATGGAGCATTTTGTGGTGGTCTGAGTTTACAACCTGTTCATCTGAAACAGAGAAGGAAAGATGCTCAGAGATGGTCGGCATATCCCTCTCTAATTGCACACTCTATAATTGCACACTCTATAATTGCACATTCCTTATATGGCCCAGGATTGCATCTCTTTGTAGTGTGCCTGGCTTGTGCCATTTTCATAGTCAAAATAAAAGTAAAAGTATTTTTTTCATTTTTTAACTCATAAAAACTTTGAAATTCTATAACTTTCACATTATATGTCTAAATGTCACAAAACAAAGCTAGTGCACCCTTTCTCATTGAGGGCTTTGTGATGATACCAAAAATGCGATCAAGAGACGCATGGTGCCAAAACAAACAACTTTACTTAAGGTCTGGAATGTTGTATTCATATAAATTTGAGACCTAATTTGAAGGATGACCACATCTTGTTCTAATGGCACAACCTACAAATTTTTTCATTCATGGTCTTTCAAGATCCCCTTGCATGGAAAGGTATCATTGAGAGTTAGTAAGACAAACTTGATATTTTTCATGTAGTAGAGTATATATCCAAATTATAACTTTATTTATCCAAAATTAAAAACATTTAAATGAAATTTAGAAATGGTTGTGATAAACATCATAGTGTAATTGGTATACTCCTTGAACTCATACTAAGAAAATTCAACATAAAAGTTTGAAAAGTGATGTATTTTAAGCTTTTGAGATTCTATCTTTGAAGTGCTACAAAAAATATAATTTTTAAAATTTTTAAATAAAAAGTACAATATTGGAATTACATTTTCTTAATCAAATTCCAAGACATTTGAAATCACAAACTATATGAAATTTATGTTTGGCCCTAAAACTATGCGCCTTAGGTAGAGTTGCCCTTTGAAGATTAAGGTAGGTACATGTGAAATTATGCATTTTTCAATTCTATCCCCTTTTCATAGATACATAACATGCCGATCTATATATCTTAGAGAAAATGTAGATGGGGAGTACGATTGGGAAAGAAATGATTTTTATTATATGAACCTAAGGTAGGGACATCTAAAAGTACACCCTTTTTCTAACTATGCCAAATTGTTATTATTAGATTGATCTAATTTCCATATTTTCTTCTTGGCAAATGAAAGGAGTTTCTAATGTATAAAAGAATACAACATCTAAGATTTCATATGCAAAAGTTACAAAGGGTTAAAGTTTTTTTTGTTAGATGTTCTAAAATTGTTTTCCCAACATAGGTACATATTGATTTTGGAGATGTATATAGTGATGAAAAGTGAGTTTTAGATAGGGTGTGATTTTAGGTGTACATGACTACATTAATCCCTAACTACTTTAGTAACTATATATGGTTGCTTCAAAATTTGAACTCATTTGTGTGTATGCAATTAAACTCTTGTGACCATTATAAAAGATTTTACAAGTAGTATCAAAGTTTAACTATTGGAAATTTCTATTTTTCATTGAAAAAAGTAAATATTTGATTTTTGAGAGGTCCTCAAAGGCATATATGTATCATTAGTGGAAGAGTAAAGCTTGTCAATTTTACTTGATTTGAGATGTAATAAATTGTACTTATCCATTAAGTACAAATGGTCTCAATGGAAAGTGTAAAGTATTTTTACAATTTTTCAACATTTAAAATTTAAACAAGCAAGTGTTGATTTGGAGTTATTTGCAATTTCACATTCCAAACTTGTATGCACACTAATAAACATGCTCTCTAAACATCTATATGGTTAAGATTTTGAAAAAAAAATAATTAATTTTGCTTCATTGCCTCAATAATTTTAAGCCCATGTTCCTTTGTCTTAAGAAAACCACACTTCGAAAGATTTAGGCATTTAAAGTAGTTTGCTCTAAAAGTGACTATACTCTAAAAACAATCATGACACAAAGATACATTTTGCTTTCTTCAATGTACCAACAATGTACATTTCAAGAGGTGGTCACTTTTAGAGACTATTATGTTTCAACTTCAAACATTCATAACTAGTTCCACTAAGGTTCAAAAAATATGACTTGGATTAGATGCCAATTCCATTTGCTAGTTTTGTTTTGTTTTTTTCCAAAAGACAAGCAGCTCTTAATGGTCACTTTTAGAGCACACCACCTTTAGATCAACCGAGTCTCCGTAGTGCATTGTGGATAATGCTCTTGAGTTTGGATTTTTTTTCTTGAAACTTAAGTTTGGATTTGATGATGTAAATTATTCCAGCCAATAGGTAAGTTTAACCTTGGAATTGCTCATTTTGAGAATGATGTGTTGGAGATGCACTAATGTACAAGTACCTCAAAGTGTCCTTATATCTATTGGTGTTCTTTTCTAGGAAGGATAGTCATTTTAGAACATAAATGTAAACATACCAAACAAAGCTTATTAATTGTTGACTGACATGCTAAACCATATATGATTCATCTAGATTTACATTTTAGAACAACTCCCCTTCCTAAAAATGGATGCCATTGGATACATGGACACCATCGGGTGCATCTAGTTTATATAAACTAACATAACAACTCAAAGCTTTCAAGCCTCCATCATCCACAATCAAATTGAGCTCAATCCCTAAAGGTCAAAGACTATGTTTTCACCAAAAACACTCCCAAACTGCCATTTCTGATACAAGCATCAAATTTTAGATGAAAAACATTTTTGGACACATATAACTATAGGATCTTGTAGTAAACTATTTTGAAAAGACGTGGAAATTTATTTCGAATTTTTCACTGTGTAGATTGCAAGATATTAATGTTTGAAGTGACAAAAACCATTTTTTTGACCCTATGAAAATATGGGCAGTTGCACTTCACAAGGGGATATTTGTATGAAAAAATGTCCAAAATGATGGTTACTCTTTAGATTCATTCTTCAAGGCAAGTTGGCTACATGTTAAAAAAAATTTAGAACATTTGGAATTGCACAACATATAGGAAAAAAATAGTAAATAGAAAGAAGTATAAAGTGATTCAAAACACTAAATTGTTAATAATTTAATTATGGAATTGAAAAATTCCAATCCCAACAGTAGTAATGTAGTAATAAACAATCTATATTAAATTTTTTTATTTAAATTTTTTAAAATTAAAAATAGAGTTAAATAAAAGACTCCAAAGTTTATTTTTGAGTAGGGAATCCATGATTGCCCACAAACTAGAACACCTCATAACTTTCATCTCATAAATCAAAATGGAATGATTCAAAACTTTTCACATATATATAGAAATCTAGAAAATCAATTTCAAATTTTATATTTTCGAAAAAAGTGATTTTTTAAGAAATTTTTGGGCTGCTCACCAAGCATTGAAAATTACGTATCATGCAATAACTTTTGAATCGTGTAGTCAAACGTTATGAAAATTGTTGGGTCTTAAAGCTACTCCTCGGGCACATATTATGTGAAAATTTCAACAAAAACAAACTAAAAGCTCCATTCGTAGTGAGCTGCCCCAAATCACTATGTTGCCAAAAAAAAACCCCACAATTTGGACCTTTAGGGGATAAAGTTGCAGTAAGTTATTACTTGTATTTCAACAATTCCCTTCCTTCAAGGCTGCACTACGCACTTCCACCTGAGCTGAAGGCTCGTTTGTGGAAGCCCCCCCCCCCCAACCCCCATCCTTGCCTCCCCGGTGCCCTCACATGAGCGAGCCTCTCTTGTGTCAGGGTTGCTTTTTAATTTCTCCCATGTCATGTATGTACATTCCTCCTCCTCTCTCTTTTTCCCCCAACGCCATCCACTGGAGTAGTGGAGTACGGGTACCCCGGCCATGTCTCTTTTATTGCTCACTGCTATCTCTGACAGACATGGATGGACTACTGGCTCCACAGTCCTCAGTCCCCAGCTGCTGCAGCAGCAGGGACACAGGGTTGCAGGCCAGGGCGCGTGCTTCTCCCTCCGTTCCGTTTGCATTATTTGCTTGTGGATGGACCGTCTGTAAGGTGAACAAACCTGTGATGGGAAAGGGAAAGGGAGGACCGAGGTCCTTATTAAAGCGAGAGCTCCAAAAGCGGTCTTTAGGTGCAGAGGGAGGGACATGTGGGTTGCCTTTCTTTCTCTTCAGTGGCTCGAGTATCTTACCGCGGACTCAGCTGTAATGGTCAATGGATCAATGGTGCTTGGACGTTTGTTGCAGAGCCTTATGTTATGTGATTCCAACTTCTACATTCGTAGCTACTTCATTCCCATGGAGGTTGAAAAAAACGATGTTTTTTTTTTCTTTTTTCCCCAGAGTCTTATGTGGTTCCAACTTCAAAATTGGTAGCTAATTTCCATGAAGGGCAAAGAAATATGAAATGATATGATGTGGCAGATGACAATTCCATTTCACTTTCAAGGAAAAAAATATTGAAAATATTTGAAGAGGTCCCCCTCCCCTCCCCTCCCCTTGAAGTGATCTTCACACAAGCAATGGAGCTTATTTCTTTTTGTGCATGGGTATGAATGAAACTTGGAAAAAAATATGGGTGGAACTTTACTTGTTAACTCAAAAGTGTGTAAATTCTCCTTGTATAGGTAGTTCCAAATTAGATGAACGGCAATACCATTCCCAAGATATTGTAGCGTTTTTATTAACAAATTCCATCCATTTGGTCAATTTCCAAGATCAGTGAGGGAGTATCCCAAAGTCTCTTTTATTGCTCACTGTCTGACAAACCTACATAATGACCTCTTGCAGGGAGCCACAGCCCCTGCAGCCTTTTCCTCCCCCTTCCCATTGCATTATTCGGCTAGTAATAGTTTAAACCACTCAGCAGGGTTTAAGCTAGGACCCCTCCATCCCCCCTCCTCCCCCAAGAACAACCGTTAACGCTCAGATAGTAGATCTGAAATAGAGAGACACCTACACGCACACACGGAGACAGAGAGACGGAGCCAAAGATCATGTAAAATACGAACTTAAACCAGAACTATCTTTAGATTAAAAGGAAAAATGTCGAAAGCATGTCTAGATTTCCCAGAATCCAAGAAGTAGGTGTGATCCTGTGCGGCTAGTGCCTGTAATCCCATTAATGGCCAACAGCAGTATAGTTTGCAAGCTCTTCCTAAAAGCTCTGCAAGCTTCAGAGCTCGCATTCAATGCGCCCCTTGAATCCCTTCTATCACGCTGCCGGCCGCTTACGATAGACGTCCTGATAAACGCCTTCTATTGAACTCTTGGACTCCACCGCTTTCGATTGATGGAATGATGAAGCAGATTGACCACGATTTCAGTTAGTTTTCTTCTGTCTGAGGGACTGAAGGGTCACAACTTCAGTTCACATACAGTCAGAAACTGAAATCAACTGAAATGATGAGAGGTTGTTGGTCATTAAGAGTTGAAGGTGCAGAAGAATCGGTGGTAATGTATGGTGGAGTGTCTTCATGACGACGATTCGTAGCTTTCGTGGTCAAGATTGAGAGTGGCTGTAGGTTTGGGGAGAGAAGGAGAATAGGAGATGTGAGCAAGAGAGAGTGGGAGCGTCGTTTTCGATTGAGTTGGGGGCACATTTGTTGTCTCGTTCAGCTCTAGGGAGGGGGAGTTTTCTTGTCGCGGTTTTGATCACAGGTATGAAAGACTTCGTTCATATCTGTGTTTCTTTGGTTTCTTTGGGCGTTTCTTAGGCTTACGTGTGATCATTTGCTGTGTTGGGATAGAAACCCAGAGATTGAAGGTGCGGGCTCTTGGGTGTGTTTGGGATGTAGGATTTATATGAGGTTTTGCTTTGCAGATACAAGTCCGTGGAGTCTCTCTTGATTAGAAGTCATCGAGGATTGTCTCTGAGAGCTCACGAGCTCGCAGAAAGCAAGCAAGAAAGGCTCGGAGGAGGGTTGTGTATTCTGCACCGGGTTATCATGCTTGGTTTTCAATCGTGCCGTGGCCGCTGCAGCTGGCCTGCAGTGACATTCTCTTCGGAGAAACTTGACGCGACGCAAGCAGCCACAAAATTCATACGATTTTAGGATTCATAGACCCAAACCTAAAGCAGCAAGAACGCTGAAGCCTAGAATAAGTGCCATTGAATTTTGGAGCCGATTGTTTCTTTCAAACAATCTTCTCGTTCTTGCAAGAATCATCTCCGTCGTTACGGTCACCATTCGGGTAATGTGAAATTGAGGGTACTGAGGGACACAATTAGCCGTTAGAGAAACAGAGGAATAAAATGGTTTACCATCGTTGCTTCGTGGTGGTGCTGGTGATCGCATCTTGGGCTCTGTTAGCTGAGAGCGTGATGATTCCAACAAGACCGAAGAGCTTCATCGTCTCCATGGCTAAAGACGCCCAGCCTGCCGTCTTCACAACCAGCCATGGATGGTTCTCTTCCGTGCTGCAAACTGCGAAGATGCAAGCGCTCGGGGGGCTTTCGTACGCGCAAACGGAGATTGAAGCTTCCCAAGCTGCGCCGCTTCACTTGTACTCGAACGTCTTCCATGGATTCTCGGCGACGTTGACGGAGGAGCAAGTACGTGTCATGGAGACCATGCCGGGGGTGAATGGGCTCATTCCTGATGGGAAGAAGGAGCTCCATACTACGCATACGCCGGACTTTCTTGGGTTGAACGCTTCCAGAGGCTTGTGGCCTACGAGCAAATTTGGGGAGGATGTGATTATTGCGGTGCTGGACACTGGTATTTGGCCGGAAAGCTTGAGTTTCTTGGACCATAATGTCGGATCTGTCCCCAGGAGGTGGAAAGGGGCGTGTGAGATTGATACCGGGTTTAATGGCAGCGCGTGTAACCGCAAGCTCATCGGCGCCAGGTTGGGATCTATCCGTTGCCTGAAATCAAAGAAATTGCATGACTCTGTATTTGAAAATGTCACGAGTGATGTTGGAGATTCGGGCAGCTTAGATGTAGCTTTCTAGACTACATTCGTGAAGTGTAATGGCTCCTTTGTAATTGCACCTTTTGGTGTATTCATTACAAACTGTAACAATGCTCTCGTTGTACATCTAAAAATAAGAGCAAGCACAGCGAGAGCACGGTTGCAGTTTGTAACGAATACACCAAAAGGTGCAATTACAAAGGAGCCATTACACTTCACGAATGTAGTCTAGAAAGCTACATCTAAGCTGCCCGGACCTCAAACATCACTTGTGACATTTGTTATCGTGAATTTTGTTTTAGAATGGACTGTAATTCCATTGCTTGAGATCGAAAATTTACATGTAAAAAGTGTGTTCCGCATGCAGGTCGTTCTCGAAAGGCTACGAGGCCATGACGGGCCCCATAAACGAGACGCTGGAGCCGCGCTCCCCGCGTGATACAGACGGCCACGGCACGCACACCGCGTCCACAGCCGCGGGGCATTACGTGTACAAGGCGAGCTTATTGGGCTATGCTGAAGGTACAGCACGAGGAATGGCACCCCGAGCACGCATTGCGGCCTACAAGGTGATTTTTCACAAGTACCTCCAAATGGACATATCGCGCCGGTGTTGTATTCATTCAACGAATACCAGTTTTATCTCACCAGTTTTCATATTAACCTCAGACCTCTCCGTATGATCTCGAAAATGACATTCTGGAATATGAATCCTGCACATTTATTATTCCATCAGTAGCACACTTGTAGCACATTCACAGTGATAAAGATAAGATTAAAGAGGTTTGAATGTGCTGCTGTTTCTACGTCCTCAAATTATGCATTGTCTTTTTCAGTAGAGGCTTTTGGAAGAGTGACGTGCAAAACTTTGTGTGAGATTAGGTGTGCTGGACACAAGGGTGCTTCGACTCCGACATCCTGGCGGCGTTCGACCAAGCGGTGGCAGATGGCGTGGACGTCATTTCCTTATCGGTTGGTGGGGGAGTCGTCCCTTACTACCTCGACAGCATTGCCATCGGTGCCTTCGGAGCCATGAAGAAGGGCATCTTCGTTGCGTGCTCAGCTGGAAACTCAGGGCCAGGACCGATCACCGTGGCGAATGTTGCACCTTGGATCACCACTGTGGGCGCGTCGACTTTGGACCGAGACTTCCCAGCGAATGTCGTGCTGGATAACGGCGTTGCCATCAAGGGTGTCTCACTCTACAGCGGCGCGGGCCTAGGCAAAGTTGCGTATCCTCTCATCTACGCTGAGGACGCAGGTAATATGTAGTCTTTATGTTAGCAAAATTACTACTCCCTTCAATTTTCAATAGACATTCCATTTTGTAGATTTTTCAATAACATTCAACCAACGTACGTACGATACTTGGTATTCATTATTACTTTTGGGGGGGTAGCAACTGCTACATTTTTGGCTAATGGCCCCCCGTACAAGCTCCTTTAAGGGTAGGAAGTTTTAGAACGGGAAAACTGTAGATATGCTTGACATTTCAAAACGGAACATATCTTACAAATACCTTTAGCCTCAAGTACAGTGAACGATCGAAATGAAATGTAAAAAGCTCTTAGAATTGTGCATAACATTCTTGAACTGGAAGGCAAAGTGTTCCAACAGTGATTGCATTCAGCAGTTAGGAATACATGTTTGACTGAGGTACATTTCTCTTCATGGAATTAGCCACTTGAGAATGTTCTCTTCTAGCCATTTGTCTAAAATTTGGGCAAAAATTTGCAGGATTGAAAGGAAACGCGACGGACACGTACAGCTCCAGCTTGTGTCTACCCGGCTCCCTTGACCCTGCGCTCGTGAAGGGCAAGATTGTCCTCTGTGACCGCGGCAACAACCCCCGCGTAGCCAAAGGCGGTGTGGTCCAAGCTGCTGGAGGTGTGGGCATGATCCTCGCCAACACCGCCACCGACGGTGAAGGTCTGATCGCCGACAGTCACGTCCTCCCCGCCACCGCCGTGGGCGCTAAAGAAGGAGAGCTTATCAAAGCCCACATCCGCTCTTCCAAATCCGCCACAGCTTCAGTCACATTCCAAGGCACGCAGTTCAACACGCGTGCCACTCCAGTTGTGGCTTCATTTTCATCACGAGGACCAAACTCCGAAACACCCGAGATCCTGAAACCAGATATATTAGGGCCTGGGGTGAACATTCTTGCAGCTTGGACTGGCGACATGGGACCAACAGGTTTACCTCTTGACAACAGGAGAGTAAGGTTCAACATCATTTCTGGGACTTCCATGTCATGTCCTCACGTGAGCGGATTGGGAGCTTTAGTCAAAGATGCACATCCAACATGGAGCCCCGCAGCAATCAAGTCTGCGTTGATGACAACGGCTTCCATCTTTGACGATACTGAGAATGTCATGTTGGATGAAGCGACTGGCAACATCTCCTCGCCATTTGATTTCGGGGCTGGACATGTGCGGCCTGACCGTGCTCTGGATCCGGGGCTGGTTTATGACCTCAATGCTCAAGACTATGTAAACTTCCTCTGTGGGTTGAATTACACCGACAAGATTATTCAACTTGTTACTCATGATATGAGCACTTGCCCTTCTGAGACTCTGAAGCCGCAGGATTTGAATTATCCCACAGTCTCGGTTATCTTTGATCAGAGTGTTGCTAGCAAGGTGCTGGCGACGACGGTGACGAGGACGGTGACGAATGTAGGACCTGCGAAGTCGGTTTATACGGCTGATGTTGTGGCGCCACGTGGTGTGACGATCACAGTGCAGCCGGCGGTGTTGAGGTTTAATGCTGTGAATGAGAAGCAGACGTTTACTGTGCATGTGGCCACTTCACCGGCAAACTTGATTTCTGGTGAGTCGGAGACCGTGTTTGGGTTTCTGACTTGGTCTGATAAGACGCGTTTGGTGCAGAGTCCAATTGCTGTTACAAGAGCCTTGGATATATAATCTAGAGTCTGACATTCCTTGTTCATCTGTTGTATTTCTTTTCCACCTCCGGAATCCGTTTCCTTTACTGCTGGCCTGCACTTAAGTAGACCACTGGTGTTAAAAGGATCATCCAATTTGTAGCACTAGAATGCTCTAGCTAGATGTATGGTGATCAGCAGGGAAAGATTTGGAGGTTATAAGAAATCATCAACACTGGTATGCACTTTCCTTTAATAGGTAGTTGCATCCAGAGTTGAGGATGCTGTCTGGTCTGGACATTGCCAATTAATGCAGATGTCCTGATTTGTATCAACCTTTTATACTTGCCAACTCCTAAGTAACCTCTGATTCAATCGGTCACAGGTTTGCTGTACTGTACTACCGAGTCTTGTTGAGAAAGATTGTTTCTTTCAACCTTTGAGTGGTAAAGTAGAGTCTCCATTAACCATACAGGTGAACTTTGATCTATATGTGTAAAACACTTAATCTATTGACATTTAGTTTTCTGCGATTGATTTTGAGCTTGACACAGAATAAATGTGCAAAATTTTAGATGACACAAGTTTCTAGATTCTTGTATAAGTTAAGGCTCAAAGTTCACCTGTATATGGTAAGTGAACCTCTCCCTTGCTGTATGCGGTTGTAGACTTTACATTAGTATTGTTCACCTTGACCTGATATACACCGCAGTATTGTTCAGCTTGATCAAAATATAGGACAGAAGGGTTATATTCAAGTATTAAATGCAGAAGTCTGTTAGAATCTCTGGGCTCGTCAGTTCGTGTTTCGGTCTTCAATTCGCAGCTGTGAGATGTTATTACAATGCGATGCTTGACACTAACTTACAGGATGACCGAATAACTTATTGTCATCCACGAGTTTTTGTTTTTGTTTTTGTTTGCGTTTGGCACAAATTGAAGTGTTTCAATTGCAAGGAGAAGCCCGTCATCCCTGAGTTCGAATGCTTCAACAAATAATGCATTAGAGGTAAGTTTTCTTGTCACCGCTCTCATTAATAGCCGCTCAGGTAACTGATCGATGTCAAGGTGCTTCATGAGTGATGGTCCTTCACTCCAAGAAGCCCATGCTCTGTCTTCAGTCATTCTTTCCTTGTGAATGGGGCGCACTGTACTGTACTGTACCTTGTCCTGAAGGAAGTTGGCAGCCAATTATAGACCTCCCATTGCTGCGCTCAGTGAGGTAGCTGACTTCTGGAAGTACGTTGCTGTGTACAGTACAGTCATCGGAAGAATGTCTTGGAAAGGTGGGTTTTTTTCTTTTGTTGGGCAGTGCAGAAAGTAATCTCTACATGAGGGATGAAGCTATTTGAAATTTGTTCATGGATATGGATGAAACGTGCAAAAATGTGGATGAAATGTTAATATTTACTACTGTGATTCGGAAGAGTTTAAATTCTTCCGATCGTCCAAAAGATGAGCCACAATAACCATCCTCGAGATTTTGTAGCATTCAAGTAATTGAGAAGGGTGGGAATTTATTCCAAAATGATATTGATTTGAGCAAATTTTCACTCAATTTAACCCCTAAAGTTTCGAGGTACTTTTTTTCATCAAAAAACTCTCATAATTGCCATTTCTACTGCAAAGAGCAAAAAAATTTACAAATTGCTTCATTTTGCATATCTAATCATAAGATCTTGCACTACATTAGTATGAGAATGTAGGGAAGAAATTTCATGAAATTTCACCACATAAATTTTTACATATTTGGATTTAATCCCTAAAGGTTGGTGAGTGTTTTGGAAGAGGGAAAGCCCAAAATTGCCAATTCTTGATGCATTGTCTGAAATGAAAAATTATAACTATTTTTTTGAATTCCAACCCTATAGAAGTGTATCAAACAAATATTGCAATGTGGATTAAATTTTGGCCTATTTGACTACATGGTTTGGAAGATTATAATGTTTGAAGTGAGAAACAGTAGATAATATTTTAGGCTTGAATAAGATTGCAAGTACTAGGATAATGGGGAATAGTAGTAAAAAAATCCACCTCCACCCCCACCCCCACCCCAAAATTCAATGAATTGTAAGGCCTTGATTGCAAGGACAATTTAATGACATGATAAAACATTAATTTTATATTTTTCTAAATGGAAGAAAAACTTTATTTACTAATGATTGAAAAATTTGCAACATAAAAAATATGATGTAGTCGAGAGACTGGCATATTAGATAATATTTTTAAAATTTTTAATGCCTTTATTATTATTTCATATTATGACTAGAAGTGTGTTGGTTCTTAGCTTAGGGAACATGCCTAGGATGGCCCTCTTGTAGCCTCAAATCTTGTCTAATGAAATAAATTCTTTTCATTCTTGCAAAATAAAGTTAGTAGACTTTGAGCCCTTGTGGTGTAAAGTTTTTGCTCTACACAAAAACATGGATTTTAACCATTCATAAGTATATAATGTTGGTTTCATTTATGAAAATTTTAGAAGCAAATATGAAATTAATATCATTTTTTAAGAAATTATTGCTCAAATAATCATGGTCTTAAAACCTTCTTAGAATATTGATCTTTGAAGACATACCTTTCATGATAGACCAACTAAGTTGTTTCTTTATACAAACATAAAGTATTTCACTTTTAATCAAAAAAAATTCAATTTTGGCAAATTATTTTCATTCATTTTTGTTATTCTACATATTACTTGATTAAGAAATATTGCAAAAGATATGTTAAAATTGGATTGAGCAAATATGTAGCCATATTATCGATGCATACAATTCTTTTTGTAATTTTTGAAATCACACTATATAGTAGAAATTGATTTTAAAGTATTAATCTTCATTTATAATTTGGTCTTTGTAAATTCTTCACCATTATTTTTCAATCAATTATTACAAAAGAAATGTAGAAAAAAATTCAATAATTAACCAAAACTAGAATTTGGATTTTTGAAAGTAAAATTTAGTATGCTGATTTAGATTACATAAAATAATAGATTTATTAAGTGAATTTTGAAAGATGTTATTCCAAACTCCAACTAGGTGTTACAAAATATTCCTCTAAATAATGTATAATCTTTGGAACCAAAAATATGGCTTTCATTGCAAACAATCATTTGTATTTCAAGAAACTTAACGAAATTTGTAATATTCTCATTCAATGTCATTTTCAAATTGTATGTAAACCAATTGGGTATGCAATTACTCAACTTTATTCTAATCAAACTAGAACCTTTCTAAAAAAGAACTAAACATTGTCTTCTAAGTTTTAACCCATAAAGGTTTTTGACTATGTTCTCACCAAAAAGGCTTCCAAATTGGCATTTCTGGTATATGTACCAAATTTTAGAAAAAGAAGAAGATTTTTTTATACATATGATCATAGGATCTTGTGTACGCTTATTTGAGAAGGTGTGCAAAAATTTCAGAAATTTCCACTATCTACCTACAAGATATTAACGTTTGAATTTACAAAAATCCTTTTTTGCCCTTGCCAAAAACCGTATAGCTACACTTCACAAGGTTACATTTGTATGATAAAATGCCCCAAATGGTAGGGCTTCTTTGGATTCTTTCTTCAAGGCAAATTGGCTACATGCTTGAAAATTTTCAAATCATTTGGAATTATACAACATATTGAAAAAAAATAATAAATAGAAAGAAGTAGAGAATGATATAAAATACTAAATTGTTAAGAAATTAATTATGAATTGAAAAATGCCAATCCCAATGTTTATATTTTGCAATATACAACCAATTTTTATTTTTTTTCAAAAATATTGAAAATTGAGTTAAATAAAGGACTTTAAAGTTTATCTTGGAGTAAGGATTCCATAACTACCTACAAACTAAAACTCCTCAAAACTTTTATCTCATTAATCAAAAGGAAATGATTCAAAGTCTCACACGCATGCAATCTAGAAAACCAATTTTCAGTTTTTATTTTTGAAAAAAATGATTTTTAAAGAAATTTTCTAAGCTACCCAAGTTGCTTGCAATTCATTGAAAATTACATATCATACAAAAACTTTTTAACCATGTAGTCAAAAGTTATGAAATTTCTTAGGCCTTAAAAGCTACTCTTTAGGCATATATTGTGTGAAAATTTCAAAGAAAATAAAAATTCCATTAATAGTAAGTTGTCTAAAACTTCTATATTGCCAAAAAAATGCCATTTGGTCCTTTAGAGATTAAAGCCTTAAGGATCTTGGATTCAAATTTCAAATAAAGAATGAAAGCAAGCTTGTTCAAAATACACAAAGTCTTGTTGTTTTCATTCATCTAAATGTTTGTAGATCCATGCATGTGTCAATTTTTTTACATTTGTTTGGTATAGATTTTAGAATTTTTCTTTATGAGTATTCTACAATTCAAGCCTTCAAGGACTATATGTATGGTTGACCTCAAAAACTACCTTTTTCAATTAAAAAAAGTGACCATTGAAAAATGACTTGATAATAAGTAAGTAAAAAAAATATCTTGAAAAATATCATAATTAAAACTTAATAATTTGAAATAAATAATAATAATATTATGAAATTTTAAATATTCAATACATAAGCAATTTTAAAAGCAATTTTCATTTCCAAGTTTTATTGAAAATTACTAGGAAGATTTCAACATATAAGAAGAAGGTGGGGTTTAATCACATGCATATGATCTATGAATTATATTTCACAACTTCAGTTTGAAATTCATCATTTAATTATTCTTCAAAGTTTGTTGCATTTTATTATTCATCTTTACAATGATTGCCAATGAGACCTTGGTTGAGACTAGTTGCCAATGCAATTTCCTTAAATTTTGGACCATAAGTCAATTGTTACTCTAGCAAATTGACAAGTACAAAGAAGCCAAGAGGACACAATGGACAAAGAAGTTCCATCACAAGAAGGCAACATGGCAAAAAATTTCATTTAAATTTCTTCTTACAAAAGAAATTTATAATTGTATTGTATAGAGCAACTTTATTTCTATTTCACCTCCTTAAAAGGTTTTCATTTTCCTTTGGTGGATGTTGTGAGTGGACATACCTAACATCATCCATGTACCTACATATTTTGTACATGATATTGCCAAAAGATGTCCAAGTCGGCAACCGATCATTGGGTTGAACATGACCAAGTGTAGCCATTTTAAGAGGCTAACATGAGGATAATTCATCTTGGACCTTGTAGAATTATTATTTTCACAACAACAATGTGGTGGATTTGAATAACTAAATGAAATTTAAATGAAATGCTTTAAATGCTCCATGCTGAAGACAACAAATTCCTCACAGAAGAACAAACTCTCATCATTGAGCTTACATCAACAACCACCTTTGTAAGATTTTGACAAAATTCTAAAAAACAACAAAAACAAGATATCAGATATGATACAAGGATTCCTATCTAAATTTTTACACATTATAATATTTCTTTGGTGCATGACATTTTGGGGTATTTAAAATGTACATGTTATTACAAAAAAAAATGAACTATATTGTAGACAAAGAAAAAATGTATTTTGTTTTTATTCTCTTCAACCCCATTCCTTACCTTCTAAAAATTAATGGCAAAATTTTACTAATAGAAATATAGTTCTCATAGACTAAAGAACTAATTCACAAGAAGACCCACATGATAAATTTGACTACTGTAACCATTTTCCTACTCTATGTTGACCATATTTCTACTAGTAGCACAAAACAACTTCACCATTTTCAAAAAAAGTAAAAAAAGTTGGAAAAAATTTGAAACAAGAAGACCAAATTACAACAATATTACAAAGGAACTTCAAATTCTATGCATTCAATCTACACAACCATTAAAATATACAAGATTGATTGCAAGAAACTCTTGTACATTAGATTGTATTTTGATGTCATACTTGGAGTACCATACTTGGAGTAATTATTATTTTCAATTAAGAAGAATGAGAAAGATTAATTAGATTTTAAAAAATCATGTACTCCCCAAATTTTGAGCCTAAAAAATATTCTTTAAAAATTATGTACCAAAAAATTCAAGAAAATATATTTTTTCACATTTTTATTTTTAGAAAATAAAAATAAAAAATAAATCATTTTTATAACATGAAGGTGCATCTAATCAACTATTTGCACCTAGAGAGAATATAATTCTAAAATCCTTATGTTGATACACAACAAACACATTTTGAATACATGTGTAAGATGGAGATATATGAACTTTAGAAAATCATGTGTTCAATTATGTAATCTTCATTAATAACTTTAGATTCTAGTTTTGAACTTCAAATCTATTTTTTTGGCAAAAAAAAATACTTCAAATCCTCCAATTTTCCAAATGGTAAGGGTGATATCTAATTGGAGGCTATTTTGGAATAATAATTTGTTTTTGATAAATATAGAAATTTCTTATAAGATGTAGAATATTATTATGCATTTTAAGTATGAATCTCAAATCCTTTAGAGGTATAATGCAAAAAATATTATAAGAGAATATTTCTCCTATGTCATATGAAAAGAAATAATACAAATTTTTCTATAAATAATCACCAATGAAATCAAATGGTATAGAACAAAAGAAGAAGTAACTCTTGAATGTTAAGATCATTATGCAACATGTACAAAACTACAAAACCAATGTCATGAACATGTACAACAATTTACACACTTCTCATTGCCACAAATTTCCACTAATCATAGTTACTATGAACCTCTAAATGACGAAGTAGGATTTCTGAGGAAAAATTGTCAAGAACTACTATTTTAGGGTACATTAAATGAAAATGATATTTGAACCTTTTTCTTAACCTCAACCATAGTAAATTATTTAAATCCATTGTAATCATGCGTGGAAAACATTTTAGTCCATTTGACCACATTGATTGCAAGACTATAATGTTTGAAGTTTGAGAACAATATTTTTTTGTCCTTGCGTGATAGAATTAGAAAACTTCAAGTCCTCATGAAGTAAGATTTTTGTTCTACTTGAAGTTGAAAAATAGATCATTCAAAAGTAGATCTTTCAGATAAATCAAGCAATATACAATCTATTTTTTTGACAAAATCTTGTGCAATAAGGAAAAAAATTCATGAATTCAAAAAATAAAAATATATATCACCCTATCTTTTTTTATGTATCAAAAAGATGTAAGCAAATTTGGCTTGGCCCACCTCGTTGAGCTCGAAAATACTCCACCATCAAATGGAGAATGGAAAAAATGAAAGTACCTAATTTGAGGTCAATTTTTTTTTAAAATCAATTAGAACCATTGGATTCCTATTGGAGTAAATAAAAACCTTTCCAAATGCCATCAATCTCTTAAGAAAACCAAAGCCATTGATGTCTGCCAAATACAATTTTGACTATTCAAATATGGGTATAGAATATATAAGGAAACGATTTCTTCATATGTATGCGGGTACAACATTCAAAATACATATTGAATATATACGTATTTACATAAATTCATATAGATATATCCCATATTAATTGCACATTCCATAGGATTTACAAGAATACAAATGTAGGGTTGAGGTGGGTATATTAGTATAATTCATGATTTCATTTCACAAAGAGATGTGCTCAAATTTTTAGATGTCAAAGTTTTAAAATCAATAGAAAAATTATATGTGTACCCTTTTATAGTTTTCTTAAAAGCTTAACAACCAATGGCTAAATGACATGTGTATCCCACTCATGATTTTATATTTGATTTTTTGAAAAATGAACAATCTATTACATACCAAGAAGATGGACGTATATCTTCTTGGTATATGATTATCTATTATATATAATTATATTTTCCTATCCTTTATATATAAATGAATTTTTTCACTAGACCATTTTTCCATGTAAACAAGCGTTTATGTACATGCCTTGATTTTGCAATTATTCAATGCAAATCATGTATGAAATGCATCAAGATACATAGCCAGTTATGAGTGTTTTATCACTTAAACTGCTCCTAGTCATTGTAGCATGGAATGGGGATATTTTTGGAACAAAAGAGTCTTGCATATTTTCATTGCATTGATGCATTTATGGAGGGATTGATCTAGACAAGATGAAATCCTTTGAAAATAACAATAAATCACCTCCAAAAAATCCATTACTCTAGCCGTTACGGTTTGTCCCCACTTGCCTAAGTCAAAAAGTCTACATTTTTGGAATGTAGATCTTAGTGAGTAATTGTTGTCCACTTTAGTCTATCATTTTTGGGCCTAATAGTCATTCTTTATTCAATAACTTGATTGTAACAAAAATTACATTTTTACAAAACTTAAACAAGTGTGCATCTTATTTGAAATTTTTAATAGCATCCATTACAAAAGGTCTTTGAATACATCTATTGAAATTTCCAAATGGCATTGAATGACCAAATTGTCTTTTAAAAGTTAAATGGCAATGTTTCCTTCAAGTTGAAATGATAAATGAATATGGATTTCAATACAATTTGCAATGCATTATTTGCACAACATAAGAATGAGTTATAAATTTTCAAAGCAATGGTGATTAGTATACCATAAATTGGCACAAAATTATGACTAGTGCATACACTTTGCATATCTTCACTAAGGTAAGACTCTAGATGCCATGTTTTTGGTTAATGATTACTTTCAGCACTTCATCTTATAAGTATAAGTAGAAAGTTTTGTACTAGTGTGAAATTAGTGAGATTCTACATTGAAATTGTAAAATCATACCAAAAATTGTTATAATACATAAATATCTATTAATAATCGCATTTTAGCATCTATGTAGGAATTAAGCTTTAAATATCTACAAAGCCCCATAGGTAGTTGCAATATGGTGTCTTGTATATTTAATAGAGAAGGTGTATGAAATGTGGTAATACATGGTGATTAGATTACTTTGTAATTCTTAGAGGGAACAAATCCATTATTTTAACCTATAAAAATAAAAACAAGTCAAAATGAAACATGCCTCAACCAATATGTCAAATATTGCTTCCTACTACTAACATGAGGATAACCTAGCAAGAAAGAACCTCTATGCCATTGTTCTTTCAAAGCCTACCCAACTTCTCCCCAAATTTGCATTGCACAAACTATTTTTTGTTTCTTGATTATTGCTTATCCTAAAATGTTCGTCTTATTGGAGTTTGTGAGCAAAGCAAAGCATGTCAATTTTGTTTCTTATCTTAACCCCTAAAGGTTTTTGACTATGTTTGCACCAAAAACACTCCAAAACTGCCATTTCTAGTGCAAGTACCAAATTTTTGAAAAAAAACATTTTTGAACACAACCATAGGATCTTGTAATAAACTAGTTTGAAAAGATGTGGTAAAAATTTCAAAAATTTTCACCTTGTCAATTGCAAGATATTAGCGTTTGAATTCACAAAAACCCTTTTTTTTCCCTACAAAAATCTGGGCAGCTGCACTTCACAAGGTCACATTTGCATGAAAAATGTCCAAAATGGTGGTTACTCTTTAGATTTACTCTTCAAAGCAAGTTGTCTAAGTGCTTGAAAATTTTTAGATCATTTGGAATTGTACAACATATAGGAAAAAAATAATAAGTAGAATGAAGTAGAGAATTATTCAAAATACTAAGTTGTTAATAATTTCTATATAGAATTGAAAAATGTCAATACCAATGATTGTAGTGTTTTTATAAACAATGTACACCTAGATTTTGTTTTTTTCAAAAATATTTAAAATTGAGTAAAATAAAGGGCTTCAAAGTTTATTTTGGAGTAGAGATTCCATAACTATCCACAAACTACTACAAACTAAAACTCCTCATAACTTTTGATTCATCCATCTAAATGGAATGATTCAAAACTTTCCATGTAGATATAAATCTAAAGAATCAATTTCAAATTTTAATTTTTGAAAAAAATGATTTTTGAAGGATGTTTTTTTGCTGCCTGGATTGCCCACTAAACATTGAAAATTACATTTCATCCAATAAATTTTTACCCATGTAGTCAAAAGTTATAAAAACTGTTGGGCCTTAAAAATACCCCTCGGGAAAATGTTGTATGAAAAACTCAAAGAAAAAAAATAAAATCTCCATCCATAGTGAACTATCCAAAATCACTATGTTGCCAAAAAATGGGATTCAAGGCTTTAGGGGTTAACTTGGTCTTCTAATTGGGGTTTGGGTATGAAGCAAATCATTTTTAGCATCAAAGTTTAGAAACACGCTTGCATTTTGGATCAAAAGGGATTCTAGATCAAAAGATTAGAATTCAAATGGAACAATTCAATTCTTTTTAAAACTTCAAATTCTTAGACAGTGTGCATCTGAACTCCTTGGCCATATTTTGCTTAGAGCCTTGCATTCAATATTAAAAGAATTTTTAATGTTCATCTTATTCATTTATTGTGACTCCAATATTACCTTAAAATCAAAGCCAATACATGCAACCTTAATTGAGTAGCTTTAGTCTTGACACACCAATGAAGTGGTCATGTCTGAGTTCAAACCCAAGCATTAGACCATGAGGTATAGATAGTTAAAGCCAAATAGAGGCATTAATCCCTTGAGGCCCAAGGTCTTTTGGAGTTTAAAAGCATCATTACTTTTAAAGTGTTGCAAGTCTAATATGGTCACATAGACTGCAAATTATAATGTTTTAGTATTGAAAACACATGCTGAAATTTTCCTACCAATACATTTGGAGGTGAAAACTTTGAACTATAAAGTACTTCAAAACCAGCATACAAATACATTGGTCAAAAAAATATCATTCAATTGATTCACTGTTTCCACAAAATGGCTTTGAAATGTCAAAAAATAGTAAGAAGAGTTGTAACAAAAACCTTTGTAGCTAAACTTCCTACTAAAACGCTTGTCAATCAATCATAACTTCTTGAATTGATATGGAATTTTAACCACACAATCTAGACTAAAATGTGCACCTTTATCAAAAAAATTATTGGAAACAAACACTGAATGAAGAAGAAATAAGCCATTGAAGTTCATTTTAATCCAAAAACTTCTGAATTTTGAACTACTAATTGTTCCCAAACATTCAAAACACCTTAGATTGATATAAAAATTTATTGAAAACATTGGATGAAAGAGGCATAAGCCCCCAAAGTTGTAGTTATCAAAACACAGTGTAGCTATCAAAATGTAGTGTAGTAAATTTAAATTGAACCTATGAACTTTGAATGGCTTTCAAAAAATTATAAAATCTTGGATTGATTTGAAAATTTTACTACACAAATTAGAAGAGAGAGTCCAAAATTCCCAACAAATTTTAATAAAATTGAATTGGACTTTCACACTATGTGAAGATGCTTTTGGTCCCTTGGGTGCTTAGAGATTAAAGATGGAATTCCCCATCTAGGTCATTTTAGTCTTGACACACTAATAAGGTGATCATGAGTTCAAACCAAAACATTAGTCTATAAAGCATAGACTTAGTTAGAACCAAACACGGGTATTAAAAATGATGAAGTGTGGAATTCCTTATTTAGATCCATGAAGCTTAGATAATTTAGTTGAGCCATTCCCAAAGGACCCTTTGTTCTCACCATTCTTTCAAACCAAACCTAACTTAACCTTCTTCTGCTTAAAATCAAGTTCATATCGAAATCCTACCATGACCTCATTTTTGCAAAGGACTGATGGACAGCTATAATCTTCTTCAAAAGATAGAAGATCCTGTTGTGGTTACTAATTAATATCTCCATTACAATCACTTCCAGAAGGTTTTATTTGCGCTACATTCACAAACCCATTGTGGCTCAAAACCTCCTTCATTCAAGATTGACTATTTTGCACCAAATGCACGGCCCAAACGAGACCTCTTACCTTACCTGCATCTGTGATTCATGTTTACATTACATTACATAAGCTTGAGATTCAAGTAGCTGTCAGAATTAGAAACATGCTGGCATCGATACTCCAGTGCTTAATGCGGAGCCGTGTGTAATAAGAATCTGATACTCACAATGCATCCACGCAAAATGCAAAATCCGAGAAGAATTGTCTCACTATATTTCCAGTTAAGTCTTAGTTTGATACAGGCAGCATTCAGGATTGATAAACGCACACAACAAAAAGGAAGGCAGGGATGAGGGGTAGTGAGAAAGCCCCAGTTACGGGGAAGTCTGCAGTGTGCGGATCGTTCATGGTCCAGAAAATTGCAAAGATCTTCAGGAACCTGATCTCCCCAAGTTTTATCGTCAATATCCTAGAGTACTCTTGTTACTGTTTTTAAGAGAGGTCCACGTCTACAGACCTTGTCGTGAACCCTTTACACTCCATACGAACATGGAGGGTGCATCATGGATGCACTGAAAAATATTCACAGTCCATTTCGCATCTAAGTTGCCGCTTCCACAGGCCGCCTGCTTGGTCTACCTATCGGTCCGGCTGGGGAGGCGCCCCTGAACCCCATGGTGATTGTGTCGTTCACACACCAGTGAAAAGGGGGCTCCGCCATATTCCTTTCCTGCCAGAAGCAGCATAGTTTACATATTTTCTGAGTCTCTGCTCTACTTTCCCGTCCCACCAGACCACGAAAGACACCACTTAGTTTTGAGAACTCCAGAGACGACATTGCTACTGATTGCTGATGTTGATGCTGCTGCTGCTGCATCTGAGACATGTGTGCTTGTTGAGCCTGCTGCAGCATCAATTGATTGCTCTGCCCTGTCACCATTCGGGGTACAAAATTGCCAATTGCTCCTCTGGTAGGGGAAGGAGAGCCTCTTGACATGGGGGTTGATGAAAACGTTGAGGAGCGGGAGGTCAGAGGAGTATTGACCTGCATGATGCTATTCCTTGCCACTCCACTAGAACCAGGTCTCACACTCGGACTCTGAGGCATAGAATCGTTAAATCTGTCTTGGAGGAACAACTCTACTAGCGGGCCTTGGAGCAGGTGCTGGGCCTGTTGAGCAGCTCCATGACCGTTCATTCTCTCGGATTGTCGACCAGGATCGGTAGCATCTTCCTGCAATGCCCAAGCTTTGTTCTCCATCTTGCGCCGCTCCTCTACATTCTGAATATGAGGAGACTGAGGACTCTCTCCTTTCCCAGCTGGTGGAAGACTGAAACCCTCAACTCTTTGACTCATCATCCCTCCATTCTGCCATCCTGCACGAGGACTAGCGAAACCGTTCTGTCCCATCCCTTCGCGTCTGAGCAGCGTCCGCTCCACTTTCCCTTCAGATGAGGGCGTGGTAGCTTTTCCATTGGGTGAGCTGTTGCTTATTCTTTGTCCATTCGCATTTGGTGATGGAGTGGTAGGAGGGGTGGAGGACCTCTGTAAATACACAGGTGGGGACGTCGAATGAGGAGAAAAGGGTTCGTCCGTTCCACTACCAGGTTTAGGGCGTTCATCTGACGGCGATACATCTCCTCTCGAGGAATTAGAATCTTCATCATCTGCATTCTCCGCTTCTGCATTGCGCTTCCTAGTGCCTTTCCTTTCCTTCTTCGACTTCTTGATTGACACGAGAAAGTGGCAGTCCTTCTCCCTGCTTGGATTATGCTGGTTCAAAATAATGTTGAAATTCGTGTTCTCGTTAATAGGAAGCTTTTGGCGCTTATCTGTATCCTTCAATGTTCTGCGACAAACAAATACTGCTGAAAGCTGATTGGTAGGGATCCCTGTTTTCTGACTCATTAAAGCCTGAAAACGTTTGAAAGACAGTACAGAGTGCACTCCCACGACACCTTTATCATGCTCTTGCTCTCCATCGTAAAAAACCACTGGATAAGGTGTTGCAAAGCTCTCCATCGAGAAGATAATTTGTGAACCAAGATATCTAAGAAATTGAAGACTCGCTTCCTCCTTGATGTCAACACAAATTGAACAATAAGGCTCCCCGTAATCCGTGAATTAACTGAAAGAGAGAGAGAATTTCAGGTCAACATATCAGGCGCACGTTGCTTTCCATCGTCACGATGAGCGTGACCAGCATCTCCATATTGATAAGATCGAGTCTCGCAACAATCAGATCTCTCACTCGCAAACAAGAAACCCTATATCTGAGATCACACTAGACGAAGTAAAAACAGTTACAAACTACCAATTAAGCACGCTAAGCGACCTAACTGTCACTTAAACCTCGCCTCCTCAGGTAACATATAACCTATTAACTCCTCAACAAGGAGAGAGGATGGGTCCGGCTACAGTATATTTCGAAACTAAGTTCAGGAATTGAACAGTCATCGCCATAGATCAGAGTTACACACTCCGAGTCTCCTTAAATCGTACGAACGAATAAACCAACAGTCCAAAGGCAAGGAACGGCTAAGATAAGCAACAAGGGACACAGAGACATTGCGAAGAGACTAAAATGGACGGAAAGTAATACCAAAGGTCAACACGATCCCGAAAGTTCCAGAAGTGTCTGGATGAACCAATCGGAAAGAATGCGAAGAGCTCAACAACGCACCTGAGCATGGAAGCGACAGGTCACGACTTCCACACGTCCTCATAAACAACCTTCTTGCATCGCAATTTGCCTGCAAAGCGAAAATTCGTCGGTTTCAATTTCAGGGCACAAAAACTTAAGCAATTCTAAAATTAGACCCCGAGGATCAATTCAAAGAATAAGGATAGTACATAGAACCTCTGTATACACCTGTTTGAAGGTGATTTCCGGACAAACAACTCGAAACAGTAATTCCAATGAAACAATGAAAGGAAAGACCCATCGCGAAAGAGTATCGGGCCGCATCCGTTACACCACAGATAGGATTACAAAGCGGGCGGGCGTTTAGGCACACGCATCACTGTTTTCAAGATTCTACGATTGAAATGCCGACATTTCTATCCTTCGCGATAAGAGAAATTCGACCTGCAGGCGCCATTCTTTAAGAGAGTAACGCTTCTGACACGCTCTCTCGGCAACTACTCGTAACGTTTTCTTTCAATCAGCCGCATTGGACTGAACTC
This sequence comes from Pseudoscleropodium purum, assembly GCA_963969395.1. Taxonomy (NCBI): domain Eukaryota; kingdom Viridiplantae; phylum Streptophyta; class Bryopsida; order Hypnales; family Brachytheciaceae; genus Pseudoscleropodium; species Pseudoscleropodium purum. Next base: position 1,438,467 of record OZ017799.1, read on the forward strand.
AAAGGTCCACAATGACTACATCTCGAAATCAATCGCAACAATTGTCCACACCGATCGCAGCAAAGAAGCTAACAAAACGAACTGTACACGTCCAGAGCAGCATGCTAAACATAGAACCGATCGCGCTTACCTACACGCACACTCTGTCCTAAAGTTCGCCTATCACAGACTAATTACTCAGAAAAGCCATTCCACTTCCCCTCCCCTATATATCACCCCGACCCTGACAAAGTTCCTCGATCACACCGTGATCCAACACTCCACTGTGCTCCTTCACACAACACAAAAAAAACATCATCGCCTCACATTACAGACAAACGGCCCTTCAAGCAGTAATATACGCACATCACCTCGCCTCACATCAAACGCACTTCCATTAAGAAATCAACGACCTAACGAAGACTCACAACCCTCACGTTTCTCCAACCGAACACAAACGAAAAACGAAAATCTCCATCAACCGGATGCGATCAATGGCAGCTTCTGCTCGTACGTACTCACCAAGCTCACAGCGAGACGCTGGATCGAGAGGCCTCAAATAGGAGCTAGTCATGGAACGCAGTAAGTTTAAGTTAGTGTCCAAAGATCAAGGTGTGTGCATCCAACACTCTCCAAGGTACTACTCTCGCCCTCCCTTGCCACGAGAGGAGCACGGCAGAAGAGCGAGCTGGCTGGCTATGGCGATCCGAAGACTGCAACGCCACACCAACTGCTCAGAAAAACACCCCTTGCGGAAAAATATATTAACTGTCCTTGATATTCGGGCTGCAATGGGGGCGCTTCGATCGTCTTCCTTCTTCGCTCACCGGGGCTTCGGGGCTTGTGTCATGACGGGGTTCGTCCACTGTGAGGGTGACATCTCAGATGCCATGTCATTCTGTTTTCTTGTGCCAGGTCATCTTAGCGGCCCTGCAGTCTATTTTGAGCAGGCCTACTGTAACTGTTGATTCAATAGTGCGCTTTCTGACCTTGTCTTGCGAAGGATAGGCTTATTGGAATTGGAATTGGAATACCCTATTTTGAGGTCGGTTTTGATTTAAAAACTTGATTAAAAATTGAAATGTTCAATGTTTGGAGAAATTATAAATTAGAATTTTCTGAAAGTAAGCAAAATGATCTACTATCAAAATGGCTGAAAAAGAAAATTGAAAAGTTTGTTTCCTTGTGAGCTCGCCAGGATTTCCTTGTGTCTTTTGGTTCTTTGTGTTGTTTCTCTTATCAATGGAAATTGACCATGTGTTTCCAAAAAAATGGCTGAAAAAATATTATAATGAATGAAACTTGCCAACATAAATGAAAATTTGTTTAATTCCTAAGGCTCTTTGGGTGTTTTAGGTCAAAAATTAACCCACAAATAATGCTAAAAGACTTATAACTTTTCCTAAAAACATTGTTGAAGTTTTTTTTAATTTTTAATTGTTAAATTCTAATTCTAATATCTATGAGTTAATTTGTCAAATTACACCCTCCCAAAATTCAAAATTTAAAAATCTCACTATTTGCAAGATTGCCACTTGTGGTCAAATTTCAAAAAGAAGGTTTTCTCAACTCATTCAACTAGTAAAGTTTCATCTTTCAAAAAACTAATTAAAAATTTGTGTCTAGCCTACTATGATACTACCAGAGATTTTAGAATACTCATCATCTCCTATAGTTAAATATTTGTTTTTTTGTTTGACAATAAATAATTTTTCTATTGTAAATGACTAAGTATATTAGAAATTTTATAATTGCCTAGTATAATAGTACTAAACCTTTTCAAAATCAAAGTTTTCATTATTAAAATCATTCATTTTCTTGCAATTTCATCTCTATTGTTGTACTACATGATGATGTATTATTTATTCAATGTTGTTCAACAATATACCATTTTTTTATATTTGAAAATATTTTCATTTAACCAATAAATCTCACCTAATATAATTTGAATATTAAATCTTTGCACTTATCATTAAAGAACAATTGATTAAGTTTCAAATATAAATTTGGCACATCAAACTATCCACTCAAAAGACAGCTTATACTTTCATGAAAAGATACATTGCTTATTACATTGAATGTCACGTATTTAATAATGTCACAATCAAATCATCTTAGGTGTGTTCTTAAACAATATCAATTATTATTGTTTTCAAGAGGTGTCTTGTTAACATGTCTTTTGGTAATACTAATAAAAAATTCAAAACCAATTTACAAAAATTTTAATTGGTAATGACGTAAATATAAGAATAAACTAATATTGTATTGTGTACTTAAAAAATAGTGGAAGTATTGTAAACTAAATTGGATTGAAAGGCATTATTCTAACCTTAAATCTTTGGGGGTTTCAAAAATAAATAAGTGTACGTGCTATGTGTCCTTGCCAAAACAAAAATAAAAGTAAAAATATTTTTTTAATTTTTTAATTTACAAGAGAATTTAAATCCAATATCTTTTATACTACGATATAGATCCAAACGCCACAAAACAAAGTTGTGCACCCACACTAGAGAATTCTCTAAAGAAAACCAAGGATGCAATTAGAGGATGTATGAGTGAATAGATCTCACTATAATATAGAAAAACAAAAACAAAATATATAGCTTCATTTAAGGTATAGATTGGTTTCACTAAATTCAACCATTGTCAAAAGTTTTTTGATGTCATACCTATACAACATTGGTTCTAACCACTATAAATTTTTTTAAATAATATGTTTTCTTTTGTAATTACTTTGAGTTTTATGAATTGTATAGAATAAAATATAATCATCATAATTTAGTGATTTATTTTACTCTAATTTAGAGAGAAAGATATGAAACAATGGTTGCAAGATTTTGAATGTTGTAAATATTCAACTAGGGCTTTGCTTTGCTTTATCCTTCAAATGACAACAAATTGAAAATTTTGGAATTTTGAAATGCCAAAATTGAAAATTCTCAAATTCATTGAAAGCTATGAATATGTAAATTTTGAAATTTACAATTTGCTCATTTATAGTCTATATGTTTGTAAAATTTTTATTTACCTTCAAATGGCTTGTCTAAACTTTGCATTTGTTTACTTTTTATTTCTAATTTTCACATCTATTGTTTTAAGGATTAATTTTGAATTACAAAGGGTGTAATTGGCATAGTAGGATAGAACTCACTTCACTAATTTATCAATTGTATTCACTTTCTAAAATTAGAAAAATGTAAAGAATGAAAAAAGATGTCAATGGATTGAAGATTTAATTTGTAAAAGTACAATTACTTGACTCACAATGAAAGAATCATTTCATTAAATCTCAAATACTATATTTAATGGTCAAGTTTACCAAAAAATTGTTTCTAGAAATGTATACTAGAATTTTGGGGATATTAGTTTTTCAAAATAAAAATTATTTGGGAAAAAATTTAAAATTTTTTAATCATTAGCCAAATGAAAATTTACCAATTTTAATCCCTAAAGGACCAAACTGCAATTTTTGACAACATAGAGATTTTGGGCAACTTGTTATAAATGGAATTTTTTTTTTTTAAATTCACACAACATGTACTCAAGGAATAGCTTTAAGACCCAATAATTTTCATAACTTTTGACTACGTGCTTTAAAAGTCATTGCATGATATGTAATTTTCAATACCTAGTGGGCAATCCAAAAATTTCTTAAAAAATCACTTTTTTCAAAAATAAAAATTGAAAATTGATTTTGTAGATTTATATGTATGTGGAAAGTTTTGAATTATTCCATTTTGATTTATGAGATGAAAGGTATGAGGTGTTCTAGTTTGCAATCAATTATGGATTTTCTACTCTAAAAGAAACTTTGGAATTTTTTATTTAACTCAATTTTTAATATTTCTGAAAATAAAATAAAAGTGTATGATATCACTACTAGAAATACACGACCAAAACAACAGAAATTCAACTAATTTATGTTATTTGGGACAGTAGAATGACCATTTTGTAACTTTTTGTAAAAATCAACAAAATGGCAAATTCTTTCTATTGATTCAGATAGCGCAATGACCAAATCAACAAGTTTTTGTTGAATTTGAAATCTTTTAAGAATATTTTTGAAATCTTTGGAATATTTTTGGAATATTTGAGAATCTAAGTATAATGATTTAAAAAAAATTAATCATGAAAAATTCAGTCTTTTTTCAATTCAGCAGACTTTGGAGTCCATTCTTGCATAGTAGAATAAAAAATTTCAAAAAACATAGAATTGAGAAAAATTGTAGATTCAAGATACCTTTCACAAACCTAAATCCATTTGTGATTTCGATCCTCCAATCAAAAGTTATAGACAAAAATTAGAGAGGGGTAGTTACGAACATTTATTTTGACATTTTCAGACATCCTCTCTGATTTTTGTTCACAACTTTTTATTGGAGACTCAAATTCACAAAAGGATTTTTGGAAGTGAAATTTATCTTGAGCTTACAACTTTTTTTAGTTCCAAGTTTTTTGAAAAAATGTGTTTCACTATAACTAAATGACCTCAAAAGTCCACTGAAAATACAAAACACATGAAAAAACAATGAAATACTAAATATATAAATTTCTAGTTCTTGTGTGGTCACCTAAATATTTGGGTGGTTTAGGCTTTGGAACCTTGGACCTCCAAACATGAGGATCAAGGTTCACATCCCCTTAGAGGCACTTGCCCATATGGCTGTCCGAGTAGAAAAAAAAATCATTTTAAAAGGGCACTATCCAAAAAGAAATTAATTTAATTTTTTTATTTGTTCAAAAAAATAAAAAAATAAAAAAAAATAAAAAATAAAATAAAAATTAAAAAAATTAAAAAATTAAAAAAAAATTAAAAAAAATTAAAAAAAAAATATATATATATATAATAAAATGATTGAATCATTCAACAAATTTGAGTTGAAATTCTGTTGTCTTGGTCATGAATTTTCTAGTAGTGTATAGATTCTTTATTTTTGCATTACAACCATTGGGATTTGCATTTTTCAATTCTATAATTCAATTCTTAACAATTTAGTGTTTTGAATCATTCACTACTTTCTACTTGCTATTATTTTCCTATATGTTGTACAATTCCAAATAATCTAAAACTTTTCAAGGATATAAACAGCTTGCTTTGAAGAATGAATCCAAGGAGTTACCTCCATTTTAAACATTTTTTATACAAATGTGACCTAATGAAGTGCAAATGCCCATTTCTTTTAGGGTAGAAAAAAGATTTTTGTCAATTCAAATGCTAATATCTTGCAATCTATGAGATGGAAATTTTTGAATTTTTTTCACATCTTTTCAACCTAGCATACTATAAGATCACATAGTTATATGAGTCCAAAAATGTTTTTCTTCTAAAATTTTGTACTTATACTAGAAATGATAGTTTTAAAGTATTTCAATTGGTGAAAACATAGTCTTTGACTTTTAGGGGTTAATTAAGTATTTTGTAGGGATGTTGATTTTGACCCACTGAGTTTCATACAAATAAATAAAAAATAAAAAAATTTATGGAAAATGCAAGATGGAAATACAACAAACTATAAACCAAAATGGTTATTTAGTATGGGGGTATAATTAATTGTCTAGTAAATTGGTATAGTCTACAAAAAAATTTGCATAGAAAATAATTAAAGCCAATTTAGTAATACTTGTCACCTACTACTTGACAAGCATAGCACATTAGGAATAATACATGATGCAATCCAAGTATGCTTATCTATAGACCACCTAACCAACAAAATGTTAAATATTGTTGTCCACAACAATTACCATCAATGCCAACAAACTTCACAAACAAATATTGTGCCCTATTTTTTCTTGTAGTATTAAACATTCAATGAGCGCAAGAAATAAAATGAACCATAATATATAACCAATTTAATATATACCATATCCTAAAGCCACCTTTGCCAAAAGAATAACTCAAAATTTTTGTAGGCAAATAATTTAGGAAATTAATATGCTATTTTGCTAAATCTAAGGAAAATTATATATAAAGAAAGTCTAAATGTTAGAAAAGATACCTGTACAACTTGATTCCATGACATCCAAATTCATTCCTTGAATTTTATAGCAAAGTAGGGATATTACAAAAAGTAATGAGTTCATTGAAAGTCATAACTATTTCTTTCCTATGCAATGAAGAAAATTGTTTAACACCCAAAATTAACCCTTAAAGTTCCATGACTATGTTTTTATCAAAAACTGCCATTTGTGCAAATTGCAAGATACAAGCATTCAAATTTGATGAAATCATTTTTTTGGCCCTTTGAAAATAGGGCAACTACACTTCACAAGCTCACTTTTCTATTTAAAAATATCCAAAATGATGGTGCTTTTTTGGATTCTTTTTCCTATACATGCTTGAAAATTTTGAAATCATTTGGAATTGTACAACGTATAAGAAAAAAATAGTTAGTAGACAATAGTAGAGAATGATTCAAAATACTAATTAACCCCTCAATGATTTTGACTATGTTTTCACCAAAACTGCTTCCAAACTACCATTTCTAGTGCATGTACCAATTTTTTTCTTAAATATTTTTGGACATATAAAACCATAGGATCTTGTAGTAAGACTATTAGAGAACATGTGGAAAAAATTTCAGAAATTTCCACCGTGTAGATTGCAAGATATTAGCATTTAAAGTCACAAATTTCTTTTTTTTGGCCCTATGAAAATCCGGGCAGCTGCACTTCACAAGGTCACATTTGTATGAAAAAATGTCCAAAATGGTTGCAACTCTTTGAATTCATTTTTCAAGTCAGGTTGTCTATATTTTTGAAAAATTTCAGATCATTTGGAATCATACAACATATAGAAAAAAATAGTAAGCAGAAAGGTGTAGAGAATTATTCAAAATACTAAATTGTTAAGAATTTAATTATAAAATTGAAATTTTCAATTTCCAATAATTGTAATGTTGTAATAAACAATCTACACCTTTTTTTCTTTTTTTTTTGCCAAAAATATTGAAAATTAAGTTAAATAAAGGACTTCAAAGTTTGTCTTAGAATAGAGATTTAGTAACAACCTCCAAAATTCCCACAAACTAAAAATCCTCATAACTTTTGACTCATTGATCAAAATGGAATGATTCAAAGCTTTCCAAGTATAAATAAATTTAAGGAACTAATTTCAAATTTTAATTTCTTTTTATAATGACTTTTAGAGAAGTTTGTTTTGCTGGTTGGACTGTCCGTCAAGCAATGAAAATTACATATCATACAATAACTTTTTAACTATGTAGTCAAAAGTTATGAAAATTATTGGACCTTAACTTCTAAAGTCCCATTATCTCCTTAGGGGACAAATCAGATTTTGGGCAGCTTATTGTGACCTCAATTTTTGGTGAATTTTTTTGAAACTTTCTTGTAAGATAGAAAAATTGATTAACTATGTGGGAATATAATTTTTATTTCAATCAATGCCTGGGAGCAAAAGTTAGACCACAAAAAGCCTAAATTGAACTCGGCAGGTATCACAAAAAAAAAAAATTTTAATTAAAATTAAAAAAAAAAAAAAATCTTCTTAAATGTTATATTTTTGTCTACTTGTGAAACTTTGATTCATTTATTTAGACTAATAATGAGAAAGTTAAAGACAACCTTGTTTTTCAAGCAATTTAAGCATCTTCTTGAAAAAATAACTTGCAAGATTCATTTCTAAATGCAATTTTTACAATTTTCCACAATTTTTTATTTTGAGAATGTTGTCTTTGCTTGCTAAAACAATCTCACCATTGGGATTATTGTCTCTCAATCCCATTTTGGAGCTGTTAACAATTCAGGTTTTTTTTCAATCTTGGACCTACTTCTATTTAACAATTTTTTAAAGAATGAAAATCAAGTGTTTTGTTTTGGAACTTTTTTTTTGAGACTTTAAATTCAATTCTTCAGCATAAATTTTTTTTATTCAAAGTCTTTAGTGCAAAAAAATTCTACAATTGGCGGTCAAAGTCATTTAAAATTGTAGACCAATGTTCAAAAAAACTTTCTTTTTCAACTTTGAATGCTAATATCTTCCAATCTATATGGTCAAACTTCATGAAATTTTTACCACATGAGCTAAGACAAGTGAAGTACAATATCCTATGGTTAAATTCTTTTTAAATGATTTTCTTTTTTCTGTTTTCTTAAAGGAATGGCCTTGGGACTTAAAGCTACTCCTTGGGCACATGTTGTGTTAATATTTTAACAAAACAAAAAACAAAAAACAAAAACTCTATTTGTGGTAAGCTACCCAAATTTTTTATGTTACCAAAAAACATAGACTAGGCATTTAAGGGTTAAATTGTTAAGATTTAAATTATGGAATAAGAAAATACCAATCCAAATGGATGGAATGTTATCATAAACAATCTACATCCTACAATTTTATTTTATTTGCAGAAGTTTTGAAAATTGAATAAGATGAAGGACTTCAAAGTTTATTTTAGAGTAGAAAATCCATAACTGCCCATAAACATTAGAAAATCTATCCTTTAGGGGTTGATTGAAGGATTGCCAAAAGTTTAAAAAAGTTATTTCCTAATTTCTAGATAACTAATAATTAGCCCTAGAAGAACGTACCCCCATAATCAAGGACTTCCACCTCTATGAGTAAAGTAGTCGCCAAAATATTTCAATTATTAAACAAATAATCAGGTGCATTTTTTTTTCAACCATTGACCCTTTTGAGTGTGCCATGTCCTTATATTGTTCAAAAATGAACTACCAAACCAACCTTTGTAATTTTAAATAATTATTTGGCAAAAACGTGCCAAAGGTTATCCCTACGGTACTTGTTTTTTGGACCACCTTTTTATTTGTTAACTTTGTACCAAATGATGTTAGTCAAATGAAGCTAATGGATGTGACAATGGTTATAGATCCCATTAGGCAATTAGGAATTGCCCCAAATAAAATCAATAAGAAACATTGTTCAATGAAGGAGACCTAGCTAGCTTCTTCTTGTTGGAAGGAACTATACATTGATACATTGTAAAAAATTTCTTTAACTTTTAAACATTGACAAGGATATTTGACTTTGGATGGATAATAGGGAATTCTTGTAGTAGACAAAAGTTCAACTATTCATCTTTAGAATCTTGTTGTGAAAAAGGGAAGTCTTCTACAATAGTTTGACTTCTAATGAGTACTTTTGCAATATTTTATACCAATGATTCACACGGTAATGAAAAGGGATGATTTCCAAGGTCACCCTTCATCCTTTAAGGATTAACCTTGAAAGAAAGGACCCATGACCGCAAATTTAAGTCTCCTAATTATTCAATGTGTTTGTTGTCATTTGCATTTGTATATGAATTTAATTTTAATTTTAATTTTGCAAAGATTAAATCACATGTCATCTATAATTCATGAAAATTCCAAACTTTTTCGTAAAATTTGAAATTAATATTAATTAGTTAACCCCTAAAAGTGACCATTGTCCCTTTGAGGGACTAATTGGATTTTAGGTAGGTACCTACAAAGTGAATTTTGTCTTGATTTTCTTAAACTTCTTTTGTAGATAAAAAAATTGATTAGCTTCATGGAAATATTATTTTTTTCAATTGGAGCCCAAGAACAAAAGTTGTGCCCAAACAAGTTGAAAATAAGGGAGACTGAGCAACAAAAAATAATTTCAAAAATTTGATTAAAAGAAAACTAAAAAAACTTGTAGATTATATTCTTGTCTACTTGAAAAGCTTTAATTCATTTCATTTGGATAAATGATGTGAAAGTTATGGACAATGATTTTGTTCTCTAACCAATTAGAGCATCTTCTTAAAATAATAACTTATAGTATTCATTTTTTAATGCAATTTTTACAATTTAAAAAAAATTGAGATAAATCAATCTCACCATTGGAATTAGTGAATTTCAATTCCATTTTAGAGATATTTATAATTTATATTTCCCTTCTATCTTGTACCTACTTCTCTCGGAGAGATCAATCCTTATAATTTAAGGTATACACTTGAGTTAAGAGGGCATTTGATGTGGGGCTATTGACCTTCTTTTTTGTATTTAAGATGATTGTATTTTTATATAAAAAGCTACAAGGGGCGTATTTTCAATATTCTATCTTTTTTGTAAATTCATTTATGTGGATTTTTAAATGGGGCTATTTTAAATATAAATTTAAATGTCCAATTTTTCCTACGCCCACACTCCTTAATAACTTTTTTCTTCCCTCTACTACATACATGTATTGAACTTATACCGTGGAACCAACAACAATTATTTCAATTCAAGTGCCATTGACCAAGTGGTAGTTTTTAACCCTTAGCATCAATATTTGGTAGTTTTGAACTTTCCCTCTTCCACAACAATCTTTTTCTTTTATGGGTTAATAACAAGTTTGCCATTGAACACTTCAAAATCCCCATTGAAGCTATTCCATAAACATTCCACTTAATAGGAGTGTGTTTAATACATATGGCTTCAAAGATTGAAGTCAAACAAATTATGAATTCTATCCTCATGTTGTATAATTTTCAATTTGTTGAAGTTGTTAAGGTAAACCTCTCTACTTGTAGAATGTGATAATTTTTGTCACTTGTGGTCAATGTCTTACAATAGGCTTGATACTTTTTTATATACATACTATTCGTATTGTGGCACAATCTAAATCAACTCCCCTTCATTGTAGATTCTTTGACTGTGTCCATTAATTTTAACATCTACATGAAATCATCTATACACATGCATAGTCATTGTACTATTAAAAATTTGCACAACCCCTATTTGTGAAGGCTAACTTATTAGTAAGAATTCCTACTACATGATGTTTTTGCATAGCGTAATTTATATATAATAGACAAAATAGCATTTTATAGACCCTATAGTAGCCCTACATATTATATAAATTTTTTCCCTTTTGGATTAAATGGACCCTATCTTTTAATACACATCGTTTTCTAAAAATTGGTAGTGAATTCCCCTAGCTACTTCTATTTAACAATTTTTTCAAGAATGAAAAATTTAAGTTTTTATGAATATTTTTTCCTAGACCTTCAACTCAATTCCCTACTATAAAATTTAAAGCTCAAAACTTTATAGTGCAAAAAATTTAAGTTGAGAAGGTTCCAAGTAAAAAAATCTAGATGCTAAAGAACTTGTTTTTTTTACTTTAAACATAAATATCTTACAATCTCTAGGGTCAAAAATTCTGAAATTTTTTCCACACATTTTTATACTGAATATGGATAAGATCCTATAATTCGATGTGCAAAAATTTTCAGTTTTTTTACTTTTTGCAATAAAAATGGCAATTTTGAGTGTTTTCAAGCAAAAAAACAGGCCTTGTTTCTTTAGGGCTTAAAAAAAAAGTGAAAAAAAAAATCATATCAAATACAAAATACAAAATAGGATCAAAATATATCTAAAATATTCACTATAAGTGTGCATTATAGTGCATAATATCATAATATAAACCAAAGATTTTGTGTCATCAAAAAATTTGAAAATCATCAAATTGTGGTCATAGGATCCAAAGTTCAAATTGCATAAAAATATTGAATCTTCCAAATTTTTTATATTTTTTTAATTAGAATGGAAATTGCACTTGATAAAATTTATTTCATTAGTTAGGCTCAAATTCAAAAAATTATCAATTTTATACCTAAAATTCACATCAAGAATAAATAGCAAGAAATGGACAATGAACAAAATGTCTTTCTCATTGTCCATTGCATATCAATGATGCAGCATAGCAATCATGTTGATAGAGATTCACTAGTTAATTGATTGTTAGTTAGTGGAATTGGAAAAGAATAGTTTACTATTTGAACCCTACAATGAAAAAATCTATAAAATTCCTATTTAGAGTAAAAAATAGGAAAAAATAGAAGTTCAATACTTAGAAAAATAATTCTATATGGGAATTAAAGGAAAATATCTAATAAAACTCAACAAAATCCCAAACATTATTTGTAGAGTTTATTTGAATAGTTTTAGGCATAGTTACCTTATTTCAATTGTCTTCACAAGTAAAGCCCATACAAATTGACCATATCAAAAATGAACACACATCTTTGAATAATTCAAATGGAAGAGAGTTAGCAAATCAAATGAATGCACCCAAGCGATTGACCCTGCATGCTTTAATGGACCCTCTTCAAGAAGGTGGATTATGTAAATAATAATTTCCAAACAATGTTTGTTTGTTTGATTACACAAATGAAATGTAATTTCATTGCATAAGGAAAAGTACAAAGCACCAACCACAAATGGCTTGGTGGAATACAAACAAAGGACCATTGTATACGAGTATTGATTAACCTTTGAATGCCCAAGGCACCCAAATGTGGCATTTGGAAAACTTTGACACCACAATGGAGGCAAAGATTTTGTTTATTTGACAATTTTTATGAAGCTACATAATGAAATTTAGTTTCATATTCAATTTAAATTTTGGTCATATTCTGCATCCCAATTTTTTTAATAGAAGCCCAATTGCAATCATGTCCGCTACACACTAAAAAATGCCATTCAATTGCCAATGAAGTGCTACCAAGTCATGCAAGTGGATAGTAGGTTCAAAAACATGATTCATGATGGTTGCAAAAATTCAGTTTGCCAAAGACGGCATTCTTGTACTCGGGCCAAGTTTGGTCCAATGAAAACTTCTCTAGAGATGATTTAGATGCATTGCACCTAGATGTGAAATGCATTGTATAGGCTAACAATTGGAACCCTAAATTCCATACAAGATTTACTGATTTAGGGTTTAGTAGATAACTCCTTTACAAAGAATAAATTTACTGCTTTCAATAAGTGCTTCACAATATAATGTCTAAGCTTAGATTTGAATCGGTAAGAATAGTGGAGAGTTGGGCTAGAGTAGACAAGCAGCTTTAGAAGATCAAACTCTTGCAGTTTTGAGTTGTTTGGACAATGATTATTTGAGAGAACTTCCACCACCTAGAAATTGCCATCCATTTCTTCAACAACCAACTCTATGTATATACCTTTACTTCTATCATGAAGTGACAGCCATTCTTGGCTAGATCCCCAAGTATGCAAAGGACAACATTGTAGGCTTCAATTCAATTGTCAACAAAGAGTTCTGTAAGGTTTTGTAGCCAAATCAAGATGGCCACCAAAGATTGTACTATCACACAAAGAGAGAAAAGGAACACCCCACCAAGTGAGAAAAACAAGTTGGATGACATAAGGCTACCCATGAGGCCCATTAAGGGAGCGATTTAGGATGCTTAGCACTTCTAGCAATTCACCAAATAGGAGGTGCACGTTTGAAGACACAACAAAAATCAACAAAATCCAAATATGCAACAAAGTTACAAAAGTCTCATTCTCTCACTACTCATACTCAACAACTACAACAAGTTTATTCAATCTACAACACCATTGGTAGCTTCTACATCCTTTCACCTAATAAAACACGTCATGTAGAATCAGACCCAAGCATTGACAAAAGGGAGCAACAAAACATCAAAGAGGATGAGAGAAGATCAAGGCAAAGTTCAAAAAGGGCAACACTCTATACCTTAGTTTAGTTTCATGACATTGAAGAAGATTTGCACCGGGAGAGGAGTCACGACATTGTTGAAGTCACCACCATCATTGCCAACACTGCTACCTGTACTTGCACAAGCCACAACATCTTCAACCACGACAATGCAAACAAAAAGAACCCAACGCAAGTGAAGAAACCCTAACCTTGGTCAAAGAAAGCGGCAACAACATTGTTGCAAACACAAACAACACCCCTTCAATGTAGATGAAGTGTATCCTCCTTACTTGGGTGCAATAATAGCACCCGACAAAAATAAGTAGGAGAGGAGGCACCGGAGTAAGGCAAGGAGGCAACACAATTAAGGGTTGAGGAGGAGTAGGGGGGTAGGGTTGAGTAAGGGAACATGGCGGAGGAGGGGGGTAGGGTGCTTAAAATTTGGAAAGGCAACCTTGAAGAAATGGAGAAGTGGCACCCTCCAATTGGCCTTCCTGAGTCTATTAACAATACCACCACTCTATTTTGGATAATTAGGATGTGGTTCTTTGAAAATTTTGGGGGCAATTATTTTGAATGTGGAAGGGAAGAACTAGGGCTATGCATTTCTTCAATTCCAAACCCTATTAGTGCAAGTTTGCATTGCATTGTCAAACTGGAAGGAAAAATTCCACGAGAAATACCTTTTCATTACTTGGATTTCATCCTTTGAAGGGAAGATAGTACAATTCATGAGTCTATTGGCACTCTAGATGGTATGAGTTGTGATTGGTCAAAGGAAGAGGATGGTGGTGAGTGCTTTGAGTGTAGGAACAATTCTAATGAGGTGTCAAGTAGAAGTGAGGATGAATTGCCCCTCAACTGTTGTGAAATAAAAAAAATCCCATAAAGAACCAAGAATTCAAGAATTCTTCCAACTTGAAGATGATATATGGATTAATGAACATAAAAATTATGATCCACCTTCTAAATGTTTTTGTAGTCCTTCCACAAGTCCAGCCCAATTTTCAAGTCCCTCCCTTTTTTTAGATCAAGTATAGTCACAATTTTGGCTAGATTGAATTTTAGAAAGAATAGATAGGGAAACTAATTGGTATGCTAAAACCAAATGGAACAAAAATGCTGAAAGCACTATAGAAAAACAGACTTTCCTCTAATGTCAAAAAAATTATATCATGGTATCCCTTGCGATACAAAATTTATTAGCACATACGTCACCTAAAATCCATTATAATTGACATGCAAAAAACATGATGAAATTTTACAAGATGTGGCAAAAATGAGCTTATTTACTTCAAACATCACATATGACATGGTCAATAGAGTTGCTTAAAATGCAACATGTGGCGGATAGGTCACCTCTACATCAGTGCCACAAGGTCGGGCAATGCCATGTAAGAAATTTTTTTTTATCTAGTTCATTGCTAATGTAGCTTTGGACATGGCGGTGGGAAAAGTGACATGGCATGCCTAATCAATACACTTTCATGTTGTTTAAGAACTTTAATTTTGTTTTTTGAAACGTCAACTCAAACATCTTGACATTTTTTGAGACATCAATTGATGCATAGCATACCTATAGGGCAAGGTCAATAAAAAAATCATTAGTTAAAAAATAAAATAACAAAACAAAATAAACAAGAAAAATTGTTGAATTTAACAAAAATTAAAGAAAACTTACCATCTACCATGAAGAAATTTTTTGATGGCCAAATGAAGGAATTACTTTATTCAAAGTTAGTGAAAATGAAGGGTGGAGAGGATGTATTTATACTGAAACCTATTGTTTGTTCATAGTGAGACAAAAAAATACAGGATAATTTGAATGCAGGAGCTTGACTACTAAACATGTGGATGTTGTTTTAGACAAGTGGATGTTGTTTTAGACAAGTGGATGTTGTTTTAGACAAGTGGATGTTGTTTTAGACAAGTGGATGTTGTTTTAGACAAGTGGATGTTGTTTTAGACATCTAAACTTTGTTTTAAACATATTACATTGAACATAATTAATGTTTTGCATATCCTATATAGATTGTTAGTCTCCCTAACACCCCACTTGCATAAAGAGCTTTATTTTTCATCCATAATGCACACCCATTCATATTTTTTTTGCAAAGTATGCCACATGGTTGCTCTTCTAAAATTTTCACATTTGTTTAGCATTTCATTATAGATTGTAGTAATTTTATTGATTTACCTATAGTCAAAATGGCTTTATTTGTTAACACGGTAGTCTATGTTTTTCTAAACAATCCAAAAAACATCAATATATCTCCAATGATGTCAAATAAAACATCAATGTTAGTGATAGCATCAACTTATTCTTATAGTAACATGCAAGAGTTCTATGCAATGTCCACAAAATCTACCTTATTGGACCATTTGCCCTTTGACATTTTCATGTTTTATCAAACACCACATGTTTGTAGTAAAGCATATCCAAAAACACAAGTTTCTTATAGGAAAGGAAAAAGTCATTAGAAGGCATGAGAAGAGGGAAAGATTGGTATGATGGCACCGCATAAGAATTAGAAGCATACATGACAATTAATCTTCACGTGGGCATCAAGTGGTTACCAAATGTGAGAGCATACTAGAAAACATCCTTCCAATTTTTTTGGTGCTCTACCATCTCTTCTCTTATGAGTAGAAATTGATATGAAAGTATAATGTATAGATTTAAGCTTCAAAATTCTTCACTATGTTTGTTGCCATTTTGTAACTAAATACAAATGAATTTTTCTAGGGATTAAGTTATATGTCTTTCCATGAGTCATAAAAAATTCAATTTTTTGGAGGAAAATTTGAAATTATTTTTAGTTATCTTTTTAAAAAGTCAAAAAATTCATATCAAATACAAAATAATCCAAAATGTTTGAAATATTCACCATGATATTATGCACTATAGTGTACATTATAGTGCATAATAACATGGTATATACCAAAGATTTAGTGTCATTTTAAAATTAGAAAATTAGCAAACCATGGTCATAGGTCCAAATTTCAAATAATAATAAAATATTGAATTTTTCAAATTTTCCAAATTTTCCAATTGGAATAGAAATTACACTTGATAAAACTTCATTGTAGTAGCCAATGAACAATGAACAAAATGTATTTCTTCCTATTTATTGCATGTCCATGATGCTACCAAGAAATTAAGGTAAACTTGTCTATGACTAGAAAACCGCCCAATATAGACACTCAGGAAATGACCCATTAGAATCTTATATCAACCTATACTAGAATTTTTACAACAAATGAAATTTGAATTAATTAGGATGAATTATTGGCAACAATCAATGTCTTGGATGATGGTTAAAGAGTTATTAGTGACTACAATAGGAACTTACACCTTTTTAGTTTAAATTCATGACGAGAATTCAATTTTTTATTCTTTTGTGTCATAGCCATGTTAGAAAACATTGTGACTACTATAGGTGGTAAGCAAGATTTTTTTCATTTTTTATGAAGTGCCAAAGTGGCAATATTATATGTTATAGTAATGCTCCAAATTTCAACATCCATCCACATATTGGAAAAAAAACATCACATTAATACATATTACATTCTATAATTTTGTTTTCATCCAAATTTTGTTTTAATTTGAAGTTTTTTGGCAAGAAACTTCATGCCTTGAGGTCAATTTTTAGCCAAATTATTTTTTTCTGGTGTAACCTAGCACTATAAAGCCAAAAAACAAAGCCCTATTGATAAGATGACTATTAAGGGTATACTTTTTGGTAGTTTTGGGGTAGAGATTGTGTTAGGCCAATTTGGCAGTATACTTCAAAAATTCATAACAAATTTGTACTTTGTCAAAATAAAATAAAATTTCAATTGCTCACTCCATTTTTCACAATTACTTATATATCAAGAAAATCTAAACAGTGTCAACCAGCAAACCACATTAGAAGATTTTCAACCCCTATAGAGGGCTATAAGTTTGTTAGGCTGTTAGCCTTGGGGGAATAGCCTTGTAGCAACCTACAATTGTTGCCTAACATAGTAGAATGACTACCACATCACCAAAAAAAATTCAAATGTTTTTTTTCTTCTTTTTTTCATTCTAAATTAAAAAAAATCTAACAATGGTTGTTCCTAATCTACTAAGGGAACAACATCGAGGGAACATGCCTAAAACGGTTGTCCAACCCTCCAGAATCTCTTCTAATGATCATTCTGCATTTTTGCTAGTCGTAGGCCTGATTTACCTTATGTTCATGGAGAACCACTAATTAATGGAATTGGAGAAAAAAACAATTGCAAAATTAAAACATCAAAACCGCCTCCATGAAAAATCCATAAAAATTCCTATGCAAAGTAAAAAAAGTAGAGACAAAAACGGACTCGATACTTGAGAAAATGGTTCAATATGAAAATTTAAGGAAAGTAGTTGGAAAAACTATTTTAAAAAATCCCAAATGCTTGCCACAGAGTTTATTTGGACAGTTTTAGGCATGGTTATTTTATTACAATTTTCTTTGCAAGCAAATTAAAGCCCATACAAGTTGCCGATATCAAAATGAACATCTGCCTTTAAATAATTCAAATGGAAGAGAGTTAGGAAAGCAGTGTGCATCAAGGCTGCCTCTTTTTTTTTTTTTTGGGGGGGGGGTGGGGTAAACTGGGCATATCACAACAGAGGCCATTGTTGACGTGACCCTGTTCTGTACAATTGTGGAGATGCGCTGGTAGACGAAGAGGTAACCAAGCCTTTATCAGTTACTTTCATGTCCTTGCATTGGGTGTCAACTTGTCACCACAAAAAACATGGGAACATGGACAAGATGGTGTAGCCCTAAGCCGACCCAAACTCTATAATTGTGAACACTACAATTGTGCCCAATTTCACCTTTTTAATCTTTAGTTAGTGTTAAAAAAATTGCAAAAAAAATAAAATTTAGATGGTCCAAGTATCAAATTGGGGGCTAAATTCTAAAAGTGTTGGAATGGGGTTGAAAAATGACAATATCACAAAATTGCATGAGGTTCATTGTTTAAATCACTAAACTTCTAGACAATTGCATCATGAAAGAAAAAAATTCAAAGTAAAGCTAGTTTTTTATTATAATAAATGGGTCCTATCTTTACCTCATAACTGACCCAAAGATCAATTCATATGGTTGTTGTCGCGTATTTCATGCTCTTTGGGGAGTCAATCATGGGATCTTGAGTAAACAAATATGCTCTTATTTTACATTCACCTTTTGAAGGTTGGAGGTTGGAGTTTCTCTCTCTTCCCAATTTCTAGCAAAAAATTTGAATAATTTTATTAAAATAATTAAAATATTGAATGCAATCTAAACCAAATGATATTTTAATCCCTAAAGAAAAAGAAGGTGTTTTTAGGTCTAAAATTACTTTCAAGTACTTAAACCCAAAGTATGGCTAAAATCTTTAGCTTTATTTATTCATCAACAAATTCAACTATAGGATCCTTTAGTGAACTTTTTAATGTATACCCTCCTAAAATTTCAAAATAAAAAACCTTACCAATTGCAAGATCAAGTCACTTGAATTTTAAAAAAAAGAATTTTCACACTTTTAGTTTAGCTAGAACATGGCTCTTCCCAAGTTCGGCAAATTTGTGTAAAATTTAAAATTTAGGCTTGGGTTTTCTAGCAGGTGACCCAAATCCTTGACCTTGTTGTTATCATGGCATTTTTTTTGGACCAATGTCCCTCATGTTATCCTCACCCAAAGGCCAGTTTTTAGAAGAATGAAGCCAGAGAGGTCAGATTTCTAACGATCTGGCAAAATTTTGCCAAAAATAAAAAGCCCTAGTTGTTATTCTTGAGTTGCTTAGCCCTTGTAGTCTATCTAAAAATCAAAATATGCTCACCAAGTTTTTCCACCAATTATTTGTATTGTTTACCCTTGCAATGAAGACTATCCAATTGTTTAAAAAAATAAAAAATAAAAGTATTTTCAAAGCTTTCCAAATGGTTAGATTTCATCTTCCAAACTTTTTACACAAAGATTTGTAGATTTTACAACTCATTACCTTCCATAACATGTTGAAGAAATAAGATGAAAATATGCATAAAAAATTTCAAACAAAAAATATTTCACATTCATGCTTGAAAAAAATAGTAAGAAGAAAGAAATAGAGTATGATTTTAAATACTAAATTGTTAAGAATTAGTTATGGAATTGAAAAATTCCATTCCCTATGGGTGTAATGTTGTAATAAACAATCTAAGATAGTGAAAATTGAGTGTAATAGTAAGAAGAAAATAGTGAAAATTGAGTGTAATAAAAGACTTCAAAGTTTATTTTAGAGTAAAGATTCTATAAGAGCCCGGAAACTAAAATTTCTCATAACTTTCATCTCATTGATCAAAATGGAATGATTACAAGCTTTCTATGTATAAATAAATTTAGAAAACCAAGTTCAAACTTTTAATTCTTGAAAAAGTGATTTTCCCTAAGCTACCCAAGCTTTCCGCCAAGCATTAAAAATTATACATTAAGCAATAACTTTTTAACTACATGGTTAAAAGTTATGAAAATTGTCGGGCCTTAAAGCTACTCCTTGGATACATATTTTGGGAAAATTTCAAAAAAAAGAAAATAAAACCTTTCATAGTGAGTTGCCCAAACTTGCTATGTTACCAAAAGACGTAGTTTAGGCATTTAAGGTTAAATTTGAAGTTTTCATTGCAATGATGTATTACATGTCCTTACTTGATCATTATTGTATATGAAATCTTATATTTACACTTGGTTAAACTTCATTAATTTTCTATATTAAAAAAAACATTTCAAAAAGTTGATATTTTGGTCATATAACAATATCTATCTCAAATTTATCTTCATTTTTCACAATTAAAACCTTGAAATGAAATTTCAGTGAGATTTTGAAAGTACTTCCTTTGTAAAAACCATAGTAATTACAAAATTCTTATAATAGTGTAGAATTTATTAAAAAAAACAAAGATCGCAGTAATAAACATCATAGTATAATTGGTTAGTATTCCTTGAACTCACTTTAAGATAAATTCACTCAAAAATTTTATATTTTAAGCTTCCAAAATATGTCACTATCAAAGTGTTATAAAAATATAATTTTAATAATTTTGAAAACAATCAACATAGAACAAAAGTAGATTACTAGAGCTCCATTTTCATAGTTCAACTAACAAAAATTTAAAATTATATGAAAATGGCCAAGAGTAACTTTCAAAATGCCCCTCAATCTTGCAATTGAATATCCTTTAAGGTGGGTAGCCCCAAACCACCACTTTTTGCTACTATGCCTAAATACCAATATTAGATTGATCAAATTTTCACATTTTCTTGTTGGCAAGTAAAAAGAAGTTCTAACACACCAAAAAAACATGCCATATTTATATATGCAAAAGTTACGAAGGGCCAAAGTTTTTTGGGATCGTTGTTTTAAAGTCATTTCTTGTACATAGCTACATCTTGGTTTGGAAGATGTACCTAGAGTGATGATGGTAGTTTTGGGTCAGTGGTGCAATTTGAGGTGCCTACTTCAAAGATAAGGTGGATATACCCCAAATCACACCCTTCCTAAAATTGTCATCATCATTCACTCTTTAAATATCTCTAAAAAATCAAGATGTACTTACATTGAAGAAACAAGTTTAAATCATCAACCAAGAAAACTTTAACCCTTCATAACTTTTACACAAGGTATCCAAATGCCATGTTCTTTAGTGTGTTGGAACCTCCTTTTTGTCGCCAATAAGAAAATGAATGAAAACTTGTCCAATAGCAACTAGACACAATACCAAAAGGCAACAATTTTGCGGGATATCCACCTTAATTGTTAAAAGACAACGTAGTCATTGTAGAAATCATTTGTTTGGTATCATGTAAACTGTTGGCTTCACCCCTAAAAGACCAAACTACAAGTTTTTTTGACAACATAGCAATTTGAGGCAACTCACTTATAAACAAAATTTTTTATTTATTTCTCTTTGAAATCTTCACACAACATGTGCCACAAAAATGCAGAAACACTCGTTGCAAGTTGAACCATTGCAAAACACCTTCCCTCCTTCTTTACACACAAAAATTGAGAGGATTAATTGTTGCACTTCTCTTGTTGTGCGTGGTCGTCGTTCATCAGATGGAAAAAAAAACGTCCTCAATGTCGTAACTGTTGTTCGTGGCATAATTTGAGATTGGGATGCAGCTTTTTCGGCAAAGTTTGGTGGCTAAGAATTTCAGTACCATTGATTTTGCTTTTTCTTCGACGGAGCACCTTTTTCCAGTAGGTCTCAAGCGCGTAGTGACTCTGAAGATGGACGGCCTTGGGGATGCTCGCATTGCAATGTCAGGGATGGCCTGGCCGTGATGCCTGCTGCTGTGCCATTTGGGGGATGTCCTTTTGTTGAAGTTCTTTAAGGGAACCAGTCTTCCAAGATTGAGCTGTCCTTGGAAATCTACTGGGGAGTAATGGTCCTCATCTGTCTGGAGACGACGCAGCAGCAGCTCTGCAACAGAGCGAGAGAGGGCTTCAGCCATGAGCACCATGGCATTCCCCCCGTCGTCGTCAGGTGCACTGCAGTGGGAAAAA
Organism: Pseudoscleropodium purum; assembly: GCA_963969395.1. Lineage (NCBI taxonomy): Eukaryota > Viridiplantae > Streptophyta > Bryopsida > Hypnales > Brachytheciaceae > Pseudoscleropodium > Pseudoscleropodium purum. The sequence continues at coordinate 1,460,429 of OZ017799.1, forward strand.
GTTAAACATGATGTGGTCTCTGTCATAAGGAAGAGGACCCATTTTCAACCACTTAAGCAATTACACATATTTGGAGCACAGGTTTAGTGAGGTTTAGTGAGAGGAGGAATTTTCCCGTGTATAGAAATAGGGTTCAGATGGATTTCTTATTTTTTTTTTTAGAATTTTATTTCTCTAAACATAATTACTGTGAATTTTTTTAGTTGAAGATCTTGTTCGACCCATTCTTGTCATACAGATCTTCCTATTTCCAACTATGGATTGGTTACAAAATCAACTAAGATTGCAGTCAATTGTAATGCGCCACAACTACAAATAAGGTTGCTATTTGAAAACCCTAGTTTAATCTTAGAACGTGAGGTCGATCATTTTGGAAATCATTCTTTTTTGTATTGTGTGAATTATTTGCTTTAAAAGATCCCATAAGCATTCATTGGAGGTCAAACTATAATGCAAGCCCCTCTTGTTTTCACATAAAATTTCAAAGTTAAACATTTGAAATTTTATCTTACATAGAAGGATTCTCTATCATCCATCAGACACATAGTAGCTACAATGACATTGTTAGGTGAAAAAAATGGGCCTTGAATGAATACTTCTATGACTCAAAACCACCCTTGAGGAAATGACTTTTGAAATTTTAGAAAATCATGTGAGATAAAAAAAGGATCAATTTAATTAGTCAAAGGAAAAATTTATATTGTTTTTAGATCTACCACATCATTGGTAATATATGGCATACAAAATTATATATAAAATAGGGTGTTTTGTAATTCCTCCATTTTGATGTATTGTAGAAAAAAATAAGATGCTGAACTTAGGATTCTTCTAAACCTATGTAATAGGTTCAGTTGGATTATGAAAGTCTGACGAGGTTGGACCAATATGCAACATGAAATGACATCGGAACTATTCTACATCAAATTGTAGTGTTAGTTGAATTCCCTTAGGAGCTTTTCTTAGAGATTTAATCTTAGAATAATTCTTAAAGTTATTCTTAAAGTTCATGTTCCAAATGTTAAACTTCATCCATCTTAGGGTTTGAGTATTTAGGTGGAGAGAGCTTTTTGGTTTGACATTGTTGTCAAGTCAAGTTTTGTGAATGTTTTTGGAGAGAGTCGTGTGTTTGCTTTGCTTGGAGATGATTATTTTATCATCTAGTAAAGTATTCAATTCTTGTCTTACATTTACACTCTTTAATTCTCCTTTGGTGAAGTGAGAGCCGCTTGATTTTGTGTGTGTTGATGCAATATTTTTTTTTAAGGGTATGTTTGTTATGCATTCTTGATTAGTTTTTTATTTCATATTTGGTGTTGGTTGTGTCACTCAATCTATTGTGTGCTACAATCTTTATTTACACAATAAATAGTTTATACTTTTCAATTCATTTTTGAAAGCTAGAAAGGAAATTTGTTTTTGATTTTGGGTGGGTAGTAAGGAGTGTGTTGGCATTCTCAATGGCTTTAGAATTTGTATTTGCAATATGGCCTGTTGTGATTTTGCCTCCATGGTTTTCTTATGAAGCTATTTGGTATCACCATTTGTGGATTTGGAAGAGCAAGTTGCGTTGCAATAGATTGGATTTGGTCCTTTTTGACAACATTTAACAACAACTCTAAATTGGTTTTGGATGAATCATGCACTTAGAAGATGATATTGTTGACTATTTTATTAATTGGTTTCAAAATTTTGAAGTACCATCCTTGTTTTATTGAACATGGAATTGTTGTGCTATATGATGGAAATATAGATCCTATTGTTGGGGATTAGAAGGTTTAAGGGCTTTGATTTTAGAATTTTGGGTTGAATTTCCACTAATTGCAAATCCCATCAATTCTTAAGTACGACGTGCAAGTGCATTTTTAATGTATCCAAGGTTCAGGGTTGGTGGTAATACTTCAGCTTGACAATGATGAAAATTAAGGTGTATTCCCTCATGTACAAAGGTGCATCTCCAAAGTCTATTGGAATAATGAAGGGCAAGGTTGGAGAACCCCTAGTTGACCTCATAGTGTATCTAAAAGAAAAGCAAGTATTAAATTTTCAATTTTAGTACTTAAATGTCTAAGAGTGCCGTAGAGTGGTTGTCACATAGGTAGAAACTACATCAAGCACCACACTATCTTTAGCAAAAACTGATGGCTACAACATCTTGTTGCCAATGACCGTTGACGCACTACACCGTTTGGCAAGCTAATTGCAACAAACTTATAGGAACTTAGACATAATTTGGAAGAGAATGGATAAGAATGTGTACATTGGGCAAAGGGTGGCTACCTCAAACCAACACCGTCTTTGTGGATTACTCCTATTGATCAAGTTGGTGTTTGTTGAAGGTCATTTTGCACTTTCTTTGTTTCCACTTTTGTTTTTGTTGTCATCCCCAATGTAAACTCTTGTAGCTAGTAAGGTAGGAGGTTCTAAAAGCGCATAGGCTCTAAAAGCGCATAGGCTCTAAAAGCATCCACCTCCTTAAATATACACTGCATGTACATGGGTTTTTTTTGTAGCCTTCAGTCATGTACTAGCAATGTAAATTTTAGGAAGTGGACGCTATAAGAGCCCTACACCACTTCAACTTCAAAGTTTTGTAACTAATTCCACAAAGCTCCAAAAAATATGAAACAACTTGGGTTAGATGCCAATTCTACTTGTCTTTCAAAATAAATTTACTGAAAAATATTTGAAGAAGTTTCACCTCCCCCAATATCAATTCTAGCTCTTAAATGGTTGGTTTATGAACCTCGTACCTTATCGCTGATGTTTTGTAGTCAATGTTGGTAGTAATGGTCCTCATCTGGAGCAGCACCAGCAGCTGTACAACAAAGTGAGACAACTTCAGCAATGAACACCATGGCATTTCCCTGTCTTGCACTGCAGTGGGGAAAAGTTGAACATGACATGGTCTCACTGCCAAATGGCGCATATATAATGTCTAGTATGCTCTTAAAAGCAACTTTTCAAGAGATGATTGCATTTGAGGGGAAGTTGAAACTCATTGAAACAATTTTCAGTAAATTTTGGTAGGGAAGAAAATGATGGAATTGGCATGTAATCCAAGTTGTTCCATGTTTTTTTGGACCTTTGTGGAATTGGTTACAAATTTTTGAAGTGGAAACACAATGGTCATTGAATCCAACCACCTTGGAATGTACACTATTAATACATTGAAGGAAGAAAAATGTACCTTTGTGTTGAAGGTCGTTTTTAGAGTAGGGTTGCTTTTAGAACACCCTAAATTAATTTTGAAACACTTGGCTAGTCATTGTGGAAATTCATCTTTTGGAGTACCATGTGAATTGTTTGCCTTAAAAAAGCAAGAGTAATCATTGGAGGTCAAATTATAGTGCTAGACCTTCTTCTTTTTCCACAAAATTTCAAGAATGAACATTTGCACTTTTGTTTTACATAGAGGGATTTTGTGTTATCTATTGAACACATAGTAGCCACATTGATGTTACAATATAAAAAATGGGCCTTGAATGAATACTTCCATGACTAAAAACCACCACAACTTTTCAAATGTAGCCAATAAGAGGTGAGAAGTCTTCAGAAGCAACCAATGAGAATTGAAACATTTTATACTTCAATGTAAATCACCTAGTGTTGCATATACTCAGGCTACCCTATAATTCCAACTTTGAAATTTTGAGAAATTATTACTAGATTACTAAACAATTATGAAACTACTTGGATTGAATAATTACCTTAAAAGTCCACCATGACATTGTTCAACAATGAATAAGGGATGTCGTTGGGAGGCTTATACCAAATCTGATTCAGCATGTAATGAGCACTTGGCTTTTTGTTTGGCTTCTAATTTAGTTTAGAATTTAAGAAATCTATTAAACTCAATTATTCTAATGTTAGAAACCTATTGTTGAGATTTAGTTGGTGACACAAAGGTTGAATGTAAGTTACTATGTTTTTGCGTGAAGAGAAACTCAAAGTGTCCAAGTTTCAATTGAAGCCTATATTTGAAGTTCAAATTTTAATAAAATCCAAGCTTAGTTTTTGCAAATAGAAAAATTCAAATATTATTAACAAGAGATATGGGATAATATATATATATATATATATATATATATATATATATTGATATAAATTGATACCCATATCTATAAGTGTAATCATATTTATATACATCTACCTAGACCTTGCTCCATTGTTGAATTTTTAAATTTTAATATTTTGTAACTAGGACTAGTTCATTTTCTGAAATGGTTGACTTACACTTTTCAAGGTATGGCTTAACTCCTAAAGGTTTTGACTATATTTTCAGCCAACACGCACCAAAACTGTCATTTCTAGTATAAGTATTGACATTTAGAAAAAACAAACATTTTTTTGACACATAGGGCCGTAGGATCTTGTAGTACATTGGTTTGTGAAGATGTGGAAAAAATTTCAGAATTTTTCCCCAAGTGGATTGCAAAACGTTAGCATTTGAATGGACAAAATTCATTTTTCGGACATGTGAAAAAACGGGGAGCTAACATTTGTAAGGTCAAATTTGTATGAAAAATGTCCAAAATGGTGGTTATTCTTTGGATTCATTTTTCAATTCAAGTTGTCTACATGCTTGAAAATTTTCAGATCATTTGGAATGTACAATATATAGGAAAAAAATAGTAAGTAGAAAGAAATAGAGAATGATTCAAAACATTAAATTGTTAAGAATTTAATTACGGAATTGAAAAATGCCAATCCCAATGGTTGTAATGTAATGTTGTAATAAACAATGTACTGTATACCCGATGTTTTTATTTTTTTCAAAAATATTGAAAATTGAGTAATATAAAGGACTACAAAGTTTATTTTAGAGAGTAGAGATTCCATAACTACTTGCAAACTAAAATTCTTCATAACATTCATCTCATTAATCAAAATGGATTAAATCAAATCTTTTTGCAAAGATATAAATTTAGAAAACAAATTCAAATTTTTATTTCTTAAAAAGATGATTTTTAAGAATTTTTTTGAATTGCCCGCACTTCGCTGAAAATGACATATCATACAATAATTTCTTAACCATGTCATCAAAAGTTATGAAAATTGTTTTGCCTTAAAGCTACTCCTTGGGAACATGTTTTGTGAAAATTTAAAAAAAATCTTTTATAGTGAGGGTAATTTTGCTATATTCTAAAAAAGCATGTTCAAAGCTTTAGAAATTAACTTCTTTCTTTAGGATCTTGAGACAATTAACTTGGAGAAATATATGATAAAAAGTGACATAATATTATTTGCTAAGGCGAGAGATTTTTTATGACTCTTTAATGTCTAGATCATTTTATTCAAAATTCCAATTTTTCTCTACATCTCTAAAGACATATATTGTTTATCACAATTTCAACAAATTGGTCACAGAGGTGAATTTCATCCTTCAAAGATTCAAGAAACACTTTGGAGGTATAAAAATTTATGTGGACCAAATATTATTCTCAAGCACTCTATTCATCATCCTAAATATGATCATTGATGTGCTTAGGGTTAATAGAAAGCTGAAGGCAAACCTTTCTCCAAGTATAGTATTCTAAAAATTCAACAAATAGGTAAACTTGAGCTGTTATGACTTTTGAGTTTGTGCATACAATTTGAATAGTGGTGAATAAACCCAACATAATTTTTCAGTGGCAAGAAAGTATTGGGGTTTATGCCCAGAAAAACAAAAACAAAAACCCTATTCATTAACATTGAGCAAATTACTGACAATTGATTTATTTAATTAACAAGTGTGGCTCTAATTTCACCAGAGTCCCACCGATTATTTTAAAATCATTGTAGGCTAAATTATTAGTGTTTACTAGAGAAGTTTAAAATCTGTGACTTATTTTATGAAAAAAATGTTTTCTTGAAGGTATCAATAACTTCTTAACTAATTTTAATACTAATTTTTATTGAGAACTCTGTTGACTTGTGTTCACTCAAGACGCAAATCAAGCTCTGATCTCCAGAGAAGGTGCTACTGTAGAAGACTGAGAGAATGTTTAGGGAGAACCGCTGGTTAGTTCATTCATTTGTTAGACGGTGGAATTGGGGAAAAAATCCAGTTGTAATTTGAAAGTGTCAGACAAAAAAATGGTGAAAAAATCAATAAATCTTTTGTTCAAAGGAAAAAAATTAGAGAAAACATTGAATTTGGTACTTGAAAAAACGGTTCAATGTGGGAATTACAAGGAAATAGCTAGTCAAACTCTAAAAATATCCCCAATGTTAGATTGAGTACTATGAAATATCATAGTTTTGAACTTATTTTATAGGTTACAAGAAAGAGAAAAAACTTTGATCCTTTATTTCAAGATATACGACCTATTTATTTCAGACAAAGACACCCATTTGCGCAAAATAGGATGACTTGCTTTTGTGGATGGGGGGAATATGATGTGGTTTAGCAACTTCATTGTTGTGTAACAAATAACACATTGATTTGACACCTAATGAAGTTACTAAGACTAATTTTTAGTTTTGTGTTTCTTGAAAATAGATTCTCCTATACATCGAGAATCAAACTATAAATTTGTACTTTCTTTAATTTTTGCTAATTTCAAACTTGAAGAAAAATTAGTAAAAAATAGTGTAATCTTCATTATTTCTATTCCCGGACCTGAGAAAATTATCCCCAACCCCATTGTTGTTCAATTGAATATATGCTAAAACACTTAACGTTGTTGAGAATAGGTTGTATACTTTAGATGGACTAGATTAAGAGCCTTGTTTACCTTAGATCCAATGTCAAAACAGAGGATGAAGAACAAATGGCATCACATTTGTGTATCTTAGTTAGAAGGGAGACTCTTTATTATTGTAGATTGATTAACTCTTAAAAATTTTAATGTCCAAAAAGAGGATGATGGACCAAAACAATGGTTATTTGTTATTTTGAGTATATTAATTGCCCAATATTTGTAACGTATAGACTTTGAATATTTATTCAAACAAAATCAAGAGTGTCTTTATCAATTTTTGGTTTAAAAAGTGTAATAAGAGATATTGTCTATTATTTATAATTTAAGATTTAATTTGGAAATGTAATAATAGTTAGCATATTTGATTTTGACCTCAATACAAATAATTGATTTAAAATTTTTGAAATTTGATTCATAATAAAATTTTTGAAATAATAATAATTTGAAGTTTATGAATAATTATATACATTTGTTGGTGATGATATTGGCACATTTAACCACAAAAATGTAATTAATGGGTATAAATCAACAAAATTCGATCTAAATATTATTACTAAATTTATCTTTCAAGAATGATTTTAAAACAAAAAATTATGAATCATCAAATCTTGAAGTATACCTCTTTTGGAGGGGGGTAAAATTTGATGAACGTGTAATGTAAAATAATAAATTGATGTGAATATGTATGGATTATAGAAATAGTTCAATTTTAGTTTTGCCAATAGAATTGGTCTATATGATATTCAATGGGACATTGAGTAGGAATTTGTTTTTTTTCTCTTTTGTGAAGGCACATGTACGTGGAATAGTGTATTGCTACTAGCTTGAACCCATGTCAAATACTAGTAGTAATTCATTTAGAAGCTCTCCTACACATAGAAAAAGAAATTACTCATATAATTCAAAGTTTTTCATCTTGAAGATATAAAATATTTTAGTGATGCTCTCCTATACACAAGTTAATAAATAATTAAATGTTTGAAATTTTTTTATTTATAGGATAAAAATTATTCTTTGTTGATTAGATTTTCCTAGGTTATAATGGTTGGAAGTTATTTTATAGAGTTAAGGGCAAAAAGACCCATTCTTCATCAAGGACCTTTTTTATATAGTCAATTTGCTCCAAAAAATTTCAAGGAAGATGTCTCCATGTTTGGATGAATGATTGAGATTTTATCCTTAATCTAAATAGTTATGAATAAATAGCTTTACCAATCTAGTCAAGATTGCTTCACTAAAGTAAATACACCTATAATTTTCCTTTATAGTAAGTGCTTATAGTAACTATTATCAAGCATATAATTTTTATTGGATCTTATTGGCAAGTGGAAGAGGATTTCAATGCACTTCAACATGTTTTATTTGGATGGACATTGTATAAAATAGTTTTGAATTTTCAAAGTATTTGCTATGAGTCTACCAAAAATTGCTTTGAAGCTCTTATAGGCTTACATGTTCTACTTGTGCTCATCTTGTTTAATCAAATATTCAAATTTAATGTTCTTTTTGGTCCAACTCTAAGTGTTGCATTTGAAATGGTGATGATTTTGGTTTTGAAAAATTGAAAATATAATCCATGACCTCTTATCTACCACTTAACTCAAAAATAGGCAAAAAAATTATGATTAGGAATTTGCAAAGTCTAGATCTCTAGTCTCCAATCATCAACTCAACTCAAAAGTGGGCAATGATTCTAAATAAGATTTCATAAAGTCTAGGCAAGCTCCAAAGATAAATGGCTAATAAAGTCCATTACAAATATATTTCACAATTATTTAGTGAAAGTGTGTTTGCATATCAAATTCAATAAAAATGAAATAAACTATAAATGTATGATAGATGCAATTGTTTATGAAATAAGCCTCTTATTAGAACCAAATTTGTATTTTGTCCTAAAATTGTAGCTATTCCCTTGGAATAGTTAGAAATTAGAGGAACATTACTAAGGAGTAAATTTTCTTAATTTCATGATTAATTAACTAAATTTTCATGAATTTTCTTGGAGTGTGGATGGAGGATTTTGAGTGGAACCATCTAGGGTTGGTTTGTGAAATCCTCCCACCTATGTTTTTTGATATATAATAGATATTGTGGTTATTATTAAAAGTTTGTTTTAAGGCATTTTGCTGGTATTTTGAATTTGTTGTAGAGTGTTTTTAGAATTGGTGGTGACGATTATAACCGATTTTATTATGTTCCATCCATAAAGGTATGAACACACTATATCAATTGTTGGTATTTATTGATTTTGAAGTTGGTCGACTTAGGGAAACAATGATCATCGCAAAGTGTGGATTCTTTAAATTGAACATCATACTCTTGGGTAGAGGTGTTGGTGTTGGACTTTGATAGTATGTGGTTCTAATATATAACACATTTAGATAATGTATAGTTGACTTTGTGAGTGACATACCCATGTGGGGATTGCATGGTCTTATGGTTTCATGACAAATATGTTGATATTCATTAGCATTAATCATTTGAGAATTGGATAGTAATAACTCGCATATTTCATACACATCCTCATGGTGTCTTTCAATTCTCAACCATGTAAGGACACTGCAAACCTAAAAAGGTGTGAAGGATGACTTCACTGTTAACTGTAGAAACAAAAAACACACCTATTAGTCCAATAATTTGAGCATTTTGGTGACTATCTTGGTCATGGGGGCAGTGTAAAGTGCAAGATTCAAAGTGAAAATTTGTATTGAACAAAAAAATCCGGTGTCTACCGTGTCAACAATTTTGTGTAACAGTGGTCCGTCTAGATTCCTGTAAGTAAACATAACCTACTTCAACCGTCTTTCTACACTAGCTGGGTCACGAGCAATCACTTCGGCACTCGCTTGCTGCGTCATCGTCGCTTACTGCCGCAGCCTGAAACAGACAAGTAAACACATGTCACAGCAGTGCGGAATAAAAATCTACTTATTAAAAGAAGAAAAAAAATTTGTCACAAAAAATGGGTAAAGTATGGCAAATTCGGTCTTCACCATCATGCAATTACAAAAAAAATATTGACATTTATTTAGTACATTGTTTTGAAACAAGACTCTTAATATGATGATTTAAAAAAGAATTGTACTAATCAAAACCATGTAATCGTTTTCGCAAGATCACTTTTGAACCTAATTCTTTCAGTATTTTCGATATTGGTGAGACATAGTTCCAATGCATAAATATAGAAAGTTCACACAAAGCAGTTTTGGAAGTCCGAACTGTCCAATAGAATTGCCCTCTGAGGATCAAGGGATACTTACGAATGCTATTTAGAAAAGCACTAACATAGTGCTTTGAGAGGCATAGTCAAATAGATCTCTCACCTGCCGAATTGCACGCAAAGTGGCCGCAACGTTGGATTCTGAACGATCATGCCATGTCCTTGGCTTTGACGCTGCGTTGAGGAGAGTGGAGGTCCGATCCTGAGATACAAAATCAATTTCATAGTACCAGAATTAGTGAAGAACATTGTGTGCGTTGGCAAAAAAATAATTCCAATTGGAGAAAAATGTGTACTGCCTACTAAGAAAAACATATGGCCTGATTTGGGTCCTCTTGGTCCCTAAGAGATTAAGAGAAAATAACATGCCAATCACAACAAAGAGGTCAGGGGAAAGGTCAATACCTGGCTTCTACTCGGATCCAGTTCCAAACCTCCATTCTCAGATGTCCTTCTTGGCTCTATCACAAGAATTTCCTTGATCTGTTCAGCAGAACATTAATAAACATCAGAACCTTGAAGCAAGCCTCACCGTCAAACAATCTAATGTACAATTGTGGACTTCGTGGGTCAGCCCAGGAATGTAGTCCCTGAAACGTGGCAACTTCATGTAGACAAACCAGTGCACAAGTTTCATATCACAGGTAGAGGTTACTAAAACCATTAGGGACCTGATCCCGTTTCCTATAGACGTTACCAACCGCAACTCATCTATTGATGCGCTTCCATTAGCAAGATGGAGTGTAAGCATGGCTTTGCTAAGTATCTGTGGTCACTGATCTTCTAAAAGGAAATGGGGTTGTCTACTCTCCCTTCAGTAGTCTACAATCCCCTGCTTTGAAATTGCATAAGAAACTCAGAGATAAAAAAATTGATTTAAACGAATTTAGTTCTTGCGAACGCAACTAGGATCCAATACCTTAGAGCAAACTAGGAAGGGGGGAAGAGTGTGCCATACCTTCTCTGAACTCTCTGCTGAAGTTGCAACAGGAAAATCACTCATTTGAGATGATAAAGAGCTTCGACGTGGTTTGAACTGAGGGGAGGACCTTGCTTGGCCCAAGTAATTCTGGGTCGGTTTATTAACTGAAGCGTCATGTTTGACAGACGAAGATCTGGAGACCGAGGGTGAAGATGAGAGGAACGGAGTAATGGGAGGAGCTCTAGGACTACTCCTGCCAGAACGAGGGTTCGCATCATATGAACCCATCAAGCCTCGAGGTGGTGACTGAGGTGGCGACAGTAGAGTACAAAAGTTCGGGCCCCCCTTTGGAGATGAGCTTGCTGACCCTGACGTGAACCCATCCTCTTCGGATGATGAGATGTTCGTATAAGGGCTGGAAGCATTTGACGAAGAGCGGCGTGACAATTCATGACCACTTTGGCTTAATTCCATACCTGGTTCCTCTCCTTGATGTGGAACTAATGCTGAAGCTCCAGTACTCTCCAACAAGCGAGCTTTAAGTCGACTGGTCACGTCTGAATCCTCATTATGATTTATGCCAACCATTGACAACATAATACTACTGCCTGAGCCATTGTCCCTTGCCCATTGGCGGCGGCTTCGTGGTGTAGTTACAGGTTGCTCCGCATTAGCCAAGGTCAACTGCTCCTCCTGTCTTGCTTGTGGAGCTTCTTCACTCTTTAATGAGTGGTCTCTCGCCTCAACAGAAACGCCATGTTCTTCCCCTCTTGTTCTGGAGACATCAACAAAAGATATGGGATCATAGGCAGGCTCCAGAACCTTACCAGGAGGCGCCTCATAAGGCTCCGGAATCTTATCAGGAAGTGTTGGAGAATCAGCAATATTTGCATGCTCGTGTATTCGTGCATCATCACTTGCGATGGTTTTACGGGTCTCCGGGTCCTCAATTGCAGGTTGGCCTGAAGGATGCTCCCTTTCCACAGTCCCTGCCTTTGGACTTTCAGGGCTTTCAGGATCCAGTCTTTGAGCAAACTCACCACGCTGGTCCTGTTCAACAGATGGTGATTCAGATGGGGCTTGACGTTGCGATTCGACCTGTGCCTTCAACACAGAATGGTTTTGAGAAGCAGATTTGCGGTAATGGGAGTCGTGTTCTGAATCCACTGATAGCCGTGCAGAATCGATTGATTTCCGTGCACTCCACCGGCTGTGTTCAGAGTCCACATCAGAGCCTACGGTTGTCAACGCATCCACAAAATCACTCCCTCCCTCGTCATCCGAAATCGGTGTCTGCATCCTGCGTCCCTGTTTTGCATTCTCAACGTCTTTGGCACTGATCTTCAAAGGGGCCAAAACAGGTCCTTGGGCCACTTCAGGCAGTTGTTGCTGCTTCGACCTGGTCTTTTCAGGAGACTGAGGCTCGTCTGGGGTGAGGTCGCCACCCTCAGAGACCCTGTCAAGTCGCATTGATCGAAGCTCGGGAGTGAAATCGCCTGTAAACCCTTCGAGATTTTCGAAGTGGGCTGACGATAATCGTTCTCTGTTATTTTGGATTTTTTCAGAACTTCAGTGTCGAAGAGTCGGTGCTAATCTTGATTTATTCTAAGGTAAACTCTCATCACTAAACTCAATTCCTTCTGAATCTGTTTCAACAAGAAAAATCATGAAAACCCCAAATCATGTAGAAAAGTACCTGGGATAAACGCTGTTTGAGACTTTTTTTTTCATACTGCTTTTAATCTGGCACAACATTAAAACATAGGAGGTTAGTATACAATGTTTCTTCTTGACAACAGCAGGACAGTAAACATGTTTCTGAGTACAAGTTCTAAGTGATGCCGCAGTACTAAACAGAGAGTTCAGTAAAAAATAGACAGTTTCAGGAAAGTCGAAACAGCGTCATAGTGAGAATCTGCCCCATAATTCATGGAGAGATCTCCCTCTGATCATATAGGAGACCGCTGTGACCATACGGAGATCTCATCATGAATTATGACGAGGATTCTCTTTGTGATTCTAGTTAAAAGTTCTCCAAAGAGTCTAATAGGGACTGAAAACACTGCTACTGGGGAGCGAACATAAAGCTGAAAGACGACAACAAAGATGAAAATAGTAAGCCCACCCCTTGTTGGACTTGTACTGCAAGTTGCTCTTGCCGCTCAAGTTCAGCTTGCTCAGCTTTCTCGAGCTGCGAGGTGGCCCAGGTAAACCTGAAAAATGTCGGGTCTGTGTACCTCTTCACACATGCACCTCGCCCGTCTCCATCGAACCTGTTACGAGTGTCGAGTAACCTATTAGACAGGTCCAGTAAAGCTAGAATAGAAATTGGGAATACAATTATTCCTAGTAATGAAGATCCCATTTTCATAGGAAATACCTTACCTTTGAGTGCAGTTAGAAGTAGACTATTTATTTCGTAATTGGACTTTGGTATACGAATGTGAACATCTCTTTGATGATAAGGTGGGAGTAAACGAGATTATTGTATTGGCGTTAGTGCTGTTTCTATGGATCTAACATACAAGTTTGCTGATACTGTAGATTGCAGTAAACTCTATAAATCTATCACTAATTCAATACCGGTAGTAGTAAACAAATTATTACGATAAACCTTGAAAGGAAACTAAAAGGGAACAAATAGCTTGCAGTATACTCTCAAGGTGAGTCTCGTACTTGTCCAGGAGAAATAGGCGAGGAGGACCTCGACAGTCGTCATAGAAGTTTCGAACGAAGCGTGGAAGCTCCCCTTGCGCGCAAAGATTTTGGTCCATTGGCAACGGTGCACGCCATTTGGATCCTGCCACGTCCAAAACAGCATCAGACCACTTCCACATATGCGCAGATATTCTGAAACAAGATAGTAAACATGGAAATCCTTGTTCATGAGTAATAGCTATAAAATCAATAGAAAGGAAATGAGACAATGCTTGCGTGTAGCGTACGTGCAGTGTATGCAAATCGAAACTGGCTGGCTTTCGCAACCAATGCCTTCTCAACCACAGGCAGATCTGCCTCTAGACGAGTCACCCGGGTCTTCAAATTCTGCCCTCGTGACACAATTTTCACGATGTCGTCATGCAGGTCGCGGAAAATCTCAGCTGCGAACCTGTTAAGGGGATGAATTTGCACAAGTCAATTGGTGCCACTACATTGATACCGCAGCTCGTTTACATCCGGTAGGAATATAAAGACCAGAGATTCTGTCCACACCATAAAGTAATTACCGTCCATTAATAAAGACCCCAGTTTCTACTTTCAAAAGCATTATCACACAAGCCTGTAGCAGAATTTGCACCAAACGGAGGAAGCAGGTAACCAATTAAAGCAACACGAGAAGCAACAATCTCCGCAAAAAGAAAGCTTATCAAGCGTGTTCCTTTCAGCATAACCTAAACCCCATGAAATAAGCAAATCTGAGACAACTCCTCATTACATAAGGTAGAGGACACTAAAATTGATAGGGACCTAATCTTGTCTCCTATTGACTGACCCCTGTTACCAACAGCAAGTCATCCATTTATACACTAGGTTAGTCTTAACTGAGCAAGTTGGGGGTAAGCACGACTTGGCTAATTGTCTACAGCCACTGATCTATGAATGGAAAAGAGTTTGTCAACTGTCCCTTCAATGGCAGTCTACACTCCCACCTTGAAAGATTGCACAAGAAATTCATACATTGAGTGAGAAAATTGGATCTCAAGAGAGTTCGACACGCAGTACTCAAAGTGATCTCCCTAGTGAGCTCAATACTAGCCTCCCAAGGGAAGTGCACTCTTACATATGGGATGAAATGCTTAAAGTGACGCAAATGGTGCCCTTTAACGTAAATAAATTGACAATCAGTAATCCCGGCGAAAAGAAACCTTGCCAAAAGCGTTAAAATTTGAGCTGAACCTAAACCCATGAAACATGTAATCTGATTCTTCGTATCTGATAATTGCAAGGGAGGGAGAAATGAAAGACATACTCAGCAAGGTCACCAAGCTGGCGAACAAGGCCCACAAGGCCAGCCATGGCCACGCCTTCCAGCAACCCCTCCGAGTCATCTCGAACTGCATTGCGGTAGAGCTCCGGGTTGGCCAAGCTATGCTCGCACCGCACTTCGTATCGCACCAAAGGCATTGCGTCTCTTGATCTCAATCTTCACAAATCAATGCAGTCATATCCCTGAAGAATAGACAAACCTTAAGTTGCTTCTTCAGCATATATGGATGTACTTCATCAGCCTCAAATAGCTTCAGGAATTCTCAGTTCAGGACACCTCTGCAACTAGATTACAGGAACAAGCTTGGACATTTCATGAGCATAGTAACAACACCTGATGCACATCGAATCTAGGCTTCCGTTTTGTAAGCCAGCGCCTCTCTTTCTCCTTCATCTCAATTTCCAATTTCTTTCTTTCACCTGTTTGCACAAAGCGGGTTCATTGTCAAAACAAACGGGTCGTGACCTAAAGAGAAATAGATCCTTGCTCAGAGCTCACACACGAGCTTGGTCTCGGAAAAGAGTAGCAAGTCAAATGGATGCACCCAAGGGATTGACCCTGCCTGCTTTAAGAAGTTCACTAAATATCTGTCACACTCAACCCTCTCTAATTGCACTACCTCGGGGGGGTTCTAAATGCACTCTGACATGTCTTGCCGTGTGGAAGATGTACATACCACAAGAGATTCTCGGAATATGCAACTACAGAGAGTGCAATTAGAGAGCGTTAAGTAACGTCAACTATGTCACACTTAACCTAAACTCGAATGCAATGACTCACGCCAGGCTGCTTGCAGCTGGTCGGCTTGTACTTCTATTATTTGCAATGAAATTCCGTTTCATTTGTGTCAAAAAAAAAAAATGCAATGACTCAGAATGAATCCATTACGACTTTCTAGGCGATTCCACTAAATGCTCGGGAACCGGGGATTCGTGGCAGGCTAAGAGACTTTGATCTCTGACCACATTAAATTTGAGTTACTCGTGGGATTGACTCCGAAACCGAACTCGCACGTGCCGCAAACTAATGACGCAGAAAATCTTTCTCGAAGCGCGTCCTGCTCGTGGGAAGCAAGCAACAGGATTAGGGCACGGTTGCACGAAACTGCATACCAAGAGTAATTGCAGCCCAATTCAACTATTGACCTCTTCGCATTCGCAAACCCTAAGCCCCCACCAGCTCCTTGCTAGACACTCCCAGTCTCCCCACTCCCAAATCACATCGAAAACACTCTTGCAAGCAAATTTCCGATTCCACCCCTAATCCTAATCGTCTCATTTAACCGGATTGATTTCTCCACAACCATAACAACAAATCAATACCACTGCACAACAAATTCAACACGAGCTGAACCAACACTACAGAAGCGGCGACGACGACGTTACAAGCTTACAGTCAAGAATCCCATCACTTATTAGATTCTCCAGCACCAAAATGAACCCTATCTTTTTCCGCCCTACTCCAAATGCTACTATTTCGCTCTTGAATTCAAAACCACAAGATAGGCAACGCACGTGCACCGGAAAATCGTCACCTTGCTCGCCAGCTGATAACCATTCTCCCAAACTTCAAGTGAATACGATCCTCCAAGAGTTCTTCTTCCACAGAAAAAGTTGCAAAAGGGGGATACACTTTGTTTGTTCAAGTCCCACACTCATTTGCTGTTGCCAAAGGCTCAAAGTGCAACCATATGAATGCAGAGTGTGGAAAAAAAAATTGTTAGGGTTCCGGAAGTTAGTGCAATTGCAGGAGTTCAGTGCAAGTTCAGTGCATTGATGAGTTTGGAGGCTTGGAGTTTAGCGTGTCGGCCTGAAAGGTGGGTGCCTTTTGTTTTGGGGAGGAGGAATGTTGAACAGGCTACACATGGGCTTTATCATAGCAAATGATTGTGCACTAATGAGCATTGATTCTCTTGCTATTTTTCCTGCAAATTGAGTGAGTTTGTTGCAACAGATATTTTCCCCAGAGATAAAACCCACATGACAAACCTGACCAATGAATCGGATTCCATACCTCTGTTTCTGAAAAAGACCCGAGTTTTCTTTGTAAAGAAAAACAAAGAAAACATGGGCCTTTTTCAGAAAAGAAATAAAGGTAAGGTAGGAGGTCTTTAAACCAACTATTTAAGAGCTGGAACTGATTTTGGGGGAGATGAAATTTCTTCAAATATATTCTAGTAAATTTATCTTGAAAGACAAGTAGAATTGGCATTTAATCCAAGTCGTTTCATATTTTTTGGAGCTTTGTGGAATTAATTATAAAAATTTGAAGCTGAAACGGCATACAATACTAATAGCATCCACCTCCTAAAATGTACATTGTTTGTATATGACTGAAGGCTACAAAAAAGAAAGATGTACATAGATTGTACATTTAAAGAGATAAGCGCCTTTAGAAACTAGGCACTTTTAGAACCTCCTACCTTGGTATCATTTTGGAGAAGTAGTGAGCTATTTCCTCACTATTCATGTGATACTAGGGTAATACTTGGTTACATTTGTATCAAAAGTAGGTGATACCTAGGTGAAATTTGGCTATTAGACTTACAAAACAACAATAATTTGAAAATAAAATGAAAGTTTCCTTCACAAAAAATAGCAAGATTAGCATCTTTAGATTGTAGCTAATTGGTGAAGAATTGGTGCATAAAACACACATTGAAGTTGACCACTATTTAAAGGATGAAGGATGTTTCTTCTAAGCTTGTTTGCAATATTGGGTAGTTTGACTTTAGTAAACTATCTTTGCAAGAAAAATGAAATTGGCATCTAATCCAAATTGTTTTGTATTTTTTGGACCTTTATGGAATTAATTATGAATTTTGAAGTTCAAATCAACTAAGGCTTTAGCAATGTCCATGTGTTGGTATGTTCATTGTTGGTACATTGAAGAAAGCAATACGTACTTGCATGTTAAAAAATGCTTTTAAAGATTGATTGCTTTATAGATCTCCAATCTTATCCTATATTTTTCATGTAAAATGTGCAAATTAATCACTATTAGAAAATTTTTTTTTTTTTTTTTTTGATGGGTTGTTTTGGATGCATTGATCCAGTCAATTTTCTTTTGATTTTGACAGAAATCTTTTTAACAAATTTTTGTCAAAACCAACAAAAAATTGACATAAAAGGTGAATTTTCTAATAGTGAATTTTCTAAAGTCGCATTGTTTTGAAATATTAGTATACATTGAAATATTGTTGTATTGTACCAAATTCTACAAATATAAAATTTTGAAGGATCACTACTTTCTTTAGGTGATGCTAATTTTTCCCACACTTTTAATAGGCTAGATCAATGCAATGGATTTTTCTTGTAATCATTCTCTTAGTCTATGCAACTCTTGTTTTCCCTAACAAGGAGGAATCTGAAAACTTAGAGGTTTAACTGGATTTGCTCAACTTCATTCTTTGCAAGTTCTTTGATGTCAACAAATAGTATAAGTTTTATTGTTTGGGTGACAATATTACTTGTAGCCTATTAATGCTATTATGGACTAGCATTGTACATTGAATATTTATCATTGTAGATCAAATAGTCTACAAATGAATGGTGGACTAAATAAAATGTCATACTTTAATCTAGTAAGGCCATTGAAGACAAATAGTGTCTGATGCATAACTTTCATAGAAACTAACATTTGAGACTTTAGAGTAATTATAGATTTTTAGTTGGACTACTACAAACTAATTTGAGCTCAAATGTTACATTTTGGTACACAAATTTGCCAAAATACAATTATGAGGTACTATCAAATATTAATCCCTGAGGTTCAAAGTCACATAGTTGTTGTTTTTTAAATTTTACGCAAGTTACAATGTTAGTTTGATATCTTTTGATGACATTGTAATAACTACTACTCCTACCAATTAATTAATTCACTTGTGAAATGAATTATTCAAATTGTATTTGTGAAATTCATTTTATACCTCACTCCACATTTGTATTTTTTTTTAAAACTATTGTAATTGCAATTGATATGGATATAATACATGTCATATCCCTTATTTTGTACCTTGTATCAATGCTCATGTATATACATTATATAATGCCAATATACAATATATACTATTAATATGTATTCAATATTTTATATTTGTATATCATATTTATAAGCATCCATATCATTTTTGTACCATTCATAATCCCTAATCTCAATGGCCAAGACCATCTCTTAGGATGGTGTAATCAACAAGGCTTCTTTTTTGGCTTTCTAGTGCTAGATTGCACTAAAAGAAAATAGTATGGCTTAAATTGGCAACAAATCTTGAAGTTTTTTGCCCAAAAACTTTGAATTATAAAAAAATCTTGGATGAAATTTCTTGATTGTGGATGAAAATAGAATTATGAACATGTGATATGTACAAATTTGATCTTTTCTATCCAATATGTGGATGAATGTTGAAATTTGGAGCACCACTATAACATTTTTTATTGCCATTTGGCACTTCATGAAAAATGAGAAAAAACAACTTGGTAATCAATGGCAACATTTTTCTTATAATAATGTAAATTGATGGCATTAGTAGTTGGAGGGTATTTTTTTCATATGCAGATCAATGGCTTCAAGGAATATTCACTCTAGGAGGGTCTTTTGGTCAAGATTAGGTAGAGTTGTTTGCATTTTTTGGGTACATTTTTAGTTTTTGAAAAAATGTATTTTTCCCACTAGACCTTACAGAAAAACTAAATTACAACCTAAATACAAGACAAAGGACTTTAGAAAGTTTTTGAAAATGGAAAAAATTTATCTAAATATATATAGTGTTTCAAAAAAGTATTGAAAAAATATTTTTTTATTATTATTCAACATGACACTTGCTTGGCCACATTAAATTGTTGTTGTGGTTGAACTTCCATAATCTAGGAACTTAGGGGAACTTGTGGTCTTATTGAGTAGGTAAAAAACATTTAATGAATGAAGATTCATTATAGTAATTTTTGGTAAAATTTTTACTTTTAAAGATGCTTGAAATAAATTGTACGAAACTGAAAAATTTGGAGTTATAATTTAGTCAATAATATTTCAATCGATTAAATTTTAAAGTTTGTCAAATTTTTACTAGGAAAATTTAGAAAGAACTCTAATTCCATTTACTAAAATTTCTTCAAGAAAATTCACTAACAAATTTGATTAAATTATTAAAATATCAAATAGTGTTTAAAAAAAATTTCCTACAAAAATGTACACAAGTATGTTATTTGTACTTCAACATATAAGAAATTTGGCAATTTTTGAAGTGTATGAATACTTATAAGAGTCATTGTATATGTCATAAATTAGAATGTCTCTAGGATAGCTTTGATTCATTTGATGTTGATTGCTAAGGTGGGAAATATGGAGCTTTTCCTTCTATTGGAAGGTATGGTATTTTGTTGAAAAAATAAACTATGATGTATGTTATTTATTAAATTTTTGAAATTTTCAAAACACAAAGGTGAAATTATTTCATATTATTTACAATCAAGCTGTCTCCATTGGAATTAGCATTTTTTAAAATTCTTATTAGAATTACTAAAAGATTAATTTTTTTATTTTGATCTATACCTCCTTTTTCTTAGTGGATTTTTCAAGAGTGAAATTTTTTTTTCTCTCAAAAATCTCTAGAATAAAATGAATGTCTTTTGACTATAAAGAACAACTATTTTTTTTAGTTGCATGGGACATTTGCAATTGGTACTAATTTGGGGATTTGCAATTGCTAAAGACAAGTCATTCTTAAAATTGTAGTTGTAAAGGACAATAGAGTTGTCTCTCATCCAATAGCCCAACAATTGGAACTTTGTTAACGCATTCTTCTAACATAGTTGCTTATGTGGCATTTATTGCTAAATAGAATTTGTAGATTTTATAGATTTGTAGATTTTTAAATTCTAATTTTAATGATATGTAGATTTTTAAATTTTTGAATCTATCTTTTTTATAGATTTCAAAAGTTCAAATATTAGTATTTAATAGATTTCACTTGTTTAAGAAACATTACAATTTTGTAGTTTATAACCTTTCAAGAGCCAAACTGCATTTTGGGGCATCATAGTAATTTTGGACAACTCACTACAAGAGTACAAATGGAATTTAATTTTTTTTGCTAAAATTTTCACACAACATGGGGACAAGGTTTATCTTTAAGGCCCAACAATACTCATAACTTTTGAACTAACATGGTTAAAAATTATTATATAATATGTATTTTTTTTCATTGGGTGAACATTTTGGGTAGATAAGAAAAAATCACTTTTTTCAAAAATAAAAATTTGAAATTATTTTCCTAGATTTATATAAACATATAAAGCTTTGAATCATTCTATTTTGATCAATGAGATGAAAGTAATGAGGAATTTTAGTTTGCGGTAATTATGGATTCTCTAGTCTAAAATAAACTTTGAAGTCTTGTAGTTAATTCAATTTTCAATATTTTTGAAAAAAATAAAACTATAGGATGTAGATTTCTTATTATAACATTGCAACCATTGGAATTGACATTTTTCAATTCCTTAAATAAATTATGAATACTTTAGAATTTTGATTCATTCTCTACTTCTTTCTACTTACTTTTTTTTTCCTACTTGTCGTACAATTCCAAATGATCTGAAATTTTTCAAGTATGTGGCCAACTTGCCTTGAAAAATGAGTTGAAACCATTTTAGATATTTTTTCACACAAATGTGACCTTGTGAAATGCAACTGCCCAATTTTGTGCAGGGTAAAAAAAAGGCTTTTTGTCAATTTAAACGTTACTATCTTGCAATCTACATGGTGGAAATTTTTGAAATTTTTTCCACATCTTTTCAAATTAGCATAATACAAGATCCTATAATTGGATGTATCCAAAAATGTTTATTTAAGAAAATTTGGTACTTGTCCTAAAAATGGTAGTTTGGGAGTATTATTGGTGAAAAGATAGTTAAAGAACTTTAGGGGGTAAAATTTCTTAGAGTTTAAATATTTCTAGATTTCTAATGATTGTAGAAATTTTAGAATTTTATTAATATAATCCATTAACTATAAGAAAACCTTGTTTTAGATGATGTTTAATGTAACAATTGGCATCAGAAGGAACGGATTTTAGGTGACATCCGAGGTGACATTAAAAAAACAAAACATGTTTTTATGTCAACAATGATGTCCATTGATGTTACATTGGACATCATTGTTGATATAAAAACATGGTTTTTTTTTCCGATATCACTTGAAATTCATTCCTTTTGATGTCAATAAACTTTGGTCTCTTATAGTAATTACATACAACTACAACAATCTACTAGTCTTATATGTCTACTTTAATGATACACTTGACAATTGATATGAGACAATTGATATAAAACAATTAGAAAAATCACAATCATTGTATAATTGCACTTGTTTCCTAATTACTTTCTAGTCAAATTTTCTTTTTTTGCAACTACAAATTGACATGATAGATTCCATGGAACGCAGACTTATCCACTTTGCCATAACTGTGATGAACGTTGGATGGTCAATAGCTCACATTCATTTTGAATATGAACTTTGTTATACTCCCATAACCCTACTTTTCATTCTAAGACTACTTTGCAACTACAACAATGTGCACATAAGAAATGATGCTAATAACAAGGGCTAGAGTCGTAGGATAGTCTTATAGGACACTTAGTTATTCATTAACTAGTTGTAGAAAGTATGATTTTATTCTAGTGAATGGAGTTTCAATTCTATCACTTTACTATACTACAAAAAATGAAGTCTATAGTGTAGAATTTTTAAACTAGGAGAATTCAAAGTCTACTAATTGTGATTGGGAGCTTGCAAAAATAATTTTTTTCTTCACTTTCATTTTATAATCTTGAAATCTATCTAATCAATGCTATTGAAAATTTTACCATATACTCTCCTAGTAGTGCAAGGCAAGATTTGTACAATTGAATCCAAAGTCTATTTTATTTATTTTGATCTCATTTTTTTTCTTTGCACTAAAAATGCCCATGTTGGAATAATTTTAGGTGAAATATAGTCATGAAAATTTAGAGATTAATTGATTGTCTTCATGATTGCATTATCATTACAAACTCATACAATCTATATTTTCCAAGTACACAAAGATAGGCATGGAACTTGTAAGTCCATCAAGACTTCTACATTAAAGAGGAAATTAAACCAAATGTTGAAAACTTTTGCCTAAGATTTTTCCTTTCTTTTGAAGGACAAAGACTATGTTAGAATTCTACATCAATTTTTTGAAAAATCATACAATCTTTGCAAAGCTTTGGGTGAATGCAAGAAACACTAGTACTATTTTGTTTCACACTTGCAATTTTTAAGTTGTGAATGACCATATCTTTTGCAAATTGAAGCCAATGTATTTGAATTTTTTTTGTGAAGTTTAGTATTTAGAAAGTAATTAGAGAACTTATTTTTCAGAAGTTTTCAAAAATCATTTTATATTTAAATTTAAATTTAGATAATTTGTCACACTTTGCGATTTAGGGGTTTTTAATACTTGTGACTATCCAAAATTAATGATCTAGAGAGAAAAATTTTGTGCTCTATTCCTACACTAGAGAGGCATGTGCCTACCAAAAAAAACTTAAAAGAACATTATTTTATGTCTCCTACATTCATGCAAACAGGGTTCCCTTGTAAGCGCAATTCTGAACATTGAAAATGGTTTCAAGATCATTTATTTAGTGAAATCTATTCATCATGAAGTCTTCTCAAATTGAGAATTTTTAGTTTTTTTGAAAATTATTTTTCCTCTTTTTTACAAATTAAAATGTCAAAGTATCTATTTTCTTCAATAACTTTTCTTTTTATATTTTGTGAATAACTTTTGATCCAAATTTTTTTGAGATCTGAAATTTTGGTGACATGATATTTATAGTATTATTCTAATTATCCATATATATATATATATTATTTATTTATTTATTTATTTTTAAAATTTTAAATTTTTAAAATTTTAAATTTTAAAAATTTTAAATTTTAAAAATTTTAAATTTTAAAAATTTTAAATTTTAAAATTTTAAAATTTTAAAAATTTTAAATTTTAAAAATTTTAAATTTTAAAAATTTTAAATTTTAAAAATTTTAAATTTTAAAAATTTTAAATTTTAAATTTTTTTAAAAATTAAATTAAATTTTTTTAATTTCCAAAAGGTCACTAGTACTAGCTAGTACTCGTGAATGCAACAAAAACGATTGGCCTTTCTTGCATTCACCCTCTGACAAATTCTAGATTTTGGACAAAGCAAAGACAATAGTAGAGTATAGTAAAACATAGATCTTCTCCTTTTATTCAAATTAGTTATTGACTTGTCTTTATATATAATAAGAAACAGAGAATTCATTGCATTGAAAACTAGAACCAAAAAAAATTGAGCCATGAAGGTTGGTCTATGAAGAGAGATAAGCAAGAACAAGGGCTAATGCCATATAGAACTAAACTAAAAACATTGTTAGTGGTGGCTTGGAGGGTTGCCATTCAACATGAGTAACTTTTTAATAAGTCAAGATTAGAAAGTTTATCCAAATGCCATCAAATTTATTCCAAATTCTAATTGCCAAACAAGGTTAATTACTAGCACTCTATTGGGTTTTCAAAAGCAATGCCTTATTCATATCTAGCAAGGCATCCCATAGAGCTTGCCTCAAACAATCAATCCTCTCTTTTCATTAGCAAACACTTGGTTGTTTCTTGAAATCTAAATAATCCAAAGAGTCCATATTTGAATTACTATACAAACTTTAAAATGCTAAAGAGGTTATGCAAATGATGATGAAAATTGCCAACAAAGACACATTGAACATTGGAAATGAAGTCTTAGATGCTTTAATAATCCATCTTTCTATTGACAAAGAAATTTGTGAAGCTTGTTGTAGATTAATCCGGGGCCTAATAGGACTTATCCGGGTGATAGTTAAGTTCGTTCCTAGGGAAGCTTTTCTAATAGGATTATCTCTAATTAATTCAAGATTTAACCCTAGCAAGTCATTGCAATTTAATACTTTAAAGAAATTATAATTCCTTAATCCTTTTTACTTCTATGTTTTCCTCACATGGTATAACTAATTCCAAAATTTGGCCCTCCACTCTTAAAGCCACAAAGATAAGGAATGCTCCCAAATTGTATCTTTAATTATCTTATTTATCAATCTTGAATTCTTTCAATCTTCATCTTTCTCTTAATAATCTTTTATTTTTCTTCATCTTTCAGCAACTTGGACCTTTATCTTTCCGACTTGGAATTCCACCAGACACTGGGGCCGCCTGCTTCACTCCAGTCAGGCTATTCATCTCCAAATTGGTTTCAGTTTATCACCATTAACAAGCACTTCCACTACCAACTTAGATGAGATCTAACTACTATAGCTTTTGCCTTCTAATAGGAAATCAAATAAGCATTATGCTTCCTATCTAACCCAACTTAGAATTCATGTTTATACTGTATTCCTACTCAGCAAACTCCAAGACACAATTTGATTTAATTCCCACACAGCCATCATTTAATTACACATCATCAAACACAGATCAATAACCAAATTGGACAATTCAATAGCATCCTTCAATTTGGAATTCTTCTCAACATACTACAATGACACACACATACTCAATTACAACTTTGAAAGTTCATAAAATATTTCATTACTTCCAATTTGGTGGTTACAATCACTGTTTTACAACTTGGAATCTCAACAGTCTCTTTTTACTCACAAAATTATCTCTTTGCACAAAGAAACTACTCAATCATCTCATTAACTTAAAATTCATCCCATTAGGCTCACTATATACTCTCAAAGTATTACCATTTGGTTCTTATCTTATCTATACATCAATCAATTAACCAATAGATTGAACATTAAGCACCACATTCTTCCAAATAGATTTTCATTCCGGAGCACTACTAATCCAAATTTCCAAAGTAAATCTATAATTTTCACCAACTTGGATAACTGCACATTCACTGCATCTTCACTCCTTAACCACAGACTCTCATAAATTTTCGATAACATTCCACCAAACCATTTCCCGATTTGGCAATTCTGATCCCTTCATTCTCACACCGCCATTCACTGGCCAGCATTCACACACTCCGATCATTCCGATTAGCACTCAGACAACTCATTCTCCAATTTCCGATTTGCTCACAGTAAATTTTCATCTTCAACTACCCACGACAAATTCCAACTTGAACTTTCACATATTACTTGACTTATCTCCATATCTCCAACTTGACTAGACTCACACACACAACCAAAAACACACATCACAAAATCACACACGCAAAATCAAAAAAACATACGCAGCCAACTTGGATTGGGACACGACTGGGCTTCACTCAACAGACGGTAAAAAAAACAAATGAACTCCAAATTGTACTTAAGAGAAACTCCCGGACAGCCTGCAGACAGTTACCAATTTGACAGAGAAGGCCAATTGAAAACAGTCACCGATTTGGATCCCACACAGTATACATTCAACTAAACTAAGTTCACTCACCTACCAGCCTTCATCCAATTCGGCTTAACACCTCATACTACTCACCACTCATCACTCACCTGTCTAGTTGGAATTTCCCACTAAATTAAAATATTCAACTGACTTGACTACCAATTTGGCAAAACAGACCAGTCAAACAACTCAAATATCCAACTTAGGTTCACACACACCAATGGCCATTGACAAAACAAACTCAAAAGAATGACAACTTGGACATTAACAAACACACAAAAACACCCAAATTGGACCATAAATTTGCAATTAGTCTCAAAAAAGACCTCACTTTACCCAAAAATAGCACCAAAAATTAACAATCTTAACACCCCATTCGGTATTCTACACTTGTGTATTCATTTGTCTAATTCAATTCATAAACTAAGGATCATCTCTAAAGCTTAATCCAACCAACTCCTTCCATTGAGGCACCTATCTAATGCCAAGTAATTGAATCTAGAGACTTAAGTCTAGATACCATCATACCATCAATTTTCTTACACTACTAGAAAATTCAAATTTTTTTTTGTTTTGGTTGAGTTGATTCAAGTCAATTTTTTGTTGATTTTGACAAAAATCAACAAAAAATTGACCCGAATCAACCCGACCAAAAAAAAAAAAAAATTGAATTTTCTAGTAGTATTATGCACCTTTGACTTACAACAATAGTAGCTAGGCTTACAAAGAATATTCTTAACTCATAAAGTTCTTTTTATGTAGAATTTTTTTAAAGCTAGGATAGGTTCATGTGAAGTCAATTTTAGTGAATGAATCTAAAATTCTTATCAAAGACATACATATTTGTAATCTTCTTGAAAATATAATCCAATTGGATTCAAAAGTCAAAAAAGTTATAGGGTTTGAAAGTTTAGGGGCTTCTTGGTTATAGTGCTAATGGAAAAGGAAAGTAGTAAAAGATAAGTCTTAAAAGTCATCCATTAGACACATTATTTTTCACCTCAACATTGATTTGGGGTTAACTTATCTAAAATGCAAAGATGGACAAGGCATGTGAATTTGGAACCTTAAGACACTTTCCACTATATCCCAATGAAGTGCCCCAAAAAATAATGTGTGGTGTTACAAGTGATTTAACCTCAATGGTTAGAGTTTATAATCCTTTGAAGACCACACAACCTCTTTTGGGTTGCAAGAAAATAATTAAGAGAGTATAGTAAGATTGGTGATGAATTTGGTTTGGAATTATTAAAAATAATTTTTATATATTGAAAGTATCCATCCAATGGGGCAAGTTGACAATGTCTAAATGAATAACATAGGAGCTAAGTAGCTTTACATAGTTGCAAGTGAACTAAAAAAACACGCTTGTACTTGATCATTTATAAATATAAATGTATGTAGGGTATCAACATGTTTTGTTATGACCTTCACTAATTTATGTACTACAAATATGGTTAACTAGATGGATTTCCAAATTTGTTGACAATGGTTTTGTTTGTATTCTTCATAACAATGTGAGTCCTATTTGGCATATCTTTTATTATTGTATAAGGCTTATAAGCTTTAATATTAGACCAATTTTTTTAAACCACACTTATTGAAAGCCTCTTTCAATTGTCTTTCACATCTATATTTGCCTTACATATATCATCAAATACATCCACAATGATCAATAATGTAAAAACACTTCATGAATGGCAATTACAATCTTTCTTTTTAATGTGTAGATACATATTATAATCTTCTAATCTTGATGGTATATTCTTTTTATATTTTTGTTAAAAGCAAACAATCTAATTTGCAATTTTATTTTACAATACAACTATATTTCATTTTCTACAAGCCAACTATTTTTGTGACCTTAATTATTGATAGTTTTTATAAAGAAATAGTATCCTTTAAAGGGTTGATAATGTTCTATCAAAAAGAATATGTAAGTCCACTTATAAAGCTAAAGAGGGAAAATTTTACAAGATACAACTATGCTCTACATATTCAATATTTAGCTAATACTTCTAAAAAAATGATTTCCATTGCTAGTGGTTAAAAGATAGTACATCAAAACCAATTTTATTAAATTAAAGCTATTTTGAATGAGACTTAGCAATTTCATATAAACATCTTGAAATATAGCTTTTGTTATAGACATATACCTTAAAATCTTATAAAAATAGTAGAAAGTTCCATGTAAAGAAACCTATAGATGGTAAGAATCCTCTTGGGAAGCTTCTTTGATAATACTATCTCTATCCCAAAATGATCTTCTTGTTTGATAAAATGTTCTAGATTAAGGCTAAAAATAACATTTTTAAGACCCATTTTGCACTCTAAGTAGAGTTTGACCAATTTGCAATGTACAAAGTGCAACAAGAAGATTATTTTGGGACAAAGGGAGTAGTATATAAGGTAGTAGAAGCTAAGGTGATCCTTAGTCTCAACAACACATCTTTTGCACTTTTAGTTTCTTGCTCTAGCTACACTCTTGTATTATTTCTTGGACTATAAGATCTAATCTTGTTCATTGTGTCCATAATAATTCCATACATGTCTTAGTTTTAAGAACTTTAAGAACTTTATATAGATTTATGTCATATTTGTTGATGTTTGAATTGTGTTAATTGAATTGAAAATTGTCATGATAAGCATATTTTGGAAGGGGTATTTTGAATGTATAATGCAAGAATTGGGATTTTTTTCAATTTACTATTAATTATTCAAAATTAAGATCTTTGTTATTTTATGGACTTTCAAAAAATATGAACTAATATATATATCTACATTTATATCATCATTTATATCAACATTGATTCATACTCATACATGCATAGATTTTGAAGTAAGAGATTGATTCTCTTCATTTGTATCTATATTTGCAGATTTGCATTTATATCTACTTGTGTTCAAATTTTGAAAGGAGAAATTAATTGTTTTTCATCTTTTTGTCCTTTTTTTTGCCCTTTCTAAGACTTGAAGCACTGACAGTTGAGCAAGCAATCTTAAGTGCATAGTAAGGAGACGAAATGATCCATTACATATGAAAACTTTAGTGCAAATTATAAGAGACGTATTTTTACATTAATACAAATGGCACTAACACCATGTGCATATGCAATTGGAGAGAATTATTGGATGTTTAGATTGTGGTTGCTATGAAATTTTCTCTTTTATTGCCTAACTTGAGAAAATCCTTTATCCAAATAGGAGTTAATACTTAATACCAAGTAGTGCATCAATATGGTCAAATCACCTATTACCAAAAAAATCCTTGACATCTATGTAGGATTGTCACTCAATTAACTATCAAGCCCCTACTTCCCCATGAAAAGAATGCATTCAAACCATTGAGCTCTATGCATTTGAATTCAAAACTAAGAAATAATTGAAGCTAGCAAATGCAAGGAGCCTAAGTGTGCCAAAGTAATGTCAGCATCATTAATTTTGGCAACTCTTTTGCTTAATAGAGCCACCTATGTTGTTCTTTTATGGAATCAAAACTTTTCTATCCTAAGAGCATCTACAATGCACACTGCAATAGAGACAGTAATGGCATTTCATCGTTCGTAAAGTCTTTTTGAATTAAATGTACACTCCAATGCAACTGTTAAGATGGGCTGTAGTTCCACAACCTTGGTATTAAACGACACAAGACCGGCATTTTTTGGCTTTTTGCTTGCCCCTCAAAGCATCTCGGCAAAGTGATTCGTAGGTGCCATCATGACAACAACTATGGCTTCTCGTGGCAGGAAGAAAAACTTCTCAAGTGATGAGGAGCGTCAGGTTTGTCTTAGTGTGCTTCACATTTCATAGGATCCAATTCGGAAGAGCATCTGTCGCAAACTTCACCAATTCACGCCAACTTTGAGATTGACTTTTATTGAAATTGCAAATAGGGGTTCGTAAAGCGGCCATGCATTGGGGTGCCTCTGGCAAAAAAGAGCCCTTTACTAAGCATGCCTTGTTTTCTGCCTTGGCATTTGCTATTACAGAGCCTATTTATAGGATACGCATTGCAGATGCTCTAACATAATTTGGATAGATAAATATGAGGCAAAATCCAAGGCCATTTTTTTATCATCCTTAAGCTCCGAAGGATCATTGTCCCTTTAGAGGACAAATTGGATTTCAAGTGGATACCTATGATTTCAATTTTTGTCATGGTTTTTTGAAATTTTTTTGTAGACAAAAAAATTGATTACTTTTGTGAAAATATAATTTTTTTTTTCAATTGGTGCTTGAAAACAAAAGTTATGCCCAAATAAACTCAAAACAAAGGAGATTGGGTAACATTTTTTTTTTTTCAAAATTTGAATTTTTATGGAAATAATATTTTTTTCATAGATGATATTTTCTTCCATGTAAATCTTTTATTCCTTTCATTTGGATAAGTAATTTGAAAGTTATGGACAATCTTGTTTTTTAGGCAATTAGAGCATTATCCAAAGAAAATAACTTGTAAGATTCATTTTTGAATGCAATTCTTATAATTTAAAAAAAATTCACATGGTTTAGTTTTTTTCTAGAATAATCTCACCATTGGAAATAGTGAATTTTAATTCCTTCTTATAGATATTAATAATTTAGATTTTCCTTCTATTTCATATCTACTTCTACTTAACAATTTTTTCAATGATGAAAATAAAGATTTTTTGAAAATAATTTTTGTCCTATACTCTCAAATCAATTTCACCTCCATAAAAATTTAAAGCTAAAAACTCTATAGTGCAAAAGATTTAAGTTAAGAAGGTTCAAAGTCAAAAAATATAGTCATGCAAGATTTTGAAAAACTTATTTTCTTCACTTTAAATGCAAATATCATGCAGTCTATGAGGTCAAAAATTCTAAAATTTATTCTTCATATTTTAAAACTAGTTAGGTATACAATTTTATGGTTGGATGTGAAAAAAAAATTCAAAATTTTTTATTCTTAGCAATAGAAATGGCAATTTTGAGTGTTTTTTGGCAAAAAAAAATCCTTGGTCTTTAGGGTCCACCACCAGTTTCCAATAGATTTAATTGAATTTAGACAATCACCTACCTGTTGGCACTAGCCTTTTTTTTCTTGGCACCATAGGGCTAGATTGTACCATTTCAAAATAAGTTTCTACTTTGCGCCAAATAAAAGTAATCTTTTTTTGCCAAAAATTTTCCATTTCTATTTAAAATGTGGATGAATTCGCCAAATTTGGATGAAAATATGCATAAATATGATGGAATAGTGATTTTTGATCAAAAGAAGGATGAATGTAGAAATACAATGTATCACCAAATTTTAAGTAATCGCCATTCTAGCACTTTCTTATAAAGTAAAAAAAAGGACTAGTTAGCACTAATAAATCATCTAAAGTCAAACAATGGATGTTGTTGAGCGTCTATGGGTTGCAGAGACAAACATATATGTAGAGTCACTTGACAATCCTTGAGGATGCTAGAGGGTTCAACTAAGACTGTAAGATGCAACTGTGATTTATGTTTTTGATATCCATCGTCTTTTATCTTCCTTCTTGAGTACTCTCATGTTTAATAACACAAAATATATACAAGTCCTTTGCTTTTTCTTTATCCCTAAACTCCATTTTTCACTTGCATTCCTTCAACAAGTTCCTGCACTTCTCTCTTTGAGGAAACTCTCCTTGTCTCCTCTATTCTTCTTCTAGCTAGTCTCGAACTTCACATTGAAAATCCCTCCAAACTCTCTTTATTTCTTCCATTTTTCTTTTAGCTAGTCCCTAGCTTCTATTTGAATATCCAAAAAAACTCTCTTCATCTTTTTCATTCTTTTAGCTAACTTAGTTCTTGACTTTTCATTGAAAAAAATAAAACTATATTCAACAAGTTAATATTGGGTGACTTGTTTGTGTTGAAATTTAAATCACCTATTGAAATTTGGTACCAACCACTTATAGGTGCTAATGTATTTTCCTAAATTTAATAGTAATTGATTGTAAAACACCAAAAGTGGATACTAGGTGACTTGTTGGGCCCAAATTTGAATCTCGTATTCAAGTTTGGTACCAACTACCTATCTATGCCAATGGATCACCCAAATTGTAACAATGAATGAACTTTGGACACTAGTAGATGGATATGAGGAAACCCATTTGCGCCCAAATTTAAATCACCTATTGGAGTCCAATATCAACTACCTGTGAACACCTTTGGCCTATTTGTTTGGTACCAATGGGTCATCCAAAGTTAAAGAGTAGATGTTGTTGAGCCCTAACAAACATACATATAAAGAAGTTGATCCATTTCCAACCACTCAAGCAATTATGGGCATGTGAAGTATAGATTTCTTGAGTGTAGAAATTTTCCCTAATGTAGAAATAGAATTTAAAAGGATTATGTAATTTTTGAGAATCTTTTAACTCAAAATACAATTATTAAAAAAAATTAGCTGAAATTGGATTGTATAATCAATAATGGTCATATGGACTTTTCTATTTCCAACCATGGACTGGTTGTAGAATCAACCAAGGGTTGCTTATAATATTGAGAGCATGATAACCAATGATAGTGCGCCACAACTACTTCGGGAACCACACTACAACTTCATAGAAAGAAATCAATCTATAGGTTAGAAATGGAGGGGTGGTCAAAAATGGGTCAGTCCCTATAGAGTCATTTGCAATCCTTAAGGATGTTAGAGAGCTCAATTGAGACTATAAGATGCAATTGTGATTTATGTTTTTGATATCCTGATCTTCTTCCATCTTCCTTCTTGAATGCTCTCATGTTCAATCACACAAAGTATATATAAACCCTCTACTTTTTTTTTTGTCTCCAAACTCCATTTTTAGCTTGCATTCATTCAACAAATTCCTTTCCTCTTTGAAAAAACTCTCCTCATCTCCTCCATTCTTTTTCTAGCTAGTCCCTAGCTTCACACTTTCTTTTATCCTTTCTAAGACTTGAGGCATTGATAGTTTGGTAAGCAATTTGAGTGCATAGTAAGGAGACTAAATGATCCATTAAGTATGGAAGCTTGAGTGCAAATTATAAGAGGCATATTTTTACATTAATACAAATGACTTAAACATCGCATGCATAGGCAATTGGAGAGAATTATTAGGAGTTAATACCAAGTAGTGCATCAATATGGTCAAATCACCTATTACCAAAAAAATCCTTGACATCTATGTAGGATTGTCACTCAATTGACTATCAAGCCCCTACTTCCCAATGAAAGTTGAGAATACATTCAAACCATTGAGCTCCATGTGTTTGAATTCAAAACTAAGGAGGAATTGGATGGGCTAGCAAGTACAAGGAGCCTATGGGTGCCAAACTTGTCATTGTCATTAATTGACAACTCTTTTGCTTAGAAGAGTGATCTACATTGTTCTTCTATGGAATCAAAACTTTTCTACCTTGAGGTAATTTGGACAAAAAATTAACAAGCAAAAATCCTAGCTATTTCCTTATAACCTTTAATTGTCTATAAATTTACTTCACTCCTTCAAGTCTAATACTAATGCATGTTGGAGCCAATGGACAACCCAAATTTAATTTGCAGGTGGCCAATTGGGAGCCAATTTGTAGATATATTTCAATATATAGGCAATTTGGTACCAACCACTTGTAGGCACTAATGACTACCCAAAATTTGGTAGTGATTAAATGTTGGATATATGCCAACAAGTGGATATTGGGTGACTTGTTGGCACCCAAATTTGAATCTCTTTTTGAAGTCTAGCACCAACTACTTGTAGGTGCCAATGGGTCATTCAAATTTTGAAGGTGAACAAACCTTTGACCGCAATAGGTGGTTATTGGGCAACTCGTTGGCACTTAAATTTGAAATTTGAAAGTAACCACCTATAGGTGCCAATGGATTCTCTAAAATTTAATAGTGATTGAATGTAGGACACCAACAAGTGGATATTGGATGACCAGTTGGCGCCCAAATTTGAATCACTTATTTAAATTTGGTACCAACTATTTGGCAATGCCAATGGGTCACTTAAATTGTGACGGTGAATGAACTTATAGTGCCAATAGGAGGATATTGGAAAACTTATTGGCGCCCAAATTTAAATCACCTATTATAGTTCAATACCAAACACTCGTGAGTGCCCTACACCTACCTGTTGGCGCCCAATGGATCACCCATAATTAAATAGTAGATGCCATTGGGCACCAACGGGTCACCCCAAATTAAATAGTGGATGCCATTGGGCGCCAACGGGTCACCCCAAATTAAATAGTGGATGCTGTTGGACGCCAATGAATCATCCAAAATTAAATAGTGAATGTCGTTGGGCTCCAATGGGTCATCCAAAAGTAAATAGTGGATGCTTTCGGGTACCAATGAGTCACCCAAAATTAAATGATGCCGATGGGCATCGGCGGGTTCCACGAAGAAACGTACATGTAGTCACTTGCAATCCAACTAAGACTATAAAGTGTAGTTGTGATTTAGGTTTTCCATATCTATCTTCTTCCCTCTTGAATGCTCTCATGTTCAGTCACACAAGTCTACACAAGTCTTCCACTAGCTTTCTCTTGTCTCCAAATTCTATTTTCACTTGCATTCCTTCAACAACTCTCCTTCTTTCTTTGTTAAAACTCTTTGCATCTTCTCCATTCTTCTTCTCGCTAGTCTCCAACTTCACATTGAAAATCCAAAAAAACTCTCTTCATCAATCTCCTCCGTTCTTCTTTTGGCTAGTTTCCAACTCCACATTGAAAATCCAAAAAACTCTTCTCCATCTTCTTTGTTCTTCTTTAAGCTAGTTTCCAGCTTCACATTGAAAATCCAAAAAACTCTTCTCCATCTTCTTTGTTCTTCTTCTCGCTAGTCTCGAGCTTCACATTGAAAATCCAAAAAAACTCTCTTCATCAATCTCCTCTGTTCTTCTTCTCGCTAGTCTCCAACTTCACATTGAAAATCCAAAAAACTCTTCTCCATCTTCTTTGTTCTTCTTTAAGCTAGTTTCCAGCTTCACATTGAAAATCCCCCAAAGCTCTCCTAGTCTCCTCCATTCTTCTTCTAAGTAGTCTCCACTTTCACATTGAAAATCCAAAAAGCTCTCCTCATCTCCTCCTTTCTTCTTGCTAACTCAGTCCCTACCTTCTCACTGAAAACAACAAAACTCTGCTCACCTCCTCCATTCTCAGAGCTCCAGTAGAGCTCTGCATTTGACTGCCTAATTTTGCTCATCTCCTACTTTCTCATAGCTAGTCTCCTCTTCCCTGCATGTGACTGGAAAACTCCAAAACTCTGCTCATCTGTTACTTTCTTCAGTTGTAGCTTCCGGAGTTCCCAAAGCTTAGCGTTGACTGCAAAACTCCCGAAGTCTGCCAAATCCAGTTTCTGACTAAAATACTCTGCCTTATCTGTACAGTACAGTACCTTCCAGTGAACTCGCCCCATTGGTGTCCCTTTTGCAGATCTAAAGCCATCTTCGCACCAACAGCTCCGTCGTGGTGTTGCCATGGCGGGAGCCCTGGACGGAGCGAGGCTCCTCAGGCTCGCTGCACCACCAGCAGCGCCGGTGGCGCGTGCCATTGCAGCGCCTGTGGGAGTGGCGCAGGGGCGGCGCAGGAGAGGCGAGGCTCGAGGGGGTGGACGGGTGCAGGTGGTGCGAAGGGGAGACGGGGTGGTGGTGCGAGCTGCGAGGGAGGAGCAGCAATCGTTGGGGTTGGGGGTCGGGGTCGGGGTGGATGAGGACAATGGGGATTGTGAGGAGGAGGAGAGAGTCGGGGAGGCGGTGGTGGAGGTGTTTGCGGAGATGGGGTATCATGTGAGGCGCGAGGATGTGATAGCGAAGCTTAGGAGTGATGGTATGTCAATTGCGTAACGTTATGCCCCTGTAGGACTCTCTCTCTGTCTGGGACCCATCGTCTTGGGTGAATCGGAGATTTGAAATTAGGGGAACTGGGAATTGGAAATAGTGTGGAAATGGGAAGCTGATATTGGGGGAATCGGATAGTCGAAATTGGGTGCATTGCATTGGGAGGTTGAGATTGGGTAGAAATGGGAATCCGAAATTGGGTGCACTGGGAAGACGTTGGGTGAATTGGAATTCGGAATTGGAGGAACTGGGAAGTTGACATCGTGTGAATTTGGAAATTCGAAATTGGGTGCACTTGGAAGTCGAAATTGGGTGAAATGATTCACGGTTTGGAGACTTCGTGGGTGAAATTGGAATCGTGAGAGTTTCGTCTCTCGACGTGGAGAACGAGGTCGAGAATAGTAGAAATAAAACGAAACAAGTTGAAAGTGGCAGAAACGACGGAAATGATTTGCAAGAGTTAGTGATTTGGGTATAACGATGGAGGTTACCGCATTGATACTGAAGCACAACCGGTGATGCGATCAGGCTTAGGATATGTCTGAGACTGGGAATTATGCTGCAGTAAATCCCTGAAGGATCAATTGGACTCACGTTTTTCTAGAGCGCTTTGAGAGGGTCACCCTGGGACTTTCTTACGTTCAATTCTGTTCATGTTTTGACCAAAACATACAGTGTTCTTCATTGCTTCTAAATATATCTGTTTCATAATATGATCACTTGAATTAGTTACTTTTAATCCGTGTATTCTTGGTTAATAGTAAGTTGGTATGCAGAAGTGGCTACCTTTCTTGGTGGAGTGGCAAAAAAGTATGGAGTCAGAGACTTCGATACCACTATGGCGAGGAAGCGCTTCCTCCAAGTTTATCTTAACAAGGTGCAGTCCCACCGATAAAATGGAAACCATTCATTTCAATTACAATTGTTGTGTGAACTCTAGACCTTATATACATGGTCCCTAGTATCCCGCTTTCGAAGGGAACCCCAGAATGTATCCAATATACTGAATGTGTGTCATCTTGAGTGCAGAAACGCCAGGAGGGTCTGGTTATGGAGGACTTCAGTGACCAGCTTGGAGGTTTCTCTGGTTTAGGAGTTTCGGAAGGATCGGTTTGCATTTGCCAAACTCGGACTCTAGACCCGGTTCTTTCTCTCAGTGATGCACTGCCTGTTCTCCAAATCGCTGTGAACGATCTTGAGAAATCTGCACCTTCTTCTACAAGTGGGATCATCCGTATTCAGGTGTGTTTCCTGGTTCGTCTGATTGATCAGATTTTCTTGCACATGGCCGAGTATTCGAGTTTCCCTAACTCCGAAGTGCCAAATCTTAAAATAGCAGATCGTCCTTGGAAGCTTTATTAATAATATAGAAAACATATTTCAAGTGGTCATAATGTAGGACATGAATTCTTACTTCTATTGGTTTGTTTTTAACCTTCATGAATGATATATTTCAACACTTATAGATATGGAAATAGAATTTCCTCTCTGGAAGCTGTTGTAGTAATTTTCAAACAGGTTTCAATTGGTCAAAATGTAGGACATGAATTTTCTTAATTGGTTTGTTTTAACACTTATAGGTATGGAAGTGGTCACTTTGGCTTCTCCGTGGCTAATATTTGACCTGGTCTGTGATCTGCTGTTTCATCCTGCTGTTGTCATTTTCTTAGGTGCCTTTACCTCCTGGCATCAAAGCGTTGCAATGGCTCCAAGGCCAACCCCAAAGCCTAGGTTCCCAGAGAACCTACTTCTCTTCTCGAGCTCCGCGAGGGGACAAAGACCAAAGTCCTTCATCGCCTGACGTTGAGGATGTGGATGACTGTGGCTTCCGTGCCATTGCTGGGATCGGTGCAGCGGTTCTGTTCCAAGACCACAGACAGTTCTCTAAGAGTCATTGGTCAGCCATTCAAAGGTGCGTCAAGTTTTTATTAAGATGAACATTGCTAGACTTCTCCTTTAGGGATTTTACAAACGTCCTAATGTTGAATCAAATTGTGTTCAGAATTTGGCTGAAGTGTAGTTTAATCTAGGTTTTCTAGGAGATTCTTGGAGTAGAGGAACACACAATTTGTGGTGCTGGTGAAATCCTTCCTATCCCCTAAACCCTGAACCCTTAAACCCTTAAGCCCTTAATACTATCTCGTACGCTTCAAGTTTCAAGTCAAGGTTCCCAATTACAGCATCTTTTGAGCATCTGAAAATGTTAGGTATCGAATTTTTTTGAGGCTTTGGATCAGTTGTTTAGCAATTCGTTGGTCCTTACCATTTCAAATTACATGCCTTACCTCTGCCCTTACTAAGCACAATCTAGTGCATCACTGCACAGAACTGGATCTACATTGTTATGCAAGTTGAATGAGAGTCGTTATATCAATAAGCGAAGTAAAGTTACCTTAGTGTCTGGTAAGGGAATTCTCATATGTCAGGTTTATGAACAATGTTGCGAGTTTATTGTAACTGTGCACTGATCCTTTTCTATCTTTTGTAGGTTTTTGGGAAATAGGGCTCCCGAGATTAAAGTGTTTGGAGCAATGCGGTTTAATCCACAAGAGGAGCCGTCAGAAGAGTGGAAATTGTTTGGGTCGTTCTATTTTCTGATTCCCCAGGTAGGTATCCTACAATACTTGAAACACTCACCTTTTCAAAACCACCTCTGATTAAAATTCGAGCTTAAACCTTCGGAGCACTTTGCTTAATGCTAACTGTATATATTGAGACGGCCTTCATTAGATTTATACATTTTTTCTGTGCCCAGTTGTAGATTTGGATCTATTGGGTTTGAGATATTGAACTTCACTGCTTTTGATACCATATGTGTGACAATGACACAGGCCATACGAGTAAGGATGATTGCAACTTCAGAATGATTTTAGGGTTAGAAGATCTGTAAAGATAGTTCTGAAGCTGTACGAGGACACTATTGACGAGATTCCGCATTGCTTTCACAGGTTGAGTTTTGTGAGAAAGAGGGATGCTCCATGCTCGCAGTATCAGTTGCTTGGGATACGGCGCTCCATCGGTCCTTTCTTGCAGCTGTCAAGGTGGCGTCTGAGACGCTAAATCAGGTAATGAGCACGAACGCACTAGAAGCCAACAATTTGAGCTTTTAAATAGTTTATTTTTCATTGTAACAGTAGGATCGTATTCTAAACTTTTTATTGCGAAGTTTTGCCAATCATGATAGCGATCTGAAGCTTTTGTAGTCTTCCATGCACATGTCAAATCTGAAACTGAAGGCTCGGAAAAAAAAATATAGCAATGAAGGCGACCATCTTTATGATCTCGACTTACGATCTAAGGTCCTAGTCGTGTAATGGAGTATACTCACGACTTACAAGGCTTTTTCATATATTCTTTTCTTTGTAGTTCGCCAACTCCTGGCTAATGCTTAGACTTTTTCTTGAATATGCGGTGTCATTATTAAGGTTAAAACCTAGTGGAATTGAGATTCATTTCCGAGAGCTCTTAAGACTAGAAATTTAAGCTTTGATACGGATCCCAAGCAGGGAAACTTGAGTAGAAAAATTAGTTTGTACTCGTAATTATCTTCTTTCAAAGTTTTTGCTGACTTTATAAATACAGTGTGGAGATGATGCTCCCAAAAGGAAATTTTTTGTAAAGAGCAGTTTTGTAAGATTTTGTTTGACTTTTACGCTTGATAAAACAGCACATTATGGTGCCACAGCACTTATGGGTGTATCATCATTGTATCATTGACTTCTTATTAGTTACTGATTTGATAATTCGATGTACAGATATCCAGTCACTTTGGGAGCGAAGGTGGGCAACGGTTAGTGTCTGTGGAGGGCAAAGAGCATGTTCCCTGTGAAATACTGTGGCACCAGGCAGTGGGTAACACGTTGGAAAGAATCACAGAAGGCGAAAAACTCAACACATCCGAAGCCAGACTTTCCAAGGTTTTTCAATTTCTTATACTTGCATTTCTTCTTTGATGCATTGATTTGAACAGTATTTGCTGATTTGGAAACTATTTTATATATATATACATACGTAGGAAAACATTTTCTGGTGAAGAATTAGGTGTGATTTTACTGCAAGATTATTCAGCTAAATCTCGTTTGCAGGTCGTAATGGCCAGGAGAACCAAACTGCATTTAAGCAACGATATAGACGCCCTTACATTGCTTGCATCTCTTCAGGTGGGTAGCTTTAATTATCGTGGTTAAAAACTCGTTAATTATTGTTCTGGTATAATATGCTAATGGTTTGAACATGTGTGACTGTCCAATCTAAGTTAAGGCTCAGTTCATTGTTTATGCAGGCAAAAGATCCTAGTGCATACCAGTTTTGTATCCAGCTCCCAGAGGGCACCTCCTTCATAGGTAGCACCGTAAGTCACAACTCTGCTTTCTAGACTTCTCAACCTTCTGACTGGTGTTTATTATCTTACAACAAGGTAGTGAGTCAGACTTTCCGATTTCCACATGGGTTCAACTACTTGATGCCATTTGTTGTTAACGCTGGTTTGTAACACATGGTTTACTTGGTCTTAAGATGAAACGAAGGATTCATGGTAATAAATCGACCAATTTGGTTGACGTTTATGTTTATCAAAAATATAATTTAGATGAGACATATCTTATACCATCAGAATCGATGAAGAGCATTACATGTGTTGGTCAAAAAACGCGCCAAAAAATAAAGAAAATTGTACTGAGGAAAGCCTCCATACGCTCTACTCAAAACTGCTTAAGAGAATATGAGTCTCAATTTGGGACACTTGGTCCTTTACGTGTTAATCGTGTACAGCTTGTTCCCATAGATGTAGCACACAGAAAGCTCTTTCGTGCATTATTTCTGGGTAAGATATGCTCACCCATAGTCGACACTAATAGCAACTGAGCATAGTTACTATTATTAAACCTAAATTATTATTCTTGGATCTTTTGGGCAACTGAAAGAGGATTCCAATGCATTTATTATATGGACATCGTATGAATCAGTTATGAATCTTCAAAGTTGAGTGTGTCTAGGTGTACCTAAAACCAACACTTTTGACTGTTATGTTTTGATTGTGTACAGCTTGTGTAATCAATATCTAGGTTTTAGAAAAACTGACGGCTGGCATGTTTGAAACTTATTGCAGCCGGAACGGCTGTTTGTTC
The DNA here is from genome assembly GCA_963969395.1 of Pseudoscleropodium purum. Lineage (NCBI taxonomy): Eukaryota > Viridiplantae > Streptophyta > Bryopsida > Hypnales > Brachytheciaceae > Pseudoscleropodium > Pseudoscleropodium purum. The sequence continues at coordinate 1,501,593 of OZ017799.1, forward strand.
GCAAGGGTTTGCATGTAGCGAGTGAAGCAGTAGCAGCAACACGGTCACGGGGTCATACGAGCTCCAAAGACTTGGGCTCTGGCATCGACCTGATTTTGAGGTACTTACATTATCTAATTATTCTGATCTAGTGAAAAAACCCATTAATGAATCTCAATAGATCCCCCAATTAGATTCACATTAGTAGTAAGGTAGTTTTGATCTAATAGAACAGTAGATTGATATGACGACAACATTAACATATTGTCAATTTAATGTTGACATAATGCTAACGAGTAACGACCCTTATATCGCTCCTGCATTAATATAACACTATTTGCATTTCACTAACATTAGCTTAAAATGGGACCAGATGAATCTAAATGTCTATTAGTTTAACGTAAAGATCCATTTGACCCTAATTTGGGGAGTCATTTGCGATGTGATACAATGCTCTGATTCCTTAAGATTTTCGTGCCTTTTGTGGCAGTGGAAAGGATCATGAAGAGTTTGAAATTGTGCGTCAGAATATCAGGCAGAATCTTGAGGTATTCATCTGTTGAGATTGTATTCTTTCCTGTCTCTCTTCGATTGGGTTTAGGGTTTAGAGTGTCGAATTGTTGACCAGATTTTTCAGTCTTTGCTGGATTTCTATCTTGGAAATACTTCAATTTGGTACGATTCTGGTTTTATGAGCCTTGTTTCAAATTCATTTTCATTTTCATTTCATTATGATGCTCTCGTCGATTGAACAAATGTAGTACCAATATTCAGAGATATTGGCTTAATTCCTGGGAACGAATTCTTATTTGATAGAGGTTGTTCTTGCAGAGGGTGTGTAAAGACGTCCAAATCGAATCTCACAAAGGCATTATAAAACAAGCTAGAGTGCAACATCTCTATGGTCGTTTTCTAGGAACAGTGCACAAGGAGGCTGATGAGGTAAGAGTTTAGGGTTAATCTGGTGTGTTTTCCAGTCTGCTTAGATGTGTACAGCTGCTGTGAACATTGCGTCTCAAGAATCTGAGGTCGTATTTTAAATTTTAAATTTTTGTGAAAAGATGATAATATGCTATTTTGTTGTTGTCATGATGCTTTATTATATGATGCTATCCTTGTATTACCAAATTATTCTACCTTCCACTCTTTATTCAAATTGGAAATCGTATGTAAATGAATTTTATATTGGAAATATTACCTCTATGCAAAATTTCAATGCTGATGAACTGAATTTAGATCCTCAGATCCTCAGATCAAAATAAATGTAATGTTATTTTTCAATCATTAAACAGTGCTTATATTCTTCTCAGGTAGTTATTACAAAATCCCCAAGTTGTCCCCCTGTTATTTTCTTATAATCGTCTGACATCCATGAAAAAGATTTACAGAACACATCGTCTCTGTGAAAGTGCAGTTTGACTTATTACAAGTTTTGCATCCAACGCCAGCTGTTTGTGGTCTCCCACAAGGCCCTGCTAGAGAGGCCATCACTAATAGCGGTATCTATTTTCACTCCTCATCTAGGTTTTTGAGGTCATTGTGTAAAGATTTTTCTGCCAATTTTATCAATTAGAACTTATCTATAAGCATCGTTATATAAGGTTTAGGGTTTAGAGTTTATTAATTGCGTTTTTTGGTGCACAGAATCATTTGACAGGGGTATGTATGCCGGACCAGTGGGATGGTTTGGAGGTACTGGTTCAGAATTTGCTGTTGGAATACGGTCTGCACTCATAGAATCCACATCAAATCAGGGCAGCAACGGTTCTGGTGCAATTCAGAAGGTTCTTCATGATCTCAGAGTGCCTAGAGTTCATCTTACTTCTGTGTGGTGTATTCTGAAATCTATGTATTCTGGCATCTGTGTATTCTGAAATCTCTGTGGAAATCCATGTGCCCACCACCGTTAGGTTTTCCATCTTCTGCACTCACCTTGTAAATTTTACCATTGTGCAGGGTGCAAACATCTTCCTGTATGCAGGAGTTGGGGTTGTAAAGAATTCAGACCCTTCTTCCGAGTGGGAAGAGTTGGAATTGAAAGTGAGCCAGGTACGTATGTTACAGCTCATCCTGACATCCCAAACCAACATCTGTCGTGGAAATAATTCGCATTTATGTTTCCCTTTCACATTATTCGATTGTGCTCTTAGGTCCAGATCATAAGATAGGTAGTGGAAATTTTGACTATGGCCAGGAAAACTCGTGGTAGGCGTTGTAAGATTAAGTGTGAACTGGCATAATAAGCTTCTACTGTAGAAGTCTTGCTCAATAATAAAGGTAGTGGCTTACAGTAAGGCGTGTCTTTCTGAAATGAGGCGCTACTGTTATGTGTGCAGTTCGAGGCACTCTTACGGCCAAGTCGTGAGCTTAAAGATGTTGTCAATATCAACGCACTTTGGGCGGAGCTCATTATTGAAGAATGTTGCCGTCTGGGAATCACGGTACGTGAAACTTATTTCCAGGAAGCATTATAGTTTCCCACAATTATCGTTGGAACTGGTTCACTACTTCCATTGTAGGTGAGATTTACATCAACACTCTTTTATACGAATTCTTTTACTTATCATATTTCCTTTGTAATATGAGACCATGTTCGAGATCATAGTTCCCAATCATATTTTCTTGTATGATTTTCCTACCTTTCTTATTCCTTCAAGCAGATGGGATTAGGCACTCCGTAATGGATTTAGGTTAGTATCTGGTGGATAGATATAAGATATTGGATATGGCCGACTGATTCTTTCACTCTCTCGTGGACACCAAATGGATGTGCAGCATTTCTGTGTGGCGCCAGGTTCACGGTCATCCCCTCTCGCTGCAGCGGCTGCTTCAAACCCACGAGTCACATGTACCTCGTGTATTGACGAGCGATCTCTTGCATTCTTTGCACTTGGATATGGTCGAGGTGCTAATAGTCCAGCAGCTGTGATCACATCCTCCGGAACTGCTGTCTCCAACCTTACGCCTGCGGTAAGTGGGACTCCTTTTCTCTTTTTTTTAATATTACGTGTGACTGAAATTCCATTATTAATCAAATCGGTCATTTGAAAACTGTGTAATTTTGGTTCTTTAGAGGTTACTAATCGCCTGGACTCTCTGCATCCTCAAGCCTATATGTTGTGTCTTAAGCAGATAGTGGAGGCCAGCCAAGACTGTGTTCCTTTGCTCGTGTTAACCGCAGATCGTCCACATGAATTACGGGACACAAGCGCCAACCAAACCATTGATCAGGTCACTTCTCAACTACACTATTTATTCCAATTTCTGTGAGTCTCATTAACTGTTATATATCCAATTTTTCTCGATCTAATAACGTTTAGTTTAGATTTTTGACGATTTCTGGGACAAGAAGACACTCCCTTCTTTTTTCAGTGGTCATTTAAAATAAAGGAAAGAAAAAAGAAGAAGAGGTGTTCTAGATAATTGCAATATAAAACAATTAGTGCGTCTTGCAATTATTGACATAAGTACTGGAGATTATTTTGATGAGAAACACAATGTATAGGAACCACTTCCATAATATTTCCAATTTCAGTATGGTAACAAGATACTTTCGTAAAAGACGTTATTTTGGTACTATTTTTGTGGCATAATTCAGTGCTCTGACGCTTTTTTTTTGGCTTTTTTTTTCCCTTTCTTCGTTCCAGGTGAAGCATTTTGGAGGCCATGTTCGATTTTTTTTCGACCTCCCTCCAGCTGACGACAAATTCCCTGCCCGCATGGTGCTCACCACCCTAGACTCCGCAGTCTACAGAGCCAAGGCCGTGCCTTCTGGTCCCGTCCACATCAACTGGGCCTGTCGTGAGCCTCTGGCTGGTTACCCTGAGCCTTGGAATACTAGTTGCTTGCAAGGCTTGGATCGATGGATCTCCAGTTCTGCGCCCTTCACAACTTACATGAACAGCGGACACCATACTGGCATTGGAAATATTATGGAAGTGGTCCATGAGCTCGAGGGGGCTGAGAGAGGAGTATTGGTGGTTGGTGGGCTTCGAACTGCTGCAGAGACTTGGGCAGTCATGATGCTGGCTTCCCACTTGGGGTGGCCAGTGTTTCCTGATGTGTTGTCAGGTCTTCGACTTGGGGATGTCTTCAAGACGACGGACCTGCCCTCGAATATAATTCAGCATATTGATCAGATACTCTTGAGCAAAGCGGTCGCAGATGCTATCCAGCCGGATGTAATATTGCAGGTACGTAATATTTTAGTCTCTTTTGGTCAATTTGAACAACGAGTACTCATTATTTTCCAAGTAAGATTTGGTGATGTTTGCCGCAGTTTCTGCTAAACTAAAAGGCATTAGATTCATATTCAGTTTTCATGTCAAATTAATGTTAATGAAACGCAAATGGTGTTTATTTAATGTCAGTGTGATGTTAGTAATTAACTTGATACTACATTGTCAACTATGATGTGAACACTAACTTGAAATTAACTTCTTGTTGATCTAATATTTTCTTAAATCAATATTCAACTCATCGTTATTAACTTTGTGAATCTATTAGGGATGTTTTTGAGAAGCTGTACGAGTGTTTCTATTGTCTGGATGTTTTGAATCATAAATACTCTCTTTGAGAATAACAACTGCCATCTCATGGGACATCCATTCGAAGGCCTGGCTTGCGTTCTTGCATGACCGACTTTTAGTACTACTGTGACGAATGTGCTAATCTGCGGATGGTAATTAGATTGGCGGCAGGTTAACAAGCAAACGCGTTGGAGCTTTTTTAGAGGCTACCACTCCAAAGGCTTACATCTTGGTGGAGAAACACCCGTTCCGGGCTGACCAGTCCCACATCTTGACTCATCGGGTTCAAGCTGGCCCGACTGACTTCGTTACTGCTCTTCTCAAATCACTCCCGAAAGCTTCCCAAGAGCATGCTTTGGTCGATGCACTTCAGACACTCTCTGAAGCGGTGAGTGAAACTTCCAACACCAACTGGTACCATTTATTTAACCATAAAGGACCAAGATGTCCAATTTTGGCCTCATGGTTTTTTTGAGCCAATTTGTGTAGGTCGATTGTGTACTCTTTTTTTTGTTCAAATTGATGTTTTTTTACTAGCACGTGTAATACTCTTCATTGATTCAGTTGACATAAAATATAGCCACATCTCAGTTATATTTTTCACAGTATGATCAATTGAATTGGCCCATTTTAACCTGAAGTCAAACCTGAAATTCTTCGTCCTTTTGGGGGTTAACCAAGAAGCCCATTTTGAGCTGAATCTGCCTCGTATTTTATTTTATTTTTTCCGTAATATGATCAATCGAATTGACCATTGTGAATCCATGAATCTTTGGATCTCGGAGGAGTAAGTTCAACTGTGCTTCTGATCGATCGTCTCATAGGGTTACTATGTTTCTGCGTTCTCAAGCGTAATAAGTGCCATTCTTGTATCATATTAGCATACTAAGCACCCATATGATTGTGATGGCAGGTGGGCCATGAGATCAATTTTAAGCTAAGTATGGGACAATCAATCACTGAGCCATACGTTGCACAAACTGTTGCCTCATCAACACCTCCTGGCTCCACGCTATTTCTTGGAAGCAGCATGCCCATCAGGGATGTGGATATGTATGCCACTAGCCAGATGGACCGAATTGTGTCTTCACCATTTCTGGGGCTGTCAAAACTGACAGCCTCAAATCGAGGTGCCAGTGGAATCGACGGAGTCTTGAGCACTGCCATTGGGTTTGCAGCTGGAAGTAGTCGCCGGGTACGTATCATTGGTAATCACAATGGGACGAACCAGCATGAATAATGTTCTCCCTTGATTCTGGTGAAAAAATTTGACAACATCTGAATTCTATTATTTTCTGAGCACGACTACCTGAATCCAGTTTCAGTACTTTGGGTATCATTACACCTATAATCGTGATCGGTAATTTGAACAGAAGGTTATTTAAACTGCGGAGAATTTCCTTTTGACAGTAGGCTTTGTGTTGATACTGCAGGTGACGTTGCTAGTGGGTGATGTGTCGTTCTTACACGACACCAACGGGCTCTTATTGCTAAAAGAAAGGTATTCATTATATTTCAATTACGGTACCAGTTTTATTGAGCATTGCTTTTCCTTCGTGCACTTGCTATTCGTTTTGCTAATCAAGAAAATGTTACCCACCATCTATTTGCTGTTTTCATGAGATTTCGAAAATCGTCACTCATCAGTGTTTTTTCTCATGCAGCTTATTTGATATGGACTCTTGAATTTGGTAGTGGTTTGATTGAGTTTAGGATTTAGGGTTTAGGGTTTTAAGTTATTATTTATAATCTCCAAAGATAGACTCTGGATCTGATAAACCTTACTGCGATGCTGTCTACTTTTCTCTTGTGGCTGTAACAAGTTGCTTGCATTGACTTGCAGAGTGGGACAGCCACCGGTGACAGTTGTGGTGGTCAACAATGAGGGAGGTGGGATTTTCAGCTTGCTCCCTATAGCGAAGACCGTCCCACCTGCATCTTTTGCGACCCTCTGGTCCACTGAACATAGTGTCAACATTTTGGATCTCTGCCGCGCGCATAGGTAGCAATACCACCAAACGCACATCTCTTGAGATTTTTCCTGTGTTTTGGTATTGCCCTCATTGAAATTTTCCACCGTTTGGGAGTGTTATCTATTGAATTTCATATTTCTGCTCTTGACAACTCTTCGAAAAAGATAAGGACTGCCTTACTGAAAAGATTTAAATTTCATTTTCGAAGCTAATACTGAATAGTCGATAATTGTAACGTCCAAAACATATCTCTATCATTCAAAACTGTAGGTCATGATTTCTTCCTCCTATTGGTACATTCTACTACTTCCCTTGAAGCTTCCTTAACAATATTTATCGAGTGCTATAGGTATGGAAGCGGCATCCTTGTCCATTGGAGTACTTAGAGGTTATACTCTGGTTAATCTGCCAAAAAATTCAAAAATAAGGAAGGAAACTGTTAACGTTCTTAATCATTTTACTACCTGTCAGACTTCCATATAACATTCTGCAGAAAATGACTTGAAACTTGAAATTTTTTGGCAGTTTTTAGGACTGCGCACGTGTGAATGAGAAGTCAGTAGAGGTTCTTTATTGAAGGCGTCTTTTTATTACTGCAGAGTCAATTTAAAAAAGAGGAAGGAATCGATTAATTTTCATAATCATTCTACTACCTTTTCGACTTCCATATGATATTCTGCAGAAAACTTGAAAGTTTTTTTGCAGTTTTTCTGATTCGCAGGTGTATGAGAACTCATTAGAGGTTGTTATTGAATGCGTGTTTTTATAACTGCAGAGTGAACCACAGACTGGCGAGGACAAAGGAAGAACTCGAGGAAACTCTTGGATGGGTTGGAAGAAGCCCCTTAAATTGGGTTGTGGAAGTCGAAAGCAACATCGAACGCAACGCAGAGTTTCACAGTTTTCTGCAGAACTCCATAGTGCAGGCTGCTAATCGGTCTTTTCAAATAGTTTCCAAGTTTCCAAATGGAAAAGGGAGTGACAGTAACCTTGGAATACGTGACTTTGAGATCTTTCGTTACGAGTGAGTTTTGCTCAAATTGTTGAGCACATACACTTTCCAAACCGAATGAATGTCTTAGCTATTCTAGTATCTTTTTCTTGGCTTGAAAAGATACGGTTCTCATTCACACAAGTAAGGTCAGTCGTCTTATAAGAACGAGAATGAGTTGCTCGGAGTAGCACATTTTGTTGTCTTCTCTTCTGTATGCCTTGATTCCTTTGCAAAATCTCAGCGTGGAAGGTTTATTGAGTAAGGTAGAGATGACAATTTCATTACTTTATGATGGTTCGCTTTTCGGTATTCAAAATTACAATTGGAGATTACATTTACTTGTAAATCATCAACTTTCAAAAATATATATTATATTTTTTTGGAGTATTTTTGTCTTTCTTAAGAATTTTTATATTCCGATCTTGTAGATGCCCTGAAAGTGTTGTTACATGCGTGTAAATCTCACGCATGTATATAGTAGAGTATTCTTCAAGAAGATCTGAATCCGCCTCCTAGAGGCTTTCCTATTTTATAACCATAGGACTAGAGTAAATTAAAGACATGGTTTTAGGTCATATTGGTAATTGGGTGAGGGTAATGGAATTTTTAGCTTAGTGAAAATATTTGTAATTTTGTTCACGTGATGGATTGATGGAGCTAGCACTGGCATGTTATTTTGTACTTGAGTTCTGATTGGAAATATGCCATTGCAGAATTCCGTTATGTGCTCCGCCAACTGCCTCTGTCATACGAGGAGGCCCGCTAGAGTTGTCTTGGAGACATGGATTCTTGATGCGTATTACGCTGCATGATGGTACATCAGGTGTTGGAGAGGTAAGTCATATCTTTGAGTATCATTCTCTTCATGCTCATTAATGCAAAAATTACTTTTAATTCTTTTTACCTCATTTTGTTCAATTTCAACTTTACAATAGTTCAAGTAACAAGAATGAGCATGAAGAAGTGATGCTGCTTTACATGGCCTTTTATGTTTCATGCTATAAAGACTTTGAGATAAGAAGGTTTCAAGCTACCTTTTCAGGTGGATTGAACTCTTGTTACCTCAAATTCGTCATAGAGTATCATATATCCAAGAATATATTTTAAGGTTGATATCTCACCCTAGTTCTCACGCTATTTTATGTTGATTCAAATCTAGACTTGTTTACTCAAGCTTTCTGCATCAATTTGTGCTATCTGAATTGGTCCTTAATCTTCTCAAGGATCTTATTTTCACGTCAATATTGTTCTGAACTCATTTATCACAGAATTATTGGATGATCATTATTCAAACCATGACTTTTAGCTAGAAAAAGGAGGTATTATAAGTCTAGGCGATCTTGCAGGTGGCGCCTCTGGAAGGGCTCCATGAAGAGAGATTAGAAGACGCGGAAGCGCAACTTCAGGTTCTCCTGCCAATGCTGAAGGGTTCAACACTACCAACTACTTTACCACTTCTGAACGGCAGCTTCAATTCTTGGCTAGAGGGTACCATTGGAATACATGTAAGAACAAATCTCTTCTCAGATGATCAATATTCTTCTGAATCAGCTTTTTTCATTACAATGGACCCCCATTAGATTGAAAAAGTTCGTCCCATTGAGTTCACAAGCATTACTTTCATACAGTCCTAGTTGAGTTAATGTAAACGGTGTCACTTTATGTTAGTGTCATGTAAGCGCCATTGGCATTAACCTGATATTACATCTGGAGCTATTTTGTTAATGTTTTCTTAAAGTTAACCATATCTTAGTGTTGACCTAATAGTCTGTTAGATTCACATGAGTATAATCTCTAATAGATTTGAATCTTATGGAGAATCCTGAGATTTCATTAGCATCTCATAGACCTTTGAACCCACCTTTCACTTGGCTTGTAACATTTGTTTATTTTGAGATATATCAGTTTCAGATGACATTTGTTTAATTTGATTGAGTGGTGCCCTCAAATCATGCAGGTGAGGTCGTTATTTCCAAGTGTACGCTGTGGCTTGGAAATGGCGATACTTGATGCTCTAGCAGCTTCAGCTGACTGCTCACTTTATGAGCTCCTTGATGGCCGTGCACCAAGCCGAGGAAATACAATACCCTCCAGCGGGGCTCTCGACACTGTTATGACGACCGAAGTTTGTGGATTATTGGATTCATTGGACTCGCCCAATGAGGTCGCTGTTGCAGCTTCTGCTCTTGTTAAACTGGGATTCTCCACATTGAAACTCAAGGCAGGTTCACCATGCTTTCATGATTCATTGACATCTCAAAAGACACCCTATTAGATTTCCAAAAGTTACTATTGGGAAATTGATCAGAAATAATGTAATGTGTAATAGTGATGTCCAATCAATGTTGACTTAATGCTAACTTAATAGTTGCTGGATTTAATGCTAAGGACACAAAGATCGCTTTTTCATTCATTGTGATACACTTACATTAACTAAACATGACGACTAAGTATATAAACTAATGCCTATCTACTTAACACTAAAGAAACTGTCAACGTAATGGTGAGGGTCTTTGTGATGGGTTCTCGTGGAACGTCTTTCCCGACCTATTGGAGATTTTTTGATAACTACGGCTGTTATCATTTGAAACAGAAGAGCTAAATGCATGGTCTGTGATTGTTACTAGCCCAGAATGACCAAAATATCCCGGCGAAATTGAGGACTGGCCTCAAGGAAAACACGGAATGTCACTCTGTTGCTTTATTGACTGCCAGGAGTGCCACAAGAAAAAACCGTAAAAAATTCGTTCAGCATGGTATTATGTTCAACTTGGTTGTATTTTATCTTAATAACTTTTGGCTTTCTATTGTCTATTCAGGTCGGTAGACGTGTCACACCTGAAGAGGATGCAGCAGTTGTGCAGGCTGTTAGAAGGCGCGTAGGAGATGATGTGCAGATCCGGGCAGATGCAAATCGGAAGTGGTCTTTTCAACAGGCCCTTGAGTTTTCGAATCTTGTGCGGGGTTACGACCTTCAATATTTGGAGGTATTCAACCAAACTCTTCTTGAGGATGTATTTACTGCAGTTCATCTCAAATACTTTACTTTCAGATTTGTATCTTGGCTATCAGGAAGTTTACATGTCCATATTATTAATCGCCAATACGTCTTCTTACCGGCTCCATGTATTGTCCTGCAATTCTCATAGTCTATTCATACTTGCTGCGTTTTGTTTACGTTTTCAATTAGACTTCCACCGTTTTGGTTTTCTGATGGATCAAAAAACTCTTCGTTTCTTCTCTTTTTCTTTTTTCTTTGCATTTGCTCTTCTATGAGTTCGTTAGGAATTTTTGAGTTTATATTCTTCTACATGTTTTCAAAGTATAATCACATACTGGACCGAAAAATTCAAGATGGCCATCTAAACCGACTGGCATTCGTGATAATTTTTGATAATACACAGGGTAGAGGTTCCACAGAATCGAATTGAGCACGTTGTTGTTGTATGCAGGAACCTGTTGAGAATCCAAAAGACATACCAAGGTTTTGCCAGGAGAGTGGACTCCCCGTGGCTTTAGATGAAAGCGTGGACGAGGATGTCTCATCCTCGTTCGAAACGCTGGAAAGAATTGCATCCGAGGGAGTGGCGGCCGTGGTGATCAAACCAGGACGTGTGGGAGGATTCGAACGAGCAGCATCCATAGCTTCCTGGGCACATTGCCGAGGCATGAAATCAGTGATCAGCTCAGCGTTTGAATCCAGTGTTGGTCTCACTGCTTATGCTCATTTGGCAGCTTATGTCGATGCACAGAGATTTGCTGTTGCACATGGGCTGGGGACATTCACGTGGATAGCTGGAGACGTCAGTGACAGCAGAATTTTTGAGGTGTATCGGGAGAATGGAGCGATGGTGCTGCCGTTAGTGAAAGAGTCGCAAGACTTTGACTTCTGTGGGGAGTTCGTTACGCCGAGAGGCATTGAAGGGGTTATTGGGGGCGTCAAGGTGAAGCTTGCAAGTGGGAACAAGATATTCGAGTTTCACGTTTGGGATACTCAAACTGTTGTAAGTTCACCAATTGTTCTTTGCTGTTAAGGGAAACCTCTAGATATAGATACTGTAGCTATTCCTGTAAAAGGAGTACAACCATTTGCAAAATTTTGCAACAACTCTCCCATTTCAGATCCTGTTTTGTATGTCAAAATTTGGATTCTCAACTCAAGAAAGCTTCCAAAATTTGGATGGAAATGTGTAAGTATGCGAAACAGCGAAAGTGACCATGCAATGGTTTGAAAACGTGACAGGATTTCGTGACACTGCGCTTAATATAATAGTTTGATTCGGACTACCCGGATATTGAAATTGAGTGACTATCCTACCAGTTAGTGCCAGATAGATAACTAGAACTAATTACAAAATACCCACAGAGCTGAAGTTAGGGCTAACTCCGACTAACTTAAGATATGTTCGCACTTGGATTACGGGTGATGCTGGCAATTGAATCCAATCCAGAGGGTACCTGAATTCATCCCTTTCTCCCTTTCTGACACCACTCTTACCATACCTTTCCACTAGTTTTCTTAATTCCCCGATTAAGAAAGTAACTTTGCGTATACAAAGGCTTTGTAGTGCTAAACCTGCTTGCACCAAACACCTGTGCTGACTTGAAAGCCGACCTCCCCAGGCGAACAACAGCTTAGTTAGCTTTCAACTTGCTAATGGACCTTAACACCCCCAGTCAGCTAATTATTGCTACTTGGTTAGTCCTGTCGTGAAATGTTTAGTGGCACCAATTAGTTTGTTTGTTAGTATGTTTGAAAATGTTCGATTTTTCCTTTCTAGATTTTCCAGCATTTCATTAACGAAGTGAGATTAATTCCTTCTTGATCTTGTTGGATTTCAGGTGGAAGAACCCTCACCAACTCTTCTCTTCTTGCACGGCTTCCTTGGAACAGGACGTGACTGGCTTCCGATTATGAGAGCACTTTCGTCTTCGTTCCGGTGTATTGCTGTTGACCTTCCTGGCCATGGACTAACCGATGTGCACAATCAAAACCAGAAGACTGGAAACACTGTTAATGTCTCAATGGAGGAAGTTTCAGATGCTCTGTTGAAATTGCTTGACAAGCTCGTGATCACCTCCTTTGTGCCCGTTGGATATTCAATGGGTGCGCGTATTGCTCTCTTTATTTCCATGCTCCACAGTGATAAGGTAACTCTTTTATAATACAGTTCTTCGATTGCTGCTGTCCTCTGTGCTGCATGGACTTCTAGAGAACAACCTCAGTACGCTTGAAAATACCAACGCTTAAGTTTCCAAATAGCCAAAAGTGTCCTTACTCTTGTATCATTTCAGAAGTTTCAACGAATGTAACAAAATGTACCAATAGGAAGAAAATTCAATTCGAAAATTGTTTTGGAAGTTTCAACGAAGTTCAATAACTTCAACAAAATTGTAGATGCAACATACTCAGTAGAAGAACCATCGTTCAGTGCTTATACCTGCGTTGGTGAATGTGTGCAGGTTCCTGCTGTAGTTTCAATTTCAGGAAGCCCAGGTTTGGAGGATGGGGAGCTGAGGAAGTCGAGAGCATCTCAAGATTCACTGCTGGCTCAAACGCTCAAAGAAGGGACCCTGGAGTCTTTTCTCGACTCTTGGTATCAGCAACCACTGTGGGAGAGGTATTCTAAAGCTTGTTCATGTTCATTTCACCTTTCTCATACACAGTTGTTGGGTTTCGTTGTCAGAACTAAAATGTGATCGTTTCGTTGTGGACTCAGTTTAAGGCGACATCCGAGGTTTGAGAAGTTCAGGAAGGAGCGGGTAAGCCACAAAAACAAGGATGCTTTGGCTGGCGCACTAGAATCCCTCAGTTCGGGTCTGCAACCGTAAGTTCCTTCTCTGCCATGAACTCATGTCTCAGTTTATATTACATGTGAAAACTGCAGTCTGCTAATAATAAAGTGAAGATGGTAATTCCTGAATGCCTATCTGGTCTTGGATACCACGTCTGACGTTACTGGCGTTGAAATAAATAGCATCTATAATTTTGTTGAAGTTGATACCAGAACAGATGTTAAGAAATTTATCCGTATATTTGAATTTGTACAAAAATCTGCATAGGTCATCGTCAAATTAGGTCAGAAGCATTCAACTGTGCAAAATTCGCCAGCAAATATAATATTTGTTTTTGGTACATGATTTTTGGAATTATAGGCTAAACTATGAGGCTAGCAATTGTACTAGTAAGCAATTCATAGTATCTAATGTGTTGAGAGTCTTTTAAATGTCCATACTATTAGTAATTCTATGAACAAACAGAAATACTGACATACTTGTGAATTTGCGTTTTTCCGTAATTCATGAAACACGCATTAATTCTCCCATACCAGTATTAAAGAATGGCATCAGACTGTCCTTGAACTTCATCAAAGAAGTGTATTCATTTAATGTCCTGCCTCCTCTTGCCTTTTGCTTTGTTAAATAGTGTAATGAAATTAGCACTTCTAAAAGCCAACTCGTTTTTCAGTCCAAAACTGTTTTAGGTATATTGGACAAAATAAGTTGAAATCCATGTCCTGCCTGGCATTTAGTTAACTCAAATACAAAATTTTAATCTCACAGGTCTCTATGGGCGAAGCTCAACAAGCTCTCGACTCCAGCCTTGTTAGTGACAGGCAGCTTGGACACGAAGTTCGTCAACATAGCCCACCAGATGTGCCTCAGGGCAGGTCAAGAGCCTCAAAAGAAGAGACCTCGAAGGCAATCCCTAACACGAGCCCAGAAACGAGAGAGTTGGGAGTCGGAAGAATACAGGCTTCCGTTCGACTTTGTTGAAGAGTTTCCCGAGGTGAACATGCTGGTCCCCAGCGTGGCTGGCTTACCCCGAGATGATGGATTTGCAGCTCTCTTGGCCCAAGAGATGAGGAAGCTACAGACCGAGGATACATTAGCATTGGAAGCTGAAGACCAGAACGCTGAGTGGGAAAGTGAGGAGACAGACAATGTTTTCGAAGTTGCTGAAGTAGAAGGTTGCGGCCATGCAGTACATTTGGAGAATCCTCTGGAACTTGTACAGCTTCTGCGAGTGTTTTTAGGTCAATTACAACACACCTTTTGAGCTTCATACAATCCTGGTACTAGTTAATGACAAATACTATGGTTCATTTAATTCTCTCGACAATTCTGATGTACATTTTGATTTCTTCAAATCTTTTACTCAATTTCAAATGGGCTCACTGAGGATGATCTGGCGTCTAAATTAAGCGAACGAACAAAATTGGTACCCTACAATTAAAACCCACCTGATAGTAGATTACAAAAGAGGTTCAACTTAATCCAGCAGATGCTGAATCCGATTGTTGTCCTCTAAGAGAGCCACGTTCCTCGCTAATCGATTGCTCCAAAGCACTCAGTTGCAAATCATCTCTGTGGTCCTGCTCCTGCTGTCGATTCCCAGTGTTAATAAAGTCAACCAAGCGGAAAATGTACACTGAAATTAGATGACTCCCACTGGCCTCAAATAAGCAAGCATCGTCGACAGCAATCTTGTGGTCGTAAGCAAATTGATCCCAACCACTAGCCAATCTTGATCTACCATCATGTGGAACCGCCCATTTCACGGTATATTGTTCGCCAGCTTCGTCTACCAGTGTCAAGATGTCGGACTCATTTGGCAACGGAAGTTTGCTGAGGTACTGCAAGACAACGAAGACCACAAGTCCTTTAATAAAAGCAGCCGTTACAAAAATATCCACAGCAATTGGAGCGCAAATGAGTACAAGAAGAGTGTCGTAAATTATCAACTTACAACTGTTTTGTTATGAAACACATGTGAATTCTTCATAAAGACTAATTGCGAGGGATTTTTGAGCTTCTGCATCAAGGCATTTGCTGCATTCATTTGACATCTTGCAGACTCTTTTTTTCCGTCGACCCCGCTTAAGAATGACGATAATACTTCTTGACGTTCCTCTTTGCTCTCTGCCCTCCGGGAAGTGTCTGGTCCCGCAGTCCACATATCCCAACGAACAAGAATGTATGAGGACAAAACGCTTCACTACGAGCACACCAGACATTCAATGATGCGCACATTTCACATATGTATTTGGCACAGAAAAAACTTTTCTTCACATCAAGGATCACGTTTGAAAAGCAAGTATCACCTGGCAGTTGCTGCTTCTGAGCAGAATTTTGATATCTCGAAGTCCCGGGTTCCTGCAAAATACCAACATCATTAGCGGCTAGGTCATTGCTCAAAGAGACACATTGCGCTGTCCTATGCAGCGCATGCTCAACAATAATGTCAAGCAAGAAACGAACATTTAATAAGCATATTAGATGT
This sequence comes from Pseudoscleropodium purum, assembly GCA_963969395.1. Classification (NCBI taxonomy): domain Eukaryota; kingdom Viridiplantae; phylum Streptophyta; class Bryopsida; order Hypnales; family Brachytheciaceae; genus Pseudoscleropodium; species Pseudoscleropodium purum. The sequence continues at coordinate 1,517,352 of OZ017799.1, forward strand.
GCACAATTTCATGACATGAAAGCAACGAACTTCTACAGAAACGTTGTCTGACAGACATCACAGTGAGCGCCACTTAAACCTAAGTGAGATGCGATTGAGCAACTGCAGATATAGGCAATCACCTCTGCGCGAATTGCCATGTCTGCTGCATCGAAGGAAGGCTCCGGCATATTTGAACATGAACGCCCTTTCGTTTCTTCCCCAGAGCTCACTTCCGGTTCTTTTCCGAGTTGCTTCCGTTTCAAATAGAGCACACGATCAAGAGTTTCCTCATCACTGCCGTCGTCTGCAAGTTCCGCTTCTTCCTGGAGGCTTACCTCCGCTTCAGCATCCGTCGAAGGATTCTTCATCCCAATAACCTTCTGAGCTCCGAACTTATCGTAAACTTTGACTCGAAAGTGATCCTTACCAATAAGGTAGAAAACGAGCTTTTCACCTGCTTCTATCGCATGGTGCACGAGAAACTGCTTGAAGCCTGCGCACAGCACATAACCATTTCGATCCCGCTGTACTGTGCAGTCGCATTCGAATCCGAGTGGTCCTCGGAGGTGCAACGTCTCTCCAAGATTATAAGACTGCCTCTCGAAAAACGTCACAGGGATCCTCTGCATAGATACGGCCAAGCACGTTAAGGAAGATATCGTCAATATAAAATACAAACAGTCTTTCGGCAAAGAGAGGCACTACATCATGAAACTAGAAAGCACAGATAAAATAACACTTGATCCCGCGTGTATGCTGCATACCAGAAGCTTGTCCCCGGTAATATGTGATGCTCCAATGAAACTCATGAAAGAGGGAAATAAAAACAATTCTTCAGTTTCTTGTCGACCAAAATCTGCATGCTTCTCAAAGCAATGCCGCATGCACATTGAGCAGCCTTTGAATCCCTCCGGCGGACCAGAGCTCTCGTCCATCTTCGAAGTCACCACTTCTTCCCTCCGCCAATCCCTGAACTCTCTTCCCAAGCTTCAACCTACTTTCGTTCCTCCCATCCCTCTTCCAATCCCCTATCCACCACACCCCGTCCGTTCCCCTCAGCAATTTGCAAATCAGCTATCAGTATCAGTGCAAACCTCCGTGCAAGCGTGCATCTCATCTTTCCACTGCATAGAAACCTAACTGACCTCAATTCACTCAGAACAGAGGATCGCAAAGCACATTAACCAAGAAAACAACGGAATTACACTTGTGCGGCAGCAACTAATGGACAACAAAAATCTCTTACTATATGACAATCCAAAATCCAAACAAATCACGAACCACAAAAAGGCCACTACCTCACTATCTTCAGTAACATTCCAGCTCCACTTACAGTCTCCGGCTCACTCCAAACACAGCAACCGTACAAAACTGTCGCGATTTTCCAAGAATCCATCACTACGAGCTCAAAGTCCAGCAAAATGAGACCGCAATCGAAACTACTACAACAACAACAACCGCAACACTTTCTTACCGCATCTTAAAAGCAACAAGGCCGCAGGTCGAATGTTCCGCCACTTGCGAGTTCAATTTCCAATCAGCGATGAACAGTGTAACTCTCAGAATACGAACAAGCTCCGTCTGCTCCGAGACTCCAAACGAATAAGCTTCCACACTTCCCGCATCTTGCACAAAACACTGTGTCGCAGCAAGCACGAGAGGCCAGACCGGGAGAGAGGGAAGCACGAAATTTTTGGAATCGCCACTAAACGTTGAATGTCCGTCCCCTATAACTGCTCCTTCTCAAGCATGGGCAGTCCCCTTCTTGGTGGAATGGAATGGGAAGACCCCCCTCACCTACTAAAGCTAGACACCTTTTCATTTCGAAGATGATTTTTGTATTCACCCCCCTTTTTGGATGAGACTTGTATATCATAACATGCCCTTCGCATCTAAATGATTGAATAATATTTGAATTAAATGATAGGAAGATCATTTTTTTTAAATTATAATGGAGTAATAAGTTAGGTAGGAAGTCCATTAGTTGTTCTTAATTTCAAGTATACTCAAAAGAAATTTATGGTCTTTGGTGGGAAACTTGTTCAATAAATATTTTTGAAATAGAAGGGTCTACAGTGGAAAACTAGTCAGAGTACGATAGCTTTATTTTAAAGTAAAAGGGTCTCTGGTGGGAAACTTATCAATATACCATGGCTTTATTTTGAAATAGAGGGGTTTCTAGTAGGAAACTTGTCAAGAATAACATGGCTTTAAGGTAGGAGGTTCATAAATGGTTACTTCAAATATATCTACTTGATCAATGACAACCATAGATATTTCAATGAATATGTTACTCATTCCTAGATAAAAAAAAATACAATTAGAGCCCAAACTATTTACAGACTTCCTTTCTTAAATGTATCTCCAAAATATCTCTACGGTTGATCTATTACACAATTTGTCATAGAATTTCCTCAATTAATATTCATCCCTAAGAGCTTAAGGATGGGGGTTACTTTAAATAGGCTAAAATTGCCAAGAACTTGAACACTTTTTTATTTAGATAGGATGGATAGGATGGATAGGATCTATTAGTTTAGATTGTGAATAAGAACCTAAAAAAATTCAAATGAATCATTTGGAAGGCTTAGGGTATATTTAAGTTTGAAGTTTTAATCATGTTAATGGAGAAACATGCAAGGTAATGCACTTTAGGGAAGTATTTCTTAGTAAGAATACTTTTAAATGATGGCTCTTTTGTTCTCAATAAAATATAAGAGAAGTGAAAATGATTACCAAAAGCTACTGCCATTAAATTCATAATATTGTTGATTCTTGAAGTAGATTTTTTATTTTCAAGAAAAAATTAAAAAATCTAAATAAGCAAATCAAAAATCACTAGTAGTAACTTGAAAATGTTCACTTGAATTATTAGGGATTACCCCCCTAAAGTTCTATGACCATGTTTCTAGTGTAATATTCCAAAATTGTCATTTGTAGTGCAAGGTGCCAAAATGTAAGGAAATTATTTTTGTTGGATATCCAACCATAGGTGATCTTAAAGAAAATAGGTATACAAATTTGTGGACTAGATTTCAATAACTTTGATCATGTAGATTGTAAGATTTTAGGATTTTAGTAAATAAAATTTAAAAAAATTAAAGTTAAAGTTAAAATTTTAAAATATATTTAAAGACCTTGCCATGCTAAATTTTTAGACTTCAAATGAATCCTCTTAACTTAAAATTTTTTTACTATAAAGTTTTGAGGGTTTTACTATTTATGATAGAGAATAGAACTAAGAGTCAATAAATTTTATTTTTTTTAAACTTGATTTTCATTCATTAAACAATTATTAAATATGCATAGTATAGGATGGGAAAAAATAGATCATTAATAGCTCTAGGAAGGCATTGAAACACGTCAATCCTAAAAGCAAGATAAAATGTTCCACTAAGCAATTTAAACCTTGTGTTACCATTATATTAGAAAATTGTGAATATTAAGTTAAAAGAAATTATATGTGTTGTTTTTTCAAGAAGATGCTCATTAGTATTTTGAAATGGAATGAATTAAGCATTTTAATGTAAGCAAAAATATTTACTATTTATAGGTTTTTTTAATGCTCAAGCTTAGCTTCTTCAATCTTGGGTGGTATAGGTTTTGGTCATGGTCATTAATTGAAATAAACTATATTTACATAAAGGTAATATGTTCTTATGCCTTAAAAAATTGTTAAAAAGTGAAGTCAAAAATTGACATTGTAGCAGTTGCATTTGCATTCATTAGTCTACTAAGGGGACAATGGGTTTTTTAGTTGTTAACTCCTAAAGCACCAAGTCTTTATTCAACATATGCAAGAAATCTCAAGTAGGTTTCTACTCAATTAGTTTTGGTTAGATGTTCACTAAATTTTGACACAAGGTTTGAACATATACTTCTTTAGTGGAAATATAATTTTTTTCATAGTATGCCCAAATCAAAAGTTATACTACCGTAAATTTTTGGAGTAGCTTGTGCAACTTTGGGTAAAATGCGTAAGAGTCTCCTTCTAATTTAAAAACATAGCAAGTATAACTTAGATAATACAAAACAAAAATATCAAGAAAAATAACTATGTATAGTGTAAACTGTAAAATCTCACTCTTGAAAAGAGTTCAAGATTTAGGAAGCAAAAAAATCTCAAATTTGTACACATTTTTCAAACAAAAGTGAATACAAAGCCAAAATTAACTAAATTGGATCCTAAAAATTATAAAAATATGCATCAATTTTTAAAAATTCAATGGTTGATATCATCCATATATCTTTTGGAACATCTTCAAAATAATATTCCAATATTATTTCACTTAGACCCTATCTAAATTTTAGGCCCATAACCCCCTTTTACAAGATTACATTTCCTAAATAAATTTTTTAATACTTCTTACATTGAAATTTTAAAAATTAAAAAAAATTAAAAAAAATATGTGATCTCGTTATTCTTAAAGACCTTAGTTTACAAATTATTGAAATTTGTTTCACCCTATTAAGAATTTGAAAATTTGAAAAAGACACATTATGTCCTTTTAGACCTTGAGGTCTAAATAACATAGTAACCATTTTATATTCACTTTCCAATCAGTTAGAAACATTGTTTGGATTGGAAAAAATAATTCATTCAAAAGTAGTTTTTTTGTTTATAATTAATGGCAAGTTCTTTTAATGTTTGTATGTTCCAAATGAAAATTGCAATGATCAATTTTTTAATGAACAAATAAATAGAAAGTATCAAATATGAAGTTAGTTTTAGAAAATGACTATTATAGAAAAATAGTGAACAATAAACATCAACTATATTATTAGTTTCTACTATAAAATGGATAATATTATTTAATCTATTATTAGAATTTTCAATTCAAATTTTAACCCTCCAAAGACTAGGCATTCAAATTTCAAACAATAGATGAATGCAAACATGTTTAAAAAAAATATTTTTTTCATCCACTAAATATTTGTGAATTCTTGTACTAGTTCTTTTGAATTTGTAAAATAAAGATTTAAAAAAAATTTCTTTACAAGTATACTCTTGTTCAAGAGATATAGGAATATTTGACTTCAAAAAATAAAATTTCCAATTCAAAATATGATCTATCATAAATAACTTGAATAAATACATAAAATACGTAAAATAATTTTTTTTAAATCACCATTTAACAACTAAGCATTTTTAACTTTGAAAAGATTTTATGAAAACTACACATATTTAATCAATAATATATTTTAGAAAGAATTTTTTATTTTTGGTTTCAATTTCATTGAAAATTATTGTTTATTACTCCATATAATAGTGGATTTAACTATATTGATATGATCTATAGCTTATATTTTCCAACTTCTATTTAACTCCTAAAGGACCAAATTGCATTTTTTGGGCAACATAGCAATTTTAGGCAGCTCATAATGAATGAAATTCATTTTTTCTTTAAAATTTTCACATGACATATAGTCAAGGAGTAGCTTTAAGTCACAACAATTTTTGTAACTATTGACTACATGTTTAGAAGTCATTGTGTAATATATAGTTTTTCTTTTAATCCGAGTAGCTGAAATAATCAATTTTTAAGAATAAAAGAATTAAAGTTGGTATTCTAGATTCATTCCATTGCGATTAATGACATGAAAATTATGAGGAGTTTTGGTTTGCATGTAGTTATATAATCTCTACTCTAAAATAAATTTTTATGTCTTTTATTTAATAGAATTTCCAATATTTTTTGAAAATTATAAAACCATAGGATGTGGATTTTTTATTATAATATGAAATAAATTGGAAGTTTTTTAAGTGGGTTCCAAAATACCTTCTTTTAATATAAATTATTATGGAGAGTCACAAGTGTAGAATCTTCATATTTTGGGGTAAATGTTTAAAAGATGAAATCCAACCATTTTGAAAGAGTTGAAAATACTTCTTTCTAAAACTCAAATGACCTGATCTTGCAATTGGTAAGGCTTTTTATTTTGAAATTTTTAGAGGGTGTACTTCAATAGGGTAACTAAAAGATCCTATAGTTGGATTTGTTAAAAAGTAAATGTAGATGAAGATTTTAGCCTTGTTTTGGAGACTAATATTTTGAAACAATTTTGGGCTCTAAATATAAAAGAACTTTAGGGGATAAGAATTACCAATAGATTATTATTTGAAGTTGCATTTAATGATACACCTTCACAATTTGGAAAATTTTGACCATTTCTTGGTCTTCAAGGAATTAAAACAAGATATCAATTTTGATGATTTTCAAAAGTTGAATGTTTTTAAATAGATTTGGTCAAGATTCTTAAAATTTCTTTGTTTTTTTATAAACAACAGTTTGAAGACTTCATTGATCTGATTGGACACCATGGTTTACATGTGTTAATTGGACATTACTATGAAGTTTGTTAAATAAAAGCATTTATTATGTAACCATTAAAAGAGCCTAGTAATGGAATAGTTACGTGTTCAAATTTAAAAAAGATGTAATGGCTTTCTAATGTATTGACTATAAGCCACTTCAAACTTACAAGGCTTTGTATTTCAACCCTTCACCCTAGCATCTTAGCATTGGAATGTGAAGTGCCCACAACTTGATTCCCTACAAAATATTTCTTGATTATAGCCATGGAAATCCATACTTCTCGTCTTGAAATAGACAAAACTATAAAGTAAAAAAATTATACTTTAATGTAATGGGTTCATGTTTACTTGGAGGCTTTCCTCTATGCTGTTCATTTGTTGTTGGACCCATATTTTGTATTCATAGTATGAACTAGTGAGCCTTGAGTTATTGCTACAACAAAAATAAAATTTCAAGTAATTTTCTATTTTTGAAATTCTTAAACACTTTGAAATTCAATATCTTTTCTTATATAAATCAAAATGCCATGAAATAAAGCCCATGCATCCTTCCTTGTTGAAGGCTTTCTAGCAATACCAAGGACATGACTAAAGGACATACAAATCCAAGAGATCCCAAAAAAACAAAAAATTAGTCTAACTTAAGGTATGGATGTTCTAAGAAATCAAGGTAATTATAATGAAGGGTATTTTCTAAAGTAAGGCAATAAGAAAATAGTTGGATTTCATTTCAAACATTTGGTGCAACGGGGTAACTTTTATTTTTATTTTCAAAGAAATCAATAGAAACTTTGATCCTATAAAAAAAATGCCTTGGAGACCTATCACTCTATAAACCAAGCAATCAAAAAAGAAAAACAAATACTAATATGATTCTCTTTTTGAGGTCTATAAATTTTAAGTCATTAACATTTTTTTGACTTCAATAGATTCAAGTATGTTTTAGGTGTAATAGTATCCAAGGATGTAGTCATTTTAGGGCCTTGACATTGTAGAAAATTTTGTGGCCATTTGTAGTGAATAAGTTTACAAATATAGATTCAATTTTTGTAAAGGTCTTAAAAGTCATCATCCCTTTTGTCCTTATATTGCTTCTAATCCTAAATTGCATTTGAATTTCTCATCAACTTATAGTTTTTTTTAACAATAGCAAGGCAAGATTGCATGAAAACTAATTACATTGGATTGTCTTTTTTCCCTATATGAAGTTTATCTCCCATATTTTCAAAAAGAGAGGATCAAATTTTTTGGGCACCACTTCAAGTGCTAAAGGTGTTTTATACAACATCCTAAGTTCCATTGAATTCTCAAAATTTGATTGGTGGAGAATTAAAAATTGGGATTTGGGGCTTCATGTATGCTACATTCTAAGTTCCAAGTCCCACATATCCTAAATGCCTACATAGTAGCACTTTAGAGAAGTTTTAGACCAAAGAAGTGGGACCTAAAGGCCAAATTGTATCCAACCCAACTTAGCTTCCTAGTCCCAATAATGTTTTTGAATATAATATGAAGAAAAAATCACTAAATAACACATTCTAGTAGGGTGAAATTTTCTCCAAATCTTTCTAACACAAATTGAATACCAAAAGTGCCTCCAAAATAGATTTTGACTTTACTATCCATTTTGAGGGCACTTAATTGTTATATAATACTATATTATAGAAGAAACAAATTGGGACTTAGAATTAGAACTTGGGCTTGAAGACTAGAAGCCTTAACCCCTAAATGTCTAAATTGCATTTCAATTTTGGCAACAAAGCAATTTTGGGCAATTCACTATGAATGGAATTTTTATTTTTTTTGCTGAAATTTTCACACATGTGCCTAAAAAGTATTTTTCAGGCCCAATAATTTTCATAACTTTTGACTACATGGTCAAAAGTTATTACATGATACCTAATTTTCATTGCTTAGCGAGCAACTTTGGTGCTCAAAAAACTTCCTCAAAATTTTTTCTTTTTTAAAATAAAAATTTGAAATTGGTTCTTCAGCTTAGATAATACATTAGGAAAGCTTTAAATCATTCCTTTTTAATTAATGAAGTGAAAGTTATGAGGAATTTTAGTTTGCAAGTAGATATGGTTTTCAAAATTTTAATTTAATATTTGGATTTTCATTACAAATTCACCTACATTATAGTCCTATGTTAAATTCCACCTATATAAAATTTAAATATATTCAATAATAATAATTTTTTTCAATTTTTTCAATTTTTGGCAATAAATTACATTATTATCTATTTATATAAATAATTTTATTGCAAAATAGTAGACTGCAATTTAATAGTTTTCAATTTAAAGGTTTGAAGATTCTAAAAAATAGTGAAATATAGTGCATTGAAACATAAAAATGATTTCACTATATAATAACCATGCAAATGCTCCAAATACCAAATTATTTATGACAATTGTTCTTCACAATACATCTTTACAAAACTTCAAATTCAATTATGAACCATCATGTTTTGAAGTTAACTAAATTGTTCTCAAGCTCATTTTTAGTCATTTGGATGTTTCCAATTCATTTTTTCACAATACTAGCATGTGATTGAATGCTTATGTCATTTTAGCTCTAAATGTTTAGATTCAACTCAAAGCCAATAGAATATGTCATATTCTTGTAAATCTAACATGCTCTATTGGCTTTCAGTTGAGTGTAAGCACTTCAAGCTAAGATGACATAAGCATGTCAAATATAGATATGTGAGATTTAAAATATCACCTAAACAAGTTTTGACCTAAAAGTTGCCATTAGAATAAGTCACTTATAGTCCCAATTAGTCATTTTTAATTTATTAATAAAATCCTTTATTATATTATTTAGTATAGCTACACATCTCAACTCTTGAAGTTCAAGTTGTAAATGTGATATTTTTATACAAAAAAATTGAGTAGGTTTGACTTTTAGCAATCATATTTTGTAGGAACCTAACAAAGTGCCAAAGTAGTTGAGTATTGACCTATGGAATGCCAATATTGTAATGATAGTGCCATATAAAGTATGTAATCTTGAAATCTTTTTGACCTATAGTCACTTTAGAGGGTCAATATATGAGCATAAAACCAATCATTTGGACAATCATGATTTTAATAAAAATGATATTTGATGATTCATTAGATGAAATTCACCTATTCAACAAAGTCTTCCAGATTCTTGAACAATGAGAACTTAGCCACAACAACAATCTAATGTAGTAGAACTACTCCCATGTCAAATAATGTTTTTAATTGATTTTTTTAATAAATTAAAAAATTTCATTTTTCCTCATTTCTTCATTTTTTTTTACTAATTTTTATTATGAACAATAGTAGTTGGTTTAGAGTATGAGGAATGAACTTGAAATAGCCCTCCAATGCCCCAAAAAATCCTCTAATGATATTGCTTAAAAACAATAATATGATATTGTAGAAGATATTTTTCAAATTATCCAAGTTGGAAGACAAAAGAATGACTTATGTGTAAGTAAAGTGTAAATTTTTTTTCTTTATTCTTATGTTTTGACTCTTAAAGGACCAAGGTATATTTTAGCCTCAAATTCTAAAAGATTGCCACTTTTCAAGGTAGTAAGGAAAAATAGTTTTTTTTTCAAATTCAACTATTGTACAAAACTACTATAGGAATGTGTGGAAAAAATTTCAAAAACTTTGACCACACAAATTGAAAGATTATAAGGGTTGAAGTTAGAAGAAAAAGTGTTTTTTTTTATCTTGGCCAACAAGGCCAACAAACTCCTCCTAAAGTGAGATTTTGACACTATACATAGTTATTTCATGGACATTTGCATCTTGTATCATGTAAATAACACACCTACCAAATTTCAAGATTATAGAAGGAGTTTTGCACATGTTTCTTGAAGTTGCTTGAATTGCTCCAAAAGTGCAAGGCAACATTACTTTTGATCCAAGCATTCAATCTGAAAAAATTACATTCCTACTAAGGAGATATGTGTTCACACCTTGTTTCAAAGTTTGAAGAACATCCATTACAAAATGACTTTATACACACCTACCCAAGATCATTGCCATACATTCAATGAGTATTCAATCTTTTAAGGGTTAATAAACTTTTGTTTGATATGAAGATGGTAACAATACTTTAAAGTTCATACCGTTGTTTTTATCATGTTGAATTAATCCATCATTGAAGACTTTTGAGTAGTGTTACTAACCTAATCTGCCAATGCTGACTTATAATTCTCAATCTTCAAAATGAGCGTCTTCTCTAATAGTATTTAAATACACGAATAAGTTTGTTTATTTTGAGCTTACACAATCCATTGATTCCATTAAAATGATTTTTGAAATATAATTTATTGTTGATCATTGGAGATTGAAGAATGTGGAAAGTAAGAGCAAAATGAATAAAAATTCAGTTTTCAAGCTTGAAAATTGAAAATGACATATTAAAGAATTAATATGGGTCACATCAATGACAAAGAGTTTTATATCCATTTTAATTCCTAAAATCCCATTGAAGGACAAAATGAATTTTAGGCGAGCTTCTACAATCTCAATATTTATCTTGATTTTTTGAAACATCATGTAAAGATAGAAAAATATATTTGCTTTGAAGGAATATAATTTTTATTATATTCCCTCTCAAGTTGTGAATGAGACACTTACTGTCTCTTTTGAGCTCATTGTCATTGTAACAAAATTTTATTCCTTTAAATTCCTTTTATTTCCCCCCCACCCCCCAATCACTTGAGAAATAATTTATATTATTATTTTTTCAATATCTCCTCCTTCTACAATCATTTTAGAAATAATTTAAATTAATTTTTTTCAATAAGTTCCCCCTCCCCTCCCCCCTCTTTGTAATTTTGAAAGTCAGATTGCTTGCCAATGAATATGGGATATATGTTTTCTAGGTGCGTATCTCCGTATGTATCTCAATACATATCTTTGTATGTATGCATATTTCATATATATATATATATATATTTTTTTTAAAAATTTTATTTATTTATTTTTAATTTTAATTTATTATTATTATTATTATTATTTTTTGTATTGCAATACCATATATGTATCCGTATCAAAGTATCCATATCCATATTTATATCTATATCAAACTATCCGTATCCGCATTAGAGTACCATATCTATATCTCTCATTTTGGGGAGAGATCAATAGTTAGGAGGAGGGGTTTGTAAATTTTTTCTTAAAATCAATGGCTCTTGTTTTTTTTAAGGATGGGGCTAGTTAATCAATTCATTAGAAGATTTTTGGGGCCTCTAGATGCTTGCGAGTTATCACAGCCTGTGAACGTAGGGAACAGGTTTGGTGCAGCGGTCTAATGTGGCCGAGCCCCTGCTATGGCATTGACCAAAAAAGTGTTTTTGTTTTTGTTTTTTTTTCATTTGGAGACTTATTATTATTATTATTATTTTATGAAAAAGAAAATTTTGACAGTGGGTTGTTCCCCTCACTTTGGGGAATAGTTGTGGGGGAACAAGCCTGAAATAGGCTTTTGGACCCTCCAAAACTCTTCTAATGGGCCAATCTAGTACGTCTCTTTTCGGCTCATTGTTGGTGATTGGAACTCTGGTAGCAAAAATTATAGTACAATAAACCCAAATTTTAAGTAGTTCAATTTGGTGGGTAAAAAAGTAATTCACAAAAAATTACAAAATATATTTTTAAAATTGTCATTTATCATAAATTACATTTTTATCAATATAGGAAGTTTTGATTCATTCAATTTGGATTAGTGATGGGAAGGTTTTAGACAATCTTGCTTTTGTGGCAATTATAGCATCTTGTCATAAAAACAATTTATTGGATTCATTTTTGAATTAAATTTTTACAATTTGAAAAAATCTCACCAATGAGATTAAAAGTGTTTCATAATCTCTTCATAAAACAATCTCACCAATGAGATTAAAAGTGTTTCAACTTCATCTTAGAACTATCAATGGTTTAATTATTTTTTCCTTCAATCTTGAAACTACTTCTATTTAACAATCTTCTAAATAATGAAAATTAATTGCTTCTTAAAAAAAAATTCTAGACTTTCAATCTAATTCTTCAATATAAAATTTGAAATTCAAAATCAATAGTGCAAAAATTTGAAGCTATGAAGATTCAAAGTCAAAAAAACTCATTCCTTCACTTTTAATATAAATATCTTCCAATATACATGTCAAAGTTAGTGAAATTTCTTCCACACGTTATTACACCAATTAAGCAAAAGATTTTGTGGTTAAGTACGCAAAAAAATGTTTTTAAAAAAGATTTTACTCTTTGCAATAGAAATGACAATTTTGAGTGATTTTTGATGGAAAAAGGCCTTGGGACTTTAGAGATTAATGTTTCTGTCAAAAATAGATATTTTTATAATAATGGTAACTCATTATTTTTGTTTTTTACATTTAAAAATATAAACTTGGGAATTAGTGTCTACAATTTTTCTAATGACTTGTCACTAATAATTTTTTTCCTATAGAATTACAAAATGTGTGTTAATTTAACTTGTCTAATGCATAAACTTGTTTCATATTGTATCTTTCAAGCACATTAGTTCCTTGGCATCTAAATGCCTAACAATAAATATTAGTTGATAAATAAGTTTAAGCAAGGGTAGAACCATTTTATATTTTTTAGACAAACATTCATATCAATACGAATGTGATTAATCCAGACAACAAATCAACCTTGCACACACAATGTCTCAATCACAAGGTTCTAGTAGTAGTCACACATAGCTTGTCCATCTAGCAATGCCAATCTCATAAGAGTAGATAAAATTAGAGTATCAATGTGTCAACATTTTGTCATAATACTTTAGTGGCTGCTCTATGTAAGTTGTGCTAGAATGTTAATGTTTCCATCATAAGACCTTGATGGTTCAAAAGCTTGTAATTTGATCCTATCGGTCAAGTGACAATTGTCCATCAAAAGATCACATTGCCAGAATTAAAGTGTCAACATTTTTGTTATGACATTTTAAAGGTTGGCCCTATGCCATGTTCAATAAATTCTTGGGATTTCATCATTGTTAAATTAATCTCTATTAATTAGGCAAATCAAAGCCATAATTTCTTAAAATTTCATGCATGCATATTTTTGTACATTTTTGCAAAAAAAACTACTAAGAGGTAGGGTAGTAAATTGAGGTTTAACATAATCAATATTTTTTTTTTAATAATAATATATTTATTTATTTATTTTCCAATCAATTCTATTTTTATTTTAAAAAGATATATGAATAAGTTATCTTAAATATATAATATTTTATAATATAAAAATATTTTCTAAATTGACCTTCATACAAACATGTACAGAATTCTACATTTTCATTCTAAAATTTAATAATTTTTTATATTTTTCATTAAAGCAATCATAAAATTTACAAGTAAATAATTTTCTGCATATTTTCTTCAAAATTTAACAAAGATATTCCAATATAATAGGGATCAAAGTAGATCAAAGTACAAAATGAATAATTAATTCTTGATTGAGCAATGATCTTCAAATGCTACATTCTTCATGGTGGAAGGCTAGAGAACTTTTATTATTTAAAAAAAATTCAAGAAAATGGATTGTAAGCTTAGAATTTTTCTTTTAAATTTCCAAGCAATTAGACGAAAAACATAAAAATTATTATCTTTAGAGTAGACAACGCTTAAGGCCAAAGTTGCATAAGTACAAAAGGATGGAAATATAAGTTCATGTATATATTCAGGTCTTTGAAGGTATGAAAAGCCCAATTTGGATTGCATCATAGAATTTTATATATATTTGATATACAAGGTGCCTTAATATATGTATATAAGAATTATAAAAGTTTGTTTTCATTTTGAACTTGATCTATAGATATATGGCACTTCCAAATTTGATCATTGTTGTCCCTCCTATTTGCATGAGAAGTTGCAAAACAACCACATTTTCTATATGTACAATGCCATATTTTAACATAATAAGGTTTAAATATTAATCTCTAAAGATTTTTCATCATGTTTTCACCAAAAACACTCCAAAACTACCAATTCTAATATAAGTACCAAAATTTAGAAAAAAAACATTGTTAATCACATGTAACTATAGGATCTTGTAGTAAGATGGTTTGAAAAGATGTGGAAAATTTTGAGAATTTTCCACTATGTAGATTGCAAGATATTAGAGCTTGAATTGACAAAAATCCTTTTTTTGGCCATGAAAAAACCTAAGTAGTAGTACTTCATAAGGTTACATATGTATGGAATTTTTTTCCAAAATGGTGATTACTCTTTGTATTCATTCCTTAAATCAAGTTGGCTACATGGATGAAATTTTTTAGATCATTTGGAATTGTACAACATGTAGGAAAAGAATATAAAGTAGAAAGAAGTAGAGAATGATTCAAAACACTAAAGTGTTAAGAATTCAATTATAGAACCAAGAATGTCAATTCCAATGGTTGTGATGTTATAATAAACAATCTACACCCAATGTTTTATTTTTTTCAAAAATATTGAAAATTGAGTTAAATAAAGGATTCCAAAGATTATTTCAGAGTAGAAAATCATTGCCTACAAATTAGAACACCTCATATCTTTCATCTTATAAATCAAAATGGAATGATTCAAAGCTTTTCATGTATATATAAATCTAAAGAACCAATTTCAATTTTTTTTTCAATTGATTTTTAAATAATTTTTTTGAGTTGCCTATGTTGTTCATACTTTATTGCAAATGACATATCATACAATAACTTTTCACCATATAGTCAAAAATTATGAAAATTGTACAGCCTTAACGATACTCTTTTGTTACATGTTGTGTAAAAATTTCAAAGATAAAAAATAAAAATTAGGTTCATAGTTAGTTGCCCCAAAATACTAAATTCTATCTTAGAGTTGTAAATAATTACATTTTCCCTCTATTATGTATTTATTTCTAGTTAACAATTATAAATAAATAAAAATCACTTTATTTCTTAAATACAAATTTTCTAAATCTTTGAAATCAATCATTTCCTCAAATCTTTGACATTCATTTCTAAAATGACAATTCTAAACAAGCAAGACATAAGATAAACCAATAAGGTAGAACTAGTACCTATTTTGGATAGGCCTTTTGTAATTGCTTCATAGACTAACCTATTCTAAACAACAATTGGATGCAATGGTCATTGAAAAAAATTCTTGGTTTGTACCTTCTCATCCATTCATCTCTCTTCCCTCTTGGCCTAGGGAAAAGTGCCAAAGCTAACCACAATAGGTGAGTATGAATTTGGAATGGATTTGGGTGCAAAATCCACTTTTATATTCAAGAAAATATTCATTTTTGGAGAAAAAATTTCATTTTTTGTGGCATTCTTCCACAACCTTATTTTTGCACACACTGAACTCAATTCCACATGACTTTCTTACATTATTTAGTCTAAAATGCTTAAGTTATCCAAAATAGGTACTTCTACTTCATATGACAAGTAAAAATAATTGGTTTCTCTTGTTAACATCATTGAAATTAAAAAAAATTCCTTGTGTAGCCATAGAAGAAATGGAGAGAGCAATGGAGGATTTATTTCTTATAACAAAGTATGAATTTGTTATGAATTTTTGAAGTGTATTGCCCAATTGACCCCAAAGAGTCTCTAGACCACTCCCAAATCAACAAAAAGCATGTCCATTGATAATGATCATCTTGACTCAACTAAAGCAATTAGAGTATTTTCTAACATATTCTTAGTACAAAGGCCTAAAAAAGTCATTTTCTATGACCAATTTATAATAAAAGAATAGAAGTTCCTATTATAGTCTCTAATCATTCTATTACCATCATCCCACACTCACATTAATTGTGGCCACTAATTCAATCTAATGTAGCCCAAACCTCATTTATTTGAAAAAGATTGTTATCAATTGATTTAGACTATAATGGTTTATTCCCTAGGATTTTTTCATTAGTGGTCTACCTACCATAGGTTGGTATACCTTACATTTTCTTACAATGAAGGTTTTTAGTTTGAGTTATTTTCCTATTTGGAAGACAACAAAAAATCTTTGATTTTGGAGTATACATCTTCTTGCATTCAATGTTATTATTTTGAGCTATAGTAGAAGAACCTATTTCAGATAGGTTCCTCCATGATGGTTATATAGAATATCTTATTGTGGACAACAATTGAATGTACTATTTATTGAGAAAGATTTATTGGTTATACCTTTTCTTCTTCTCATCTCTCTTCCTTTTTGGTTTAGGAAAAAGTGCCAAAGCTAACCATAATAGATGAGTTTATGAAATTGGAATGGTTTTGGATGAAAAATACACATTCAATAAAATATTCATTTTGGGAGAAAAAAATTGTTTTTATTTGCATTGTTCTTCATCTTTGTTTTTGCACACGTTGAAGTCAATTCTCCACAACTTTTCCACATCATACAAGTTGAAATGCTTAAATTATTTGAAATAGGTAGTTCTACCTTATCCTCCTATTGGAAGGACTATCAATAATCCTTGATTTGGAGGGATCATGAAAAGACCAATCAAATTCATAAGAGTGTCAAAGTACCCAAATTAAGGATTCTAAATAGTCTTTCAATACTCCTTCCAAAATCAAGGATTTTGAGTGGTCCTCGTAGTTGGAGAATAGTCCAAAATGAAAACCTTCGTTACAATTTGACAATTTGACTTTACTAACTTATATGAAATTCTAAAAAATAATGGTCTTGAATTCAATCACTTTTGTTTAATTTTGCTAATACAATTTAAGTTGACATTAATTTTGCAAAGAAACAAAAATATGTTTACAAGTCTTTAGTTCAATCTTTGACATTACAAACTTGGAATCCACAAATTTAGATAACATGTGCTTGGGTATTTGAATATGGCAAGGAATGCATCCTCTCACTACCTTCAAATAATAAATTATTAATACTAGCTTCATATTTGAATACTTTGTATTAATAGCTTATAATAATCATTTACCATGAAAATGTTAATTTGGATCACATAAATAGAAGATAATTTGATTCATTATATGAAGAAAAATGCATGTTTTGTTTTTTGAAGTTAATAAATCATCACTAGTTACTATATGACTTCCATGATTCAGATTCGTAAACTTGCCAAATTACAACACTTCTGCAACACCATCACATCAAGCCATAATAAACAATCTTCCTTAGTTTATGTTAACATTAAAGGTTGGAGTTATTTTGTTCTTGACTTCACATTGACTTCCAAGATAATCCAATTTTTAAAAATTAACTAATTAATTTCTAATTGTAGATTTCTATTTATAGATTTAAGGGAAACCCTCCATGGGAATTCAATCCATTAACAATTGGATCCTAAAAACCAGAACTCTATTTTCCCTCTTATTAATTTTGGATGACACAAATGAAAGTGCTACGCCCTTCACAAATTAAAAGGCGGCAAGGCCCCATGAGTGACAAGACTGCTAACACAACCAAAATTGAGTATTTTCATTAGTAATTGACATGACTGGAGGCGCTCCACCCATCGTAAACCTGGATAGTGGGGATGACAAGGCACCCTAACGGATGAATGTTTCCGACGATGCGTCGATGAAATCCAACCTCATTCATCCCAACTGGAAAGTGACAAGACCTCACTTCAGCTGCTGCCGCGCACTGCATACACGATCCTTTCTTCCAAGTCCCAGCCATCTTGTCCATCTTTACTCACTTTTTCTCTCGTCGCGTGTGTTTCAAAGATCGTGCTCGCCCTCGAAAGCTTCATCTATGTTTTACTGCGTCTGTTTTGAGCTTCGAAGCAGCTCAGACGGTGCTGTATAGCATGATAGCTCTCATCTCCAGGTGAAGAGAAAGAACGTGATCAAAACTTGAAGTAATCCCGCGATCTTGCAGGGGTGGTGAGGGTGTAGGTAGAAATTCTTTGAATTTTCTTTCAGAGTCCTTCTTTTCGACTCGCTGCTGTGATTTTGGTCTAGAGAAACGCAGGTCGAACGCTTGTGCATTTTTTTGGTTTTAATCATTCTTGGCCATTTCCCTTGTGTTTCTGCACTTGCTTTCAAATTTCGTGTGGTGTAGCGGGTGAGATGAATGCTGTAATTTTGTTGTTATTTTATCTTTTAACGTTTCATACAGTTTTCCTGTTTGTGGCGTTTCTGTGGACGCGATTTTTTTGAGAGCTATTATCGGTTTAGTTCGTGTAATTGCGCCGTGAAGAGCGAACACGACTCGATGCCAATTTTTTGAGCTCTCTTGCAAATGAGATAATGACAATGTGATTGTGTGAATCGTTGGCGCTGTCCCGGTGTGCACCTCCTTCGATTGTAAGACGAATTTTGGAGCTTAGCCATAATACCGCGTGCAACATTGGGCACTCTGGTTCCGAACTCTTTTCCATTTCTGATTTCGCCCTCTTGTCTTGTAGGACGGATTGAAGTTCGTGAAAATTTGGTTGAAATTGAAATCAAGGAATCGCAGGCTCAGGGGGGAAGTTTATTGTGCACAACGTACATCATGAAGGAGAAGGCTTGTTCTGTGTGCATGGCAAACTGTGTGAGACTGCACGGGGATGCGGGTGAGGATCCCGAAGAGAAACTCTCTCCAACCGACTCCTCTGGGCCGATACTTAAGGAGAATGGAGCTTCCGGGTCTCACCAGAAGAAGAATCTCCCAACTGAGATTTTTCCGTCTTTTCTGAAGAGGATGACTGAGCTCGCCATATCGTCTCCGCTGGTACTTATACCGACTTGTCTTTGTTGAGTCATTAATTGTCCTTCAATGCTATGGAACTGCGTCCAGCGATGAATGCATAATTGTATATGTAATTGGAGGAAATTGTAATTGACTGAAACGAGTGAGTGATGCGAGGTAGTAGCCGACTGTTAGTTGTAGAGTGGGAGTTTTCATGAGCAAGAGTAAAGAAATATACTCTTGCTTACCCAGGCTCTAGAGTTCATTTGTATATTTGTTTGGTTGGATTCTGGATACTTTCCCCAGAGTTAATGTACCCATTCTCATGTTTCTAACTCCCATTACTGTGACATCAGCAAATGCCAGCTTCGTTCGTGAAGACTTCTATCGCAAACATTGGTCCAGCAGTCACTCTGGAGGGACCTGGTAAAGGGAAGTGGACAGTTGAGATTGGAAAAGGCAAAGAAAATCACAGCCTGGAATTTCGAGATGGTTGGCAAAAGTTTGTGGCGGATCACGTCTTGCAAATTGGAGACCAGCTATCCTTTACTCTCACAGCAGGCTCTTATTTCCAAGTGGTGGTATGAACTGGTTACAGAAGAACTAGTTTGCATTATTGTTTTCCATTATTGTGGTCTCTGATGAACTGTTCATTCTCAGGAGTGCTGCTAATTTAGATTTTGTGGATGAGCTACACCCTCAGGTTTATGATGGGAGTGGATCTCAGAAAGTGAGCGCCTCTGACGCAACCAACTCACCTCTCACACACCAGTTGAATGCGAATGGAGTTCAAGTCGGAGCTGTTGCTCAAGTCCGACCCAAACCCGTGTCAAGGCCTAAACAGAAGGTGAGGAGGAAACTTAGAACCGAGGGTGCTACGCAGTCAGTGAAGGTGGTACCTCCCCTGGTACATTCAAGCGAGTCTGAGCTGAGGAACAGTAACACACCGGAATCCAAATCCAAGGAAATCGCGAGTGTGGAGAAATCGGAAGACGAGCCTGATACAGATGAAAACCATCTTCTCCTGCTGCCTCCACATGTGATACTTGATGGATATGTCATTTCCGATCGGCGCCCAGTTACTGCAGAAGAGAAGGAGCGGGCTCTTGAAGCAGCAAAAGCCTATCCCATCTCAAATCCGAAGCTCGTGGTGGTAATGTCAAAAGGTTATGTGTACAAAGGGTTTTGGATGGTGAGTACTCCATTCGAAACGATTTTGTGAATGCTATTCTTGTTGTCGTTGCCGGTCTGAACTTTTGTTATTAACTTCAACAGTCGCTGTTGTTGCTGCACTGTGCTGAACCCATTCGCCAGTAGATCATGAGTCGACCACATAATATTTTATTTGTCCTGACAGATGCACTTGTTGTGGTGTAGGCTCTTAGCAGACCCTTTGCAAAAACATATATGCCGCAAGAAACAAGGGACGTGACCTTGCTAAACATGGCTGGAAACCAATGGACTGTGAAGTGGCTGTTTAAGGATGCTGGATCGGGTTTCAGTGGTGGCTGGAGAGGGTTTGCCCTGGACCACCGCCTGGAAGAATCTGATGTTTGTGTCCTTGAACTTGTGGATCAGAAGAACTTTGTCATCCTTGTGCACATCTTCCGAGTCATAGGGGCACCCAAGGAAGATCTTGGTGATTACCGCCCTGCCCCTGGTAGGGCTCGGAATGCCGGTCAGCCTAAACGGAAGATGGTACCAGACTGTTCTCACCCGGGTCCTAGCTCATCAAACAAGTGCTTGAACACGGGGAATTGCGATTCGCCTGCTAAATACTCAAAAGTAGAAAATCTGGACCACTCCCAGTGGCAGACGCCCGCGAAGGTTGAACAGCTCAGTTGTTCTAAGAGAGCACCGAAAAATTCTGCGAAGGTTGTATCTGACGAAACTCTCGCTCACAAAGGGAAGAAGGTAAAATGTTCCCCAACCACTTCCTGTGAGGTCTATGCAGAATATGCCTCCTTTGTTATACCACCTTCCGGAGGTGTAGAGAGTTCAGGAAAGGGCGCTAACCTCGAAGTCCGCCCGTTGAATTCGAAACAAGCTGCAATAGACAAGGTTGAAGCTTCTCGGGAGAATCTCGTGAAGCTGGGAAAGGAGCTGGCGGGACAACAGACTGCTAAATCTGCGTCCCCGTCTTTACCTTCTCACTCTGATGGTAGTGAGAAAATGCAAAGCGGGCCTCCAATCCCAGACACGGAGATCCCAAGCCTTCGAGAGGCCTGTGAGTGTACACACTGAGAGTCAGACACTTGTGACATGAAATACAGCCATTTAGATATCTGTAGTATTAGTCTCTATTTTGAACTTTGTGTGTAAATACCGACAGAGACCCACCTTTTGGAGTAGGAAAAGGAGAACAGTATTTCTTTTTGACAAACTCAAAAGTAGATGGATTTTACTCTCCTCAGTACAGCTCAACAGGTGATGACCAGTATACACGAGGTGTCGAAATGATGATGCAGGTGAAGACATTTGACACTGTCTCTAGCTGAAAAATGGGGCGCTATCGCATTTTGATGTGAGACTCTAGATGTACACGTACATAGAACTTTCCGTTGTTTCGCAGTTACACGCAGGCACGCTCTTTTATCCTTCAATTTTTGGAGTGTCTTCTCAGTTCCAAAGAGCGCTTGGACATGCGCTTTTGAAAATTCAGTAAGTTATGTATATAGAGTTGAGGTAAGATGACTCGTTTTAGCTACGGAATCCTTTGTATTTATATCCTCAAATAGTCATCTTACTGGAATCTCATGCGTGGGTTTTGATTGTCTTTCTCGTTGATGTTTGTTAGACTTACTCTTTAGACATGTTTTGCTTCATGGGATGATATATCTGCTCAAACCACTCAGTTTAGTTTCATTGCAAATTTTATGTGCAATCACTAACCTCATAAACCCTTACCACCAGCATTTTCTAATGAAGTGATTGCGGTCTAAATCAGAGAAGATCACCGTGCAAATCCTTGGATAAGTCAGTAGAGGTAACTGAAATGATCTCCAACTGGTACAGGTACAGTACAGTCTCATGAAATATTACGAAGGCCTTGCTACCCTTTGTGAGCACAGTGGATATGGAAGTACTCCGTATTTTAGTACAATTTGGGAGGCGAGAGATAGAGAACGTTATTGGACATAATGAACGTTTCTTTGAATTTTGAACATTTAGATTTTTATTTTTTGGTCAATCCAAGGTCTCATAACTGAAGGGTTATGAATTTGATATCTTTTGACCTCTCAAAAGTCATGTGGCAATTCAAGATCATTATGAAGTATAAATCTTTTGTCACTTAAAAGAATTGTGTTTTAAATAAATTGCAAAATATGACAAAGAAAAAATCAATGTTTGATCAAGAATTCTTGGCAAGTGAGCAAAAACATCAATTCATGTAATATCTTGTAGATCACTATTCTAAGCATCTTTGAATTAAAAAATGGATGCACTAAACATATTTACATATTTATAAGGTATATTTCAAGTTAAAAGTTGGCTCTTCTTTATCAAATGTAATCTTTTTGGAAAATTAAGTAAGATACATAATTAAAGTAAACACTATCTAAAATTTTCCTCTCAAACATTTTGTTGAATGATAATTTAAAACTAAAATTTTAACATTTATTATTAGAATAATTTCTTGACAAACTTGTTCAACAACAATGGTAGGCCCCTTAAAAAAACCTTCCCTAAATCACCTTCTTAAAGCATCACCACTAGGGCAAGGTGAAATGGTGCTGGTTTTCAATACATAGCATATCCAAAAGCATGAGAAGGACCCATTTGTGAGCCACACCTTCACCATTTACACACCCAAAATCCAAATTCCAAGGTTTGAACTTATGATTGGTTGAGGAGCCTATTAAATTCAAGGAATGGGATTTGAACAACAATGTGTGAATTCAACATTTGTTGTACTCCCTAATTAGCTTTGCTATGAGTTTCAACAATGAATTAGGAGTTTACTTGCTTTTTTTCAAGGAGGGGGGGCTTATATTTGGGATTGGTCATTCTTTGATGCTCGTTCTTTCATCGATCACAGATTCACACCTTTCTCTTTTGACAGTACCATGGTGCAAATCAAACGGCAAAGGCATTGCAACTTGAGGTGTGGTGAGTGAATTTTGTTGGGGCCCTCATTGACAAAATCACAACTCTTGAATTGATGGGACACAAAAACCCAATCGGGCTCAGCAAACCTCTTGCCGGGGCAGTATTATGCGCACTGGTGGAGATGCTCTTATTCAAAACACAAGACGTGCACCGTAACAACTAAAACCCTAAAAACCCGCATGCAAGATTTCAGTCAAGGGAATCAGAGATCGTTGAACGAAACTGTATTGAAAGCTAACGAAGAAGACCGTTCCTGGATGAACAATACCGACACACATCGACCACTTTCATCCTCATTCATCCCGATGTTAGTGACCGTTAGGCGCCAATTATTTTGAACAAGTCCTTGGAAACAGACCGCTCCCGCACTCTCGGCCTCCGCTCATGCTCGTCACCGTCGCTTATAGTCCTTCCCCTGCATGCTCTGCCCTGTGGCGCCATCGCTCTCTCGCATTCTCTTGACTCGATTTCCCACTAGAGTAGCGTAGGACACATCCCTCAGTCTCTTGGGATTTCGAAATTTCACTTTTGGAGCTTTCTTGGGGCGAGCACGAGGTCGGATTCTGCGTTTTGAAGACCGCGCAGTGGAGGTTTTGGGAGTTAGATATAGAGGTGTGTGTGCAATGTGTGGTAGTAAGCCAGGTAGAATGCAGAAGAAGTGATCGTGAGGAGCAAGGGTAGGGATTTTGTACTACTCGGTGGGTGGATATATAGGCGGGCAGCTGTTTGGTGCCGGGCTCTTTGAGGGTATTTTAAGATGGGTTCCGACGCCAAGGTGAGCCTGCAATATAGTGTGCTTCATTTTGGTGATGATAGCGCAATTTCTATGAGCTCTGATGAAATGCTTCTGGTATTTCTAGTTGCAATTGGCTTTACTTGCGATTTTGCGCCATCATCGTCCCGGAGGTGATGTGTTGATTTGAGTTCATTATTTTCCAGCTAGTGCGACAGGACTCTCAAAACGAGGGTGGAAATAAGGGAGAGAAGCGGTGGTCGTTGACCGACTTTGATATTGGCAAGCCGTTGGGCAGGGGAAAGTTCGGGAATGTCTACCTTGCTCGTGAGAAACAGGTGAGGTTCAATATGATTTCTGGGTGTACGACACTCTCTCAGTGTGAATGGCAGAAATGTAAGTTGCTAGACGATCATTGTTTATATAATTAACTGATTCCAAGACCTTCACGCTGTGTTCCCTCTGTGTCGGTGTTTCCCATTGCTGAATTTCGCCGTGTGATATGGCAGAGCAAGTACGTTGTAGCCTTGAAGGTTCTATTTAAGAACCAGCTTCAGCAATCCCAAGTGGAGCATCAGCTGCGACGTGAAATTGAGATTCAATCTCACCTCCGCCATCCCAATATCCTTCGCCTTTACGGGTACTTTTACGACCAGGTGAGAAATCGAATGAACGCAACGGCTCTCGGGGAGATAGGAATGACTTGGGAGTATGCACTTAGTGAACATGCATTACGTACCATGATGTGTACTTTCAGTGAACATGTTTGTATTCTGCTCCGAGAGAGCTTGTGGAGTTCCCCTACACCTGATTAAGTATGTAATGGTGATTTTCAAAGCTCTTCGCTGACAAGTGTTGGATTATTTCATTCTTTGGGTTATCACAGGCAAGGGTGTACCTGATCCTGGAGTATGCTGCTAAGGGTGAGCTCTACAAAGAGCTTCAAAGGTGCAAGGTCTTCAATGAGAAACGAGCAGCGACTGTAAGTGCAACATGCGTGTCATGGACAATACAAGTGTCCTTGCTGTCGTTATCTTCATCAATATGACTTCGGAAGTGTGAGAGTTGCAGGGTGTTCAGCTGAATTGTATCTCTTCTGTGAATGTGCAGTACATCGCCTCCCTTGCTGGGGCCTTGATTTATTGCCATGAAAAGCACGTCATTCACCGTGATATCAAGCCCGAGAATTTGCTGTTAGGACTAAAGGTCTGCCATCCTTAGCTACCTTCTTTACTGTATGACTGGTTGTTCTGTACTTGATTCAACTTCTTTGCCCAACTGTCGATGTCCTGACGTGGTTGGCGTTTCTTCTGACAGGGTGAGCTAAAAATAGCGGATTTCGGGTGGTCAGTGCATACTTGCAACAGACGGAGGACGCTGTGTGGAACCCTTGACTATCTTCCTCCGGAAATGGGTATGCCTCGCAGTTTAGAACCTACGTTCTTCTGAGCACTGAAATTCGCGAATTCTGTGTGGGTGACTGCTGAATTGTTTGTTGTGTGGCCAGTTGAGGGCAAGGAGCATGACGCTGGAGTAGATGTTTGGAGCTTGGGCATCCTTTGCTTTGAGTTTCTGTACGGCACCCCGCCTTTTGAAGCGAAGAAGCACTCTGACACATACAAGAGGTACTTGTTTTTTCTTCAAAATTGGTAGTTTGGCGACGGTGTCTCTCATCGGTAGCGATGTATGCCTCGTCCTAGCTGTATTTCGGTTCCAATTGAATTCTATCTGTGAATTCTATGGTCGTGCTCTGTGGCCCATGTGAAATCATACTACCCAATGAGCACTGTAACGGAGGGGCAAGAGTTTATTAACATTAATCTCGGTGATGCAGAATTGTACGAGTTGACCTGAAGTTTCCTTCCAGACCTGTGATTTCAGCGTCAGCAAGGGATCTCATCTGCCATGTAATGACTAGTCGCGATACCTTCAATTCATATTTTCACTCTTACTGCTCTTTAATTGCTCCTGTTCACACGCTGTTGGTCTCATTTGTTGTCCAACCTGATGATGTGTGCAGCTCTTGGTGAAAGACTCTACTCAGAGATTGCCTCTTCAGAAGGTTCTGACACACCCATGGATTGTAAATAATGCCGACCCTAGCGGCGTTTATGCTGGCCACAATTGATGTAACTCAGACCCCAATGTCCTGCATCAGCCAGCTGATTAATCCGCCTTGGGAGATGGTCCGTCATCACGGTTGAAGGTTGCCATGGTGAGCATTGAGATCTATATTGTGGCAATAAGCAGCATTACGCTAGGCCACTTCCGGAGAAAAGCGGTATGTGCTGAGGAAATCATGCAGATGGTTCCAATGAAGCACTCGCGAGGGGGTTGGAGTCTAGCGGTTTGCAGCTCTGGACGTCAGTTAAGTAATTTTTCATGACCAGCTCACGTCAGAAGACCCGTTTGGAAACTAGTGTTAGACATCATCAACAATGGCTTGCTCGTATTCTTACTGTAACATATTTACCGAGGCTTCAATTCAGAATTTTGAGTTGTCTCAACTTGGTTCGATTGATAATACATATACCCTCTTACACGAATCCGGTGTGCATTTCTCCGTGTCTCCCCTCTTGGTAAATGCCGTACTGGTGTTCAGCAGTTGAATTTTTTTGCAGGGCCTATGACCCACTGCATCTGGGTGGGTAAACCCTTGGAAGTGCTAAGAATTTCGCTCTGTCGTAGCAATTGCGAGGGTTCATTTGCGTTTGTCTCTTTTATTCACAGGTTGAGATGGTGATCAGAAGGGTCTTACAGTAGTCCAGTTCAATTCCCTTGAAATAATTCGTGGAGTCTGGTAATCTAATTCTTCCCTCGTACCCAATCGACATGAAAGATAACAGCTTAGTATTGAGAATATGCATATGGGAAACCGTCTTCAAAATTCATTGAAACTTCTGTCCAGCTGATTTTAACCTCCGAATGCACCATAGCAGTGGGGACAATCAGGAGTTTTCAAAGAGTATTACTGAAATGTAGGCTAGAGAGTAGGTAAAGCACTAAAAGCATGAAGTTATGCACTAATACTTCACTTGCTTTGATTGAACTTTGACGGTTCAATGTGGGACCATTACTCACGGCTTCCCTCCACCGCCGAGCGAATCAATATATTGTCAGATTGCAGATATGGTCTCTCCCCGTTGAAGTTACCGGGGGGGTTGTAACTGCACACCACAAATGTCCCGCCTCCAGGGCAGTTTGCTGAGCCACAGCCTACCATCTGGCTGTTTCTCCATACAACCTGTAGAGTACATCGATTTCAATTGTCAGGACAATACTCACGTATCATGATACCTTACAGTGACTCACTATTACCGAGACTGATATCTGATTAAAAATGTTTTAAGAAACAACGGGAAGAGCAATCGAGCTTCATCGTTAAGCATACGCACAAACAAATCGCTGGAAATGGGAGGGAAGAACTGCCACAACCTCAATCGTACTTGGAACGCACAGTGGAATTTCACAAAGAGAAGAATCGCAACAGATCTTTCTTTTTCTCACTTCACATGCAATGGTTGTAATTTCCGAGGAAAGACCAATACTACATAATCTTTAGCATGCCTGGAATCAATGACTGGCAATTTGACTGTAGAAATACCATAGCATGAACTGTTCGCGTACTTGGAATCAAAAGCAATGAAGTTGCGAGTAGGATGTACACAAATGTAAGATTCTTGTAGCTTACTTAGAGTCATTGACTGCATATTCCAGGGCAAGACCAATCCAACATAATTTTTTAATTTACTTAGAATCATCGGCAAAATATTCGAGGGGAAAGACCAAACTCAATATAATTCTTGAACACTACCAGCTATTGAAGAGTCTTACAACGTTTTTCAGTAACGATTTTAGCTACAACCTTGGATTCACGTTTTTCAGCAAACATGTAAATTTTGGAACATAAGCAAGCAAGCATACCAAAATTTCACAGCAAATATGTTCATCGTTTGTTAAATTGACACGATCCTGCGCCAGAAATCGTGACTCAAATCTACATAATCCACATAACGTAACATAAGCCTGGCATACGCCAATTTAACAAAATTGTATCTGGGAGCCAACTCCATTACTATTTGGCATTTCAAACTAGTAAGATTTCAGTAATACCCACAAACGAAGAAACGAGTGCTAATTCATATCATTGTCATTAGCATGCGTACGATACTATACCTGCGTATAGTGTCCGCAGACTTTGCCAGACGCGCAAGAATTGGACGCATAGTTGTAGAACTGCTTCTCATCCACCCACGCATTGACAGCGGCGGCCGGCGTGGACTGTCCACTGGACCAGAAAATATTCTCCCCGTAAGGCCCTCCGGAGTGCGACAGCGCACATCTCGCCGTATTCGCTCGATTTGTGGCCCAGTTGGTAGCATACGATTGCAAGTTATTGCTCCACGCCAAGTTCGGAATGCCAGCGCCCACAGCCTGCCGCGCGCGGTTGTGCGCGCTCAAGTATTGGTCCGCCTCGCTCTGCGCCGACACCAGGGACGCCACGAACCCAAACCACAACGTCACCACAGACAAAGTCACTAATCCCCACCTCGCGGCCATCGATCTCGCGTCGACTACACTTAAACTAGAGCTTTGCAAATTGCAATTGGAAAATTCTGACTCTGATCTTGAAGAGCTAAGCCAGTTGCAAAACTCGAAGTGGGTGATGGATGAGATCGATGTAATCGATTTTACTAGATCTATGCGTGATGAATTGATGTGCCCAGTCTCTGAAGTTTGAGCTTGTGGATCAGCTTTAGACCGATGCAATTTATAGGAGAATTTGGGGTGGATCGAAGGTGTTTCGAAGGCGTGGTCGATGGTTCGGTTGTCATCTGGGTCGTCACGCAAGCACGTGCTGGACTTCAGGGATGTACGTACTGACTTCTGGCTAAACCCATGCTACCCATTCCAGTGAGGACGACTAGTGATTATTTTACTGATTTTAGGACGTACTATGTTTTGACGATACTCACTCTAACTTGTGCAATGAAATTTTTAGCTTGCAGTATACAGGAAAGGGCATTTTCATTGTGAGGATTGGGAATTTTTAGACGGGGCTGAAGAGGTGGGCAGGTTAGCCTACTTCTAACCACTCTTCAGTCCCGTTTTCATTTCCTTCTATCACGAGGCCCACAGCCCCGCTTACACGATACTCTTAGAACTTGTTCACAGGATGCTTTTGGAACAAATTTCTGGGACATTTATAGCAAGCCCCTTAAGAAATCTAAGGATGTAAATTCGACGATTTAACCTGTTTCGTTGAAAATCTGTTCTCAATCGCCAGTTAATTGCATTGCAGCTACCAAAAGAACAAAACATCATTCCAAAATTCGCCAGACTTGGCAGTATGAACCAACCTTTGGGAGCCACCCCGGCGAAAAAAACAGAGAGAGAATGAAGAAAGAAAGGCTGTAAGTGCCACACCAAATTCTCCTATAAATTGCATCGATCTACATGCAAACAGATTAGCCTTGCAGTGACTCGACCCTGTATCACCAAGGTATAACTTAGTCAGTCAAAAAGTAGAGATTCCTCGATGAAAATAGATGCATTCTTCGTTTCTACTACAGTTTCCTTGAAAGTGATTCATCAGACATTTTTAATCCTTCAGATACGGCTTTAATTTCAGTGGCCGTGCAGCATAAAAATAGTGAGCAGAGTGAAGATGAAGGACTACGGCCTTCCGACTACTGAGTCATCTGCGTTATCTCAACACTGAATTTTCTACGGGTAGTGCGCGAGGACTGAGGACTAGAGAATCAGCATTGTCAACCCAGCTCCATTCTTCCGCGACATGTGTTTGGTAGCATTGGTCAAAGACGCCGGCTCAGTGCTGGGAGGTACTAAGATAGCCAAACAGATGCTTCGAGGACAGACTTCCATGTGTCAGCAAACATGCCTTCTATGAATCAGCAAACTATCAAGATGTCAGTTTTGTCAGGGAAGGTAAGTACAGTATATCCACACAAAATAAACTAAGAAAACTCACACTATCTTATTATCATATGTATAGGAATACTACATTTAGGGGTATTGAATGTACAACTACAACACAATCATGTCGATTTTGAGTGCACCTTTATCCCTTAGCACCTACTTCCTTACTTGAATTTTTACATATTTTTTTTGCATATATACATATATATGATTTACTTCAATCTCATCAATTTCTTCATACCAAAAGAGTGAATTTTGTCTTCCTTGAGCGTTTTGACAACATGTGGTTTCAAACTGATTTTCTCGGTGAGATAGTGCATCTTAAGATGAGCTTGAACCTCACTCATCCTAAGATGGGGGTGTTTGCCTAAAACTCCTTCAACTCACCTGGCAGTGCAATAGTACTTGCTTGGGTTGGCCATGCTGTGGCCTGCCTGATAGCAAGCTTCTATGGATCATCAGCTATAGAGTTCCGGGTTCTTTGTGGCATTCATTTTTTCCTTCATTGTTTAGGTTTGCAAAACAAAAAAATTTAAATGTCTTAGAAAATGAAAATATTTGTGCTGGGGACTTGCTCTTTTGGTTCTGTGTACACTTTCCTTATCAATGGAATTTGTCCTTGTGTTTCAAGAAGAAAAAAAAAGTATGACTTTTTAAAAGTCAAGCATTGGTTTGAATGCAGAATGAGAGGCTCTCCAGAAAAAAAAAAAAAGCCTTTCTAACTGAACCTTTGTAACTGAACCAGTCTCTATTTCATCTTCCAGAATTGGGACGTTGCAGAGCTAAAAGGGTGAAGGATCTTCAATGTTTTTTTAACCATAAAAGGATGAGGTTATACAGTTCAACTTTGAAATCCTTCTCTTTGTATGCTCCCAATTTACAACTACTAAGGCTATAAATGAAGAATTTTTTTCATGTATAAAAGTTTGTCAATGGCTGTCCTTCAGAGTGCTTGTCTGCTAACTTTGCCAGGAGTGACATGGAAGTATGGGATTAAATTAATCAAATTTAAACATCATCATCTAACAGGAATTTTGGATTTTTTTTTCTTGAAACACATGGACAAATTCCATTGAAAATTTTGGATTTCCACAACACTTTCACTAATTAAAGTAGCTGCAATGGCATTGTGGCACAACCATAGAGGTAATTATATGGGCCTGAATGAGACCTCAGAAACTGGTAACCAACTCTGAAAAGTCTATTGGAACTTGTTGGTGAATTATTGGTGATCCTATATTGCAGCTACCTAAGGTAGAATTACCCAAAATTAATCATGCATACATTGTTGGTGATTGTAAGCTTAAATGCAATACAAAAGTTTAAAAACATGCACTTTAGAAACAATAAATAAAACAAAAGTAAAATCAATTTTAAACATTGAATAAAACAAAAATGCAATTAATATGCTACATTATGAATTGAATTTTCCAGACAAAGCGTTTATTTATTGAAAAAAAATACACAAGTGGATCAATTTATTCACCAATTTTCATTTGGTGTAAATTGTGTAAATTCCAATAATTGTTTAATTACGGCTACACCACATTAGGATTTGGAATTTCGACTATGCGCTTCCAAAACCAATGATCGTTCCATATGAGAACAATTTCTTCAATAGGAATGTTTTTTGTCTCTGGTACAAAGAAGTAAACAAATAAGGTTGCGATAAGCTCCCATGCCGCAAAGAAGTAGAAGGATCCAAACGTCAGGTGACAAAGTAGAGTCAAAAACACCTGTGCAATAATAAATGTTAGCAACAAGTTGACGGAAACCACGATTGCTAATCCTGCGGATCGAACTTCCATAGGTAGGATTTCACTTGGTACCAACCATCCCAAAGGCCCCCATGACCATGCAAATCCGGCTACAAAAAGACATATCATCGCAAGCACCAAATTGCTATATGTTGATGAAAGAACTTTATCGCCTCCAAATTGTGTTGCCAAAATACTTCCAATAATAACCTGTAAGACAATAAAAACAATAATTAATAGTGAAATTAACAAATGAAATCTTTTGTTACAATGTAAATAAAGAAGCCATGATCATTGTAAGTTTAAAAAATACACAAGATTTTTTAATTATTGGAAGAAAAAGAAAGTATATTATAATTACCTGACAAATGATCATTTGAATTCCTCCTTCTAAGAATAATGCTCGACGACCAGCTTTGTCAACCAAAGCAATTGAAACTAAGGTCGATACAATATTGATAACTCCAACAATGACTGCGGAATATAAAGATGCATCATCTCCAAAACCAATGGTGCTAAACAACACCGGAGCATAGAACATCACAACATTTATTCCAGTTAGTTGTTGAAATAATGGAATGAGAACTGATAGTACAAGTTGGGGGCGATATTTTTTGGAGAATAACGTGCGGTACGGATTTGTCACCTGAAAAAAAAATCCATTGAAATACTTTAGTATACCGATTATACATTTAATTAAAACACATAATAATATCAACAAATAATGACTTCTAATATGCATTTCATTTAAAATTTCAGAAGTTAAATAATAATCATTTACCGTATGTACAACATATTAAAAACTTACTTGGTTGGCCAAATTAGCAGCTTCAACAACATCTTCGTATTCAGCATCAATTTTCGTTGTTCCTCGAATTTTTTGCAATACCTTTCTACCTTTTTCTTTTAAGTCTCTTTCAATCAAACTATGAGGACTTTCCGGGCAAAATATGCCACCACTAATAAGTATAACGGCAGGAACCATTGCAAGTCCCAAAGAAACTCTCCAACCTCCTTTGGACATTTTGGATGTTCCATAATTGATCAAATTAGCTACAACAATTCCAAGAGTTGTTGATAGTTGAAATAGAATATTGCACGCTCCTCGGTGTTGAGCTGGAGCCATTTCAGATAAATACATGGGTACGGACTGCAAATAAAACATACAAATTTTTTGTAATTTTTGTAATTTCTTGAAATCATATGTAAAAAACTAATTAAAACACAATTAAAAAAAATTTAAAAGAAAAAAAAAAGCACAAGTTACTTACCTGGGTGCTAAAACCAACTCCAACACCAAGTAGTAGGCGACCAATAATAAGCATTGCAACATTTTGTGCCAATCCATTTAAAAGAGCTCCAATTAGGAATGAAATACCACCAAATAACATGGACCTTTTTCGTCCATATTTGGTAGCCAACCACGATGAAACAAAGCCGGTTAGTAGTCCTGCAATGTATAAGGATGATGAAAAAAGTTGGAGAATTTGACTATCGTATTTGCAGTAATGAGACTCCAGCACTCCGTGTTTCTGTTCATACACAGTAGGAAAGAATTTCGCTAGAAATTCATTCATAGATGTCACACCACCTGGAAACAAGACGATATTGATATGTGAGTATGAAAATGCAAGCATCATGTGGGCCTTCAAAGTATATATATAAGTAGCCAAATCTTACAACCATTGAAGGCACTTATAATATAATAAACACTAATAATATAGGCATCTATAACAAAGCTACCTTAGAATCATGAAAGGTTTTTGTATTTACATAAATATTCATCTATAACATAGATATATATTCTTCTAAACTTCTAGGTTCACATAATAACAACCCTCTTTGCAAATATACAATGCAAAATTAAATAAAACTGCAAATAAGTTTAATTTATGAAATTTCTTTTCAACAATAATTTTGATTCACACTACATGAATATACTAATGAAAAAATATGAATATAATTATTATTACATTCATTTGTAAAATATTCATGAATGAATAAAGAAGAAGTGAAGGTACAATTAATAATATGTTTTACCTGAGATTCCAATATCATACCCAAAAATCAAACCTCCGCTTGATCCAACAATGCAAGCTAGCAATACAAAAGGAGTCCATTTTCCTTCATAATGCCTTGCTGGATTTGAAGTTGGGACGACTCCTCCGCCTGCCATGATTATGTTTAAATCCTTCTGCATCAAATGAAAATTTAACCTTCAAATTTGTCAATATATTATAATAACATCAGGTAATGTTTTTTGTAAAATTTAAAACTAAAAAAAATTAAAAACCAATACAAGAGATGATTGATGATTTAGTGAGATGATAAATCATGAATATTTAAGTCAAAACAAAAATTGAAAATACACAGTTTCAAACCTTCACAGCTTGATTCATTCAATTGAAATAACAAATGAATCTTAGAAACCAAAGTTTCTTATATAGATATAAATATTTATTGAAGATATTATAGAAGTTGTTTCAAAGAATTAGTTTGTTAGATTTAAGATATCAAGTATTTGAAAACACAATTAACTTTTCAAAGTTTATAAACTTATCTAAAACACGTCAACATAAAGTAATTCACAATTTACAATTGCTAATACATGACAACACAAATAGAATAGTTAATTGAGAATAGTTTAGAGCATTACGTACCCAACCAAGCTTGTTTAGTCAAGGAAGATATCAAATTGATGAAAACAATTATAGAAAGAGATGCATAGTTTCAAATAGAAGGTTTATATACTTGTGATTCTCTAAAAATTGAACTTGAAGATAAATAAATAAAGATATCATCTTTTTTATCTTCTAGAAGTAGTTAACTAGACATCACTTAACATATAGAACTTACTTTCTATCTTTCAAAGTCAAGTTAACTTATAATCATCATTGTTAAAGTAAAAAAATACTTATCTTTAGCTATAACTTTAAATTATAGAATCTTAAGAATTTGCAAGCTTCAATCTTATCCATAAAATCCTCTTAGGCTATACTAAAAACTATATTTAGTATCACCTATTCTAACTACTTACTACTATGGCTATAATTTTTTTTATTTTTTATTATAGATGAATATTTTTATCAATTGCATAAATATCAATACTATTCAAAGAAGAAGATATCTATGATTATAGTTGATAAAAATATTCATTAGAATTAAAAATTTATAGCATTGAAAATCAATTAGTGTAGGTGACATTAAATAATATTTTTTAATGTACCATTTAACTAGGTCTGGGACATTCAAATGAAAAATAAAAAATCATGAAAAGTACCATTTATATAATAAAAGAAGTTGACAATTAAATCTTAAAAATTACATTAATTATAAAAAAATTGCATTTGTAACACGCCAATAAGTCATTTTAGAATTGGAGATTTTGGAAAAAAGTTTTAAAAAATCTCTCTTTTGGACGCAGAGGCGAGATCATCTTCTAGCTGAATTGTGTCCAGCGCTTAAACCCTAAACCCTAATTCAAACCTAATTCTTGGCGAACATGTCGCTATTCCTTTTCTTCCTTCGTCACCCGAACGCTGGATGTGAATGTGTCGTTACCGTGAAACCCTTCTCCACGGATAACTCTTTCGTTGCGGAGTCAGTCCAGTGTATTTAGGGTTTTGGGTTTAAGTTGTGAGCGTTGCTGTAGCGGAATTGTTGTTCGATGGACTTCCCTAGCGAGGACACGGATGGCATCGAAGAGGTGGAGATGGAGATGGATTTCCCCGGCGTCGCCGGCGTGCAGGAATTCGACATGCGGGAGAAGCTATCCGCTACGCAGCTGAAATTGAAGAAGCAGTTGGAGAAGAAGAAGAAATCGGGAGGGTTTGAGACTTTAGGGTTGAGCTTGCCTGTGTTTCGAGCTGTGAAGCGTAAGGGATACCGGATTCCCACTCCGATTCAGAGGAAAACATTGCCGCTCATTCTCGCCGGGTACGATGTGGTGGCCATGGCGCGCACGGGGTCTGGGAAAACAGCTGCGTTTCTAATTCCAATGATCCAGAAACTGGCGGAGCATTCGAACAAAGCTGGAGCAAGAGCTGTAATCTTGTCACCGTCTCGGGAGCTCGCTTTGCAGACTTTCAAGTTTTGTAAAGAGCTTAGTAAGTATACGGATTTGAAGACGGCGATTTTGGTGGGAGGAGATAGCATGGAGGCACAGTTTGAGCAGTTGGCTGGGAACCCTGATGTGATCATTGCCACTCCTGGTCGTCTTATGCATCATCTTTCTGAGGTCGAGGGTATGTCGCTGCGCACGGTGGAGTATATTGTTTTTGATGAGGCCGACCGGCTGTTTGAGATGGGATTCGCAGAGCAGCTTCGGCAGATTATGTCCCATTTGGGGGAGTCCAGGCAAGTTCTCTTGTTTAGTGCGACTCTGCCTCGTTTGCTGGCCGATTTTGCGAAAGCAGGCCTAAGGGAACCTCATTTAGTGCGCCTTGATGTGGAATCGAGAATAAGTCCGGACTTGAAGCTTACCTTTTTCACTGTCCGCCACGATGAGAAACCAGCTGCTCTTGTTCACCTCGTGCGGGAAATCATTCCAGCTGAACAGCAAACGATTGTTTTCGTTGCCACGAAACATCACGTGGAGTTTCTGTACGAGTTACTGAAGACGGAAGGTATCGAAATTTCCGTGGTTTATGGTTCGATGGACCAAGCAGCGCGCAAAATTCATATTGCGAAGTTTCGAGCTGGAAAGACCAAGTTGCTTCTGGTCACGGATGTTGCAGCACGTGGTATTGATATTCCTCTTTTAGACAATGTGATCAATTATGATTTCCCCCCAAAGCCCAAGCTCTTTGTTCACAGGGTAGGACGAGCCGCGCGTGCGGGGCGTCTCGGAACTTCATATTCGTTTATAACTTCGGAGGAGATGCCATATGTTCTGGATTTACACCTTTTCCTGTCCAAGGGGATTCGGCCTGCACCGTCAGAGTCTGATGTCGTTGCAGATCGAGAGAAGGTGATGGCGGATTTAGACGCTGCTACTAAGAGAGGAGAAACTATTTTTGGTCGAATGCCCCAGTCAGTGCTGGACTTCGGAATGGATCGGCTGAGGGAAGTCATTTCTGGTAACGATGATCTTGCTTCTCTGCAGAAGGCAGCGAAGAATGGGTACAGGCTTTACTGTAAGACCCGACCTCCTGCTGCTCTAGAGTCCTCGAAGCGGGCCAAGGGCTTTGTTCGTGAAGGTCTCCACCCTTCGTTGAGACAACAATTACGCAACGTAGATACAGAAGTGGCTGCTTTTACTGAGCGGCTGAAAGCCATTAGACCCAAGCAGACGGTACTGGAAGCGGAGGCTGAAGCTGCCAAGAGCAAGAATAAAAACGCGCCAAGTGCCCAATTGGTGGAGATCATGAAGCGCAAACGGGAAGTGCACGAACATGTCATCGTTGCTGCTGCGCAGCAGCGTGCGGCTGCCAAAGCGTTCGAAAAGAGCCGCGAAGATCTGACGACTGAAGCAAGTGAAGAGCAACCCATTACTAAACGTAGACGGAAGGGAGCCAAGGACACCAGTGGTGTGACACCGAAGCAGATCCCTAAAAGCTACCGGGATGGCGAGTTTTACATCGAGTCTGTGCCATCAAACCGGCATATGGAGGCGGGCCTCACAGTCCAAGGTGGTGATGGTTTTGGTCGTAGCAGGATGGATAC
This sequence comes from Pseudoscleropodium purum, assembly GCA_963969395.1. NCBI lineage: Eukaryota > Viridiplantae > Streptophyta > Bryopsida > Hypnales > Brachytheciaceae > Pseudoscleropodium > Pseudoscleropodium purum. The sequence continues at coordinate 1,554,470 of OZ017799.1, forward strand.
GGAGGTGCTGGACCTTATAGCAGATGACGCAGCTGGGGTGGCAAAACAAAATGCTACGTATCACTGGGACAAGAAGAACAAGAAGTTCGTCAAACTTAACAAAGGGGAGCAAGTTACAGCTTCTGGTAAAATCAAGACCGAAAGTGGGGCCAAGGTCAATGCAGGTAACCACGGTATCTATAAGAAGTGGAAAGAGCGTTCTCACATGCATGTTTCTACTCATGGTGAAGCCGGTGATGACTCTGGTGCTATGGACGGGCCATCCATAAGCAGCAGAGGCGGGAGGGGCGGTCGTGGAGGTAACCGTGGGAGTAGCCGGGGTGGTGGTCGGGGCAGTAGTGTTCCAAATGCTAACGTGCGAGACGAACTTCGTGGCGTGGAAGAGGTGCGGAAAGAAAGGCAAAAGAAGGCAATGAAGATTTCACGGGGAGGAACTAGTGGAGCCCGAGGAGGTAGTAGAGGTGGTGGTAGAGGTGGTGGCAGAGGTGCCAGCAGGGGTGGATCAACGGGGGGCCGTGGAGGTGGCGGCAGGGGTGGATCAAGGGGAGGCCGTGGAGGTGGTAGGGGTGGTAGAGGCAGAAAGTAGAGTTCAATATCAATGTATAGTTATGAGTCTCCCACGAGAGGTGCTTTACATGTTAAAAGCATAAGGGAACGAGGACGTCGCCTGAATGAACGGGTTAGAGAGCATATGAAGATGCGTCCTTACATTGCGGAAATAGAATATCTGGGGATTCTTAGAAACTGTAGGCCCAGAGAGTGGGTGTCCACTCAGGCTGGCCTATTGCGGGAGATTCATGTGAGGGAACCACTAAGCAAATCCTGAAGAAGTTCTTGACGTTTTAGTGGAGTCTGTAGAAGTGCCTCACGATTTTTCTCCTTAGGTCATTGTCTGTGAAGTCTGCAGATGCTAGCAAAGAGGAGATTGAGCGTTCTTCTGAGACGACCTAAAGAGCCCTTTCTGACTGAGTAACAGGCACGGAATATGGTTCGTGATTTTTCTCTTACGTTTTTACTAGGCGGAGACGAGAATGTAGTCTGGCAGGAGAGCGGAATCACCATCTAGGTACATTTTGGATTTAAATGAATAAAATGTAGTAGATATTGCTGTCTAGATTTATTCTGCTAATTGTTTGTCATTTGTAAATTTTGACGATTCTCACTCCAGCTGCATTACTAGAAGGAAAATCTAGTTATCTGCAGTAACTAAATTTCTCAGAAATATTGTCTGCATTGCATGCTTGTTACCTTCGGAAGCAGATGTGTGCAGCCCTTGTGTTCTGTTGTAGTGCAGCGATGGTAGTATAGTTGGAAAATGTCGGTGCTGAGCTTTCGATTGAGGCGCATTTTTGGTCTAGTAACTATCTACATACCAACTGGTTGATCATAGAATTCCTACAGATTTTCAAGAGGGACTGGATGAATCTACCAGAGCTCGTTACAGCCAATAACATTAGACAAGGATCAGTGAGGTCTGAGTTTTGAGTAATGCACAGGATTCCAGCTTTCTGTTTACATTGCCTTTGTTAGGTTATCTGTGACATATCATGCTGAGCTCTGCTCTACTGTTGCGTTACAAGTTTACATACATCTCGTGAACTTCTCTCCATAGAAATTGGTGTTTGAAATTTGAGGGCAAACTTGGCGTATACTGTACAGTCAGGTCCAGTTCATGTACGAATTCTTGATAGCGGCACTTTGAGAGGTCGTAGCATACTCAATACTAACTCAAATTTGAAACCACAAATTGTGTTGGATTACTACTGAAGAGTAGTTTATAATTTAAACAAGTATTTACATGCACAATCTGTCATCATAGAACATTGTGATATTTTTTACGAACTATTTATCATCTAGTGCTTCCTCCCTTTGCTAAAATGATAGCTTGCATTTGTTTGGACATGTTGGCAATTAGATTCTGTATTTGCTCCAAATGAACCTCATGCCATACAGCTTGAATGGTTGCAACCATTTCTTGCTTGTTTTTTTTTTTTTGGTTTCGGAGCAAATCTTTCATTAGTTTCCACAAGTTCTTGATGGGGTTTAAATCAGGTGAATTGGGAGGCCAACATAACTTTTGCATCCTATAAGTTTGCTTCCAAAGTTGAGGAAGTTTGCCGCAATGCATGGGTGTGCCATCTTCCGTAAGAACAAGTTCAGATGGTGCATCGTCCATAAAATAGAAAGCAGATAAAGTAGCATCGTAAACATTTTTGACAAAATCGGTAGTAGTTTGTTCACCTTGAGGTTGGAAAATGAGAGGACTTTTGTCAAACCCCATGAATGCCCCCTACACCATTACAAAAGTTCTTCCCGATTTGAATGTTGGTGCAAGACAATGTGCTTCATATTTTTCATGGGGTTATCTCCAAATGTGAATCTACTGAGACTTTGCCTAGTTTAAACGAGGACTCATCTATCCAGATTATTTTTTTCCAATTGTCGACAATCCAATGCTTATATTTGTGAGTAAATGCTAGTCTTTGTGTTCTATGAGTTGTATAGAGGTAAGGTTTTCTAATGGCTATACGATTTCCAAATCCCAAGATACGAATATGTTTATGTATGGTGTTGCAATGGACATGGAACATTTCAGCAAGGGCAGCTAATGTGAGTTGGTGGTCTCCATGGATTAGTTGACCTAGATCTCTCCATGCACGATCAGTGAGCTTGGAAGGTCAAGGTTTAGGTTTTGGGGTAGTCACACTTTCAGAAGCTCTCCATTTTGTTAAGATAGTAGACACCGTGGAACGAGGCATTCCCATCAATTCAGCAATATGGCTCGATTTCACCCCCCTTCTTGCATGCTAATAATCAAAGTTTGTTCTTGATCGCTCAATGTCTTGTTTGGCACTGTAATTTGGTGAAAAAGAAATTCAGAAGCATGGACTTAGAATTAGTTGTAAACAAAGGAATGGAAATGAAAGAAAAGCCATGAAAAAATTCACCAAATGGAATGAACTTTTGTGCCCTAGATCGAAGGTGGAGTAAAGCTCCGCACTAGTGGTGATGACAAAACAAATAGGGCTATGATGTGAAAGATGGATGGATAGAAGCAGTAATTGGAGTCGGAACAAGGATCGTCCGTCAGGCCAAATGGATTAAACCACAAAGGTTGTTGCTCCTGCTATGGGATCCTAAGCTAGTCCGAGTATAAGCCCCCCCCCGAATCAAAATAGAACTAAACAAAATCAGATGGCGAATGGTAACTTGCAACCATGGTGGTGTAGCAAAGCAGAGGAGTCAACAAGGGTGCCGACATTGTTTCAAGGAGTTATGAAGTAAGCATTCATAATTTAAAAATGGGGTGGTGAAATGCACTATAGCGATTGGAATGAACCCGAGATGGAAGCAAAATATCCATAGTGTTCGGGAAGGGGAGGTCCAAAATTTGTAAATGAACTGGACCTGACTATACTGTAATCTGTAATGTTGCACACAATTGCAATTGCATATAAAATTGTGTAGATGACAATGCAATATTTATCTTGAGATTTTCGATATAGTTAAGCCCTATGATTCCTTTTGCTTCTCTTGATAAAACTTCCTTCAACAATTTTTGTCGTTGTCGAATTAACCTTTTTCCAAGAAAAGAACCAATTTTATAGCCTCTATTTATGTGCGTTACATTATTTAGCAGTCAGCTAGGAATGCATCATTTGGATACCATATGCAACAAGGTAAAATAGCCCATCATGGTCAAATGACTAATTATGGACACCTAAGAGGTGACCCATGATGGTTATTATCAATTTTTGAAATCAGCAATGTCTCATTTGACACTATTGGAGTGATTATTGGAGTGATTAGTGACCCCATTAGGAACACATAACTTTTTTAGTGTACATCATTGGAGAAAATGACTTTTTCAAGGCTCACCAAGTTAGAAAATATTTTGACTATTTTAGGTGAAGAAAGTGAGTGTTAACATGTTTTGGGCAGATCACTTCAAAAAATCATAGAAAATTCATACTTTGCTGAAAAAATATAATTTCAATTGTTGTTGTTATTTCTTACACTTGTAAGTAAGTGGGAATTTTTTTTAGAAAATTTAGCCATGGCATGAGTGCAAACTCAAAATTTTGACCATGATGGGCTATTTTACCTTAGCTAACGTTTCTAGTAGGACAGGATGTCCCCTTGAATCTTCATCACTATAGTGGTGGAAAGGCCATCATTGTAATAATGTAATATTGTAATATTGTTAGGGCTTTTAGGGTTTAGGGTCTGAACCCACCGCCCTAAATCGTGCTGTTCAGGTAACTTCTAGAAGAGCTTGCTGCATATGTTTGGCGATCTTGAATATTTCCTTCGTCCTCAAGAGTATAATACTTACAAACAAGAAAGAAAGATTGAGTTGATTCTTGCAATTACCATACAACCATGTGAGTGCAAATTACATTGGAAGTTGAAAACAATATGCCCCTGGAAACCATGTCAAAAGCATCTGCGCTTTCGGAGTCCATTGTCACAAAAGGGAAATTCCATGCTACAGTGAAATGTGTGCACGACTTGCACTACTTTGGAATGCTAACTACAGAAGAACGGGCTGGATTGCTTGATTTCAGATTCGTCACAGGCTTCGCAGCGAGTTTGGGAGCTTTGGAATGGTCTTCTTTCATGGGGCGATCACCACTTTCGTCTGCATGTGGACTCCCGGGAAGGGCATTTTGAGCGCAGTTGTTTGCAATCTTTGAGTTGAGGGTTCCGGTGTCCTCTGCATTTGAATCAGGGTGGGCATTTGTCACAAGGTTGCGTAAAATATTCGGTCTCAGATTCTCTCTCTCCTGTTCGAGCTTCTTTAGCAAAGGTTTAATGATTTGGGCATAAGCATGACTCTTTTCGATGTGTCTCTGTTTCCCCTGAAGCTCATAAGCAGACGGGACGGGTTCCACCACCATCTTCTTCAGCTCATCCAGCAGCTCCAGCGACAAGTGAATGGCATGGCTACAGTTCAGTGTGTTCTCGCACAAAAGACCCGCTCCTTGAAATTTATTGATGATCTTCTCCAAGTAGGTGATGTCTTTGCTACTAGGCCTGCTGTATCGAATGGTGCGCTTCCAGCCTTGCATTTCCTCCACCACATCTTCTAATCGGTCTCTGACTTGGATTATCGGTGAAACTGGAATCTCAGGAGAAGGATCACCGATGCGGGAGCTTGGAAATAAGATTCGCTCCAAGTCTCCAGGACCTTGATGCTCAGGCACGGGTGCTTCGGGATGCGTCGTGTCCATGAAACATGAGAGGTACCGCGCTAACCTTGCTTTGTAACTCATGATTAAACAAGAGAGGGATTTGAGAATGTGCCTTTGCTGGCTTCACAAACCTATCTCCAAGTCAAGTAAAATGGAAGTTAGCAAAATTGGAAACTTTGTATTGGTGTACTGGTGGAGGTGTACTGGTGTACCTGTTGATATTCTGAGGAAAGCACTGAGCCATTTCCTAACAGATCAATAGAACACCACCTTCCGTCAAGATTCTGGAATGTGAAAAAAGCGTGTACAAGAATGTGAATCGTTGTATTACTTGTATCGTCAATCCATGTTCTGAGATCAGTCTTGCGTGGCTCTAACTTGTGTGGTTTCTAATCAAAAGTGGAAGAGTAACTGTCCCTCAAATGAAACCACAATTTAAATAAAAAAACGAGAGGTTGCTTTATTGCAAACTATGTCTAGAAAGTCATAGATTTATATTTTGGTAAATGCAAGCCGGTAGATGAAGCTATAGACTGGTACTCGATCAGAAATCTCAAGTGGAAATCTGATTTATTACGATCCCACATGCATATAGGCTTAAGGGTGCAGAGCGGGCCATTTCACCAGTGACATTGGTTACATTCTCATCCCGAGAAGGCCTCTTCCAGTATCCAAGCGCGCACTTGTATCAAGTTCAATTGTTGAAAAATGAGAAAAAATCTTTGCAGATTTGGTCCCTGAGTTTCATTCCCAAGAACTGGAAGTAGATCTATGTGTCAACGAGTCATAAACTTACCAAGATTCCATATTTCGTACCAACAAGATTTGGGTGAATACTGGTATAGATAACAAAGAGTCTCGGGGACCAAATGTCTATGTACTTGCTTCCTATGAAGTTCTAACATAAAGGCCTCCTCTCAGAGGATAATGTCAGGAAGACTTATTGATCTTGTACAAGAACCCGACGAGGGCGACTTGCTTATCTTGGTGTAATGAAGGAGCTCACAGGAAATGGCAGCTCATACCTAAGAGGTCTCTATGAGGAAGGAACCATCATACCACAGACAGTCAAGTTTGTGCTCATTGCAAACAGGAGTTAACATTCGACATAGCAGAAAAAGGAAGGAAAAAGAGGTGCTCGTTTAACTGTCTACACATTGCAAGAAGAATTAACGCATCTACAGTATGACAGGCACTCCGAGTTCCAGCTTCAAGGTTTCATCAGCAGTAGGCCCTGCAAATGATCTCTATGAGGAAGGAACCATCATACCTCAGACAACCAAGTTTGTGCTCACTGCGAACAGGATTCCACTTTCGACATAGCAGAAAAAGGAAGAAAAAAGAAGTGCTCGTTGTACACATTGCAAGATGAAATGGAGCAGCTACAGAGTGACAGTCTCTCCGACTTCCAGCTTCAACGTGAAGTTGGTATCATCTGCAGTGGGCCCTTCAAATTGAATGGGCCCCGGGGAGACATACCGATCTTCCACAGCCCAATCTTCCCTCACAGCAGCAAACTTCTGAAACGGAGCACCATCAAGCTCCACCATAGCTTTCTTGATCACAGGCTTGTTCTTCCCCTTGCGCCTCTCCACGTCCATGAGCTGCGTGAGCGCCGTTCCTCCCACAGTCCACTCTTCCGCTGGCGCCGTGAGATTCGCCACGGAAGCAATCAACCCCGTCTGTCCCAAGTGCACCAACGCGCCCGCTGCAAACCCAAGCGCATAACAATAAGTCGCGTCAAAGTTCGTCGGCATCCCACACCGCCCTTCATACCCGAAGAAATGTGCTTGTCCCTTGAATTGCCCAGAGTATCCACCTTCATGCTTCCGAGCAAACAACTCAGTCTCAATCATCGTAATCAGCATCTTCTCCATCTCGATCCTGGATACTTGCACATTGCCATGCGGATCGCGCTCCAACAGGAGCTCATCTTGGATGTTGTGCGGGAGGGAATCGAAAAGTGCACGACAAGCGGGGTTTAAGCTACTCTTCCAGTGGCCTTGAGCGTCGCAACCTTGATTCGCCAGAATCTCATTAAGCTCAGAAATCAAGCTTTGAATCTCCGGGATGAAGTCGATCAAACCCTCGGGGATGAGCACCACGCCGTAGTGCTTCCCGAGATCCGCGCGCTTGCATACAACATCAGCTATGCTATTCGTCACTTGACGCAATGTCTTCCGTTGGAAATTCACTTCCTCACCGATAAGCGCGACGTTGGGATGCGTCTGAAGCGCGCATTCTAGGGTTATGTGAGAAGCGGCGCGACCCATGAGCCTGACGAAGTGATAGTATTTCCCGGTCGAACGCGCATCCACCATGATATTGCCGATCATTTCAGAGTAAATCTTGCACGCCGTGTCGAAGCCGAAGCTAATCGGAACCTCAGTGGATTTCAAGTCGCCGTCGATGGTTTTAGGGCATCCGATCACATGCGTCTTCACTTTCTTTGAGCGGAAATACTCGCCAAGAAGAGCGGCATTCGTATTGGAGTCGTCACCGCCGATCACCACGAGTCCGTCCAAGTCGAGCGCGGTGACAGTCGCTACTGCTTGCTGGAACTGCTCCGGAGTTTCGATCTTATCTCTTCCGCTGCAAATGATATCGAAACCGCCTTGGTTGCGATACGGGTACAAAAAATTAGCCGTAATCTCCACGACATTATGCCGCATGATCCCCGCAGGGCCACCCTTGAATCCATACAACACACTCCCGGGGGAGTGTGTCTGGAGGTAATCGAAGAATCCAGCGATCACGTTGTGGCCACCAGGAGCTTGTCCGCCTGATAGCACCACCCCGAGCTTCAGCTTCTGGCCTTCGTTGTAAGAAGAAACTGAGCTTTGAGCGAGCTGCACAGACGGTTGCCCGTACAAACAGGGGAAGAGCTTCTGAATCTCCTCAGGTTGCCCAGCTGCTGTTGAAGGCGGTCCGTGATTCAGAGTGAAGTTCCCTTGCAAGACCTTCGGAAGAGTTGGCGTGTGGTCTAATCTGCTGGTTTGTACGGGGCTGTACTCGGCGACCTTCTTTCGTACCACTGTGTCTTGGCCATTGGCATGCGGTAAGACTGCCATTGATCGGACAATGCGAGCAGCCGATCACACTTACTGCAATGCGGATCTCTCTAACAGACCAAACCTAAATCAATCAGCACATATTCTCCAGCAATCCCCTACTAGTACTACTCAAATGACAACACTCTGTAAACTGGAAAGCACCAGTTTCGAAGCTTAATCCACGAGTCGATCTACAATAACCGAGGAGTGTAAGATCTCCAATCCGAGTGGGAAGATACTTCGTAATACCTATAAGCTAGGAAAGCATTGCAATCTTCAAAATGCACAAGAAGCTCGGAGTTGATCAATGAAGAAAAGAATCTGGGAGCATTTAGGGAAGAATATCTGTGCTGATGACAAACAGGGCATGCGCGACGAGAGATGCTGATGAATGTGCAGGATATCGGGATGATTTCTTGCAAATATCCTTGGCTGGTCCTTGATCCTTGCTGTGCATATCCGTAGAGCACCGTCTGGCGGAATCTTTCATGATGAGGGATTTTGGGTTTAATCAATTTCTCTTGCTATTTTCTGCATCTGTATTTCCGGTAATGAGTTCCCATTATTGCGGGTCACTGATGAGGTTGGTGCAGTTTAAAATCGGGGTTGCCTCGATGTGTACAAGAATGTTCTTTACAATAATTTTACCGAGTCTGCACGGGAATATTGTTTCTGTACATGTTCGAGATTAGGGATGTCTCTCACCGATTGCGGAAGAGACATTCATTCAGGGTTTTCTTCGCTGTGTGAGTGATTTTAGGGCTTGAAAACGATTTCGATTCATAGAGTTCAAATTGGTGGATGTTCGAAAATGGGCAACTGATCAACCTTCATTGCATTAAAATGTTGGTGGCCTTTAATCCTTGCATTGTTGCAACGTCTCTTTTTGGAGCTGATGACTTGCTGGGATTGATTTTATTGTGCGTCCCACATTGCGATCCAGTTGGGCGATTGATTCAAGGCATTCCTCTTCAGTCAATTAAACCCTAAATCTCCCGAGGATTAGGACTTAGAATAGTTATCCCTGAAACCACTCCATAACTTCAGATGTGCAGATCTCTCGACTTCATGGGCCGGGCAGAAGAACTCTTCTAGCACAAACAGGTATGACGGAAACACCATCACCTAACTCGGAAAGATTATATACACGAGACGTGCTTTGGTTGGGTAATTTCTGAAGTTCTTGCTTGTAGCATCCTCATGACTAAAGTAAGCATTGATTTCCATGACAAATGTTGGCAAGCTTTTCTGGTGTTTCAATTGTGAATCTGAATAGGCTTAATTGTGTAGGTTGCAAATGTAAGCGATTAGAAACTCCTACTCTGTTCCTAGGATAGATTTAGGGTTCAGACAAATCAGTATGCACGCACACCCTAAAATAGATTTAGGGTTCAGACGTATCAATTTGCATGCTCATCCTCTTCTAATGTAGCACTGTTTTGGTTGTTGGCATTGATCTTATCTTCCTCTGATATTGTACAGTTAATTGTTCGCAACTAGGTCAGGATACTTCGCCAATTCTCGTGTTGCTGGCTGACTACTACAGCTATTGAAACGCTCGCCGACGGGCCCACTAGCTCTTAGGGACCAAGCTGCAGCGGGTACATAATTACGCAACCAGTTCATGTAAGTGACCACGTGTGTCTGTAGGAGTCTGGACTGTGGGAGCCTCAGTTGTAGTCCCTGTTGCCTTGTTGCCCAACAAGCATAACATAATGCGAGTAAGCTTATTACACAGGCTCCCATGGCGTCTGTTACGATTGTGAATCATAAATTAAAACCCTCGGAAACAGCTACCATGTCTGCACGGACATGAGAAAGCAATTTGTTTTGTGATGATCCCTAGACTACTACAGAACACGAGATTATATATATTTGCACTGGACCAGAAGGGGGAGGACACCTTGCATTGACAACAGCTACATGTCTAGTGAATGTGAGGAAATTTGAGCCAGTGTTGCTTTACAATACCCGGCTCACCACGATCCTTGCACTCAAGTTAATCTTCACAATGAATTGAAATATTCTTGTTTCTATATTTGCAGGGACAAAGCCTCGCGTAGCGAAGCTGCATGTAATGCTGTTGAGTGGGTAAGTGAGATGCCAATTTCAGTTGCGAGGCTCAAGAAGTCTTCGGGCTGGAGTGTTTGGGGAATGGGCCTTTTAATTGGGAAGGTGCTTGCTTGCTGGATATGGGACCCATGTTGCTCTGTCTCCTCGTGATCACTAGCAGGCGGTGTCGGAAGCTAGCTGTAAGCATTTTCTATGGTAGAAAATTTTCTGGGGGCGTGACATGAATTTTCTCGGGAGTTGTGAAAGACTCTCGCTCTTATCAATTTGGCCTTGCTATGTTCTTTGCAGCAACTGGGAATCCAATGAGATCAGAATTTGATTTCAGCTTTTCGAGGTGGGCCAATTCCATAGCCCAAGGATTTTCAGAGTTTTAATTATTCAAATCAACGCGTCGACAATTAGCCTTCAATTCAATAGAATTTTGGCTTCTGTACGTGCCAATATTTTCGTTTGATTCCGTCTACCGATCATCAAATTCTTTACAGCCCAGGAATCAGTCGTGATAATCGAAACATTTTCTCAGACGTTTTCCTCAACAGACTAATTGCCACGTTTGAGATTGTACAGGTTGAAGCAACATCATGTGCAACTAGGGTTGAGATAACAAGCTTAAAAAAAACCGTTGCATTTATGACACATTTGTGGTTACAAAGTGGCCAGTTCTCCTCAAACATTTTTAGCATGTCACACCGTAGCCATGTGTGTAGCACCCTCTTCATGCTCATTCTTGTTACTAGAACTAAGATATTGAGCAAAACGAGGTAACAGAAATAAAAAATGATATTTGCTTGGGTCCAGGTCTTAGATGTTTTATTATGCCAAGCTTGGTGTTTTAACCTGTGCTATCTTTAGTGGTCCTAATTAGAAATGACCCTAATTTCAAGAGAGGTTCACCACTCTCCTGTTGGAGCAGGCGTTGACCATTGCCCTGTGATTTTGCACGATGCAGATATTGAAAGATTTCTCTGGTTGCCCTTATCTGGAGAACCTGAATGAACGGAGAATGGGGGAAGACTCTACCGCCTTCCTTCGAAATTGTCAACTCTTGCACAATAAGTCAGAAACTCAGAATCGCTGGGGATGCAATGCAGCGCCATTTGTGGAGATTGTAGGCCAGATGTGTGAATCGTTCAGACAGCATCTGTGGTATCTTACAACACTGACCCTGCCAATAGTATCTTACTATCATACTGCAATTCGGAGACTGATAAACTTAATCTGCTCAAAACAGGATGGAATTGGAAAGCTGGAGAAGCAACTTCTCCTTTATTAGGGAACACTTCATAAAAAGTGTCAGCAAGGTACATGATGATGTACAACAAGGCTGTATATCAGAACTACTGCTCTGAATCTGATACTCACAAAACCTGAACGTCCAGGTTTTGATATCTGTGTGTGCTTATAACACAAACACGATTATTGCTATGTGCTTACTCATGACCAAAAATGACATGCTCTGGCACTCTTGGTGCCACAGATGCAACCAGTGGATTCATTCTGGAGCTAACAATCATACGTCTACAATTCGGAGACCAATAAACTTAATCTATTCAAAACGGCGGAGAATTGGAAAACTGAAGAAACTTCTCCTTTATCAGGAACACTTTCAAAAAGTGTCAGCAATTTACAGTATAACAAGGCTGTATGTTAGAACTCTTGCACTGAATATCTATTACTCACCAAACCCGAACATTAAGACTCCGATATCTGTTTGTGCTTATAACACAAAGTCGATCATCACTAGCTACTTACTCATTCCCCAAAATGACATTCTCTGGCACTCTTGGTGCAATAGAAGCAACCAGCGGATTCAGCCTGGAGCAAACAACTCCGTTAGCCTCGTCCACATCAATGTCTTCCTCCGTCATTCCCGGAGGAGGACTCCAGTCGAAGCACTGAAGAAGGTTGGCCACGACAAGCTTGAACGTAGGAAGTGCAAAGTGGACACCAGGGCAACCTCGTCTTCCAGCGGAGAATGGCAGAAGCTCGAAGTGTTGACCCAGCACTTTCACGGAGGAGTCTCGGAACCTGTTGGGCTCAAATTCATTGGGATTGTCCCAAACCTCAGGATCTCTCCCGATTGCGTAGATGTTGATGTAAGCGGTGGTTTCTTTGGGGATTTGGTATCCGCTGAGCTCGCATTCTTCTTTGCTGTAGTGAGGGATGGCTAAAGGTGTTGGAGGGTGGAGACGCAGAGTTTCCCGGACGATGCAGTCCAGGAAGGGGAGATGGTCACAGTCGGAAATCTCCACCAGTCTCTGGCGGCCGATGACGGAGTCGAGCTCCGCTTGAGCTTGGTGTAAATGGGAAGGGTAGCGGAGAAGCTCGGCTATGGCCCATTCCACGGCTGTTGCCATGCTGTCGCTTCCTCCCACAATGAGGTCCTGCGTCACCATTTTGAAACAGTTAATTGGGGTAGAGAATCATCGTTTCCGAAACATTCAATTACAGCACAGAATGAATTATATTTCTTAATGGAACTGGATGTTTTCCATTTCAGATCCATCGGGTATGAAACTAAGTTTATGCCTAGACCTTGATATCTCGTTAGAATTGAAAGCTGCAACGGCGATCTGCCGGTACAATATGGGTTACTCTTCTCCGACCTTTGCTCTACTTCGTCATGAAGGAATTTGACAAGCTTAGATGACAAGAACTAAAAATTTTAAGCTTCCATGATTCTCGTTGTAGCAGTCACACAGTTACACGCTGGCTAGATAGAGCTTACTCTTTTGATGACTTTTGGGGATAAAAACGCAGCAAATGAAATTGTTTAGTGGTTCGTTTAGAGCTCTCGGATGCTTGATGTATTGATCAACAATGACTCCAGATGCGATTCTGTAGAATCTACAGCAAAAGAATAAATTTTGAAGTCGATTCCGTCTCCGGATGCAGTAAATTTCATGTAGGCAGAAACTATTTGGATTGCTTTTAGATTTACATACTTGAGTCAGAGCTTCCTCTAGGATGTAATTGCTAAAGGGTTTCACTTCAGGGGAAAGAAGATCGACAGACGGATCGAAAGAAGTGGAAAAAAACTCACGATAGCAACAGCCATGATATTCTCGTCAGTCAAGGAGCTGTGTTTGTTCACCAAAGTGGCCATGAGGTCAACAAGCTTCCCCGGAGCTTCCCCTTCCCTCTGTCTGCGGCGATACTCATGAATGATGGGCAGCAGAAGACCCTCTTGATGCGGTTTCAGGCGCTTTAAGTCCGCCTCCACTCCTGCAATCACCGTATTCGTTAAAGTCACAAAATTTCAAGAAATTGGCACTTTCATGAACAGATGCCCGTCTCAAACTCAGATCTATACCATCCTTTGTGCACTTGAATAATAGCACTTAAATAGCATGCAATTTTCACAAATTTGACCATGGAAATCCAATAACGAGACCAGTGTTATTGCTATGGAAAGAGCAATCGAGGCAAGCAGTCTGGGTGAGCGTGAACCTCACCTTGCAGATCCAGCCAGCGCAGTGCCGGGATGTAGTCACCAATATTGAACAATCCCACAAGTTTGGTAGCCGACTTAACAAAGAACTTGAAATTCTCAATCTCTCGAGGAGGTGCATCAACCACGGTCTCCCTGTCTTCCCCAAACAACCTCTGACTGAAGATGATCCTCCCCATCAAGTTCAGATTCGCCTTGAACACCACCGACGTGACATTCACCACGCGGTCTCCTTTCAGAATTTCGCCCAGCAAGTGCTTGATTTCTTCCATCCGCAGGGGCGCCAGCTTCTTCACATTGGTAGGGGAAAGTAGCTCCGACTTGTAGATCTTCTTCATCATGTCGAATTGCTTGCCGCTGGAGAACACCGTGGAGCTGTAGTCGTAGCCGATGTGCTTGCCCGTGGCCAAGCGCGGACGGGAGTCGAAGATCTTGTCGTGGTCCTTGTCGAAGAAGTCCCTTGCCGTTTTGTAGCTGGATATGATGAGAGTGGGACGGGAGCCCATGCGAAGGAACACGATGGGGCCGTATTTCTGAGCCAGGGTGGTGAACTTGCGGCAAGCGGGGATGGACTTCGGGCCCAAGGAATACAAAGAGCCGACTACTGGCCAGCCTGTTGGACCTGGAGGCAGCTTCGACGTCCGTCTCACCACCCTCACCACCAGAACCAGAGTCATTGCCAGTAATGCTGTGAATACGCATTTCACGTAGAAACTGGTCAAGTTCTCCGATCCCAAGCTCGCGTCACCCATTGTGAAGTCACAACTCTCCAGTCACCAGCCTTATCAGGACTTCAATGAGCTCTCAATTCACTAGCACAAGCATTACTGTGCAAAGCCAGCTTTATGGCGACTGGCAATGGCGTGTATATCAAGGTAAGATGATCGAGCTTAGTTCCCGATCAGTTGGGTACACAGACGGAGTCCCTGCTAATTGCAGCTTATCGTCCGGTCGGAGCAAGCAAGGACGGCGCAATTGGTATGATCCTCCCCACAAATGAAGCACAGGGTGACAACTCGATGCTATGGCAGGCTCCTGAAGAGAACAGGAAGACAAGAGATGGCGCTTGTCTTTTGGGCAGCTCTCATATGGGAGTATGTGAGCACATGAGCAGTTACGCTCAACGAACTGATCGTATGATGACTGTGTGTACTTCCTAGAAGACGGTCGCTTGAGCACCAGGAACTCCCTCTGGCTAGCTGTGAGTTGAATGAAGGTGCTCACCCTGTGCCAGGCTTTTTATGCACGATTCTGGGTCCTCCAGGTGGTACTGGGTGAGGGTACTTACCGACTTCACATGTTAGCAGGTGTGAATTTTTTCAGCTTAAATAATTCCATTCGTTTTGCACGCTACTAGGCGACTGCTGGGGGAGGCTCTTTTCCTCCAAGGACTCTTTCCCTGAATTTCAGGGATCTTTCTGTGCTCTTTCGCACTCCAGAGCAGTCAAGACTTCTGGAGGCTTCCTCTTGCAGAATTCACGGGAGGCGTGCACCTTCTGATTCATTTCCACTTCCATTCGCGTTCGGTTGGTATCAATTCGCTAGTCCATTGCTGCTTCGTTGGTGTGCATATTGGTCTGATTCTCTGAGCCGACAAGGAGACACTGTAATTCGCGCGCAGCAAATGCTGGATGCTTTTCCCCCAGAAGAGGCTACAGGAGGACAGAAGTACGTCGCCCAAATTGTTGTGTGAAGTCCAAGGCTTGCCACATGCCTCACATGCACACGACGCCTGGCCTGCGTCTATGGTCAAAGTGGAGCCGCTAACTCCAGGCTTTCTCACAGCGCAAGCGAGCGCAGTCATCTGATGTAATCTCTGGAGGTGGGAACTCAAGTTGCGTAAAACGGATTGCAAACCACCCTCGTGGACGTCCGTCCGTCTTCAATTGCAAGATTCTTACGTGTAAGGTGGACTTCCATCCAGCCAAACTTTGCAGCAGAAGAGACAAAAGATTTTCCAAAATTTTACATGGGAGCTAGTGTGTCACATTTGCAAGAGGAGAATCGGAATGGCGTGTTAGCTTGATATGACTGTGCTTAATTAGTTAGTTACGATGGTCTATGCTTTGATCGAGGAGTGATTGGTGATTGGGTGGTGCCATGGAGTCAGAGCAACAAGTACTTCTGTAGAATTGGAGGAACTGTTTTCTTGTGGTACCTTACCTGCAATCACTAACGAACTCTCCCTCCATTCTCAACCACTTGCGCTGTTTTCATGTTTGGGAAGTACCCTACCTTGCCTCAGTCTGCTCCCACAAGATGATCACTCTGATCAGTTGATCTGTCTCACTGGTACAGTCGCCTTAATGAGCATTAGTTATTAGTATGTTTTGGGGGTCCTTTCGCAAGTAGTGTGTACCTTTTTACAACTAGATGCTCTGTGGCTCAAAATCAGCTCAAATCTTTCAAGAGTGAGTCACACACTCACACCATCAATTAGTGGTTCACATTGTAAGCTGGTGTCTGATTGATTGATTTCCTTCACAATGTTGCTCATCGATCTCCTTTGTAATTATCGTTTTGATTGGTTTTTAGTGTGATTCTTGTTGAAAATTATCGGCTCTGAGAGTGTACTGACATCAATATTTTTGTTTTCCATGTTACGCCTGATGTTTCTATCTCCGCCAGTTGGCAGGATGCTGTTGCTATTCCTTGACATTTGGTCCATTTGACATTTTCAGCGACGTGCTCAGACAACACGGAAGTGTGACCAAACTTGCTGGTGATGACAAGTTTAGTTTCACAAGCAATGTGTACTGAGTTGGAGAGGTCTCTTTAATAGTGCAGTGGCACCTTAAATTGTCTCATAACTAAAATTATGAACTACTATTTTTTTTGGCAATTAGCGAATCAAATTTGCATGTGAGACCATCAATCTCCTGCACATTATTCACACGTGCTACCTTCAAAGTTGTTTACTAATTGTTTACTAAGTCTATTGTAGGGGCCTATAACATATAGCTTTGTTTCACTACAATTTACTTGTGTAGTTGAAAAAAAAATTCACAATGTGGTTGAACAAACACCCTATATAGTACACTTGAATAGAAGAAACACCTATACAATACAATTGAGTAGACGAGTAGAAGATACTAAAACATTTCTATAATACTAACCACATAAGGTGTCACTATGGCAATGGCTACCTTTCATCATCACTATGTAATTGATCCTATTCACCTTGTTCCTTTTATTGTTATTCTATACTGTGCAACAACACCAAGTATCAATAAATAAATCCACATTAAGTAATTGATCCTACTCCACCAACACACAAATCCACATTATGTAATTGATCCTATTCTACCAACACACAAATTCACATTATGTAATTGATCCTACTCTACCAATACATAGTATCAAAGAAGAGATCCACACCTTTCATCATCATTATGTAATTGATCCTATTCACCTTGTTCTTTTATTGTTATTCTATGTCATGCAACAACACAGAGTATCAATGAAGAGATCCACATTATGTAATTGATCCTACTCTACCAACACATAATATCAATGAAGAAATCCACAAAATTCACATTCCTTTTATATCAATGAAGAGATCCACGGAATCCACATTCTTTTTATAAGATTGGGAAGGTAGGAGGCTTATAAGTGACCATTTATTAACTCATTTGCAATTTGGAGGAGTTTGACTTCTTGAAATATTTTTTAGTAAGCCTTATTATTGAAAGATAAATGACATTGGCATATAATCCATAATTTTTGGACCTTCATGGAATTAGTTATGAATTTTGAAGTTGGAATCATATATGAGATTAAAAGCATCCACCTCCTGATATATTGACTTTTGGTACAATATTGACAAATGCAATTGGTCTATTTAAGGACGCAATATGGATCTCCTTAGAAAATACTTCTTGAACCTGAGAATCCCATTATAAACCTCCTACCTTAATTTCACTTGTTCTAGAGCCGCATATAAATAAATATTGAAATTTTTCAATGCTCATCGGGTCGGTAATGAGTCACTACAAAAAGAAATTTCACAATTCACATGCATGTTTACAACCAATAACAATACCTGGTACACAACTAGGAACTATATGGAATCATTGATAGTGATTTCTAAATGTTCAAGGTAAAATGAAGTAAGACTAACCATATACACAAGCATTTGTCCCTATTAATGTATATAATAAATAGGTAGTAATTGCTTGATGTTCATTGTAATCATAACAAGTCAATAGAAAAAGAAATTGCACAATTCACATGCATTTGTCCCTATAAATGTATATAATAAATAGGTAGTAATTGCTTGATGTTCATTGTGTCCATAAAGAATCAATAGAAAAAAAATTGCACAATTCACAACATGCATGTTTACAACCAATAACAATAGGTAGCTACTTTAAGCACTATTCAACATTATAGATAGTGATTGCTAAATCTACAAGGTAAAATGAAGTAAAATCAAGCATATATCTAAGCATTTGCCTTCATAAATGTATATATAATAAATAGGTAGTAATTACAAAGTATTCTGAAACACCAAGTGAAACTAAGTCTTTGATTTGAAAAATCTATCAACAGAATTTTGAGGTCTTATAACTTTGTATATAGTAGGCATATAGTTATTGTTGTAGTTTATAGAATTAGTTACAATTTACCAATATGTGACCAATTTACTTATATATGACTAAAAGACTAGACTTCACACAAACATACAATCATAGATGAATTTTATAGAATTAGTTGCAATTTACTTACATGTGACCTAAAAACTAGTCTGTATAGGCATAGAATCATGGTTGATAGATTAAAGAATTTAATATCTAGCTTTTTCATAGGATTAAGTAGAAACATTTAATTTTCTATCAATACGTTGATTATGGACCATAGTGAATTTACACTTAATATATATTAGGATTTTATATCATTTCTATGTCAAATCCACCTTTCATATCCACCTTGAGTTGGCAACTATGCCATCTTTTGCAATATCCTTCAAATTGAAAGTGAAACATAGAGTTATGTGATTTAGTCTTGATATTGAATGGAAGGATAGCAAAATGATCATCCTTCAAAGTTGGATATGAAACATATTGATGGACTTTATCTAAGGAAAACAAAAAGATGTAGAAAATGACGTTTATGCCATTCTACGAAAGACGCAAAAGATGGTGACTACATAATTTTGACAACAATGTGAATTAAAAGATCCCATTGAGGATGTTATAACACTAATGTGAAATATTGTGCCACAATCATCTTTGTTGTCACATTATATGATGGTATTGGTGCAACAACAATGTGTAGAATAGTGTTGTGGTTGCTATAACAACAATGAGAAAAATTGTAATGTGGTTGCTAAGAAAATGATGTGAAAGATCACACTTAGCCGACATCCTTGAGGTCTCATTAGAAGGTGGTATTTTTGTTACAATGATCTAAAAGATAGCATTGCTATAGCCATCTTTGGTATTGAAGTGAAGCTTATGTTTGGTAGAAAGAGTGTTGTGAATACCATCGGTCATCACTTTCAATTAGGTGCAAAAGAATGTTGTCAACTAGTTGAGGTTGGGTACAAAAGAATATTGTCGACAACATTTGGGTTGGATGCAAAAGGTTGGGTTGACAAGTGACAGTTGACACCATCCTATGTAAAATGAAAAAGATGGGATGTTAAGTCATCTTAACTCTTTAAACTACGTAACCACTTTTTAATTCTAAGAACAACAATTAGGAAAATATAGTGAAATTCTTGATGAATTTGATTTAAAACCATGAAGAATAATGTATATGGAAAATTATGCATCCAATGAGACAAATTTAGCGTGCCTTGGATAAGTACTTGAGGCTTTAGGAAGCTTTTAATAATATAAGTGCATCCAAAAAATAAGAGCATCATTAATCATCATACATTGTAGACAGATGAGAAGAACGCTAGTGCAAACTCAAATTATAGAAGAAAACTTGGTAAATTTTTTTGTATAGAATGATTATCTAGAAAGTGAACAATAAAACCGTATGAAAGGTGAAGTATAAATAGTAAATAATGAATAGTGCCATGACACAAGAAAATAGCTAGACATGGAGGTTTATTTTAGAAATTGTGTCCAAAAGATTAAAAAGTCTCCAAAACTTCATTTTTCTCTAGAATTAGTAAACTTGCTTTACCTTCTATTGTAAAGGATTGGCATATTACTATCAAAGTGATTATCCAAGAGATTACACCATGAAAACTATTTAGATTTTGGATTATGGATAGATATTAGAAAAAATTTGGGGTTACAATAAGTATTTTTGCTTAGGCATTAAGATGGGTTAAGCCAATAATTATATGTACTCAGAATGAGGTGTTGAATATTTGTTTACCAAACACTCAATAGAAGGGAATTACTCCCAAAATGTGATAATGACAACCTTTGTGGGATTTCAAGGGATGATAGAACTTTAGCATATTGTATTTGGACTAGTGATGAGAAAGTTATGGATAGTCTTACTCTTTAGGCAATGAGAGTATCTTAAACAAATACTTACAAGATTTATTTTTTAACTCAATTTTCATAAATTTTCAATGCAAAAGTTCTACATGGTTTAGTTTTTTTGCTAGAATAGTCTCACCATTGGGATTAGTGTATTTCAATTACTTCTTAGAACTATTAACAATTTAGTTTTTTTTACCATCTCTTACCTACTTTTGCTTAATAATGTTTTTAAAATAAAAATTACACAATTTTTTAAGAAAAATTCCTAGACTCTCAATGCAAATCTTTAAAAAAAAATATATTTAATTCAAAATCTATAGAAAAATGTTTATTTAATTAAAAAGATTAAAAGTCAAAAATTCTAGTTGAGAAAGGTAGAAGAGAAATCGTCTCTTTCTTTTGAAATGTAAATATCTTACAATCTATGAGGTCAAAGTTTTTAAAATATCTTCCACACAATTTTATACTGGTCTATACAAGATCCTATAATTAGATGTACAAAGAAAACAAAAATTTTAAGTTTTACACATTGTAATGGAAATGAAAACTTTTATTGTTTTTTAATGATGAAAATAGGCCTCAACCCCTAAAGGTCAAAACTGTGTTTTGGGGCAACATAGCCATTTTGGGCAACTCACTATGAATGAAGTTTTTATTTTATTTTGTTGAAATTTTCACACAACATGTGCTCAAGGAGTAGCTTTAAGGCCCAATAATTTTCATAAATTTTGACTACATGGTCCAAAAGTTATTATATGATATGTAATTTTCAATGCTTGATAGGCAACCAAAAAATTTCTTTTTAAATTAATTTTTTTGTAAATAAAAATTTGAATTTTTTTTCTAAATTTATATATGTGTGGAAAGATTTGAATCATTCCATTTTGATTTACAAAATGAAAGTTATGAGGTGCTTCAGTTTGTGGGCAGTTATAACTTCCCCACTTGAAGATAAACTTTAGAGCCCTCTATTTAACTCAATTCTTAGTATTTTTTGAAAAAATAAAAATCTATGGTGTAGATTTTTTATTACTAAATTACCACCTTTGGGATTGGCATTTTTCAATTTTGTAATTAAATTCTTAACAATTTAGTGTTTTGAATGATTTTCTACTTCTTTCTACTTACTGTTTTTTTCCTATATGTTGTGCAATTTCAAATGATCTAAAAATTTTCAAGCACATAGCCAACTTGACTTGAAAAAAGACTCCAAAGAAGCACCACCATTTTGGACATTTTTTCATACAAATGTGACCTTGTAAAGTGCAGCTGCCTGTATTTTTACAGGGCCAAAAAAGTGATTTTTGTCACTTCAAACACTCATATTGTGCAATCTACATGGTGGAAAATTCTGAAATTTTTTCCACATCTTTTCAAACTAGTTTACTACAAGATCCTATGGTTTCATGTGTCCAAAAATGCTTTTCATCTAAAATTTGGTGCTTGTATCAAAAATGGCAGTTTTGGAGCGTTTTTGGTGAAAACATGGTCTCTCACCTTTAGGGGTTAAACTATAATGGTTAAGTAAAAATTTATTTTAAAATTTTAAAATATGAAAACACTATAGGATGGTAGATTGATTATAATGGATAGTGAAAAAAATTACACAACAAAAAGGTATTAATATTGGAGGCTCAAGAATTTTGTAAAAAGTTGTACAAATGTATTCCAAGACAAGAACAATTCAAATAAGAATTGGGAATCATAGCATGAAGAGACCTCCTGAAAAATGATGGCATCATTAGTGTTATCTATCTATATAGAGCCAAAAATAAGTCTAATATCTTTGATTATCAAATCACTCGCAAACATAGTGGGATTGGTGGATGAGGAGAGCGTTGGGTTTATAATTCAAAAGTTATAGCGTTAGACACAAACCAGTTTTTCAAAATGCTATGCAAAATGGCAAGTGTTTTTTGCAACAACCCCATGGAGAAATTAACCCCTAAAGGACCAATTGACATTTTTTAACGACATAGCAATTTGGAGTGTGTTATTGCTTGTGCAAAACTCACCTTTATTTTAAAGTTTCACAAAAGATGTTGTCAACAAATAACTTTGATGAGAAAAAAATCATTTCATTTGAGCAAAGAGATATAAAGTTATTGTACCATTTATGGTTTCTTTCTTAGATTGGGCACATTGGGCAATGTAGTTTGCATTGCCTTATTTTTTTTAGAAAACTTTCATACAAGTTAGGGCAAGTAGTAGGTAGCCTTTGACTTTCTTACAAAACTAGATGATATTGGATATTTTAACAATTAATAGTGGCCAAATAATTGCAACTAGATATTCTTTCAAGTTTTAGTGAATGTCCTATTGAAAATAACACACAATTTTTTTTAATTAAAAAAATTCTTATTGCAAAGTATATGGCAAAGTATGTTATTACCATTTTGATTTCAAAAAAAACTTTGGTGAGAGATATATAACTCCATAATTTTGGCTTTGTAAGTCAATTTTTACATACTTCATTGTGCAGTTCATTTTTTTGCTATATGATCAACAATTTGAAACACTTAGAAATTTCTAGGAAATATAGGTAACTTGCTTTGCACTAACAATTCCAAAAAATACAAGCCATACAAACAATTCCTCATGTAGTTATTACCATTTGATCTTTGAAGTACAACTTTGAATTTTGAGGGTCCAAAAAATTACATTTCATAACTTTAAATTTTATAATCTCGTAAACCATAGATTGTTTCTTGCTACAAATTTTAGGGCAAGTGGTGGTTGTAGATGAGTGCCAAATTATATTGTAGGAATTCCAAAAAGGGTCTTCAAATTTTGGCTATGTCTCAGTTTCACTACAAGTTCTATTCTTGATCCAAATTGTTCACGAGTTATTATCAAATAAAAATTAATTTAATTTATTTTTTTAAATTATATATATATATATATATATATATATATATATATATATATACATACACAATTTGAGGCTCTTTCTAAAAATCAATCCAAAAAAATTCAATGCTTATTTATTCAAGTTATAACATCTTAGATTCTTAGACATGAATGAATATATTATTTAGCAATAGAGAGCTACTTTAATTTTTTTAACATATAAAAATTTAGGAGGTATTAGTTCAATATCATTTGAATAATGCCTTAGTGGCCATTCTAGAGTCTCTAGAGTTTATGATTAGATTCTTCACTAAAATTATTGTATTCCATTTTTATATTTATGCATAGTATGTAATAATAACCATTCATAAATTAAATCTATTTTTACAAAATATGGTTCTTTCTAAATCGAATTTTTAGGATAATTTAGATATGAGAATATAGAATCTTAAATCCACTAAGGTAATTTTCTATATTTTTTATTCATTTACTTATAAATTTTTTATATTAATAGAACTTGAATTCTTCATGCAATTTTTTTTACAAATAATCAAGACAAAAATACTTAAAGATTCAATATATTCTAAACTATAGTTCTAAAGTCTAAAGTAATCATATAAAAACTTCACAAAACACATTTTTTCTTCAATCATTGATAATGCCAAAAATGCCTTATTAATCCTATTGGTCTTATTGAAATGAATAGTCTAGTCATATAAAAATGTTAAAAACTAAAATACTATATATATTTATAGTAAATAAAATTCTTTGAAGATAAGACATTACAATAATATTGACAATAGATTATTAGATATTTTGATATAGCAAGTAAATAAAGCAAAGAGATGTGAGAAAGGAAAGGAAAGCAGTGATGGCAAAAATGTTTTTATATTTTCTATAACATTGACTTACTACAATTATAGAATTCTCACTAAAATTATATTAGATAACTTGAATGAAAAATTCAATTTTGGAAAACAATATATCCTTTTGTTTATTATTCCATGAATAATAGCATTGCTAATGGTCAAATAAATTTATTTGAAAACCAAGTCTTTGAATAATATGAATTTTAAATATGACTTCAATAAGTATCAAATATTTTTTGATTGAATTTCAAAAACCTAAATGAATTTTTAAAACCTTCCTAAATCCAACTATACAAATTAAACTAATAATTTGTCTTCAACAATTTTCATAATCTTCTAGTATGTATTATTTTGACAACCAAAATCTTCATTCAAAATACCTTGTAGTTAAGCTTATAAGGTATAAAGGAGTACTATGGTGAAGTGGGATCACTCACATTAATAGAAAACAATATTCGAATCAATATCCTATGTTGATTTAGTTGGCTTGATTTGGACAATTTGAAATAGAATAGTTTTCACTTGATTTGGATATGTTTTATAACTTTTGTTGCTTTACATGATTTGATTTGAACCTCTTTGTTACTAAACAAGTATCAAGATTTAGCCCTAGTCACTTGCTTTCTAACTATTGTCCATAACATAAAACGTTTTAAATATTGCATATAATGATTAAGTCAAACAAAGATTGTCCAAATACACTATTATGAGAACTTGTAATCTTATGAAATTTCTCATATTTTCATATACTACTATATGCTTTTAATTCAATAGAAGAAAATATGCATCATTAAACAAGATTGATAATATAACTTAGATGTAGATATAATCAATCTTGCAAGTACAAGGTTGTCGCCAAAATTCTACCTAATTCCTTAGTGTGTAGACCTTGACAAAGAAGACATCAATAGTTTAAAGCACAATAAGAAACCATATTTACAATTGATGTAAATGTACATCACAATCACCTTATCACATGTATGTTGTAGAATGCATAATAAATATAAATGAAAATCATGACTAAAACTTTCCTTTGTCATGCACAATACATATTTAACTTCTAACTTACTATCATTTAAGAAATATTTCCAACTCTCGACGCATAGCCTGCAATAGTGGTTCAACATTTCTTGTTAGTTCAAATGCATTTTTTTAGAAAACCAATATTAAAACCATTGTTCAATAATGAACAAAATCTCCACTAAATTTGTCTATATATTCATCAATGCTTTATTTCTAAGAACAAAAAGATTTTGTGCATGTGGTGAGATGATAAATATAAAGCCTATTGTAAAGTATACAAGACATTGTGATTGATATAAATTATATTTCTAGTAGTACATGACCTCAACGTGTTGTCTATCAGCCTCATGCTTTACTTCAAGGATTTGCAACTCAGAGAGTTGGTGATGGTTTTTCTCTAGAATAGGTGGATTTTCAATCTCAACTTTTTTCACCTTGGGTTTTGGTACTGTCGCTGCGAATTCAAGGGCCTGCTATCAAATAGTTTGACTAAATATAAACATAAAACTAGAATAATTCCAACTACGACAATTCAATATGTACTTGAACCCTATGTTTGTATATTTTTCCCTTATTTATGTAACTTTTGATGGAATAATTACTTTGGAAATTCAATATCCTAGACTAATCAATCTAAATTCTATGAAGTCTCACCATGCATAAATCCTCTTATAGGGTTTTCTAACAATTAATCTAGAAAACATTTTAAAAAACTCATGGTTTGAAAAGTTTGTGAAGTTGCCTATAGATAAACTACTTGTCTTACATAATATGTAAGAAGAAAAAAATATTGACCTTGATATTGAAAAGTTTTTGTATATTATAAATAAAATACAATGGAGTTATATTTACAAGTTATGAATTATTTCTAAGTACATACACTTTTCATGATTTTGAAGTAACTCTCGCATATCTTAGCCTTTCTATGGTATATCCTAGCCTTTTTGAATATTAAGTTTTTGAAAAATCTAGCCTTTTATTATTAACCTTGCTATTTTTTCATCAATATATACAATAGATTTTATTTTAATTTTCTACATCTATGTCAAACAAGTATTTTTCATTGGGACAACACAATGTTACAAACATTGATTTTTATAAACATTTTTATTTTCTCAATAGTGAAAGTAGGGCATACAACCTATTGCATCTCCAAGATATGGTTTATTGTTTCTAAGAAATATTAATAAAGAATAAAAATAACTTTTAAATGCAAAAATATTGAGCAAATCATACCTTTTGACGCTTTGACAGTAGTGGAGTTTTGATCTTCTTTAGCACAATCATCTGCAATCCAAAAATTAGCCCAAATTATAATGGATAGGTTCTAATTTTAATATATAAAAATAAAAAAATAATTACAAAGATTCTTGTGCCTACAATTAGGGACCCAAATGAAAAGCACAAATAATATCATAGTTTGAAAGAATAATAACAGCACATCCATTTCTAAAATTGCTTGCAAAATAGTTGATATGCCAAACAAGTATGTGCATTAAAAAAAATGATAAATAATTGCCTGAGCTGTATTACAAGTGCGAACAATTCGGCTAAATTCCTTCATTCGCTCTAGCTTCTCCCTCTAAATACATCACAAATTGTAATTGTTGCTTTTAAAAAATATGAATTGCCATCTAATATACACTCATTTAAAATATTTAGCTTCACAAGTGTCTATATTGATTTGTGACATAACCTTTTCACCCAATTCCTCATCTTCAAAATTAGGTCCAAGCTTTCCAAGGTGGGCACAAGAAGCTCTTAGTTGCCTTCTATAATCATTTATTGTATATTTTTTAAAATTTCTCTGCAACATTAAACAACCCCACCCATAATATTTTAAGTATTCCATGCTATAAGCTCAAAGAAATATTATACACCCAAAAGAAATTGTCATTACTTTCAAATATCTAAGAGCTAACAATTTTAAATTATTTAAGATGAATTAGAAAATCAATTATTTGTTTTAATATAAGAAGTACCTGTCTATGAGGGTTGCGGAAGGCTAGAGCAACATCTAAAGTTGTTTTGACACCAAATTTAACTGCTTCATTATGATCCACCATCAATAACTTTTGCTCACAATTAGAATTTTTACCAATCTCTCGTTGCCTTGCTCGTTCTATAGCGGATAAACATACAAAGTCATGATCCTTTTCTTGGTTTTCATCTCTAAAGTGTATCCTTCCAAGTGAAGAATTATCTCTCTTGACCTTGATTTGGTTGCATTCACCATCAATGCCAAAATGCACATTGGATTGGAGAGGTAATAATACTCCTAAGCCATTGTCATCTTCTAGAATTTGTTGTGAGGCTTCTCTTTGAATTGAATAGAATGAGTCCTTCACTCTAATAAAGTGTTGGCAACCACGGTTGAAACATGGAGGTCCATCATAATTTCCTTGTTTACTACAAGTACACATTAAAGAATTTCTCTCTACATTTGCATATACTGCAGAAGTGGTTGTATTGGTCAAGTTGGAAAACTCAATTTCATTGCATTCAATATTTGGTGCTTTAAAAGACCTTGTAGAATCTGGTGTTATTGAATTCATTTCTAATTCTGATTTAACCTTCAGAATATCTTGTCGTTGTTCTATCTCTTTTTTGGCCTCTACTTCCCCTGGTTTACATCTTGAAAATTGTATAGGAATCAATCAGTTTCTCATTTTCATGACAATCAAAGTTTTGCATGTTTAACTTGCTTATAGAGAAGTTTTCAAGCACTTGCTAACTTTGGGAGGATTTTCAATTGATTATACTATACCAATATATGCCTATGCAATAATAGTACAAACATGAATTGAGTCACTTTGTGCTTTAGGTTCTATACTTGATGGATTAGTCCATATTTGTATTCAATACATTATATTCATGAAATGTTGCACTATTGTATGTGTATATTAGACAATTGTGAACTTAAATTAGTTGCAAGAGGTAGTTGAAGATTTTCACCTTTTCATTGTGAGAAATTTGTACATGCGCTCAAGAAGAAGGCCAGCACCATCTGGAGTTTGACAACTAATGATTGTCTCAATTTCATCTTTCATAACTACAAATGACCGTTTCTGCAACCCTTGGAGCAATCCTACACTAATGTCATGTTTTTACTTCAAGTTTTCATAAATAGGATTATGAGTGGGTAGATTTCATTCTAAAATTTTCATCTATTACATAACTTTCTTCTTTTCCTTTATGAATTTTTTTAGAAAATTTTAGAAGTACATTCCAAAATTATATAACAAGGAGGTATTTGCAAGTTTTGCATCGCTAGATTAATTCCTTTGCAAAAATTCATTGTTGACCTTGCCATTTGGCAAGTTATAAACAAGTGATATAAGTTATGATGTGCACAAAATACAAAATTGATTACATTCAACTATTCACACCCATCTTTGCAATGTCAATCATTTCTACAAAAAAGAGCACAGACACCTTGAAGAACTTTTGAAGTTGAGTCCAATTATCCCTTTTCTTTTCCATCTTGATTCCATAATCAAAAGAATGCATTTGGATGTCATGTGGAAAATATCTTGAAAAAATTTCCGCCACCAAAAATCCGTTTGAAAAATCCCTGCAAATTAGAATTTAAAAAACATTAAACTTTCTATCACAAAATCAAGTTTTCTTTTTTGAATTCTGGATTATAAAAATAATGGGACAAAGTTGGGTTGCAAAGTTTCTATAATTTGTTGCCTTTATTATGTCACAAAGAAGCAAGATGGTTGAGACTTGAAAGAAGCCATAAGCACTTTAAAACCAAGAGACTATCTATAAAGAAATGTGCAAACTTAAAAAGAAATGGCCTCTATAATTAACCTTACATTGCACAAGCCAAAAACATTATGGTTGGTATTGTCAAGTGCACTCATTCAAAATATTGAAGACTTAGAGATTTAGTTTCCATATGCAAACCACATGCCCAATGATCCATTGTATGGTATATGAATTTTCCTTATATAAATTATACCTACAATAATTGCATCACCAATGGTATATTCAAAAGAATCATAAATTGCAATCATTTCTCAAAGAAATGATTCTAATTAAAACAATTGAGGCTTGCAGGAAAATTATTAAATCAATTCAATACCCCCAAATTGATTTGCAATTCCTAAATTGTTTAGATTCAAGAACAAATAATTATCCTAAAAATTTACCTCTTTATGTTTTTAATTGGAAATGAAAGATTTAGGGCCACCACCCAACATAAGACATCACGTCGTACACCTGTGTTTCCGCCCATTATTTTACTCAATTGTCCAAAATCATCAATTTTCTTTGTACTCTATCCTCATTACAACCCTAAAGTTGTTTTTTGGTTGTACACCTAGACACAAATGACCAAATAACAACAAACTATTTGTCTTAGTGTGTGGAACTTGAACAACCAACTTTGAACAAAACGCAACCACCATCAAAAAATGCAATATTACTTCTATTTCCATCTTTCTTAGATCTTGAGCATAAAATATAATTGTAAAAGATGTAGTTGGAATGACATGAATAAAATATTGCTCTATGTTGAGTTGTGAAAACCATTCCTAATATGGACTTAACAATACACCGTATATAATGGTAAATACATGATAGAATCTATGAATTTGATGACATGATTGATGTCCCAATGATAATTTTAATTTAATTTAAAATCAAATAATTAGATAATGATTATTTTTGCGCGCAAAGAATGGGATCATATTTATTTAGCCTCGAGATGTGACACATGGATTCAAAATCACATTTTGAATCCATGTGAAGGATAGTATCAAAATTACTTAGCTAAGTTTGTATAAAATGACATTGACACAATTACTAAAGATGCACATAAAAGCATAAAAGTCATTCATTTGAGGATGTGAAGGATTGTCCTTGACGATGTTATTGATGCCTTCTCATGAACTCAAAGAGATTACTCCTTGTAATTTAAAATATACACTTGAATTAAGAGGATATTTGATGTAGGACTATTTACCTTAATTATTCTATTTAAGATGGATGTATTTTTACATAAAAAACTATAAAGGGCATAATCTAGAAATTTATTCATGCGGGTTTTCAAATGGGACTATCTTGCATATAAAATTTAAGTGTCCAATTGACCAAATGGTAGTTTTTAATATGTGAAGGTCAATTATGTACTTGCACCATAGACTTTGAATTAAAAAAATTTTATGTTGAAGAATTAAGTTGAAATTATAGAATTTAAAAAAAAATGCACTTGATTTTCATTCTTTAAAAAATTGTTAAATAGAAGTAGGTCCAACATTGAATCAAAAACTAAATCATTATTAGCTCTTAGATGGAATTGAAACACAATAATCTTAATGGTGAGATTGTTTTAGCAAGCAAATATAACATTCTCAAGAAAAAAATTGTGAAAAATTGTGAAAATTGCATTTAGAAATGAATCCTACAAGTTATTTTTTCAAGAAGATGCTCATATTGACCAAAAAACAAGATTGTCCTTAACTTTCTCATTATTAGTCCAAATAAAACGAATCAAAGCTTCACATATAGATAAAAATATAACATTTTAGGGGAAAAAATTAGACTTTATTTTGATTTTTTACGATTTTGTTTGGTGTTGCCCGCTGAGTTCAGTTTGAGGCTATTTGTGGTATAATTTTTGCTTATGGGCACCAATTGAAATAAAAATTATATTCTCACATAGGTAATCAGTTTTTCTATCTTATGGGAAAGTTTCAAAAAATTTCATAAGAAATCAAGGTCACAAGAACTTGCCCAAAGTCCAATTTGTCCCCCAAGGGGACATATGGGACTTTAAGGATTAAATAAAGTCCAAGTTGATGCAATTTTCCAAGTTGATAGATGAAGAAAAAATCACTTGAAACAAAAGTTCTCCAAACTAGATAGACATAGAAGTATAGTTTTATTTCTACTTTAGAAACTACATTATTTTATTATTGAGCACAACTTTGACTATTCTGATTTTGGGGCAATCATAAAATAGAAACAAGGTTTTTAGTTATTATATTTTAAATTCTACCTTTGTAGTGTAATGAAGTCATTATAGTGATGACACATTTGACTTGTAGCTCAATAATATAGAATACTATTGTTACTACTACAACAATATTAGAACAATTCATATGAAATTAGCATCAAAATAACAGAAAAGGAGTGTATGTCCCAAATGGCATCATTTTAACCCTCTAACTAATGCCAAATTGACATTGAATTAATGCACATCAAAATGATGCTAAAATAGCACCACAATGATGTGAGGATGACAATGTTGACTTTACATTAAAATGCTTTTAAGATAATTTGGTAAGATGAAAGTCATGAGAAAAATAACACTTTAGAAATTGGTCTCTATATTAGATTGTTGTCAAAAAGGCATCCAAATAATCTTGCCTAACTTTTGTAATGCATTCTTCATTATAGCCTTCTGGTATATATTATAAATTTTTTCTATATATAATTGTTATGTTATGCAATTAGGCCATTCTTTCAATCATGACATAATGATTTGGAATACAAACTGAGTAAGTAAATAGTCAGAAGAAAAGAAGAAAAATATAAAGCGTAATTAAAAACACATTATTATAGTCCCAAAGTCCTTGTTAAGGTAGGCATTTGTGACCTCAATTTTTTATATGATGTCTTGAAACATTTTTGAAGATAAGAAAATTACATTTACTTTACAGAAATCTAATTCTTATTTCAACCAAGAGCAAAAGTAATTAAGTAATGCCACCCTAAATCCAAAAAATATTGAGGGGCAACACAAGAAAAAATTATAAAAATTTGAATTTTTTTTCCTCAAATATTATATTTTTATCTACATGTGAAGATTTGATTCATTCTATTTAGACTAGTGATGAGAAAGTTATGGACAAATTTGTTTTTTGGGCAATCTAAACATCTTTATGAAAAAATAACTTATTGAATCATTTTTGAATGAAATTTTTTCTATTTTAAATAAAATAAAATAAAAAGTTAAAATTTTCTTTTTAGAACAAATTCATTGTTGTAGTTATCATGTTTTAATTCCATCTTAGAGATATTAACAATTGTTTTTGTACAATCTAGTACTTCTATTTAACAATTTTATTAACCTCTAAATGGTTTTGACTATGTTTTCACCAGAATTGCTTCCAAATTGCCATTTCTAGTACATACACCAAAATTTAGAAAATAAACATTTTTAGAAATGTAACCATAGAATCTTGTAGTAAGCTTGTTTGAGAACATGTGGAAAAAATTTCAGAAATTTCCACTGTGTAGATTGCAAGATGATAGCATTTGAAGTGACAAATTTCCTTTTTTAGGCCCTACAAAAATCTGGGCAACTACACTTCAAAATGTCACATTTGTATGAAAAAATGTCCAAAATGGTTGCAACTCTTTGGATTCATTTTTCAAGTCAATTTGGCTACATGCTTGAAAAATTTCAGATCATTTGGAATCATACAACATATAGGAAAAATAATAGTATGTAAAAAGGAGTAGAGAATGATTCAAAATACTAAATTGTTAACAATTTATTTATGGAATTGAAAAATACCAATTACAATGGTTGTAATGTTGTATAAACAATCTACACCCATTTTTTTTTTTTTTTCCAAAAATATCGAAAATTGAGTTAAATAAAGAACTTCAAAGTTTGTCTTAGAGTAAAAATTCATTAACAACCCAAAAACTCCCGCAAACTAAAATCCCTCATAACTTTTGACTTATTCATCAAAATGGAATGATTCAAAGCTTACCAAGTATATATAAATCTAAATGACCAATTTCAAATTTTCATTTCTTAAAAAATGATTTTTGAAGTAGTTTTTTTGCTGCCCAGGCTGCCCATTGAGCAATGAAAAGTACATATCATACCATAACTTTTAACCATTTAATCAAAAGTTATAAAAATTGTTGAGCCTCAAAGCTACTCCTTGGGCACATGTTATATTAAAATTTCACTGAAAAATAAATAAAAACTCCATTCATAGTGAGTTGCCCAAAATTTCTAAATTGCTAGAAAACGTTGTTTGGGCATTTAGGGGTTAAGGATGAAAATCAAGTGTGTTTTTTTTAATTTTTTTTTGCAACCTTCAACTCAACTTTTCAACACAAAACGTTGAAAATCAAAATCAATAGTACACAAATTTTAAGTTGAGAAGATTCAGAGCCAAAAAATGTAGATGGTCAAGGTGCAAAAAACCCTATTTTTTCACTTTTAGTGCAAATATCTTGAAATGTACAATGTGGAAATTTCTGAAATTTCATCCATTTATTTTTATAATAGTTTAGTGCAAGATCTTGTGGTTAGATTTTTTTTTTTTAAATTCAATTTTTTTTCTCTTCATGATAAAAATGATAGTATTGAATGTTTCTTTTATGCAAAAAGGCCTTTGGATATTAGGGAATAATGACTCAATTTAGATTGAAAGTCATAAGACAACAAAACAAAGCTATAATTGTTGCAATAGCAATTGTAAATTAATCAACTAAATTTGTGTCCTAATTTAGCTTGGAGATTACTATTGTAAGATATATACTTGGTTTTACCTCATGGTATCCTTCAAAATTTAGCAATCACTATCAACAACATTGAATAGTTTCTGAGCTACATAAATTTATTAGTTGTAATTTATATGTAAATAATGAAATATTTTTATTTGTTGACTTGTTATGTGCACAATCATAATATTCTTGAAATTTAAGGCAAGGGACCCTTGTTTTTTGTTAAATCAAGGTTCCTCTCATTGTAGAAAATCTTGAATGCAAGCTTGTCTATATATCATAAGCCACAAATTAATGTATTCTTATTACAATGATATTGTAAAAGCCCCCTTACCTCCCCATCTAAGAATGCTATGAAGAGCATTAAGCAATTTCAATCATTCTTTACAAAAGGACAACCCTTAGCTTCACACAATGGGAGAGAAATTGTCAATCAATGATTTGACAACTAAGACTCAACCAACAAAGGTGACTTTGGAAATTAAAGTAGGAGGTTAATACTAACATTAGGCTCTAGGAGCATTTTTGAACAGAGAGGCACATATTGCTTCAATGTACCAAAAGTCAACATATCAAGAAGTGGATGCCTTTAGTGTCTTACATGATTTCAATTTAAATCTGTGGACAACCTTACATAATTAAGTTGTTAAATTCTCTTTCATTAAAAGAGTTTTGGAGGGAGGTGGGAAGGCCGTTTTAGGGCTTATTTCCTGTGCACTTGAAGAACGTCGGGTTGTCAAAAAAAATTTGAATTTTTTTTAAATTCTTAAAATGAAAAAATAATTGAAAAATATAATATTTAAAAAATGATGTGGCAGTCATTCTACTACGTTAAGCAGTAGCTGCCAAGAGTTCCAATGGGTTGAGAATCTTGAGGAACTCACAATCTTCCAAACTAGGTGAATCTTTTCTAATGTAAAGAAAATAGGCATAGTTAGTGGATTATTTTAGTAGAAGCATGTTCCTAATTCAAATGAAGCGTTCACCAATTCAATCTTCCTACACTATGCTAACACTCATAGCAAATTTCTAATTCATTCATAAAACAATCTTTGTTAATTCTTAAAGGCCCAAGGGATTTCTACCTTTAAAATCACATCTAAATTGT
Organism: Pseudoscleropodium purum; assembly: GCA_963969395.1. Taxonomy (NCBI): domain Eukaryota; kingdom Viridiplantae; phylum Streptophyta; class Bryopsida; order Hypnales; family Brachytheciaceae; genus Pseudoscleropodium; species Pseudoscleropodium purum. The sequence continues at coordinate 1,589,025 of OZ017799.1, forward strand.
CAATTCTTAGATTCAAATGTATAATTATTTAAGAAATCATTTCAAAAATCTATACATAGGATCTTGTTCACTCTTCCTTCCTCTCTTATGAATTATGTGTCCCACTTGAATAGTTTTTTGTCCCAAAATTAAGTGTCCAATATGCCTTGCATAGCCTCACAAGTACATAATTGAACAATGTGTGCATCACAAGGGAGGCAATTGCATAATTCTTCAACACACTCTAAGCAATTTTTTCCCATATGTAGTACCTTGTAGCTGTTGCCACTGTTGATTTTCATTATTTTGATCATGCAATGATGCAATGAAGACCAAAAAAATAAATTTGTAATCCTAAATTTTAAAGTATAAACCCTACTTCTCTCACTCCAAACCTCTAAGTATAAAAAAAATTAGAGTGCTCATAGACTTTCATGAAACAATGGGACACTTAATTCAAGACAAAGAAAGTATAAAATTAGTCTACAATCAAATTTTCAAAGACTTTGACCACATGTATTTTGAAAACTCAACAATTTATGGTCAAAGTTAAATTTTGAAAAAAATAAAAATTCTTGGGTTGATTGGCTCCAAGGTGTTATATTTCAAAAAATTCATGAAGGAGAATTTTGCCTTTTTAGACCAAATGAAATTTTGATTATTTGAAACATGCATACCAATTTTTACAAGAATAGGAGAAATGGAAGATTATTTTCAATGCCTTATAATCAATCAAGTTGTTCTATGAAAATGCAAATTTCGCTTGACCATGCTCATCAATCACTTACTCAGTTACTCCAATCGATTAGCTTTTGCCCATTTCTACTACCATGGAACATTTCTTCTTGAGATGACCTCTCATTGGCTAAATCTCTCCCAAGACAAATTGCTATAAGCTATCTCTTGTGATGATGCATCCAAGTTCAAATTGCAATTAATGTACGTATACCGTTATTTGTTAAAATAAAGAGTTGTTGATCTCATAAACAAAAATTCCCTCCTTCCAATGTTGTTGATCTTGAAAAGCAAATAATATGGATATGGATACTCTGGGATACAAATATAGATATACAAGATAGATATAGATATGGATAAATAAGACAAATACAAAATATAGCATATATATACAACATATGGAATATATGTAGAATACATATGGGATATGTATGAGATATATATGTATACATACATATACATATACATATATATATATATATATATATATATATATATATATATATATATATATATATATATATATATATATATATATATTGTACCACATTGTTTAAAATGAAGCACATGTCACATAAATATAAGTATGGGGTTTGGAGGATATATTACAAGCACCATGTCAATTTTTTAGCTAATGGCAAAGTGACACATGTACCCTTTTGAAAATGATTTGTGTTTTCTCTAAAATTCACATTCTTTCTCTATCCATTTAAAAGATAGCCCACATACCTTGAAGTGTTTGAGATCAAAAAATCACTTGAGGCAAAGTTTTTGTCCAAATTAAGAAGAAGGGGCCATGGAAAGACAACCTTACAAACTATATGGGAGATTTTTTTGGTTTTAGGCAACTTATGAAAGAGGTACAAAAACTAAAAAATGGTCATTTGGACCTTTTGGGATTAAAAAACAAATCCACAATTAAAAAAAAGATGTGCAAGACATTCATTGCTATAAAGTAAGAACTATCAAATGCCAAAAATAATTCCAAACTTCTTAAAACGCTATGGACTATTTTCACATATCTTTGACAACATTTAACTTATGTCTTTCCTATCCTCATGATCCCAACATGCAACAATGATTTTTTCTTTCAATTTTCTAATCTTGATAGGAACAAATTGTGATCCAACACTTGAAGTGATGGAGCATTTACATCTGACTATGAATATGGATGGAATTTGTATAATGTGTGTGACATTTATTCATCTAAAATAGCTATAAGGTGAGCACTTCAAAATACGCCACTGATCCAAAACCACCATCATTGTTTGCAGGACACTAAATCCAAACCATAAAGTTTGTAGGTTGAACAGGATAATTTTGAGGTTCATTGGAGGTAAAAGTTTTTAAAAGCCCCCTATTTTGAGCTATGTCTAGGATTTGTACTAGATCCCTCCTAGCTAATTTTGGGTCTTTGATTGCAAATATGAATTCAAAATTTGAAAATCTTTTTCTGTAAAAAATAAAAAATTTCAGCGTTTTCCTCAGGGGTAAAAAATCATGCATTTTCATCCTTCATGGGATGGGTTTAGAGTCTTGCTCATTGTTCCATCTACATCTCCAAGTCAATATGTATCTATATGGAAGAATGAAATGATTCCAGAACCTCTTCCAAAAACAACTTTGATCCTTCATAACTTTTGTATACGATATCCCGATGCTACATTCTTTAATACGTTGAAACCTCCTTTCACTTGCCAACAAGAAAATCAATAAAAATTTGACCACTCTAATGATAGTGATAAAAAAAATAGCCAAAAATGCTGATTTTTTTTAGTGCCTACCTTATACTACTTTGTTGAATACCAATTCACAAGGCAGTCTAACCTTTGAAGGCTGAGGCAGACGTTTTGTGTTTAATGGATGACACATAATCAAACTGTATAGGATAGAAGTGCAACTATTCATCCTCAAAATTTGTTTTGGAACGGGAAGATCTTCTACAATAGTTTGACTTGCAATGTGACTACTTTTGCAATTTTAGAGGCTAGTGATTCACACAATAATAGAAAAGGATAATTTCAAGGGTCACCCCTTTAGCGTTTAAGGGTTAAGAAACTATGTTATCAACAAATATGGTGATTCTTTAGCCACTGCACTAATTTAAATATGTTACAATAAGATAGAAGTGCAACTATTTACAGTAGTTTGACTTACAATGATTACTTTTGCAATTTTGGAAGCTAGTGATTCACATGATAGTAGAAAAGAACGATTTCAAGGGTCACCCATTCACCATTCAAGGGCTAACTGAAATCACAAACAATCTAGCCATAAAATCAAGACCATTGTCCACAATGCATGATGTATGGGCCGATGGAAATCCCCCGGCCTTCCCCGACAGATCCAAAAACCCAAACACATGCCACCCAAGCTGTCCCTCACTCTCCAACACCAGTACAACGAGCTGTGTCATGCTGTAGAAAAGGAGCACACATGATCTCAGTCCCCCACTCCCCAAAGAGTTCGTCACATAGCTTAATGGGTCTCCGGGGTCCGGGGGGCCAATGCTAGCAATGAATAGTTCTTTGCACAGCCGCCACTGTCACAATGCTGTTGAGATAACTTATCGCGGAAGGCCGAAAGAAGAAACGGAGTTGAGCATGGCAAGGAAACCAAAAGCCGACAAGCAGCCAACGATGCATCAATGGTCTGATAAGTGAGTGTAAGTTCCAGTTCAGTACTTACTTTAGTGGGGGCCATTCATTGCCATGCTGTGCTTCGTCAGCTGGGCTCAATGCAATTTTAAATTTTAAATTAAATTTTAAATTAAATTTTTAAACAAATGAAATGAATTCCATTGCAACTGAAGGGGTAAAGTACTGCAAATGCATTTTGGATATCCAGGACAAGGACCCTGCAACTACCGTACTCTACCCCCGAAAGGGTGATGATTGTGACAACTTTCCTGGGGACACTAAAGGAGTCACCATAAATAAGATGTCATGTAATCCACAACATTTCGACACACTTTTTGACATGGTTTAAAGTGTGTAAGAAAATATGGAAATCTTTTCTGACTTTCTTGTTGAGTGACTCAAAGAAGTGTCGAAAAATTTCTATTGTCAGAAAGAGTATCAAATGATGGTGACCCCAAAAATAATTCATAAATAAAGTCAAAATAATTGTTAAAAAGAGTATCAATCAATGTATGAGAAAAAAATTGCCTAGAGAAATTGTGGTCCAATAAAAATTTTATGATTTTTAGTTTGAAAATCTATAACTAATTCCTCAAAGGTCCAAAAGAAAGGAAAAATCTTCAATTTCACACATGTAGAAAGAGACTAGAAATTTTCACCACAATTCGATAGGGGAGGGGTTCAAACCCTATAGATACTTGCATCATTATAAATAATTAGGTCCATTATTTGTTTCTCCTATTTCCTTCAAAATCATTCTTAAAAAACTTTTAGCCTTTTGTATCTTTGGATTAATTCTAGAAGGATACAAACCTATCATTGAGGTAATCAACCAAAAATCATTTGATTTTTAAATGAATAGGTGTAATCTTTGTTTTTATAGTTCTACACAAGACAAGACATCATGTAGCCAACCTCATCCAAATGCCACCTCCATCTTCATTTAGGCCTTGTAGTGTAATCAATCACAATAGAAGTTGAAGAGCATTTTGAGGCAATTTTTACTTCAAGGGGGTTACCTGTATTATCTTTAACTCTACACATGATATTATTGTATTTTCTTTTTCTAAGTGATCTATAATAAATTTAGTTTAAGATTATATGGTTACAATTAAAGAAAGCCTAGTAGTGAAACCTATCAAGACTTTGGCTTAGTTTTGTTCCTTTAGATTGAACTTCAAAAAGTTCAAAAAAGGCCTCAAGCATTTAGGGGTTAAAAGTAGTCCAGTGGCTTCATTCAAAGATGTTTCTTTTTATTTTGTACCATTTACATTTGAACTTTCAATGGTCAATTCACAAAATATTACTTAAATGTTGGAAAATTACGATACAAACCAAGAAAACAATTTCAAATTAGATTTCTCTTGAAAGAGCTAATAACTTAATTTTAAGAAAATACAATTTGACCATAGGAGATTGTAAACCTAAGAAAAAATAGCATTTTTTTGTTTAACTCTATTACATAATCCGTGATTGTCTATACAATTTGGATTTGAAGGAAGGGTCATAACTCCATAAGATTTTTGTTCCTTCTATAATCCATAATCTCCTTGTTTGGCCCAAAATATTGGTGTCATATAGGTTGTGTACCAAATCCAAATTAGGTATAGGTGTTTCTACTCTATTGACTAACTATGACTAATTGTAATTAGCATAATTAGAGCTTGCAAAATTGATAGCATAATTAATAATCATTGTCATTACATTCAATCATTATGAATATAGAATTTGTTGGAGACAAGTCAACTAAGTTAGATTGACCCCAAATGGACCCCTACCCAATTACAACCCCTCACAACTCCTCTTGTTGGAATCTAATGTAATGAATACTAGTCTCAAGTGTGCATTGATAACAATAATGTGGAATTGGATTGAAAATCGATTTTATGAATTCAATAAACAAATCCATGTAATTTGCATACATGACAAAAAGTTCATTCAATATTCTTCAATCTTGAGAGATGCATTCACATTGTCATTACAACCATGTACAGAATTATCAAAGTTACATTAGAATCCAAAAGGACAAGAATAGTCCCTTTGAGTACAACAATGGGAAACTCCATTCCCTGTTGCAATACTGTAATCCCTGTTGCCAATTCTGATATAGGATTTTCTACTTTTGGAAATTTAAAGAAGATTCTTCAAAATCATATCCGTGCTTTAGAAGAAATTGTCCCGTGTATAGAATTTCCTACCACATTACACCCAGATTACCTTCCTGAAGCCAGACCCCTAAATTGGTCGTAGGCAATATGTACTACATCTATAATCACCTTCAGTAACTCGCACAACCTAGCCTCACATGAAGAAACCATCCAGGTTTCTGTCTGTAACTTAGCTGATGCTGTAGTCTATACAAGTCTAGCCAGCGTCGAGAACCAAATCAGATGAAAGTAGTCCGCCCACCCCGTCGATTTTGCTTGTCGTAAGCTGTGTTGAATTTGTCCACCAACTCATTGATGGTACTGCATGCAACAGAATACGATTTTTCTGTAAGCCCGTATATTGAAAGAGAATAGGAAATAAGCAAAATATCACAAGTCGAAAGGTGATTACGGTAACAATGATACAGATTACACACCGAAGCACAGTAAATATCTAAACTTGAGCTGGAACGGGCCACCATTACGTACCTGGAGCATTTGGTAATCGTAGCCAAATACGTCATGAGCAATGTGTCATTGTACTCCTGCAAAAGTGCAAAAATGCGACTTCATAAGTTGGTATCCTAGATCCGATGATGAAAGACGGCCTCAAATAAACAGAGCAAAGTAAGACTGTCTCTAGACACGATTTTCAAATCAGAACTAGCATAGGTATTTGTTTAATTCCTGAGCAGTTCGTTGCTCACCATAAGGAAGTCATCTTGGAACTTTGGAGAATCAATAGCTGGTAGTCTCCGCACTAGACTTGAAATTTGACGTAGCAGAGAATGCTCATACTCGGCGTCCCCTGTTCACAGCGCCTTACAAAATGAGATACAATGACCAGCATCATTGCCACAATCTAAACTACAATAGTCTTGTAAACCCTCAAATTGAAGCAATGGCAAAGGATGAGGTTCATTGCAGCTTACCTTTCTGAATGGAAACAAGATGGTGATATAAAACTCGGATTCGGCTATTGAGCATCTTAATGGCGCTATGCATCCCTGTCAAATGAGCAGCCACTGCAGAAACAACAACAATATCCACATACTCGAAAATATAAGCTCGTCATTACTTCCTACTCAGTCACACAACACCGGTCACATTTTGGCATGAAAATGAGTCACGTAATTCAACAAGTTACGAGTGTAATCTCAGTAGTGCGACCATCATATCAAAGGCCAAAGAATATGGTCATCTACATCAAGAATTGACATGGTACAGCTTAGAGTTTTCAACGTCAAAATACCCAACAAGATTGGAAACGTCTACACTCAATGCTTTGAGCGATGTCTTCGATTGAAACTGACGAGGTACTTCTAGCATATACTCCCTCCGTCCCAAAATGATTGTTCACTTTGAATGTCATGTTTTTTTAAGCTTGTTTTGAGTAGGTCATATGGAGACTTCGTTGTGGCTAAAAATATTTAGTTTGCAATGAACACATGCAATGTTCTTCATTGATTCTAGTGCTATAGAATTTGGAACACAGTATGATCAATGAAACTGGCTCAGAAAAATACTAACAAAATTGTGGACAATCATTTCGGGAAGGAGGGAGTACTAAATTGCATCTACTAGAATTCAGAACTCAAAGGAGAGAATAGATAGGATTTTGTACGTTGCGTTGCAGCAGAGCTCCCGTCGGAAGGCTTGATATGTGCCACGTGATCCACAGATATACGCTCGGCTTCAACCGTCTGGATACACACAGAAGCATGACACGTTGAATGACCAAAACAGAGAAAAGAAGCATAACTAGGAAAAGAAGGATAACTAGAGAAATGGACAATGGGAAAGTTAGTACCTCAATGGTGTAGCTTGCGTCAACAAATATGAGGGAAGGAACTTCGTCAATCACATGTAATTCTGCAGGGTCACGTCAAAAGAAGAAAGAACAAGAGGAACATCAGATCAAAAACAATACAACTGGGGCGTAAAAGTAGGCAAAGAATGAATTGAGGAGAGAGAATTAATAAGCCTGTACATCATCTACGCTTTGCAGCAAGAATACTAAACCCTGAAAACTCCTTTCCAGAAATAAAAATAACTCTAATCATTCAATTATAAGCACGCCAAAATTGCACTGTACATCAAGCGGTTATGCCAGACACTGTTCAATCTGTAATTGCAACTTGCACATACGCTCACAGTCCAGGGTAACTCACCGCTCTCGAATATACTAATAGGAAGATCTTTTTGTGCATGGTTGATAGTGGGATTCAGTAGCACATATACTGGACTCTCATTAATGTCCATCAGCTGGCAAAGAGAAGGAACACATATTAGGTTCCTTGTCTTGACAGAAACAACCACAATTCTGCGTCGCATATATCAAAGGCACGTAAATCATAGCCCAATCTTAAAACACAACTGCACTAACACTGGAAAGTTCCTCGAAATTTGTCTTCGTCATTGTTATGACAATCTAATAGTGACAATACATTCCAAACCAATCAAAAGAAATACATGAAACTTAGATGAAACGTCTGGAAACCTACAGCTTTATGAATGTGCATGTCTGAGTCCTGTACATCGCTTCCAGTTGAGTACCAGCCCAGAACATCATACTTAGGGAAGACCTTCTTGTCTGTTACCATCAAATCAAAGTAAGTTGACGTCAGGGATTTTCTCACACTTAGAGAATAAAAAATCGATATTCAAAGAAATCATTGGATCAAGCATACGAGCAAGAAACTAGGAACTTCATCGCACTAATTATGGGATTTAATCCCTCCCAAATAATCATCCGTGTGGTGCCTGACCTAGAACCCATCTTCCCCTCACTAACAGCAATAGATAAAACCAAGGTTACAGAAAAACAAAATCCTCCATTTTATTCCATTTTTTTAAGTATAATTGGTTCTATTTTTTTAAAGACTCTGTTCTCAAGCACTAATTACACATTCAAAGATTGAAAACGTTCAGAAAACCAATTAGGATTCTACAGATTCCTTCCTGAACAACTTTAAAATGGAGACTGACCTAAAACTCATCATCCCCTCACTGCCCGTGAGGCAACCAGAGTCACGGTGCGAGGGAATCCTCCGTTTTATTCGATTCTTTAGTGCATTTTTCATTGTCTTAGACTGCATTTCTTTCGATTCCGTGTTCAAACACAATCCTCTTAAGCTACAAGTGCACATACATAAATCGAAGAAACGTCAAAAGTATCATTCAATCTAATACTGACAGAAATCTGAGAGCGGAATAGAAAACTTCAATTCCGATTCCTGAACTCCGATCCCCGGTGATCTCGATAACAATGGGTCAAGAGGAAGACAAACAGAGAGCCTAAACCTAAACTACGATCGCCGAACAAGTTACTCACATTGCTCTTGCTTGGTTACGAGAAAGGAGCGATCCAAGACATCGGCCGCGGCATCATAAAGAAGCTCAAAGCTGTTGAAAATCTCCACAGTACGCCCCGTTTGCACGCCTAGAACGCAGCCATATACGCGCGGCGGGCGACCTGCCGCTTGCGTCTGCGCCTTGATCCGAGTGTGGTGATCGGAGATGTTTACTATCACGAGAGGATGCAGCTTGAATGTCAAGCCGCTGCTTGACGACATCGCTGCTGCTCCAGAATCCTAATCCTTCAACACAATTCTTTGTATCCCCCCACTGATCAATGGATATGGCAATGGGGTCTGCAAGCAAAGGCGAGGGCAAACCCTAAAATACGTTCAATCGAATTGAGAAGGAAGGGCAATATTCGCGGAAGTGAGAGGAGGAGGATCGGAAAAGAGACGCCAGTGGGTATAGGGGTTGGTCCGAGTACTTTCGTAGTAGCTTCCTGCAGGACACGTCATCAAAGTAATGGTAAATATTGTGTGGGGTGTGGGGGTGGTTACTACAGTACTCTAGTTAACAATGATATTGTATCTCGTACACTATTTGCTTCAAATTTTTTATAAGACTTTATTCTTGATGAATATTTTTACTATGAGTATGGATGTCAATACTACCATATCTAATGGGTAGGATCAACAAAATATGTTTGTAGAAATAGATGTTGGAATTGTTGGAATATTGTTTGTTGTTGTTTTTTTATTAAAAATTATATGAAAACAAATTAATCCTTATTCATGCATTTGTTGAATTACATTAGACAATTTTCATTAATTATTCAATATAAAATATTAATTTTGAATATTGGATGCAGTTTTCAAAGATATATGATGAATTCTATAAACAATCAATTAGTGAAGGTATTACTAAATATCATTATCAATTTGCATCTCAAATCTCATCAAATTCTCAAAATACAAATTGTGGAAAGCTAAATATCAAGACTTTGGACTTCACACTAAAGCCTAAGACTTGGTGCACTAAATTATGCGTACATGGTAGTACTTTATGGATCTTGTTGCCAAGATAGTAGGACTTAGAGTCTAAATTGGGTTTAACAAAAATAGAAATTTGACTCGGGGCTCTAAGTCTTATTTATTGTTTAGTGTATAATATAAAAATAGCAATACTAATTTAAACATCTTTGTAGACTAATTTTATCTAGAAATCTTTCTATTGTAGATAGTATGTAAAAAATACTCTAAACTTTAATTTCTAACTTTTTGACTCATTTTAGAAAATGTATTTGCCATATAATATTGAGCATAAGAAAACTTGAGAGTTAAAGTTGGAACCTTGGTCTTTACATTACAAAATTCCAAATTTGATAATAATTTAATTATTCACTTTCTACAGCCCAAAATATTAGGATTTGACCTTGAAATAGGATTTGAAAAAACAAATATAGAAAACATAATAAGAACTAGCCTTAAGTGTTGCATGATTATATATTCATTTTTTCAAGGTATAGTAGTGCAACTTGCATTCAAGTTTGTATTCTTTCTTGGATCTTGCAATCCAGCTATTTACATTCATAATATTCACATTGTGGATGAAATTTCAATTTTTCATTCAAATGTGGCATTATCTTCCTATGTTCAAAAAATTTAGTGAACTTTGGTGATTTCATCCATTAAAATATAGAGATATTTTTGCTATTAATTCCAAATTGATTCTCCTAAATCTCAATCTAGCAAAAAATGTCTACAAACAAATATTCTATGTTGTTAACTCCTAAAGCCCTGAGTCCCATTTTTTTTGGCAACATAGTGATTTGGAGCAGCTCACTACAGATGGGTTTTTTATTTTATTTTTTTGACATTTTCACACAACATTTTCCCGAGGAGTATCTTTAAGGCCCAACAATTTTTATAACTTTTGACTACATGGCTAAAAAGTTATTGTATGAAATGTGATTTTCAACATTCAACGGGCAGCCTAGGCAACAAATAAAACTTCTTCAAAAATCATTTTTTTCAAAAATTAAAATTTGAAATTGATTCTTTACATTTATATTTACATGGAAAGCTTTGAATCATTCCATTTGGATGGATGAATCAAAAGTTATGAGGAGTTTTAGTTTGGGGTAGTTTGTGGATAGTTATAGAATCTCTACTCTAAAATAAACTTTGAAGCCCTTTATTTTACTCAATTTTAAATATTTTTGAAAAAAAATTTAAAAAATTTAAGTGTACATTGTTTATTACCACATTTCAACCATTGGTATTGGAATTTTTCAATTTCATAAAGAAACTATTAACAACTTAGTACTTTGAATCATTCTCTACTTCATTCTACTTACTATTTTTTTTCCTATATGTTGTATAATTCTAAATGATCTAAAAATTTTCAAGCATGCAGCCAAATTGCTTTGAAGTATGAATTTAAAGAGTAACCACCATTTTGGACATTTTTTCATGCAAATGTGACCAAGTGAAGTGCAGTTACTTGGATTTTTGCAAGGAAAAAAAGGATTTTTGTGAGTTCAAAATGCTAATATCTTGCAATCGACATGATGAAAATTTTTGAAATTTTTACCACATCTTTTCAAAATAGTTTACTACAAGATCCTATGGTTACTTGTGTCCAAAAATGTTTTTTTTCAAAAATTTGGTACTTGCACTAGAAATGGTAGTTTTAGAGTGTTTTTGGTGAAAACATAGTCAAAAACCTTTAGGGGTTAATACATAACATTGTAAATTCCTATACTTTTTTCTTTCTGTATATCTCAAAGCAACAAGGATATGCCTTCAATGGGACTCTAGAAGGTTTTGATTTCACTTTTTGTCTTGTATCTTGTTCTTAGGGTGACTTCTTGTCACAAATTGGGAAGGTTTTGGTATATCACATGTTTGTGGCTTTGTGCAAACATTTAAGTGGATCTCTTTTGTAAATGTAGTCCATATCAATTTTAATTTGAACTTTCAAATTGACTTTAGTTTATTTAGCTATTGAAGGCATCCTACATTTGAAGGGAAAAATGTCCATCTAGCATTAGTAAATATGTTATATATGTACTCAACTACTCATTCATCAAACTTCATTCCTAAATGCATTGAACTCCATTTCATGAATGACACACACAATACTTCAAGATTATGTTTTGTTAAATTAACTTTTCATTAATCCAAAGTAGTATTTGAATTTTTCAAAAGCAATATTTTTTAAATGACTGATTTGATGAAAATATGATAGTAATATATTCGTATAAGATATTAACAAAGATGTGTAAATTCAAACCAAAAAATAAATAAATTTAGCATTGAAGGGTTAAATTAAAATATAAAAGTATTTTTTATTCTTTAAGATATAAATTAAAGTTTTTCAATGAAGGTGATATTAAAAATGAATTAACTACCACTAAATACTTGACCTCAATTAATGATTAAATAATTGAAATATTTTTATTGATTCAAACAAGTGAAAAACTTTGAATAAATATGAATGCCATAATTTGTCAAATTTTTGTAAAAGTAAGATAACAATATGGAATTGTGTGGATGAATATATACACTTATAGTTGCTTTCAAAAGTTTTATTTTATTTTAAAATTTGCCATTAATTAATTGAGAAATAAGAATTTTCTTGGTGAAATTTACACATGTTGTAATGAAAATTTGAAAATGATGCAACTCTAAATTCAAAATTTTATTATAACATTCCAAATTTCACCAAGATTTTTAAATTAGTTCTAGAGAATCTTGAGGTGATAAAAAAAACTTTTGAAAGACACCAAACATGAATTATAAATGATTCTTCATACACAATCTACATTGTCATAGATGCAAGTAGATTCATCACTTTAATGAAAATCGCAAAGAGCATCAGTATAGATATTTTGGAAAAGTTCAAAAAATAGGAACTGTGTGGTAAGAAATCCTACTTCTATTTTATTCTTGCAACTTCAATTGTAACATTTTTGACTATGTAGCTCTAGCAATGTGCTCCATATTGCCTCAATTTTATTGTCTTTTCTAGGAGTAGTAACATGTCCTTGTGGGAGTGCATTGAATAGTTTTCTTTTGGTCACCATCATCCTTGTGTCATTTCACCGAATAACTTTCAATTGGTCGCCATCTTCCATGTCACTTCATTGCTCTTTTGGGAGGCTTGCCACCTCTACGGAGCCTTTCAACAAAAATGTGGTGGCTGCGTATAAATAATGTGCCTTTTGAATACACTATACAAAGACTATATCAAGAATTTTCTTTTTGAGAACACTGTCTCTAAAGCGAATTTTGAAAGATGGTCCATTTAGCATGAAACATTCTGTGATCTAAGCACCAACCTATGCAATCTAACAAAAGATCTTTGTGAAAATCTAGTATGAGAACAGATGACTACAAAACTAGAATATTTGCATACATGCATGAGATGTTTTCTATTCAAATAACCTACTAGATTGCTAACAATCTTTGATTCCAAATGAAAATAATTATCACTCAACATCATTTGATTAAAGCATTGAAACCTTCCTCTCTCTCCCCACCCCAATTCTCCATACAATATGCTTCAACTATCTCATTCAAATTCTCTTTGAATCCCAAATCTCCAAGCATTGACCAATCAAATTCTTATTTTTGGCACCCTCAAAAGGTAGTCAAAATATTAGTAATTGGTATCAACTCAAGTTAGCAATTTGATTATATGTATTGGATTATATATAATGAATATTTTGAATTTTCTCAGATGAAAATTGAACATTAATTACTTCCCACCATTGACTAAAAATTTTGCATTTTTTTTATAAATTTTGTTTCCCAATAATTTTTAATAGGTTGGAATTAGATCCCTTTTCCTTGGCTCAACTCAAATTCCATGCCCAAAGTACCGTCTTCAAAGAAAAACCAATGGATGAGGTTGAAATGTCTAGAAAAATCCAAAGCCCAAAAATATTAGAAAAAACTTATGATAAAACACTTACCAATTTACAACCCTAATCAACAATTCTAATACTAACGCTATAGTATTGTGGTATCATTTTGGTAGAAACTTTGATTCAACTCAAATAACACTCTAATAATGAACTAGAATTAGAATTTAGGGCTTTAGGATTAGGGTTGCAAATTTGCTTCTCACTTATTGTTGCAATTTGCTAAGTAATCTCTAGATTTTGTAGATGTGTGAAGTGATGCTTTTGTAATACTAGTTTCAAGTGATGCAATTTAGGCTTTACATACACCTCCCCTATTGCAATGTCACCTTTTGATTCACCCATTGTCATTATCACCATTTCCTTGGATAGAGGTGTTAGGAAATCAATCATGTTTCTAGAGCAATTTTATTATTATTTTTCTAGGATGGTGGTTGGAAAATTGTTATCCACAATTTGGGACATCACTAGACAGAAAATCTGGTTTAGAGTATCTAGAATTTGGCTATAAGTTTTCATACATGTTAGCTAAATGGAAAGTCCACCTTATAATTGCTGCCTTGTAAAACTCATACTTAAATGTTTGGATACTCTCACTAGAAGAGTGGTGGATTCAATGAATTCAATGGCATAGTCTTCAATGCATTGTGACACTTTGTGCCACAATATATTGAAATTTTGAAATTTTTATTTCTAACCACCCCTCCCCCCTCTTATAATTTTAGAAACCAACTTGTTTGACAATCAATATGGGACAATTCATCCCATATTTGTATCTTGGTATTGTATCCATATCCATATTCAATATTTAGTACATATCCTATTTAGTACGTATTTTGTATTCTATATGTATTCCATATTCTGTATGTATTTGTATATAGTATTGTATTGTATTCATATTTAATATTAAATACGTATTCATATGCAGTATTGTATCTACGTCCAATATTTCATATTTGGATGGCTCAAATTAAATCTCACAAGATCAAGGGCTTGTGATTTTTTGAGAAATCAACGGCAATTTCAAGGGTAAGTATTTTCTTTTACAAAAATCAATGGCCTATAATTTTTTTGAAAGAGGAAGAAGAGCAACTATTGCAAACTAGGGTGGTATGCCCCTTTCTAGTGCATTGTGTCAAACTTTCAAAAGATCATTCCAAGTTTCATTGAAAATAAGGACCAACGCAATCATGGTACACATTCATTGATCCTTAGTCTTGTTTCCATTGTGCCTATTGCTACAGATTTTATGTATACTTTTCTATTCTAAACTACTTGCACGGCCGTGGTGCTATTATAAAAGAAAAAAATATATATTTTTCATTTAAAAAAATTTGGAATTTGATTGGTACCATGTCATTCCTATGGTTAGATTGACTATTTTTTAATTTCTTAAAAAGTTTTTTCCAAAAGAAATATGTTAAGAAAAATATTTTCAAGTCTTTTTTTTATTTGCATTGCAAATAGTGCCAAAAATAAAAACTTAACAACCCTCTACAAGGTTCAAAATTTTTGTAAGGCCTTTCAAAAATGTTGATTAGTCTATAATCAAAGATGATCAATGTTTATATTAAATTCTCTAGGACCAAAAACCAAAGAGTTTATTGCACACTAATTTTTAGTTTTAGTTTTTTTGGTGAATATGTTTTTGTGTGGATTAGTAGCCAAATTGAGTGTGCCATTGTAGCTCTAGTTATAAACGAGGATACATGTAGTGGTACTATTTAATTTAGGTTTTAGGGGATTAATTAGCAATCTTGTAGGTTAGGTTTTCCTCTCCTTTGATTTTGTCTATGCTTTTGATTTCATGGCTTTCTACGATACGTGTTGAGTCTCGAGTCCCTACGAATTGTTGCGGAAGTTATTGATGAATAAATGGACATGCCATTGATGTCATACTTGGTTTGAAGGGCAAGAATCAATGAGCAATAGATTCATAACTTCTTTTAACTTTGACTTGTATAACTATCAATGGATGATTGCAAGAAAGGTTGACCATTTTTGTAGAGTTTTGGCAAGATAGATTTTGTCTTCCATTATAACTTTTGAAGCATGATTCCAATGATTTTGAATTTTTTTTTTGTGTGTGTATGGCTTGATTGTAAATATATTCCTTATTTTTCAGAAATTTTAAAAAATCATTTTGTACTTAAAAGTCAATTTCTCTTATTTGTTATACTTTCATGTTTTTTATTTTTAGTGATGGGGAGTACCCAAAATTAATGATTTAGAGCTGAAATTTTGGTGGTCTATTCCCACACTAATGAAACATGTTCCATAAGAGGGGCATAAAAAAAATCATTTCATGTCCTCCACATTCCTTCAAATAGGTCAAAAAAGAGGTTCCGCGGTGCACACCCTTTGAACATTGAAGATGGTTTCAAGTTCACTAGTGTATCTTGTGTCATTGCCACATCCAGGATAAAAATAATAATGATTTTCTAATTTTCAATTCATCAAAACTTTGAAATTTAAAAGTTTTCACACCATAGTGTGAGAGGTTGTGTTCTTAGTATAAAAAGAAAGCTTTATGCACAAAGGGGTGCAAAGGCTTTGTTTTGTGGCGTTTGAACATGCAATGTGAATGTTATGGTTTTTCAAAATATTGAATTAAAAGTAATTTAATTCAATTTTTTAATTAAAAGAATCCATAACTTTCACACTATAGCTCCAAATGCTACAAAATTGGCATGAATAGAAAGCCTTATGCACAAAGGAACACAATGACTTTGTTTAGTAGCATTTAGATATGCGATGCAAAAGTTAAGAATTTTTCAAAACAAAAGATAATTTAATTCAAACAACCTATAACAACCAATTTCCACACTCCAAAACTTTGAAATTCAATAACTTTCACACCATAGGTCTAAACGGCACGAACAAAGCCTATGCACCCTTCTTCTCTAAGAGCTTTTGAGTGGTATAAATGATGCCATTGGATGCCTCACAATTTGTTAAATCTTAGTATATCAAACAAAACAAACAAACAATTTATTTTAAGGTATAGATTATTTTGGTGAAATCTCATCACCATAAAGTCCTCACCAATTTTTATAGATTCATAATATTTTACAAGTTTATGAATCAACTTATAAATCATATGTTATTGGTATGTAGACATGATAAAAATATAAATCTTACATCTAAAATTACTCACAAGCTATAATTTATTTTGCTTCAATATCTTCAAATGCCTTACTATCAAGCTCTATTTGTGGTTACTCCTGTATTGCTTAAGCAATCTATTTTGGGTTGTTCACATCCTTTCAAATATAAATCTATTTCATTGACACATTTAATTTTATGTATATACCTTTGATAGCATATGAATGAACTATGAATTTTTAAAAGTGTTTATTACAAATATAAACACAATCAAACCTAGGCTCTCATGTTCAATAGGTCAAAGCTATAAAATTAATAAAAATAAATAAAAGTTAATTAATACAATCCAAATGCAATTTAGATATATCTATGTTGTGGAATTTGTAACACCTTGGCATTGAATTATCAATAAATATCTTTATTCCTTGGTAATATGATGTTATTATTAATCCCTAAAATCTTTAGACCTTTTTTTTCCATTAAATTCCACTCAAAATTGCCATTCCTATTGCAAGTGCAAAAACCTTTAAGAATTTTTTTTTTACATATCTAACCATAGAATCTTATACAAGACTAGTATACAAATGTGTAAAAGAAATGTAAATTACAAGATATGTGAAATACAAAAGATACCAAGTTTTTTGGACCTTGCCTACTAGGTATACTAGTCCAAATAGAGTTTCAAATTAAATCTTTCCATGTAGACAAAAATACTCTCTATTAGAAACAAATTTTTTATTTTTTTATTTTGACTTTTATGATTTTTTTTGGTACTCTTTGACAAATTTAGCTTTGGGGTTAGGGTAGAATAACTTTTTCTCCTAAGCATTGATTCAAATAAAATCATATTCCCACAAAAGCAAATGTGCTTTTGTATCTTTAAAAAAAAAGTTTCAAAAATTCATGATTGACAAAAATTGAGATCATCAGAGCCTACCCAAAATCCATTTCGTCCCCCTGAACCTCAAGTCCTACTGTCCTCTTGAACCTCAATGATATACAAAACACCCCACAGTGAACACTTGCTCAAGGAAAACAATAAAAGCAGCCCTCCAAGCCCAAAAATACTGGAGGGAAAAATTTCTGATAAAACACTGATAACACCCTAATCAACAGTTCTGATACCAATGTCGTAGCATTCTGGTACCACTTTGGTAGAAGCTCTGATTCAACTCCAGTAACACTCTGATAATGGACTAATCCGATACTGCTCTGATACCACTGCGTAATAATAGCGCTTATGGTAGCATCCTGGTAGCACTCTGGTAGCACTCTGGTAGCATTGCTGATCACTTTCTGATACCACTGCGTAATGATAGCGCTTCTGGTAGCATCCTAGTAGCACTCTGGTGGCAATGCTAATCACTTACTGGTACTACCCTGGCAGCACTCCTAGTAGTCTCTTGGAGGGACTCGGGAGTTCTGATAGCGCTTCTCCAAAAACTCAGACGGCACCCCCTGAGAGCACTTCTGATATCACAAGAGGGATAAAAATGGTGGGTTCAAGTTTTGGGTTAGGACTTAGAATTTAGGGTTTTAGGGTTTAGGGTTTAAGGAGGTTCTGGCACTTGGGGGGGTCAGTGCTCTTGAGAGAAGTCAGGCTCCGAGGGTTTGGGAATATTAGAAATTCGATTGATTTCGGCAGCGTGCATACTTCGGAGGCGTTGGACTCCGCGCATGGCATTCTTCGCAAACTTTCCTGCAAGAAGAGTGGCACCCAAGCTGGGGGGTGCCTTGTCCGTGGGTTCGCCTTGCAGGGCTAAGTACTGGTCTTCTTCTTTGCGTCGCAGCTCGGCCAAGCGGCGTCGCTGGTATCTTCGCCACGCTGCTTGGATGAAGCAAGCTCCCCACGTTCGCCAATGGTTGGAGTAATACCTAAACATTGGGTGCACCCAAACTCGTTAGGAATGGTTTTGTTGCAATGCAATCCGTTCTAGTTTCACAATCTTTCACAGCTAAGAAAATCTATGTCTCAAGCATACTTCAGTCAAAAAAAGTACTAAAAACTTGTTATCATAACTATATAAACCATCTGACACACACTCAAAAGTCGAGGCCAATTCCTGACCCTATTTTAGCTTTCTTGTATCCTCTTATCACTAGCATCACACTCAAGAATCCAATTGAAGACTACAAAAAATTGACTTACAGAACATTTTATAGTTTCGAAAGTCATTCAATACATTCAAAAGTTGGGTTGATTTGATCCTACTCTGACTCTTAGTGCTATCTTATCACTAATTTATCACCCCAGGAATTCAATCTCGCTTCCATTTCAAAACTAATAATAATTGAATAACATAGCCCATCTTACACAAACCTTTGAAAGTTGGGTCAATTCTAATTCAGATTCTTTCAAGCATATCACCTTAAGAATCCAGGGTACTGTAGCTCCCATTCAATGATTTGATAGCTTCAGCATAAGAATATTACGAGCTCAATCATGTTACAAAGAATAAAATAAAATTTCTTACGTCAAGTTTTGTATTAGCTTCTGAGAGCCCAAATGGCAAAAAATGGAAGGTAGCTTCCATATCAATAGGAGATGAAATATATAAAATAGAAAGCTTCAAGGACGGTAATAAAACGGATCCATTAAAAGGAGAAATCATGTCCAATGATAGAAATCAATACTTCCGAAAGTTACAGTAATCAATTGTGAACTTCTAAATTGTACACTTCAGTGATGAGGTAAAGTAAGAAGTCAAGAGACCAAAGAAGCTGAAGTCATCACCCACCTGAAGGTATGTTGCAGCTGCTTGCTGTGCAATCGCCGAAACTGACTGGCAACGAACTTCAAGTCATCCGAGGACAGGGAGAACGCCTCCACCTCCTTTACGGCCTTCACACTATGGGTGGAAATAGGGAGATGGCTTTGAGGTTTGGGATCCAACGCCCAGGTCAGGAGCTCCTCCCCACAGAAGTCTCCACTTGCAAGAGTGGCTTTGTTGAAGAACCCACTGCGACCGCCGTTCGTAGTCACAGTTTCCAGCTCCCCGCGAATGACGAAAAACATTTCGTTCACGGGGTCGCCCTCTCGGAGGATGTGTGTGCCCTCGGTACACAGCGCCGGCCTCAACCGCTCGCACATCGCGTCCAGCAAGCTGTCGTCCATCTGGTCACAAAAAGGAACCTGGCAACACGCATAACAAACAGTATTCCAAACTTCAGTAAAGAATTTTAAGTTGCTATGCACAACATAACCATTTGAGCACTGGAAGGCCCGAGTTCGTTATCGGACACAACTCTCTCCACACGAAAATCACAAAAGAATGAATAGTCAGACACTGAAGATTCACCACAAGGGGAAACAAGTGCTAACACTAGATTTCACCACAAATGACATACTACTATTGTTCTAACACACAACATCCTGATGTTATTCCATTTATCATGCTTAGTTGCTCTCGCAACTCTTTGACAGCATGGAGGAGGATGGGGTTAGGACCCGTGACCCTCCGCTTTTCCAACCGCCATATAGCAATGAAAGCAACAGGATTGATTTAACAAAGATTGGTAACAAAAATCTATGTTACCCTAAAAACTAACAAGCTTCAAGCTCTACATTGAATTTAATCAATTCCAATAACTTCAATGTACACCTTGCAGCAAGAGTCGGAAAAACAAATTCAGTATAAACATTGGACTCATTGACAGTTGACACAGAAACTTGGATATCCGTTCTTAACGAGCAGCTTCCGCACCCACTGCCTAATAATTAAATAATGAAGCAAAATAAGGCTCGCTCTAGTGAAATGAAGTTCTAAATGATAGGCAAAATATGGATGCTATAAACAAAAGGTTGGCAGGTGCTTCACAGGAGAAGGATCTTATGTTCGGCACAGAACAGAAGTTTCATACTTCTTTACTCATTAAAAATTGATCCATTTTGATAGTTTGGGGCATCCAAGGCTGAAAATTATCAAACGTACGAAGAAATTCTATTAATTGTTTTGTGCCGAAGCTACTGGTAAATGAGCAAGTAGTGTATGCAAGTGCTTACATTGCGAACCAGGCGCAGACAGAGATGGCGTTTGATGTCCCTCCGCAGGTCCGTGGGCAGGCTCTGCACCAGCATTTCCTCGTCCACGCCGCGCGTGGCCACCCACTTGTATTGGTCATAGCGACGCACCCGCTGCACGATGTGTTGCGGCAGGTTGCGGTGATGCATCCACTGCTCCGTGTCCCGACGCTTCACTCGCATTTCCTCCAGCCTCACGGTCAGGGATTGCAGGTATGTCTGCCCAACCCACCCCCATTGTCAGATCGCTAGCAACTGACTCCATGCATCTACCTTAATGCCAACTCATTCTTGTATGATCTCTCAAAACCTTCACTAACCATACTTTGTTCACAGAATATGTCCAGAAAGTCATGTCCAGAGTTAGGGCTTAGGGTTTAGGGTCAGCGATTGCAGGTATGTCTGCCCAACCCCCATCGTCAGAACGCTAGCCACTGACTCTCTGCATCTACATGAATGACACTAATTCGTGTATGAATTCTCAAAACCAAACTTTGTCCTCAGAACATGTCCAGAGTTTTAGGGTGTTGGGATTTAAAGTTTAGGGTTGAGAGGAACGCACCTGCATGTTTCCGATCAAGAAGGCAAGTAAGATCAGACCGATGAGGATGATACATATGGTGAAGATGATTTCGCCGACGAAAGTACTGACGTCCAAGGTTTGAGTTAAGGAACTACATCACGAGAAACAACATCCCATGTTCAGTTCACACAAGCAATCCTGAACAAGAATGGGTTACAATGAACATATAACAAGTCGCTAATCACAAACGTCTGCCCAAGTATATTTTCCTTATGTCTCTTATCATATAATCTTCAATACAATCCTAAATAGAGCCCTCACTTTTGAAGACGTCAGAAATCCTAATCAATAATCTTAGAATGAAATGATTATTATAAGCACATGTCAAAATTCTACTAGACACAAGAAAATCATTCCTTGGAATGATGGGTCCAACGAGATACTATTGCTTTTCGAGCATGTGTCATTAGATCCGGCACCATAACTACATTTTTCAACCATTGCTTAGTATCTCAACATACAGCCAACAAGAGCAGATCAACGCCATTAAACAGTGTCATGAAATCAACACACATAATACCATAAACTCCTACGTGGTATCAATCTTCGAACTGTTCAATACACGCCCTATTCTCACAGATGTACCAACAGCCTTCAGCCAAAAAATGTACTTGACATCACTCCAAGTGTGCTTATTCAAATCTGGCTACGTGACCATGATCAATGCATGCTGGAGTGAGCTAAAAGAAATCGGGGAACAAGGAAAGGTAGGCATACCTGAGAGAAAGCAAGCCAAGCCACAAGCAGTAGAAGTAGGTTTGCGAGAAGCGAATGCTGTTGGACGAAATGTTTTGGTCAATGGCATTGGAGTAAATCCCATAGTTGAACCGATCAGGCGATGGACCACTGTTGCAAAATACGTTTGACGCATTATTAAAAGCGAAATACCAAGGTGGTTTCACCACTGGCAGATCGTTCCAGTCACAATCGAAAATCGCATGTTTACACTGATCCTTAGTAACAGCCGCTGCAACGCACTGCTGCTTCCAGCACGTGTCTTGCCGCTCCACGGAGAGCAGGTACCAAGCTGCACCCACAATCTACAAGTGCCAAACGCCACATGGAACAGAAGTAAGGATTCTCTAGCATAGTAAACATGCGTTGACGGCAAACCCTGACTTGTAATTGGTGTAGCAAATTCACTGTGGTATCAATTGATTTGAAACTCCTTACAACTAAAGACAATTGACCCTGACACTTTCACAAAAGTAATGGTTCAAGAATCATGTATGCCTTGTGATATATGCTGCAACTAGTTCTTTTCAATTTTCTAAACAGTAAGAGTTGGTTGAACAATAAAGTTTCGTGCGATTTGGAAACTTTCTCACAATATCAGCAAACCTTTCGTGCTGCCAGTACGCATGGTTGATGTGCAATTAGTGTGCAAAGAAGGGGAAGCGTGCGTTCCCTGGCATGTCTACCCAAAAGAGTGCAAAGATAAATTGGATTGCAATCTACTCTCCCAGAGATAAATGATTTACTTACATGGCTGGCGAGCAAGTACAAGACAAGGTTGAAGGCGGCCCCAGCCCAAGCGGTTTCCAAAAGAACACCAGTGGAGTTGATCATTTTGGACAATAGTGGAAAGATTCGCAACAGACGAGGGAAGTACTGAAACACCACGATGTACCGCAATGCATTTTTGGTGTTGATGTTGACGGAGCCCAAACTACTCACATGCGGCACCACTATCCAGATAACAACCTGCCATACGTCAGCACACTACTATTAAAGAAGGCCACAAAATACTTTGGTTGATAAAACAATAGATCTCAAGAAATTTGGCTCTTGTACCCAAAGTGATCCCTCCACTGCTCTCCCAATGACAGCGCACCTCTACATATGCCTAAAGGGAGGCAAATAGTATCCTCTACATTACATTCCAGTGAATGAAACGCAAGAACAAGAAGCATTGATGCGCACTTGAGGAATTGGCAAGACAGCCACGAAGTCGATCCAGAAATGAAATTTGAAGTATTTGGCAGCAATTTCTCTAGGGTTGGTGACAAGCTCCCCACGTCCAAACACGCGAGTGGAAGATCGAACGTAAGCCGTCTTGAAACGAAGCACCATGTGCACCACGTAAAAAAAGTCGGTGATAGTGCGAAATACAGTCACCGCCACCTGAAAAGTTACATCATCATGCATGCACAAATCTTAGTCAGGCGGTTACGAAGGAAACAAAATGGATGGATAGTAGTAGTTCACGGGGCATGGTTGCCAAAATTCATATGCAATGATACTGTCCATAGTCAAAAGTGCCCCCTAGAATCACCAAAGTATCATCCAAATATCATAGAACTATCACACGAACAACACATGAGAATCAAACTAAGTAAATTCAAAAAAGTTGGCTTCCTAGCTAATCACCAAAGTATCAACCAAATGTCATAGAACTACCACTCGTATTTAACATATGAGAACCAAAGAAAGTAAAATATAGAATTTGGTTTCTCAGCGAACCACCAAAGTACCATCCAAATGTTGCAGAACTATCACTCGTAAAACACATGAGAATCAAAGACAGTAAAATATCCCAAAACTATCACTCGAACAACACATGAGAATCAAAGACAGTCAAATTTGATTCTGCAGTTACTTCGTGGTTTGGCTAAACTTTCACAGCACCTGAAGCTGCCTGGAGATTTGGATGCAGCTCCGGCTGTAGTCCACTTTCGGGAGGTAGAAAAAGAGCGGGTCTACGAAAACGGCCACCAAGCACGACGCCAGGAAGAAGGTGTTCCACTTGTGTAAGGAAGGGCTGGCCGGGTCCAAGTACTTCCACCGCGTGTCCTTGGTGGGCAAGTCCGAGTCGTAGTCTGCGTGGGAGGAGGTTTTATTATTCAGTCGCAGCGTCTGGCCGAGCTTGAAGAAGCCCTTGGAGCTTCGTTGCCAGCCCCGTCGCATTGCGGAGGCGTTGTTGTTGCCGGCGCTGCTGCTGTCCATGGTGAAGCCGGAGCGCAAGGGGACGTTCACGTCGCTCTCGGAGCCCATGGACATCTGGGATTCCAGGCTTGGACGGAACCTGAAGAAGACGTGTGCAGTGCAATTGATTGATTAGCAGTAGGATTTGTAATCTGAGAATGGATCCCACTTGAGAAAAAACAAGTTGAGATCTCTACCAGAGAGCTCGAACTTTGAGCTCAGATTATGGAATCCAGATTCTCTCAAGGCTGACACGTGACAGAATCAAGAGCTAGAATTACAAGCTGTGATAACTCGATGATTTGAAATCTCTAGACAAGGGACTAGTACATTGAGACAAGACATTGGGGTCCAAAATCGAGCAAGGCTGGATTTGGAAACAAATGATCGAATCGCGCAACTGAAATCGCAAACTCTGACAACTTCTATTTATACCAATAGGTAGAAAATACTTAAACCATTCAGAAATTGATTCCATGTCCATGTTACCAATAGCAACTCATCTACTCATACATTTCATTGGACATACTAGCAAATGGTGTAATTGATATGATGTATGATGCATTGACAAAATGTCTGTGGCTAACGTGTTTTGAATAAAAATGGGGTTGTCTAGTGTCACTTCCAGTGGTTACAGCCTCCTCACTTTGAAACCGCATCAGAAATTGATAAAATTTCATCTCAACAGATTGGGGCATATACCCAAAAGACATCGGTCTCTACTGCACCATACTGATCTCCAAAATCCCACTCCTTCACATGTAAAAGGGACACAGATAGTATCATCTTACTTACCTCACAAACTTCTTCCTGTCGCCGTTCATTTTGTGCACCTTTGTCCTGCCGAGCATTCTCCTGCAGCAAAGAACCCTTGCTGGCAGTGGCGCTAAGCGTCAGACACACAACCTTTACTGCACCGGCGTGTCCTCCCCCTCGAATCCCACCTCGACATACTTTCAACGGCACTGCCGGTGCCAAGCACGTCGTCTAGCAGGGCAATTAGATTTGGCATCTGCGTCCCCCCAAAAGAACTCAGTTTGATAGAATTCATTCCCACATGATATATCCAAATCGAACTCTATACCGATTTCTGTTTCCCCTGTCTGCTAAACCTAATCACAACCTAAAAACACAAACCTTGGTCTCAAACCGCCAAGAACTCTAGTTTCGGAATCCAAACTCCAATGCTGCCAACACCATCATCAGAAGTACGAAATCCCCTAACCCATAAATCACCCCAAATTCAACTCTCCAAAGCTCCCACAGCAAGTGACCGAATCCACGCCAATTTCAGAACACTCCATGAACACAATACACAACCCAAACACCACCAATTCCCTAATCACGTTTTAAATGCCGCACGAACCCAATCTAGCTCCTCACGACGCTTTCTCCCCAACAGTCTCGCTTTACTGTTCAAGTACGCCATCCTCTATCACTATCGGTAAATCTCTTACCCACAAATTCCATTCCCCAAACAGAATCGACATCCCATTACCTGCAACAACGCCCAAAGAGAGTCAAAGTAGCAGCTCTCTCCTTCACGTCCATTTCAGATCACAAACAAAAAGCCCCTCCTTCGCAGCACGGGCCGGTGGATCCCGTTGGCGGCGTTCGCAGGGCATTGCAAACGCAAGCATTTACGATCTCCCAGCTGAGGAGACTTTGTAAGCAGAAGAGAGAACTGGAAGATGAAGTTTTACGACGATTTCTAAGCTCTGCTCCTGATGTAAGTTTGAAGCAAAAGGCTGTGTAGAGAAGTGGCATGTCGTCTGCCCTGTAAGGTACAGTACTACTACTGTGCCAAGAACGCGCGTGGTGGTCCCCGGAGAAAGTTTCGTCGAAGTTTGGCTGCGGCCAGAACTCACACAAGAGAACGGCTGGTGACGATCGACTTGGTGAGAGACAAAGTGTATCACTGTTGGAAAGTCATCAGTTTTCAAATTGTTGAAGGAGGAAATTGCGTGGGTGGTGCGGAGGTGGGAGGGAGATGAAGATGATGATGAAGTTGGTTCATTGTTAGCGAGTGCCTTTGGGAAACTAACCAGTTGGAGTTGAAAATGGAGGATCCTAGACTGGTCAAAAAATTGGTAGGATTAGCAACCAATTGATGTGCACAAATAAAAGATGGAGATGTTGCTTTCATGGGAATGCCACGTTTAAACTTTGAATGCCAAGGCACACGTTTTGTGTCCGAAGGATGACACGGAAATTAAATTGTATAGGATAGAAATGCAACTATTCATCCTCAAAATTTGTTTTGGAAAGGGAAGATCTTCTATGGTAGTTTGACTTGCAAGAACTACTTTTGCAATTTTGGAAGCTAGTGATTGACATAGTAATTGAAAAAGATGATTTTGAGGGTTACCTCTTCGGCTTTTAAGGGTTAAACTACTTGCCACTTTGAATTCAAGGCTAATACCTAGGTTATTGAAGGTAGGTATTTTCTTACATAAGGTGGGTATCCCTTTTGAGTTGATTGTGATGAAGGACTGAGAAGGCTTGGACAAGGTAGGGACAAGTATTGCTTTACGGTTGGTCGTGATGGTGAGCTCCAACTTTGTCATCTATGAGTATTCAATGTAATGAAACTTAGAGTTTAGTATCAAAAATGGCAAGTCTTTGAAAGAAGAGGATTGTAGCTTTTGCAGATTTGAAGTTAAAAGAAAGTTCCTAATGACAATTTGATACTAAGAAAAATAAACTAAGAGATTTTCATAATGAAAGGATGCAACAAGCATTCGTAGAAAAAACCCTTGGTTCTTTCTACAAAAAGAAGACAAATTATTAGGGTAGTTCCAAAACTTATTGAATAATAGTACTAGGGTGGCAAAAGGTAGTCACCAAATATTATTAGGTTATTCAATGACTAGATGCATGCATTATTTGTTTTTGCTGGAGGTCTATTCAAAGTTATTTGTGGATACTTTTAGTTTATGGCATCTCTATTGGATTAATTTTGGAAGTATCAAACTTACTACCAAATTAGGTAGCCCAAAACTATCAAATTTGTGGATGAAATCTAATATTTTAATAATTATGGACAAATCTATAGTTTAAAATTAATATTGCATTTACTAGAAAATGATAAAAAAATATAAAATTCATAGTCCCATTAGAGGATTTTCAGCAACTGTGGAAGGCTGCAAGTTCTCGAGGCTGCCAACATCGAGGGAACTGCCTCACAAATCTTACCTAACATGGCACGGCAATCGCCATGTTACCAAAACAATTTCAAAAGAAATTAAATTTTTCTCTACTTTTTTTTCCATTCTAAAATTTTTAATTTTTAATTTTTTTTTTAAATTTCCAAAAAAATAGAATTGACAACGGGAATAGGATCGGAGAAATAGGCCCAAAATAGCCCTCCCGACCCCCAAAAAATCCTATAATGCCAAATGGATCTAAATCATCATTTTGGGTCAAAAAAATTTACTTAAAACTATCAAGTGTGAGCTACAAATTGATTCATTTTCAATTGCAAAAAATATTTGTAATTTTGTAAAATGTCCCAAACTAGTTAAATATGGTTTTGGATAGGTGCATTCTTTTTCATATAGTCCTTTTGAAAGTCATTCATGAAAAAGTTTAATCCTCCATGTTCTCACTAGATTAATCTCTAGGTACTCAACCACCTACTAGCATAAAGATGACTATAGTAAATAGTGAACTTCATCCAATTAATTTTCATTGGGGGAGCTTCATGAAAAAAGATGTAATATATAAATGAAAAGAATTAATGTTTTTCATTAAATCAATAATGTATATATGTTGGAAGAATTTTAAATAAATTATTTATAATAAATTTTCAAAAGTAATGTTATTATGTGTAATCTTCAGGTCAAGCACTAAAAACATAAATAACCCAAAATGGAGGCATATCCCTAATAGATACGTGATGAATGGATTGAAGAGCTACATGGAAAGAATGAAGTATATTAAATGCATTGAAAAGGCAAATTTTGTCTATTCATTAGCAATATGCGCATTACAAGGAATTTGAAGCCTTCAAAGGGCCCTATGCAATATTGAATTTAGGACATATTAGAAAAAAAACTTCATTTTTGAGAGAAAACAAATATAGTGATTTTAACATATTGATTATATTCTCCTTTTCAATACAATTCTATAACATTAAAAATAGTCTCAATTGAACCTTGCATCTAAAAATTATTAGTTTTCAAAATTTTAGCCACAAAATACTAGCAGATGTGTAATTTTTAGCTAACTTGCCAAGAATGCTCAACCCCTAAAGGGCCAATAAAAACTAGGTTTTCTAGCAACATAGTGATTTTAGGCAACTCACTATAAATTGAATTTTTAGTTTTTTCAACTAAAATTTTTCACACATCACATGCCAAAGGAATATTTGTGAGGCCCGATAATTTTCATAACTTTTCACTAAATGGTTAAAAAAGTTATTGTATGATATGTAATTTTCATTGTTCAATAGGCAATAGTGGTAGCTTAAAAAAACTCTCTTAAAATCATATTTTTGAAAAACAGAAGTTTAAAGGATTTTTTTACATTTATATATATATGAAAAGATTTTAATCATTCCCTTTTGATTAATGATATGAAAGTTATGAGAAATTTTTATTGTGGGTTGTTACGGAATCTCTACTCTACAATAAACTTTGAACTCCATTCAATTTTCAATATTTTTGAAAAAAAATAAAAGTATTAGGTGAAAGATTGTATATTACAACATTAAAAACATTGAAATTGGAAGTTTTCAATTCCACAACTAAATTCTTAATAATTTAGTATTTGGAATCATTCTTTACTTCTTTTTGCTTACTAATTTTTTCCTATATGTTTTAGAATTCCAAATGATCTCAATTTTCCAAGCATGTAGCCAACTTATCTTGAAGAATGAATTTAAAAAAGCATCACCATTTTAGACATTTTTTCTTACAAAATGTGACCTTGTAAAGTGCAGTTGCCTAGATGTTTACATGGCCTAGGAAAAGATTTTTGTCAATTCAAACGCTAATATCTTGCAATCTACATAGTGGAATTTTTTTTTTAAATTCCACATCTTTTCAAAATAGCATGCTACATAATTTTATGGTTACATCACTTACATGTGTCCAAAAATATTTTTTTCTTCTAAATTTGGCACTTATACTAGAAATGGCAATTTTGGAGCAGTTTTGGTAAAAACAAAGGCAAAAACCTTAAAGGATTTCTTGAATGGATAAACTCTAAACTCAAGCCCATCAATTTGTCTATAGAACCATAATTTTCTACAAAATTATGAATCATGTTATAGATATGGAGACCTAGGAAAAAAGTGAAGGCTTACAAAAATATAAACCTTATATCTAGAATTATTCACAAACTATAATTTATTTTGCTTCAGAATCTTCAAATGCCCCACTACCAAACTTTCTTAGTAGTCACTCTTGTATTGCCTAAGCAACCTATTTGGCATTGTTCTCATCTTTTTAAATATAAATCTATTTCATTGACATGTTTAATTTCATATATATAATTTTGACACCATATGAATGAACTAAGAATTTTGAAAAATGTTTGTTACAAGTATAGATACAATAGGCTCTCATGTTCAAAAGGTCAAAGTTATCAAATTAATCAACAAATAATAGTTAATTAATACAATTCAAATGCAATTTAGATATATTTGTGTTGTGAAATTTGTAATACATTGACATTGACATTGAATTATCAATAAATATCTTTATTTCTTTATAATAAGATATTTTTGTTAATCCCTAAAGTCTTGAGGGTTTTTTTCCATCAAATTCTAATTTCTATTTCTATTGTAAAGTGCAAAAACCTTTGGAAATTTTTTTTTACATATCTAACCATCAAATCTTGTATTAAACTATTATAAAAATGTGTAGAAGAAATGTGAAATACAAAAGATGTTCGTTTGAAGTGAACAAAACCAGGGGGTTTGCACCTTGCCTCACTAGATTTTAAGTCTTCGAATCTTTTTAACTTAATAATTTTGTACTACCAAAATTGAATTGAAAATTTTTATATTAGAAAATTGAATTGAAAATCTAGGAAAAAATTCAAAATTGATCAAACATGATTTTCATTCTTTCAAAATTATTAAATAGAAATCTGTATGAGATTGAAGGAAAAAATACAATTGATAATAGATCTAAGATGGAATGGAAACACTATATTTCCAATAGTGAAAAGTTATGGCAAGCAAATTGAACTTTACAAGTATTTTTTTTTTTAAATTGTAAAAATTGAATTAAAAAATGAATCCTATGTTATTTTTCTGAAAAGATGTTTAGATTGCCTAAAAAAACAAAATAGTTGTCTACATGTTACCTTTTCATTGCTGGTCCAAATAGAATTTAGAATCAAATCTTTCCATGTAGACAAAAATACTTTCTATTAGAAACTTAATCTAAAATTATTTTTTCTACTTTTTTGTTTTTTTTGTGCTACCCAACAAACTTTGTTTTGGAGTTAGGATAGACTAATTTTTTTCTCCTAATCATTGATTCAAATAAAAATTATAGTCGTACAAAACTAATGTATTTTTTAATCTTAAAAAAATTCAAAAATTCATGACAATAATTAAGACCATTGGAACCTTTCCCAAATCCATTTTGTTCTCCAAGGAGACTATAGGACCTCAAATAGGACTTTAGGAATTAAAAGAAAGTTTTTTATAAGTACTCTCTAGATATTTTCAAAAACAACTAAGGATTTGTTTTTCTCCACCCTGATAGTGACACCCATTGAAGATTGAAAATTTATGGGGCCCCACTTCTAGGCCAACTTGGCATACCTTGGTGCTAGAATTCCAAAACATAGCACTCAAACAAATGTGGGAACTAGTAAAGAGTGGCTATTACCCCCTAAATGATTTTGACTATGTTTTCACCAAAACTACTCCAAAATTGCCATTTCTAGTACAAGTACCAAATATTAAAAAAAAAACATTTTTGGACACTTTTGACCATGTGATATTATAGTATACTAGTTTTAAAAGATGTGAAAAAAATTTCAAAATTTTCCACCATATATATTGCAAGATATTAGCATTTGAAGTGACAAAAATCTTTTTTTTGTCCTTGCAAAAATCCAGGCAGCCACACTTCATAAAATCATGTTTGTATGAAAAAATGTCCAAAATGATGGTTACTCTTGAATTCATTCTTCAATTCAAGTTGTCTACATGCTTGAAAATTTTTAGATCATTTGAATTTGTAAAACATATAAAAAAAATCAATAAGTAGAAAGAAGGATTGAATGATTCAAAATACTAAATTGTTAAAAATTTATTTGGAGAATTGTAAATTGCCAATTTCAATGGTTGTAATTTTGTAATTAAAAATATGCAACTAATGTTCTTCTTTTTTCTAAAAATATTGAAAATTGAGTTAAATAAAAGATTTCAAAATTTGTCTTTGAGTAGAGATTAATAATGCCCACAAACTCCCGCAAACTAAAACTCCTCATAACTTTTGACTCATTGATCAAAATGGAATGATTCAAAGATTTTATAAGCACATATATATCTAAAAAAACAATTTCAAGTTTTATTTTCATGAAAAAATGATTTTTAAAGAAGTTTTTTTTGTTGCTTGGATTGCTTAACGAGTAGTGAAAACACATATCATACAATAAGTTTTTAACCACATAGTCAAAAGTTATGAAACTTATTGGACCTTAAAGGTACTCCTTGGGCACATGTTGTGTTAAAATTTCAAAAAATTAAAATTAAAAATCCATTTATAGTGAGCTACCCCAAATTGATATGTTGCCAAAAAATGTAGTTTGGACATTTAGAAGTTAAGATCAACCTTCGAAATGAGTGTATCTTCAACTTGTTGTCAATGCACTTCTACATATATACCCTCATCATTGAATTTGGAGCACGCTTTTGCTTTAGACACAACTAAAGACAATAGACAAATATACAAAAGGTTTTGTATGGGCAAGGATTTATGGTTTCAAAAGGATGGATGATCTCATGTGTGATTAGTTAGTGATTACTTAAATCCTTATTAAAAAAAATCACAAAAATCTCTAATTATGAATAAATTTGGATTAGATCAGGTCAAAATTATGTTGTTATTATATTTATTGCAATTGTTGGAGATGTGGGTAAAAAGACATACAAAATATATTAAGCAATAATTGTGGCTACACTTGTTTGACATCATTTCATGGCTATTGTCATGTGGCATCAAAATTTTATGGCCATTGGCTTCATTTCATTATTTCATTCATTTGGCCTCATAATTTTATGACAAAAGTCATTCATTTCATCGTTTTAGTAATTCATCCTCATGATTCCATGGCCAAATTGTATTTAAATGACTCTTCTTATCTAATGCATTCTACATATATAGATATAGAAAATATATCACCAATAATCTAAACCACATTTTTTTAATTTCAATACCAAAATATTTTACAATCAAATTATCATGCAAAATAATGAAAATCACATATAATGATTTTTCGAAGATGGAATTGGGTGAATTGATTGCAATTGCAATTTAAGAAGGTGAAAACACCTAGACCCAATCTTGTGCCCATCATGAAAAATAGACATCTATTGAATGTGTCTCCAAATGTGCAATTAAACCATTCCCATACTTAAATGCAATTAGGTAATTGTTGATTCTTTAGATAATTTGACATTACGATCAAGCTGTGTGATGGTTTTAAGGGCCTAGGGAGTTCCACTTTAAAAATTCATAGTAATTACATGCCTAATCCAAAAATTCTATTTTATTTTTGAAAATTCATGAATTTCAATTGCTATTACCGGTACTATAAAAATGATTCTTTTATAAAAATATTCTAAAAAGATGTGCCTCCAACTATATTGAATTGCTTAATTAGACAATTTTAGGTGTTTTCAATCCATGTTAGTCTCAATAAGTAAATCTAGAACAATCAAAGATTTTCTTTTCATATAGAATTGCTTTAGAATTGTAATCTTCCAAGTCTTGTACGGTACTAGAGCCTCCTTACATGCTCCCTGAGTGGATAGAGAGCTACAAGGGGAATTACATAGAAAAATACCAATTCCACTTTTATGTGGACCCGGTGGATGGGAAAAGGATACAGTTAGGAGTCGACATGTATTAAATTCTCTCATGATCCACTAGTCTCTTTTAGTCTCCACCAATAGAGTTAACCACCAATATCGGTTGAAAATAAAGCTCCTCTTTTTCTGTTGCCCATCCCGGCAAGACAATTGGTAGAGACAATTTTGTCTTTTGACTTGTTTTAGGTTCAAGTTTGTCCATTGGGCGAGCATATAAGCCCGCCCTTACAACCGACTCACAATTAGTATATTAAATAATAAGATACCTTTAGAGAGAGTTTTGAGGAAGACTTCGTGCTCACTCAACTCACCTAGTGTCACACTTATTACAGTTCCTACAACTCTTCTTAAAAAGTTGAAAGTTGCAATCCACTTAAACAAGGCATGCGAACCATGCGTTTCAACCCCATCTGTCTGCATACTTTGGTAGATTCCTTGTAGACTCATTTTAAACTAGGCGGAGACCTGGAGGTCACAGTTGGAATCAGGGCACTGTTCATCTACGGCGTGGGACACCTGTATAACGCATGACAAGGAACCAATGAGGGTCTAATTTATTTGAAATCAACTGTATCAGTCCATCACCTGGGACATGCATCTTTCAATTAAGTTTGTTTAGGAGTTAACAAGTTACATAATAAGTTACGGAGTAGTACATTAGCTGACGGAGAAGTGCCTGTCGGGAATCTTTACGCTGATTGCAGTGGCTCTAACTGTGTGGTCTCAGTGTTGCTGTAAGACAAAAAACAATTGCCTCACCATAACACACTTTTTATTTTGTTTATTTACACATGGGAGACCCATTGCGATATATCAAGAAACCAAAACATAACGGTTGGACACACTTTCAGTTCGCAACCAGAAACGAGTTTGGGGAACTTCTTAACCCTGTCTTGAACGACGTAGGGGTCTCTGTAGGTCTCCATGTGCATTATTGGATTGGAAAAATGAAAAAGCAGTGGTTGGAAAGCAAGCCATTGTAGAAGACCTTCCTTTTTCCAAAAAAATTGGACAATTAATAGTTAGACTTCTGTCCTATATAACAAGATTCTCTCTCATTCATTGACCAAATAATGGCGTTGTTTATGGGTTAAGTTTGTACATTTGGCAGAGTTGTTATAAAAGTAATTGCCTGACGATAACACACTTTCAATTACCACTAGAAACGAGTTTGGGGAGCTTCTTAGGAGGGTGGGTGGTTTTATACATGGGGATGGATTGAAGGATGGTCGGAACTCTTCAAGTTTGAACCGATAGGATCACTCAATTTCTTCAAAATCCGGCCCAAGACATTTATACTTGAGGTTTGATGGAACTATCACTCATCCTACATGTTACCTTAGGTGGCATGGTTTGGGTGCCAAACCTTTCGGACTCAAAGAAGTAATAGGGACAAGGTTTGAAGTGACCAAAATTCCCATCTATGGTGGAATTAAGGTTAGATTGAGCTCCACCGTTGGATTGTAAGTTAACTTATGGATTTAGTTGAATATAACTAAAGAAGTAAACGAGTTCGATAAACTTTGCCACAAGCCAAGACTAAGCAGAAACAAGCTCAAGAAACCTGGAAGTGCACTATATTTCTACATTCATCCTAAGGCCCAAAACCACAACATTTTTCAATCATATTCATGCACTTCTTCATCCAAATTAGGCAAATTCATCCACATTTTCAATAGAAATGGAAAATTTCTGGCAAAAAAAGATTACTTTTATCTGGCAAAAAGTAGACATTCGTTTTGAAATGGTGCAATCTTGGGCCCACTGCCAAAAAAAAACAGGGCTGAATTTTAATCTTCCAGGTCCTGTCCAGTATTGCAAACGGCTCACAATTAGAGTAATTGAATAATGAGATACCCTTTAGCGAATTTCTCACCTTCCTCACATTCAAAAATTGGGAGAAGGTGCGGTGAGTTTCAAAGCACCCACCACTGGTACCCTATCCCTCTGAACTTCTCATTCAGCACGCACCCGTTTCGCCTCCTCCACTAAGTTAAATGCTTGCCCCCAAACCCACCGACACCGCAACCCTAAACCACTTCACCAAAAATCCCACAAACTTTTCGTCGATGAAACTCCACCACCCAAAATCAGAGAACTCAGTAATCGGGATATTCAGAAATCATACAATTCGTTAACCTCGGGATCGTCGCCATCTTCGCGAGATACCAATTCGGTAGTCGGAGAATTCAGAAATCGAAAGCAATCTATGAATATTACAATTCCTCGTTATCTTTCCGAGATTCCAATTACGTGATTGGGGAATTCGGCAATCGGAGAAAATCTGAAATCGAAAGGAAATATATCTATGAATTTTGGAATTCCTCGTGATCGTCGCTATCTTGGCGAGATTTCAGTGCCGGAATCTCGTCTTTCTGTTCATGGTTGGCATCGATGGGTAGGGTTGCTGACGCCGACGTGTAAACTCTGAGCAACGCGGTCTCCGCCATCTGCTGCCAGTTCGTAGTGCACGTCAAGATGGAGAGCGTGACTGTTTGCGTGACAATCCCCATGATCATCCCTAACCACAACCCCCTCCCTTTCAAATCATACACAAACGCGAGCGTGATCGCCGCTGGCAAACCCACGATGTAATACGCGCCGAGATTCGCAGCTGCCCCGAACGCCTGCCACCCACACCCCCTCGCCACACCCGACAGCACGCCTTGGATTGAGTCCATGATCTGCATCGTAGTCAGCAACGGGATGCACCTCGCGACGTAATCAATAACTTCTCCCTCGTTCGAAAAAACTTTCCCCCATTGATGCCTCACTGAAAACAAAAGAGTCGCCATCAGGAACCCCTCGACGAGTCCAAAGGAAACTGCAATTATCACTGAGCCTTTGGCCGCTTGCGGCCGCCCCGCACCCAGCTCGTTCCCCACGCGCGTGCTCACCGCGGCGCCGATGCCGAACGGAATCATGTAGCACAATGCGAGCGTGGTGAGGCAAATCGAAAGCGTGGAGGTCTCCAGCTGCGGATTCGGGAGCAACCCCGACAGCAACACCAAGGCCTCGAACGACCAATACTCCAAACAGATCATAATCGTCGACGGAATCGCGAGCTTGAAAAAACTCGGCAAATCGTTGAACGCCTCCCATGAGAATCTTGTCCACGTCCTCTTACAAGCCGCGGAGTGTTTTATGTAAAGCGTGAGAAACATGACGTTCAACCAGTTGGAGACGCTGGTCGCGATCGCCGCGCCGCGGTAGCCCACACCCAGCTTGAAGATGAGAAGGTAACAAAGGGGAATGTGCAGCGCAAGGGTGGTAGCGGAAAAGAGCGCCATGGGCAGCACCACGCTCTGCGCTTGCAGAAACTTCACCAACGGTTGCAACGTCGCCATGCCGAAGAGCGACGGGATGAGGTAGCGCGCGTACAACCCCGCCAGCTCGGCGATTTGCGCATTTTGTCCAAGAGCCGTAAGAAGCACATCCATATTATACCAAACCACTGCAACGGGGATGCACACCAGGTTCAAAACGAGAATCGCGCGCTGCATGTAGATACCCAGCAGGTGGTACTGCTTGGCGCCGAAGGCTTGCCCGCAGAGCGTATCGAGCGCGGCGGCCAGGCCGAACAGGAGACTGGTGCCCGTGACGCCTGCGAATGAGCTCGCGATGGACGCGGACGCAAGCTCGAGTTCGCCCAAGTGGCCCACGAACATGACGGACACCACGATCAGAAGGTATTGGAGAAGCGCAACGCACACCATCGGGCCTGCGATGAGGATCTGCTTGCGAGCCTCGCCCCAAATCCATTCGGGAGTGCAGGCGATGGACTCGTCGCGGCGGCTCACGGAGCGTGTGACGCCGTTTGCAAAGGTGAATGTGTGCGACTGCGGCGCGGGGAGAAGGGGTTCACTGGAGTTCCCGTCCATGGCTGCAAACTCTCAATACCAATCCTTGGACTCAAGGCGATAAACCAAGACGTTGCCTCCAATTATTATCCTTCAGCACAGAGAAGCACAGCCCATGTCAACAACGTCATTCTAATATCCATCAGAATTGAAATACCATGGACAGCACCAATATCATTTGCAAATACAGATAGGGAGAGAGTTTTCAAGTTCTAAATTCAATAGAGTAACAGAGAATTTGCAAATTATCACAACTCCTCGTCCCAGGAGGTAGTTCCGCTCCAGGGAACAGAACCGACTCACTAATTATGTTCCCTGCGAAGCGGAACTCAATTGCCAAGGAACGAATTAGACAATTTCCATCAACCACCACAGAATTTGCTAAACTTACTTCCTAATCTTTTTGCACAACCTAAACCTCAGTTTTTGGAGACACAGCGGTTCAGAAGCGCGAGTAGTAACGAATTCAGTCACAGGTTACAGAGTTGCACTAGGATTCGGCACAACTTCACAACATGATTGACGCCCACAATCGTTTCTAACTCCTCACTAACAAACACATCAGAAGAGGTTTCAATTGCTGTACAATTCGAGTTTGTAGGTCACGACGAATTCCCAACAAGTCGCCTCGCGCCCAACCTAAGCTCACTTGAAGTGAAGGCCCTAGGCCGCAAACTGATAAGTGAGGTACCAGGCTAGAAATTCCGCTGCATTTCAAGACGATGAGCGAGGCAAGAGTCTGGCAAGAGTGAGGACCAAGGAACCGCCGAGACAGAATGTGGCCAAAGGAAAATTATGCTGGCCACTATCTTACTGATGAGGAGGGCATTGATCTTCAAGCTAAAGTCTGTAAGTTTGTAAACAGTGTGGAGGGACGATTGGAGACGAAAGTGCTGCGCAGCTCCAGTGGTTACCTCCAAGTGTCAGGGGAGGATCAGAGGGAACAGTACAGTATTTACAGGACGTTAAGCATTTTTTATTTCCAAAGGTGAATCTTGACAAACACTAGAAACTGCCGTGTCACTTGAAAGACTCCGCCGTCCAAAACTCATCGATTCCCAAGCTGGAAAAGGACGCTGGGAAAGGACGCTGGAAAAGGGCCAGAAAGGCTTGACCAGGACTTACTTTTTAATTGCCATGCGTGATAAAATTAGCTAGGAGAACATAGAACATAGGTTAATCAAGATAAAAATAGGGGTGTTTTTCTTTACTTTCACCTTTGGCTGGAGCCCTTGCATTCGGCTCCTTGAGTGCCCTCCTTTGGAAGGATGGTGGGATGGGGGCAATGAGGTTCCTTGTCCTACATTCCTACCATTCTCTTCAAAGCGTTCCCATCGCATTTCCCCTACAAGCTCTTGAAAAAATGTTGGTGACCTTGGGACCTTCTCCAAGAGGAGCAATAGTTGCAACAACAAGAAGACTAAAGCTTAT
The DNA here is from genome assembly GCA_963969395.1 of Pseudoscleropodium purum. Taxonomy (NCBI): domain Eukaryota; kingdom Viridiplantae; phylum Streptophyta; class Bryopsida; order Hypnales; family Brachytheciaceae; genus Pseudoscleropodium; species Pseudoscleropodium purum. Next base: position 1,627,735 of record OZ017799.1, read on the forward strand.
ACTTCCAAGATCATGGAAGTCAAACTAAAATATAATGATTAGGGCTTCAATCATCATCAATCGCCTTAGCCCTTTGAGAGCCCTCAAGTTGGTACTTCGAGCTCTAGGATTATTTTTTGCGAATGTTGTAATGTTTTAGCAAATATTTATGCAATTATGTATAAATTATAGTAGTTGAGTGGAATTGATAGTGGTCCCTGCCAATGGAGTTAAAAGTCTTCGTGAAGTGGGAAATATGTTTTTCAACATGTTTCTATATTTCAAAGTCTTAGTTAAGAGATTGTAAGGTTAAATTAGCAGTTTTGAGTGAAGTGAGGATGAAAGAGTTAGTCAATTGTCTATGTAACAAATAACCACTGTGAGATGCATGTGACAGTCTAACTAAGTGTCATAGTCCATTTTTTAGTCTAGAAAGTCCAATAGTCTATAGAATCCAATTCGCAAAAAATTTAGATTAATTATGTCAAGCTTATAGGTAACTACCAAATATCAACTAAAATGAAGAATAGACAGAGGAAGAGGAGATTGAAGCTTACAGAGAGGTGCTTTTAAGATGAAAGCATGCCAAGAAATCAACAGACGAGCCAATTGTCTACAACAAGCTCCAGTACCAAGATGATTTCCCCCTCATGTAGAAATTATTGCGGAGTTGCTAATTTTAGCCTCTTTATAAATAGTATAATTAGAAGTTTGGTTTTGTCCTAAGGTTTTTGGAACTTTCTAAAGGTTGCCTAAAAAATTTCGAAATTTTACAAACTTCTATGATGACTCCATGGAAAATCAATTCTGTTTAATACTATTGGTAAATTTATAGAAATTACTAAGAATGCGATAAAATTCCACTAAAAATTAGAATAGTGTTTTGTGTGCTAATAAAGCGCCTTGTTAAGTTTGAAAACTTTTTGATAAGCAGAAGTACCGGAATAGCAACAACATTGAATTTTCCAAGAAATTACAACATGGCAATGGATTAACTAGCAAACTAGGAGATAATGATGTCCAATTGGTATAAACAAGGGGTCTTTTTTTACTTCTTTGAACCTTTCAAACAACTCTAGCCATTCAGTTTCTTCAAAAACCACAAATTCCAAAAGTTAAAATTTTCAATTTTCTTTGAAATTATCATAGGAGGTTTAAACCCGATGGTGCAATTGGTTTTGTGTTTTGAGTAGTTACCTAAAAGATAGAGAGGGCTAGCTTATAGTTTGACTTTTTAAGCATAATTTGTAGTAAATTGAAGTTAAATTCCTGAATATCTTGGAGAAAATTTAAGATTTGATTTGATTAGGTTTCCAAATTTTACTTTAAAAAGTCAATTTGGACTTACGATGGTTATTTAGAGGTTGACTTTAGGTTAAATACAAAATATCTCAAGTTAATTAGGATTTGATTTAAAAAAATCTTTCAAAAGTCAACGGAATTGATTGAGCATTATTCCTAAAGTTAATAAAGGCTTTTGAAGAACTTGTTTAAGGACCTTCCTATTGATTAAACAAAGATTTAATGGACAAATATCTAAGGGTAGATTAGAATAGTTTAGGAAAATATCTTGTAATAAGAGGGTGAAAAGTCCGCTGTGAATCTTGGTAGCAGGTCCTTTGCAACTAGTATATAAGGACCCTCCTCTAAGATTTAAACATCATATTTTTCTTTCATTCCAAACAACTATATATTACTAGAAGAGCTCATTTAGGCCATTGAGCTGACTTTTGCCTTCATTCTTTTTTTTTTTTTTTTTTTTCACTTAGCTTCAATCTCCTTTCTCATTTAGTTTAGAATTATTCTTGTTTAGCCTTAGATACACTTGCTTAGACTAGTTGTGATACTTTTCTTTGTTCTAGTGATTGTATAGTGCCTTCTACAACTTTGGAGTTTGTGTATGTGTTATTGTATAATAGGTGTCATTCAACTTGTTTCTAAAAGTTTGGTGAGATCTAGAGTTTGGTTTAACCCCTAATGCCCAAACAATGTTTTTTGGCAATATAGTTTTTATGGTCAAGTCACTACAAATAGAATAAAGTATATTTTGGGTCAAATTTTTGAGAGGGTATAAGGATGGAGAGTAGCTTTTAGAGGCAATAATTTTCAAGCCTATGTGATTTGTAGAAAAAAAGTTATGGCATAAGAGGTAGTTTTCTATAGTCGAAGGACAGCATGAGTACTTTCTATTACACTAAGGCCAAAATTTGGGACTTTCCCCAAACGTAGAGGGGCAGGGCTAAGGACAGGGGTTCCAAAGCCCACAGAAATGGGTTCCCATTTTGATTCTTCTGGGTTCTCATGCAACAAGCTCTTTTTGGCTATCTTGGGCTTTGGAGCATTTACTGCTATGAATTTTTATTTTGACACATGAAGGTGCATCCTCTGACAACAAGATACATGTAGCTGAACAATACATACCTTCAGTTACAAAGACAACTGCAGCTCCTAAAGAACTATATTGAAAATTAATTACTTAGCCCAAAATAAACAATTTTAGCATCATTTTGATTGTCACCTAAATAGTATTGAAAATTGGTACAAAGTGATTCTAATTGAATTTCCAAAAAAAATATGATACAACTAAAATATCCAAACTAAAATTTCCAAAGTCATCCAAACTGAGATGATCCAAAGTCATCCAAATTGAAATGATCTAAAGCTATCTAAATTGATATGATCTACACTGATCCAAACTAAAATGATCCAAAGTCATCCAAACTGAAATGATCCAAATTGATCCAAACATAAATGATTCAAAATCATCCAAATTGAATTTCCAAAAAAATAATGATACAACTAAAATTTAGGCCATTGGATGTAAGTGACATATTGTTTTCCAAAAAAATGTAATCAAATTGAAATCATAAAGTATATGAGTGGCAAATTATTACTCTTTTAAGGCATTAGGAAGCAAACTCCTATCAAAGCAATTGAGGACCTTCAAAGTACTAGCACCAATTTATGACTAAATCACAATACAACATTTGAAATTCACATTTGCACAATTGAACGACCATTCAAAGCATGAACACACCAACTAGATCTTCACTTACATATATGTTATTTGCCATCTCTTTGCTAACAGAACAAGTAGATTTCTTCTACTTCCATAAATGCAAAATCTATACTAATTTTATCTCATTGTTTTTTGTACCATTTCCAAGCGCATGTAATAGAAATCAACCGTCAAAAATCAGGGTCAGAACATCATCCTACAGAGCCTTCAATAGAGTTAAAAAAATGGATCCAAGAATTTATTCTTGCCAGTTGCATTCATAATTACAACTCTACGCACATCCAATCCAAAATAGAATGAGCTCTATTGCAGAAACTCAAAGAGCTCAAAATTGTGATCATAGTCTAACATGCCTATCAATGAGCATATTGAAATCACAGAGGGAAGTAGCGTCGACTTGCTAGAACGGAATTTAGGAAAGGAAATTAGAGTCTGGTAGCAAGAGGGTGGTGAAGTAGCAACTTTGGCTGCAAATGCGAAAACCAGGACAATTAGTTTGGCAAAGAAGGTTAGAACACACAGTCAACTTTGAGGGAGCCTAATCGATGATGGAGGGAGGTTGGTCGTTGCTGGAGGGAGCTTGGCTGATGGTGAGGTCACCAATGGAAGGAGCCCAATTGACATTGAAGTCGATGTTGGCGGGGGAACAATCCACACTAGAGTTGATGCTTAAGGGAGCCCAATCGACACTAGAGGGAGGTTCAATGATGTTGGGATCAACGGTTGAAGGGGCTTGAAGCCCGTTGCAGGCTAGACTGTGAGCATCAATGTTGAAGCATGCTTGGAGGTTGGAGGGAGTCCAATTGACTTTGATGGAGTCCAGTCGACATTGGAGGTTGGAGTAGGCATCGGTATCTCCGTAGGCTTGACATTGTTCGACATTGGAGGGGGATTGGGCTTAGCACAACAAGTTGGATCGTGACCCCAACAACCTATTTTGTTGCTATAGGTGGAGTCTGTAGAAGAGTCGCACCAATAGGGAGTGCAGACCATCATCGACACAATTGACACAAGTTTGGCATTAACATTTGAGAAGGGGCATGACATCGATATTCAAGCGATCAGCTTAATTCCGTTGACCCTGTCCAATCTCATTGGAACCACATTGATTTCTAGAAACACTGAGCTTACATAAACAAGGCAAGTTGAAAGTCAATTATTTGAACTTCTTACAACTAAAAAAAGAAGCATATTGTCTATAAGCAACTAGGGTAGTGGCATTACTTGATATTGTACACTTGTAGTCCTTACCTGTTTTGAGAGAGTTTGTGGTGGCCTGCCAATCCACAACTGAGCAACTATCGTCACCATTTCTATCATCAAGCAACACGCTGCTTAGGGTGGTATGAAAGATGAGAGTTTTACTCAGGAATTCATCTGTTTGTGAAAGAACAAGTTTGGCCAGATTCTGACAGAACTCCTTCTATCACTATTTACAAATGCAATGCCTTGACCTCCAAACTTCTCCAAAGGAAAATGGGTAAGATTAAACTCATTGCAAATCTTTCTTTATGGCATCAAGTTCTATTGCTTTGAAAAATATAAATGACAAGAGAGGAGTTGAAAATCACTAACTTAAAAAGCAGTGGATTGGCAATTCGCTGAGGACAACTTCCCTCCCCAATGGAGTAAGCAATTGCAAGCCTACAAAGGCCAAATCCAAAATTCTTCCCTGTTAAACTACTATGGTGTAGACTTATCCACAACCTCCAACTCATTAGACAATGACAACAAATAAGAGGAAGGTGAGCATCCTCAAAATTTACAGGACATACCTATAGGTGAACCTAATTTTGATCTATTGGAGATTGAAGAACAAGAGGAAGAGGAATTGGCAAGATCGCAAAATTCATTGTGTGAGGGAGCTTTAGAGGACAACAACAAAGACAAAAAGGAAAGTTTCAAAAGAGAAGAATGCAGTTGGCTGCCTGAACTAATGCATTCCCAAAGCCAAACTTTTGGAGACATACTAAGGAAGAGAAGAAGATGGCAGTACAAAGAGCGAGACAACGAAAGACCAAATTTTTCAAACGAAGCGACGAAGGAAGCGTGGCAACAACTAGGGCGCTCAAGAATATGAAGCCCAAGTGAAGTTGCATGGCAAGGTTGGCAAGACGATGGCAAAACTTATCTGAGGAATGAGGCTTGGCCACTTGGTAGTTTTAGTAGGGATTTTGAGGTCGGAGAAGGTAGGGATTGGCCGCAACAGGAGGGTTGAAGCGGCCCAAAACACACTTCATTGCTCAATAGGTTCACCACGCCTTGTTTTCAACCTTGCTTGAGCTACAACTAGCTAAAACTGCATATGTTACCCACCCACAATGTTAGCTCCCATTTTCAATTCACTTTGCTAAATTTGAGTCACCGGGACTCTAGTACACACTCCTTACGTGATATCGAGCATGTCACTTGATGACATAGGGTGGAGCTCTATTTTGGAGTACTAAGGCCCGTGGTGGCACTACTCACTACGGACTTTACTGCCCTTGAGAGGCACCCTATCCCAAACTAGTCCTTTATGTATTTGCTACTCTTTGGCATTGCTAATTGGGACTCCTCACTCATAACACATTGAATGTGGGCTAGTTTGAGGTGGGTTTCCATCCTAGTCGGTGCCACGAGACACTTCACACAAATATCCTATGGTGCCTTGGAGCTGGTGGTGAAGGTTCACCACCAATCTTGAGTCATCAAGGTTCACTGAGATTCACCAAGGTTCCATGAGGGAGTAAAGAGGGAGACCAACCCCTCTTATAGTACTTTTTGTGGGATTTGGCAAACCCCCTCTTCTATATCAAAGGGGGTCCCCAATCCATTTTGGATTTTAGAAGACCATTTAAATTCAACCCGAACTCCCTTTGTTTCTTTATCATTTGAACTCTCAAACTTCCACACGGCTTAACTCTGTGCTCAAAGCTCCAAATCCAACATGCAAGCCCATTTTAGACATTTACGCAATAAGTAGATGCCGATGAACTATTCACTATTTCACTTGTCCCATTTACACAAATTCTCACAAAGTTATGGCCCTTCAAAAAGTTGGGTTCATCGAGGGAGGCATCACGCCTTCACCATGGCCCTTCTCTTGGCCACAACTTTTGACTCATAACTTAGAACCTCATAATGCTTGTCATTCTAGCGTCCTTGTGTTATTAGTTTTTCACTGATATGCTACATGCTACTTCCTTGAAGGATTCCTTAGGAACCCTTTACTCTTCAGTCCAACGGTACTAGAGTGTGAGCGGGGAGCAATGAGCGTTAAGCAATGAGCAATTAGATTTGAGCGCTCACTACGAAATTTTTTACTAAAAATAGACATGTCAGAGTAATAAATAGAGTTGTCAGATCTAAATATAGAAATGTCAAAAATCAAAAATCAAAAAATATATCTAAAAAATTACAATTTTTTTTATTGAAAATAATGAATTTTACATTCAAATGTTGTATGAATGGGCATGAATGAAGGACTAGCATTTCCCACAAGTAGATGATTTTTCAACCATAGACTTGATGAATGAATGAGCTTCATTCATGTCATCCATTCATCATCCATCCTCCCAAAACTTTCTTTACATATTTGTAACATGTCTTAAAAAAATGAACTTTTTTTCCTTGTAAAAATAATAATTTACAAATTTTGTGAAGTTTGCATTGTTGACTTTAAAACTTTGTTAACTATTCTGAAGTTGGTTGTGTTTTTTGTAACTAAAGAACTTTTAGAAGGTTCATTTAGAGATATATAACAATTTGTTGTACAATGTTGTTTCATTATATGATAAATTCTCCTTAGAATTTAATAGCACTTTCAAGATTCATTTGTAGAATTGTAACATTTCTTCCTACAATGTTTTGTTGGCTGAATTTAGCCTTTCCTTATGTATTTTTTTTTTTATGTTTATGGTTTTACAATTCATTTTAGTTGTCTTTATGTTGCTAAAAACTATTTCTACCTTAAACTAATTAGGATTTAGTGTATGCGTCAACTACTTCAATAAGTCATTTTGTATCTACTTCTAAACAAAAGTAGTTTTTCAACCTAATACTAAAAGATGAATATTCAACATCTTATAGATTGCTACCTACAAGAAGTAGCTTCACTTCATCAAAGCTCAAACTTGGTGCATGTATGTACTTATTGTCCTCAGAATTTGCCTTGCAAATGAATCTAAAAACATAATACAAATGCTTATAGTTCACCCAAGATTTCCTACTACCAAGTGTAATTGTACTCATGATGATGAAGTCTTCGTAGGTACAAGCAAGAAAGTCTAAAATTGTGAGTCAGTAGACCTTCTGGTTGAAAAAGATGCTGGACAATAGAGTTATTACTCTACCATAGCTAGGATATGGAATAATGACTACAGATTGAATGATAGCTTTTAGGTTTCATACTGTCTCCCATTTGTTGCGGTGGTCAACTGTAGGTGCATTAGGATTACGTCATATGGTCCTACCCAATTGCTTTGTCGGGTGCATATCACCGCTAGATGGTTTCAAATTGCTATCTGGGTGTTTTGAATGAAGGAAAGATACACCTCCATCTGTACACTCTTCATTAAAGAAATGGAGCATTGCTTCGCCTAGCTCCTCAGTTTGCAATTGAAATCTTACTTTTTTCAGAGAAAGGATCTTTGATTTGGTGAGATGTGTTCCACATGCAATAGGCCACACATTTGGCAAAAGAGGCTAGTTGTAAACCCACTTGACCTTTGAGCCTCTTATACAATGCATAAGGTCATCTGCACAAAACCAAAAATCAAAGTTGATGATGGCCTTGGTTCTATATTTTGTCATATGGCCGTTGTAGGTAGGTGCTCGTGTTCCATTCTTGCTTGACTTGTTTATCTTGGCCCCACATTTCTTTTTCATCCCAACTTGAATTCCATGACAAGTCATTCCTTCCTTTTTGCATTTAGTAATGTGCCACAAAGTAAGGTTGCAATTTGTTTCAAGTACCTTGGTAGCATGGGGATATAGAATGTTTGGTTGTCCTTCTATCAACATTGGTATTGGTGTTGGCATTAATATGCCTACTTTAGTGCACATTCTAGTTGCCCGAGTTTGAACTTTGGGTGCAGAAAAGTTCACTATATTGTGGCAGTGAGAATCACTATCTGATCTAGGTGGTAGGTTTAGTTTACGCTGTCGTGTTGAGAGTTTTTGCCTTGGGAAAACGCAGGGTTCTTGGTTGCAACTAATTTAGAGAGGGAAAAGGAGTTTGTGGAACATATGATTTGGTGATCAAATTCATATAAAATCAAAAGTCTTCATCTAGCATATATGAAAGGCCTCCCATCTTCAACTTGTATAATATAATTTGATATACATATGATAAAACATGTTGATATACATGTTTTATATAACTAACTCAAAACATTATAATCCTTAAACTAGATTAAGCCTTAATTAAATCCTGATTAAAACAACTAATCTTACTTAATATAATTAATTGTTAGTTAAGATAATTGTATTTAATTAATTTGATTAATCTTGATTATTCCATTTAATCTTAGTTAAGCTAATTAATTATAATTAGAGTAGTTAAACTTACTTAAAATAAATAATCTTGATTAAGATAATTAATTCCTCTAATTAGCCTTAATCCTTTATACCCTTATCCTTATATACCCTAACCACTTCATACCCTTATCTTTATATACCCTAACCACTTCATACCCTTCTTCTATATACCCTTATCTCCTTTGAAATCCATTTTTCTAACCTTTTATTAGGTATAAACCGAACCCAAACTCTCTTCTAAACTTTTAATTAACCTTCTAACTTAAAACACCACTACAATTTCATAAAAACTTGGAATGAGACATGCAATAGCTTCACGGAAAGCCACTAAAACACACCATATGTACACCAAATTTCACCTTCAGAAACTCATTTAGCTAGTTGCTATGCACAATCAAAGTTACTACCTACAAAACTTCAAGGCAGCTGACCCTTCATCACCTCAAAGAGCACTTTGATCTCATACAAGCTCCAAATGGAATGTGTAATAGCTTTCTGGAAAGCTAACAACATCACCCATATTCTCTCCAAATCTTAGCTCCAGAAACCAAATCACTTGTTCTCCATGCTTGGTCAAAGTCAGTGCATCCTCCAAGTCTCGAAATCAAGTGGCAGCTCTTCACCCTCTTACTCTCCAAGCCATAACTTTCACATCCAAACTCAAAATCTAGATTTCTAAAGCTTCATAGAAAACTAATAATTTTATACAACACTCACTCAAATCTCGTATCCAAAGATTCTATAAAAAAGTTTTTACAAGCCCTCAAAGTTTTGGTCTTCCAAACTCCTAGGCAGCAGACACTATCTCACTTCAACACTCATAACTTTTACATACCAAGTTCAAATAGAGTGTGCCATACCATTTTGGAATCACAATAACAAGATGTACAAACCCTCAAATTTTCATTGAAAAACTCACAATAAAAACTGAGGTATGGCTCCCCAAACACACTACACACTCCAAACAACTAACTCCAAAGAAGAAGGAGAACCCGACCCCTTATCCTCCCTCTAAGGTCCACATCAGCCCATGCCTAAGCCACATGGGCATCTAAAAAAAATATTGGCAAACCCCCCTAGTGCACCATCAGCCATATCCATCCCATTTTCTTACCCACAAAGCATCTAAAGTCAACAAAAGGGTAAACTATTTCTACCCTTCTTTCACCAAACTTCAAATAAACAAATGAAGTTTGAAAACACTTCAAAATATTAAAATAAAAAAATCTAAAACTCAAATATATGTCTAAAAGAGGTAAAAAAAAGTTCCAAGAGGAACATCATTCTATCTGCAAGAACTTGAGGATGCGTCGGATAGTAACTGCTACATAATCAGCATGGTCTGCTTTAGCTAAAGGATTAACTGGCCTTTCTAACCAACGTTGGCGGTCACTACTTCCTTTGATAGGCTTAAGACAACAATAGAACTGGTCTTCATTCAAGCCTTCAAAGCTCCCTTCAAATGTCACCTCTCGACTGCCGGGCTCAACACCTCCAACTTGCAATAAGATTACCAACGCCCGAGCATCTCGCTGAAGGTTCCCGTGCCAACGTAGTTCCACCCAAGGTTGTTTTGGTGGTCGAGAAGGCCCAGCTTCTTCCTGTGGATTCTCATGCAGTGGTGCAAGACTCATTGGTAGAAGAGATTGAGTTGACAGTTGAGACAATGAAAACTCAAATTCCGGCTCCGGTTGAATCTCTTCATCTTGAGACTTAGAAAAAACCTCCAGTTCGACATATTTACTTCAAATTGAAAGAAAGTACAAAAAAACTACACCAAATTGATGAAGCCTTGGGCAACCCTTCTCTTTATAGTTTGTACATTGCGTTGTGAGAAAGCGTCACTTTGAAGCTTCTTCAAATAATGCCATCATATACCATATTATTAAAATAAAATTCACTCAAATATAAAAAAACACATGTAATGTGCATATATCGGGAAGAGATATAAATCTCTTTTGCATGCACTGTCAATCGTCAAGCCGCGGAAGCCTAGCTGGTAAAGTGCTTCGAGGGCTATAGCACTGGTCCGGGTTCGAAACCCATTGGACCTGTATGAGCGAGCATATGGCTACATGGCTTGGCACTGCTAGTGAAAACTAGGTAGGTAACTACCAGCTGGCGCCACCTACCCCCTTGAGCGTACAAGAAGATGCAGAGACTTTAAGTTTTGTGGTTATTACCATGGTTCTTCCTCTTCCCTCTTCATTCCTTTGATCTCCCCCCCTCCCTTTTATCAATCTTTTTACTTTTTTATTTATTTATACTTATATTTCAAAACAAACTTTCGTGACATTTTATAATATATTTACATACTGAGCCATTTTGCAGTACGACAATGCTTTGAAGAACCAAATACTTCTGTTCCTTCCAAGTGGAGAACTCTTGTGGTGAATAGACAAGCATCTGATAGTTTGGCAATAGCCTTAGTAAAGTTTGTTGGATTTTTGGTTCGTCTTGTAGCTCGTAGGCAAAGTTCATTTAAGTGAAGACTAGTTCTAAATGCATAACCTTGGAGGTATGCTCAATAATTAGTTGATTGTTGTGTAGTCCGCATCATGCTATCAGTAGTGGTGACATATAAGTATATTCCCTTCTTCCCAAACATTTGCAACCATTTGTTGTGAACTGTCTTAGCCAAGTTGCATGAAGGCATTTCGGCCAGTTCTTCTAAGTTCAAGTTCTGTACCAGTAACAACAATTTAAAGTAACAATATAAGGCTTCCATAATTCTAAAAGTATCATTTAAGTACTAAAAATTTTATATGTTCAAATTAGATTTGTCGGAATTCAGTAGATGTGAATGAAAACAATTAAATAGAAACCATATATACATTTAGGATAGTAAAATAACTACTCTATGAATAGAAGTTGAACAATTAAGTAGATAAATTGAAATGGAAGGAGGCATGTATTTTACCAATTCTAAGAATCCACCCCACTGTCGATATCAGAAGTGCCCAAAATCCAACCAATCATCCAATTGTCGAAGAAAATCCTCTGATGCAGCCCTTGAAGAAAGCCACCAATCCTTAATTCCAAGGTATCTTTCTTCTACTTCTGCCATTGTCTTTGCATCCTTGTATTGTTTGCAAAGCTTCTTGTGAGTTTTTTGGAATTCAAGTCGAATGAGTTTTTCTATATGTCTGTTCAATGAAGTTGTCCAATGAAGTAGATAAGAGCGTTTTTGATCTTGCATGGGATCTTGTTTATTGCCACTTTCATACACCACCTGAACAACATGCCAATTTGCCATTGTATTATCAGCTATAAAACCCTTGAAATGTAGAGAAGAAACTCCGTGGCGCGCCATGACTAAGTTAAGGGATCTCCACATTTGTTCTTGGGATTGAACATCCTCGCTTATCATGTTGCAAACGCAAATAGTTTGAACCCGACAAAATTCAGGGTCGTACACATGGGTAGCCATTGATGTCCATCTTTTCACCCTCTTTACATAATCAAACAAGCACCAAGAATTTTGCAAGTCTTCCCCCGGTTGAATTCACCTTACCAAATCCACTCCTCTTCCCGAGCCTTCTTTAGACATCTTAAAAAGGTAAACCTTATCTTTACCTTGGCCTAGAAATACACTATCTTGAATAAATGAATAAGTACACTTCATTTTCAATGAGATAATGTTGTCAACGGATCTTCCACTTGTACTATGACGGAAATTAGAGATGTTATTTCAAATACTCGGTGAACTGAGTATTCGAAATTTATCCATGACTATCTCAAGGGCCTCTCCGTGAAATGGCTTTTGGTCACTTTGTAGTCCCTCCTCTCTGAGCTCCTCTTCGAGTTCCTCTCCAAACAATTAAGATGTAAGGAATTCCTTGCTAGCAGCAAATCATATGGCCGAATTTGTTGTTGTAAGCATCCTTGATACCTCTTTACCAATCAAAGATGTTGTTCAATCAACAAAATCACGACAGATGCCTCTACCCATAGGATGATCATGAATTCCAATAAGGATACAAGCTCTGGGAAGGCCTAAAGAATTCAAGACCCTATACATGCAACAAGGGCATGAAGCTTTGCAGAAAGAAACTTATTTGCATATTTGACACACAAGAGTAGACTTTGATGGAGACTGCTCTTCCACAAGGAAGACGCTAGGTGATGACCCCTCCCACTTTGTCTCGTTTTGGTTGCTACTTTGGCGTAGTTTAGGGCAAGCTTTGTTTTCGCAAACTAGGTGGCCCACACACAAGGAGTAGCGGAACTTCAAGCCAAAGTCGTTCGCAATGTTTGTAGTGTGTGTATATGTGTCCAATTATGGCTATTAAATTTACGATCGATGCCTTATAGTTGTTGACCTACAGAAGATGAAGAAGTTGAATTGGATCGACTTCCAAAAGGAGATGTCAAAGAAAGAAGAGGAGGTAATTCAAAAAGAATGTCTCCATTAAATGATTGAAGAAGATGTTGTATAGATTTACAACAAAGTGTACTAAGGTTTAAGAACTTCAATTCATTTTGTGAGCGTAGACAACTTTGCATATCTTTAAGGCATTCTAAGACGTTCACAAACTTGGATGCCCTCGTATGAATTAAAGGATGCAACATGCTATTATGTTGAATGTCATCCATACTTCGAATAGTGTTTGTACACTTTTTGGATATGGTAGGTAGTTTGCAATTTGCATCAATGAAAACAATAGTATCATCATTGGAAGACTCCGTAAGATCAATATGGCTATGACTCGAAGACTCTACTTTCATACGAGTTCCCGAAGACATTTGAATAATAGAAGTAGTAGACCTAGGTGTGAGAATTTTGGTTGTCACTGATTTAATGAACTAAGGAGTGCTAAAAGCATGACACTTGCTTAGAGAAAGCCTTCAGCCATCTCTGGAGTCTGTTTTGATCTTTGATAGCATGATTGTAGATGTGACTTGAAGTCCGTGAGAATCAAATAGCTCTTCTTCCACCCATAGAGATGACAACTCTAAATTGAAGCATACACTAAGAATCAAAGCAAATACCCATACACTAACAACATCACTATAAGGAAAAGAAATTGGAATGCTAAACTCTTCACCATGAACAAGTGCCATGGCCATATTGGCATGTGTATACAATCTATAAATTTTTATAGAATGTCATTGCTTGGAACTATTAGTAGAATCCCAAAGGTTTCTAGTGATAATAGGTAAAAGACAAAGAGGTAGTGGACATGGATTAGAGCTTGTTATGTAGGATTTTGGTAATTTGAAATTTGAAATTTGAATTGAAAGTGTTATATTTAAGGATTTTATACACGGCCAATAATTGATTTTGGTTAGAGGGATGCCGAAGGGTTGTCATAGAAAGAGACATAAGGTAGGACTTTGCTTCTCTAGTAAGAAACAATTAGAGAAATCAAAGATGTTTGGACCAGGGTTGACGAATCTCAACGTCCGCCCCAAAATAGCGTCCGTTTTCCGGACGTTTGGACGCATGGACGCTAGCGGACGCAGCATCCCTCCCACCGTTGGAAGGTGGACGGGCGGGGCGGACGGCCCGAGGCGGACGCCCAGATCATGCGGACCACATCAGTCCGCGTGTCGATCAGATGGTCGTAACCGGGCGAACAGACGGGGCGGACGGGGCGGACAGGCAGACGCGAATGTCAGCGGATGCTGCGAACACAGCGTCCGCATCCAAACGTCCCGGACGTCGTGTCAACCCTGGTTTGGACACTTGCAGAATTTCAATGGTGGTGAGATTAGTAGCATTGTTTAGACCTTGTTGTATGAGGATGATGGGATTGAAGATGTATCTTTTGAACACAAGTAAGTTTGAGACAAAATAGTGAAGGAATGTATATTGCCAAATTTGACACTGTTGATGAAGCTGAAGTCGACATATGCCAACCAAGTATACTAGAGAAGAACATGTCCCTAGTGATCAACGTAGAGTTGGTAAGTTCATGTATTCATTGCTAGGACTAGAGCCATTAATCTGTGAGGAGTTGATTGTATGTATTAAATATTTTTTTGTTAGAGGTGAATTTGACACCAAACTTCATTTTGTGTATTTCAAGAAGATGATTCCAATAGTATATAGCATGCAAAAAACAAAGCAGTTTTGAATGTTTTACGGCCTAAAAACTAATTCAACATCTTTGAATCTTTTATGAAATCTTTAGAATCGGCTATTTTTTCGGCCAATTCTTGCCCAAATATTTTTAGGAGTTTTGCCAATATTAGTAAAATTCCTTGTAACTTCAAAAAATTTGAAAAAAATTTGAATTACTTGTGAGTAGGGTTGACACGACGTCCGGATGCGGACACTGTGTTTGCAACGTCCGCCTGTCACCCCGTCCGCCCCGTTCGCTTTGACGGCCCTATTTCCCCCGACCACCCTACCCAAACTGCCCCGCGGTTACTCCCTTAATTTTTAAACAATTAAATGTTAAATGAAGTGCAATGGTTCGCGATTTGTCATTAAAACACTGTCTCTTATAAGTTGAAAGATTATAAAGTTTGACCATGAGTCCATGATAGTCTTGAAACTATGAAAAAATTCCAATTCATTTTCAGAAGGCAAACTAAAAAAGTTTGTGACTTCAAATATATACATTTACTATTTAAAAAATCGAGATCAACACAAATACAAACATAATCAATATGGGCAAAATATATTGAATTTAATATAGAATACCATACATTGTGCACATTTGGCTAATTGCACATATAATTTTTTTCATTCCAACTCTATATTTCTAAACTAATTTTTAATGCCTATATAACCTATTCAACTACTACTTCTGTACTACCAATCTAATATAAATGGCGGAAATGTTCATCTGGCATCGGCCAACGATATGTATTAGAAAATCGCGTAATCACATGGGCTAAACTAGTATTTTCATCGTTAGTCTTCGAAGAAATGCGCTGCAAGTAAGCATAAAACACTTTTGCAAAGTCATGAAAGGCAAATTGTGTCGCACTAGGTGTTTTTCGTAGCAAGTTGAAATTCGCCTCTCACATGTTGTTTCCATTCATCCGCCGAGCAATTTTTCGAATGGCATATTCTTCCGACCTACGTGAATACATCGGAATGACTTCCATATCTGCACCTACTTTATGCAAATATGCAATACGTGGATCCACCCACCATCTCCTCTGCAAAGTCTGTTTCATCTCATCTGCTGATGTGAATGTGTACAAAGACTTCACTGGTTGAGAAGCTAAGGTGGTCATACCCCAATCGCAAACTCCAATGTACACACGTGACTCATCCTCTGGAAAATGCAACAAAATGTTGTCCAGAGAAAGATCATTGTGCAAATGTCCAGCAAGATGCACTGCATACATTATATGCATAAACGCCTATGTCAACTCCGTGCGCTTCTTCCGATATCGCCCTAAACGGTGAGCTTTTACAACCTCCTCTTCGGTTGGATTCGTATACATCAAACGGATTTGAATGTTGTCTGGATAGTCCTTATCCATATTCAACATTTGTCGAAGAGGTCCACCATTCTACCAATTCGCATAACCTTCACACGTCGTTCCGTGCACCGCAGCAAACCGTATCACATCCGCATGTGGAATTCGAACAGCCATTGATTCGTTTTGATGTTCTAACTTTGCAAGATCGGGTTGAGTTTGGTGGTGAATGGATTTCTTTGCCGCAAATTCCCAATAAGGAAGTACTCTTGGACATCCTTCAATACGGACCTTTCGAATCTTTGCATATCCACCTCTCATCGATCTATCATCAACAACAATCACGCGTGCTGTATCTGGAAGTGCTATGAGGTGCCGTTTGGTCCTTTTCGCTTCAGCAACTCCATCATTGCTTTTCCACCAAGCAATCGAACCAATTCAATTGTGCCTTTTGGCGAATGGAGCACATCGCCCCCTAAACAAGTCCACTTTCAAAATCACTTCTTCAAACTGGGCGTCATTGGGTCGATATTCCTTGCCATATTTAACCAAAATGACTTTGGAATTCCACAAAGCGTCATGAACTTTGTTCTCCAAACATTTGTTGAAGTGCGTTTTATGCATTTCGTCATGCTACTTTGCCACATTCAATGCATCCAACAACATCTGTGTCATCTCTATCTTGAATTTAGACATACACTCCTCTTGATATCTGATGTACTTATTGTCTAAAGACAATGTTGTTTCCGATTCATAAATTTGAACGATGCGCTCGATCATGAATTTCTTGCATTCTTTCGAAGGACTTTGGTAAGCTACCTTCAAGTTTGATGGTCCCTCTCCATATTTAAGCTTCGCAACCTTCTTCTTCCCGTTCGGCATCGTGACAAATGAAATTGATATAGATCAAATTTTTTAATTTGAAATTGAATTCACGTGCGAGTGTCCAAAAAATTGGTAACAAAAGGGCCCCAATAAACCACTCTTGCCTTGCCTCGAAAAGGAGCCAATGGAGGATGAACCACCAAGCTCGCCGCTCCACCTTGCATTCACAAGGGGCAAAGCAAAAGTGACAATGCGGACAGCCCGACCGCCCTATCGGACGGGCCGGGGGTGGCGGACAGATCGGCCGTCCGCCTCCCCGAAATCCTAGAGCCCCGTCCGCCCGATCGAATGGCCATGGGCAGACAAATTTGGCGTTCGCCTGATTAGACGGTCCGGATGGGACAGACGGCCGTATCGGGGCGGACGGGGCAGATAGGGCGGACGGCGGACAGGTATCGGGGCGGATGGGGCGGTTTGACCCTGAAGCGCTCCGACATCCATATTTTGCACGATAAACAGAGGTCTTTATGGCACTGTATAGTCCAACTAACTTTTCATTCATTCAATGTAAAATTTGAAATTAAAAAAAGGTAGCCTTCCTTTATGACAAAATTTATGAATTCTTGGTAAATGATATTTTTGTACAAAGATATGAGCTAAAATGTGCAAAAATTCACGAAAGGATTGCGATGTTTAATTTATGTATTCAAATATTCACGTTGCATTGTGTATAAAGCAATTGTAAGAAGGTAGTTGAATAAAAATTCTACTATTAAATTGAATTAGTTGACGTCTAATCACTTAGTAAACTGCTAAATGTCCAAGTCTTTGCAAGTGTGTTTTGGCTATTGAAAAAAAGCATGGACTTATAGTTATCCCCAATGAAACAAATTGTTCTTTTTTCAAAATCTAACAGGATAGATGTTTAACCCCTAAAGTTCTTTTCACTAAAAACACTTCAAAATTGCCATTAGTAATCCAAATACCAAGTCTTAGAAGAAAAATACTTTTGGACATATGTAACCGTAGGATCTTGTAGTAAATTAATTGGAAAAGATGTGGAAAAAATTTTAGACAAATCCACCATTTGGATTGTAAGATATTAGATATTGAGTGTTTTATGTAAGGGGGCTACTCAATTATGTCTATTAATGAACAATTGGTAGGCTAACAAACCTAACTTAGCATGTATTTTAATATTTGTTGCAATTGTTTTAGGAATATTATAACATAATACTATTATAATATTTTTATAAATGATATAGTACTAAATCATTACAAAATCAACAACATTTGAACACAATCTGTCAATCTTGTCTTCCATACTCCTTTAATGATATATATATATATATATATATATATATATATATATATATATATATACATAAAATATATTAGATAAATCAACATGAATAAATCAATGATTATATATTTCATAGATCTATTCTTCATTAATCAAATAAGAGTGCATGTTCAAATATAGACAAAGATGGTTTACCTATTTCTTCCCAAAAAATAGATAATCAAATAGAGAAAGATATGAAGTGAATGTTACTTGGAGAATTGGAGGGAAAGAAATTGAAGTACTCAATTGCATTTTATTAAATTGAAAAATTGCATGTGGATGGCATGAATTAATCTTCATAGATGCTAAACTCATACGAGTTGCATTTCAACATTTATGATTTATGCAATTGATTGAATTGAAAGCTCTTGTAATTACATTTTCAAATTTTCGATTCAATCATTCAAATTTGCAAGAGTGATTTATGATAGATTTATAATTTTAAATGTGAAAGCATTCAATGCCTTTATGCATTTGTTCATCAATATATTAATTTTAAATAAATAATATATAATTTTTATAACATATGCATAAACCATTGCATTAAAAAAAGCAAAAACTAAGAGCCAAGTCAAATAGGCTGGTCAAATGAAGAGAACAAGAGAACAAAAGCCCTACGAGAAAGCAAAGGAAAAAAAAAAATATCAAAAGGATTCAAAGGAAGAAACAAGATGCATTCTTGCAAGACCATAGAATACATAATGATTTCAAAATCTAAACACAAATATATTTTCTATTTCAATGAGAGCCAAAAATGAACTACCTTGCTCTCAAAGATTGTACAATGTACACGTTATACAAAATGAACATATAACAGAAAGAGTAGAAGACATCGTTTATCATGATTGAAAACTGAAATGATTTTTTCTTTCTATGTAGAATATTTTATGAAATGTAACAATGTATTTAATTATCATAGTAATTGGTAGAAATCTTTGTGCAATACATAGAAACATTTCATTTATGTGGAGTTTTTCATTTATTTAGGATTAAAATTGAAGTATTATATTCTATAAAGTACAAACCGAAAACAATACCATATACCTAAGTTCAAAAGTTTGCAATTGTTTCGTGAATTCATTTTGAAAACTCAAACAAAGAAATATTTTCTAATCAATATCTTGTTCATTTGAATCATTTCAAAATTCGAATTCCGAATTCAATTCCTATTTATAATAGAAATTATATTTGTCAATTTTTTAGATCTTTAAACAATGAACCCTCTTTTTTAAAATTAATATTTAAAAACATCTGAAATAAGAATATTGGAATTACCCTTCAAAATAAATATAGCACATGTATAAGTGTATAATATATTCTACTCCACTAACTCAAGTAACGAATTTTTCTATGTTTTTAAGAAAAAATATAGCCATATATGATTTGAAAGTTAAAACATTGATTCTTTTTCTTTGTTTTCAAATGTAATCAAAATTTCATTAAAAAATATGAAAGACTCGATGTTCATTTGAAGATCGTGATGCACTTTTAATGAGAAATCACAACCTTTGATTAAATATCATGAGGTTGAAATCCATTAAACTGTTATTCTAATTATGTATTGGGGCCTTTTTTTAAAATTTCATTTGCTTACAATGAAAAAGGAATTGATTATTTCTGCAAAACATTTGATTTTCTAATGAACTTTAAAAAAAACCCCACCATCTTCAGATCTTCTCAAAACCTATTTAGAGGGATAATATCAGTAAATAATTCAAACATATTGAACTTAACCACATTCCCCTCATTCGTAAAACAATTTAGGGGAGAAAACAAAAGGTTTAGGGTAATTAGGGTATAGGGTTTAGGGTTTACATTTAAAAATAAATAAAATGATAAATCAATTACATTGATCCTCATTTAGTAGTGATTATTAGGTGTTTTTTTTTTGGAAATGTTACCGCTCTTTTTGAGTAATATAGGCCTCATAGGATGCTCCAATGGACTACTAGGCGGACGCCGTCAGCGGTTAGTGTTTAAGTGGGGCGGTTGGTGTGTCCAAAGCGCGGACGGCGTCGGAAGGCGGACAATGCGGACAGTCCTGTCTGACCGCCCCATCCGCCGCGTCTGACCGCCCGTCTGACCCGTCCGTCCGACCCGTCTGGCCTGTTCGCCCGACCGCCCCGTCCAACCATCCTGTCCGCCTCGTTCGTCCGTTCGACCTCCCCATCCAGCCTGTCCGCCCGTCCGGGCCATTGTTTGTTTTTGAATGTAAACCCTAAAAATGAACCTTTAATTTTCTGGAGGGTACTATAAATGTTAGAAGAGAAGCTTTTGTATTCAGTCTTGAAAAACCGAACGCTATGATTTCCAAGGGCTATGAGTTTCAATTTATTGTGTCTCTTGCTTGGTAATGCATAGTTTGGTGGACGGAGGGGCTTTGATTTTCAAAGCTTTGTGTGACTAATTTCATTGATATTGTATACATTGTCACGTTGTGGGTTTCAAATTTAAAACATTCTATTGGTTTCTTTTGAAATTGAGGTAAAACATACACTTGTCAGTATGGTGGCTAAACCGACGGGGGATTTATCTCCTTGGTATAGTGTGCCAAAGAATGGTAAAGTAAAATGTAGGCTTTACAAAGCGATCATGTCAAGGAGGCTCAGCCGTATGTTCAGCCACTTAGGCTATTCTAGGCCTGAAGGTATACGTGATAAAGGGGTGAGCCTTTATCTACGATTACCAATGGCAATCCGAGATTTATTTCGGCATTGTGAAGGAGTTTTTCCAAAACGCGTTGTAATGGACAATGTGGATGGCAACCCTGGCCCTTCAGATGTCCAAGAGTTTTCGGCCAGAAAGGCTGTGTCGCATTCTGACCACGAAGACTCTTGTCCAACGTCTAAAGAATTGGTATCAATGATATATGCCACAACTGAAATGACTTTGAGTACGGAAGCTTCTGTTGAACGTGAAACCCTGAGGGCATCAAGTTCTAGGCCTTAGAGGCAAGGCAGTTTAGTGAATGGGTTTGAAGAAGGTCATAGACGCAAATTACATTCAGTGTGGGCAAATTTTTTTTATTCAACAAACATACCATTTTCCGTGGCTCGAAATCCAGCTTTTAAAGAAGCAGTGAAGAAAACGGCTGCGTTTGGTAGGCCATACATTCCTCCCTCATACCACGACTTTCGGTACAAATTGTTGAATGAGGCGAAGACCAACATTCAGACATAGTTGAATGCACGGACCGAAGATAGCATTCGAAAATTTGGAGCAACATTGTCCATTAATGGATGGAGTTCAATGACTAATCAACCTCTCATCAATGCCATGCTTGTATCATCCGCAGGTGAAGAATTTCTTGGATCTGTGGATACAAGTGGTTGTGAAAAAAATGCGGAGTACTTGGCAACTGTGTTGGAAAAGTTCATTGAACAAGTGGGGTCCAAGAACGTCGTGTTAATAACTATGGATAATGCTCCCGTGAATCCGTCCGCATGGGATGTAATATCTGCAAAATATCCTCATATTTTTTACCAAGGGTGCGTGGTATATGCATTGAATTTGTTGTTGAAGGATTGGGCTGCACAGAAATGGATTGCTTCCAAATTGGATAAAGGAGTTCTTGTAGCTAAATTTATCAGGAAGAGACATATGCCGCTAGCTCTATTGCGAAAGTATTCGCCAAATCTTGGTCTCTTGATGCTTGGGGATACAAGGTTCGCCTCTAAATTTATCATGATGGAGCGTTTGACAAAATTGAGAGAAGCATTGGAACAAACAGTGGTAGATCCGCAATGGGTTGAGTATGTACATACTCTCAAGAAGAAACGTGGAGCCAAAGTCCAACCAAAAGACTTGGCCTTAGTGGTGAAGAAAATTATTCTTGATGACCATTTTTGGAATTGGTCTATCAATTATGTGGAGATGGTTGAACCAATCATATATGCACTCCGCAATTTGGATTCAAAATCACCATGCATGGGGAAGGTGTTGCATATCATGAGGAAATTAGAGAAGCACGTGAACGGATTACAAAGTTCACCATTTTATTTGCTAGAAGAACTTGCAATTCCATTGGTACAGTCTTTTTATGCCTGAAGAAGAATGGTGGACAACGATCTCCAATCAGCCGCAGCTCTTTTGAATCCATACCTTCTTCATGACAAAGAGCTAGCGGATGACGCAGATGCAATGTCAGGATGTAAGAAAGTTTTGGAGAGAATATATAAACCGGATGAATATGCAGTAGTGGTGAAGGAATTTGTGGCTTTTCGACACAAGGAACCTCCATTCCACAATATGTTGAATCCGGGAGATCAAATGTTGTCCGCATATGTTTGGTGGGATTTTGAAGGTGCATGTGGCAAGTTTATAGCTCCATTAGCGAAGAGGATATTGGCTCAACCGGTGTCATCATCTTCATGTGAACGGAATTGGAGCAACTATTCTTTTGTTCACAACAAATCTTGAAATAAATTGAAGCTGGAGAGAGCAGCGGATTTGGTGTACGTGTATACCAATTCCAAAGTATTAAACGCATCGAAGGAAAAAGATGAAAAAAAATAGTATAATGATAATGTGGATCCGATGGAATCAGAGGATTCAGATAGACCAATGTTAGAAGACGATGATGACGAGGATTTGGAAAGGGCCCTTTCAGCCAGGGTTGACAGGACGTCCGGACGTGGACACTGTGTCCGCAGCGTCCACTGACATTCGCGTCCTGGCGGACACAGCGTCCGCCTGTCCGCTCCGTCCGCCCCGTCCGCCCGCTTTCCGACGGCAGTCGGGATGCTGCGTCTGCTAGCGTCCGTGCGTCCGGACGTCCGGAAAACGGACGCTATTTTGGGGCGGATGTTCAAATTCGTCAACCCTGCTTTCAGCTGTAGATGGCGGAGATGACTTCAATCGTGCGACAGCATGGGGAGATGAAGACGTTATAGAAGGCTTTCTCGATTTGGTGAATGATACGCATGATTATCATCTAAACCGCAAGGATGTCGTTCCCGACAATGCAAACGATGCATATACCTTTTGTGAAGATGAGGACAATGTAGGGGTACAGGAAAATCTACCTTCTTTAATTGCATATTGTAATGGAATGGGATTCTTGAATAGCAAAAACCATTCTATCGGAAAAGGCAAACGCTATTGCCAAAGAGGTGAAAATCAATGAGAATGCTATTGGTGATGATGGGAGAAATGAAGAAGTTTTAATTTCTCAATCTCCATCTGTGGCATTAAATGTAGTGCAAGGAAACGACAAAAGAGAAGATGCGGTCATGGAGGTGGACGTTCCAAAAGATGTGGGCAACAATAGTGATGATGAGGGGGAATCAAATATTGCGGTACAGAAAAATAATGATTCACTTGGGATGGCAGTCACAAATTCGGCAATTGTGAAGAGTGATAAAGGAAAAGAGCCAATGAAGTCAATTTTTAAAGTACCGAGATCTAGTGCTCTTCCACCAATACCGTTGAAGTCTGTTAGCACACGATTGAATGATTCTCAGAGCTTTGGATATGAAAAATGCCTAGTGAACATTTCCAAAGAAATTTCTATAGGCGGTAATCTACGGAAAGTAGCGTCATCACCTACAAGCCTAAGTGATACGGATAGTGATTGGATGCCATTGGCATCTTTGCATGATCGCATTTTAGGAAAAAGAATGGCGCAAGAACCCATCAAATCAACAAACGGCACTCTATTACTTTAAAAGAAAGCCAAAGTGGAGATAACCGTTCATAGACATGTCGACTCTACATCGAGATTGATGGTTCAAGAATCAAGTAAGGTGAAAGCGAAAAGAGAAATGCAACCTTTTGCTATCTCTCCAGTGAAGAATAGGACCCCTCTTGATGAAAATGTTGCTGCTTTGTCAAATAGAAAGAAAAGAAAGGTTCCTATTCAAAAAGCCTTTAATCGTTCTGTCAAAATAAAAAAATAAAAATAAAATTCGAAAGAAGGGAGTAAACCTACTTCGAGAGAAGACTTGAAGGAGACAACGATACTTGATTTCAACAATGAAGATGACTCCGACAATGAAGATGACTCCAATAATGAAGATTTTGAACGGAGAGCTGCAGGAGAGAGTAGTGGGGCTGAGGTTAGAGGAGATGTGGATTGGTGTCCATAGGAATTGTGGAGATGTGAATTTAGATGTTTGATTGTTTAGTTGCTCATGATATATGGAGCTCATGTTGACAAATGACAATGGTTTCTTCAATCATTTTATTATAAAATTGTTTGTTTATTGATGATATACATCTCGTTGGATTTTAAAGTGATTTTGTTTCTAAATCAAAATGAAATTCAACAAAAAAAATTAAAAATATATTTCATATTTTAGCTTTTACATAAATAGTGATATACAACTCTATTGAATCGCAATTGCAATATAAGAAAAATCAAAATCAAAATGACTTCACTCTCAATCTCTCATTGGTGAAAACAATCAAAACAAAAAACCCAAAACGGGTTTTCTAAGCCGCCCCGTCTGTCCACCCGGCCCCGCGCGTCCGCCTTCCGACGGCGGGAGGGACGCTGCGTTCGCTAGCGTCCGTGCGTCCGGACGTCCGGAAAACGGACGCTATTGTGGGGCGGACGTAGAGATTCGTCAACCCTACTTGTGAGGTTATAATCTATGTGCCCAAAAAATTTGAACCAAAAATCTTAGAAATTGCAGATTTTATTTGAAAGATTCCTTTGGCCTATATCTACCAATCTCTTCCCTTTTTTTGTTTTTTTTAAGACCAAAGACCAACTCCATAGGTTGGTCTTCGGTTTGCTTTGGTGTAGTCTTCTTCCTTTTCCATTGCTGTGTTTTGGCTTAGGGTCGCTTTCGCAATAAATTTACGGAGTGGCATGCTGCACAAGGATGGAGAGGCGCACGACGACGGTGGGGACAATGTCCCTAATAACATCAAAGGCGTTGATGCGATGGAAGTTCAAGTTTCTAGAGATCTGTCGCAGCTTAAAATTTTGATTTTCTTAGTATGCACCAAAATAGGAACGGAAACTAGCCATTAGGGAACCGGATCCGATTAGGTGGAGAAGGAAAACTCAAAATTAGCTCAGAACATGAAGTAGTGGGCCTCTTGGATCTAATCCGGTCAGGAGTAACTATCGACGGAAACGGAATGCCACACGGATTAGGTCTAGGACCGGATTATGGGTGAACCGGATTCAAGACGACCAAATCGGAAAGGGTCCAGAGACTATATAAGGAGGAGCCTTCACTGTTGCACCCCCTTTTAGAAACTCGAGCTTGAGCGCGCGTGGTCGAGTTTTCGTGTTTGTGTGCTGTAGGCTTTGATTCCGGTTGAGATCGGAGAGAGAACGTGAGGAACGGGACGTGCGGCTAGGAGAGATTGAGATAGATTGAAGTGGGAATGCCGCCGCTACGTAGGTCTAGACCAGCGAGTCCCTCTGGAGGCGAGGTGAAGCTCCGGAAAGTCATTCCGGTTATTCCCTCCACAGAGCCGGAAAAATCTCAACTCATGGAGGATCTCATTGTCGCAGCACAGGGCAGGTCAATTCCCCATTATACTCACAAAAATCGCTCTAGAGTATAACTAAGTGACTCTAAAGATCGAACCCACGAGATCCTATGAAGTATCTAGCTCTATTAAGCAGTTAAGCTCAATCAGTATCCCAATCTTACTTTCCGGTCCTAGATCTAGAACCAGAAATACCACCACACCGGATAACTATAGACCGGATTACTCCTTCTTCCGATCCCACTAACTATCCGGTCTGTACAAATATCCAAATCCCAGGATCTTACAACTTCCGGTCCTAGAAATCCGTCCTGACCAATCCGGTCCGGATGGTCATCATGTATCCGTAATCCTATCCGGTTTGGTTTTGCCTCTGTTTCACCATCAGAGGGGTCGCCGCTTACATTTGAGAGTGGTAGGCCCACCACTCCTTCCGTGACTTATAGTGGCTGAAGACCCACTGTCCTACTTCCTAAACTCCTAAGCTAATCCGGATCCGGTTTGGTCCTTCACAACAACCCAGATAGCAATCCGGGTTGTAGGTCACACAAAGACCCCACACTCGACCCTCTCGTACTACAACGACCTTGATGCTACTTCCGATCCGTGCGAAGACAGGTGGTTACAAGTGCACCCGTCCGTTCCAACATCAACTAAAGTTCTTCCGTTTACCAACTAAGGCGGTAAGACCTCACAGGAGATCGGACACTCGACCGGATTTCCCACCCGGGAGTTCTAGCGCAGCTAAGGAATCCCTCCCTACCCGCCTAGCCTAACAACGGCTTTCTCGCCCGGAATCTCAAACTCTAGACGTGCTGAGGAACTAAGTTCACTCCCAACTCTTCGATACCTACTCACATGCACCTAGGATCGGAAAAGAAACACCAAGGGGAGAAATCACTCGCAAACCGGCTCGTACTATCCTAACTCCACATCATACAATCCTGTCGCGCTCGAGAGAGACACACAATGAGGAGAAGAGAAAGGTACAAGAAATTTGCAAAATGAAGACTCCCAGTTCCCATCGCAGGAACCGATTTATATACAAAGGGTAAAAACCCTAAAAGCACAAAAAGGAGCGGAAAACCCATGGGGGTCCGCCGCCACCCTAATCTAACTTCCGGCTAACCTAATACTGTTGAGCCGGATCCGGATCCGGATCCGCTCCTACTCCTAACTGAAATCAAAATCCTATCTACTCTACAACCCTAGATCCTATTGTCGGGCTTCCGCTCTCCGGAACCAGCTTCTCGAAGACTTCACTCAAGTTCCGGTTCCGTTCCCCCTCCGTAGGGTTAGATCCGGGTGAAGACTCCAGGTCGATTGTAATATCCGGTCTCGTGCCCGGATTCTCAGTCCGTGCTGACTTCTTGGACTTGGGAGTCCAATCCTTCCCACCCTTCGGAACGGTCGCATCCGGAAAGGAATCCGGTAGCGAGAGGTCCGAAAGATGTATCCCCTTGGAGCACGTCGCTCCAGTCAGCTTCCGGCTGCTTTCCTCAATCCGGTCCGCAGCCTTCCGCCCCTCCACCATCGCCGTCTCCACCTGCTCAGCAAAGTCGGTGAGAATCCGGACCATCCGGGAACCGGATAGTTTCTTCTCCTCGTGCATCTTCTCGTCGAAGAGCTTCGCTTTGGCGGCGGCCGTTCCGGTATCTCCTAGGATGGCCTTGATCTGCTCGGCTATCTTCCGAGTCTCCTCCGCCATCTCCCGGTGTCCTGTTGTAGATTTGTATATTAGGTAAAAACATATTATAATATGTTATATTGAATAGCTTCAAGGTGACGCCGCTCTGACATCTATTTAAGAGGGTAGTTTGCCTTAGAACTTCATTACATTCGAGTAGTAGACTTTGTTTTCTACTTTAAGAGTTAGAATGTCGAACTGGAGGGTTTTTTCTGAGTCTCAAGATGAAGAGCTTCAACCAGAGGCTGAATTCGAGCTTTCATTGTCACAACTGCCAGATCAACCCCTTTTGGAACGGGATCTTGCTTTGCCACTTAGGCATCCTCGAGATGAAGCTGAGCCTTCTAGACCGCCGAAGCAACCTCGCGTGGAGCGGCGATGGCACGGTAATCTTGATACCAATGCTCGTGTTTTGGTAATCCTGCTCCAAGTTGGGTGTGTTGAGCCAGGCACTCGGGAAGTGACTTTTGAAGCGAGTTATGAGGGCAAAAACATCGATCATTATTATTGTATGGCTCTGCCGGTGGAGGGTAGTCGTGGCCACCAACGTTGGTTGGAAGGTCCAGTCAACCCATTGATGAAGTCCGAGCGTACAAATTACGTTGCTGCCACCATCAAACGCATTCTCGACTTTCTACAGATGAAATGAAGCTGTGATTGGAACTCTAGTTTTTTATCTCTAGTGAGCATTTATTATATGTTAGTTACTAATTTCATACTTTGAGTATTTTATTAAAATCACAGTGTGTGATTTTAAATGTTTAATGAGAAGTTAGTGTTTAAAAGTTAACTTGGGTTTTAGAATAAAGGGAGAGTGTGAATGGGGATTTAGTTTGGCATCTTAGGTGGGGTCTTGGTAGGGGCATGGGCTGATGTGCCCCCACCCCTCACTTGAGATAGGGAGGAAAAGAGGGAAAAGATGCCTAGTGTGTGTGTGTAGGAGAAAATAGAGAAACTTGAGTGTGGGAGAAAATCCGAAACTTCGAGGAGTGATATCTTCCATTGTATGAGGCCTTTGGTAATGAAATTTGGTGAGATTGTTCCTTATGAAATTGCCTTTCCAAAATGAGTTTGCAAGTTTCATTTGGAGTTAGGATGAAAAAGTTATGAGCATTTGAATTTGAGGAGTTTAGTGCCTTTCATGAAGAAAAGGTTGAGACTTCGTCAAGCCATAGCTGACGTTCAGTCCATCAAGTTGCAAGAAGGATTTTGGAAGCGTGTTCATCTTAATCTTAACTTTCCAAAGAGTGATTAAACTTAAGATTTGGAGTTTGGAGGAAGAAGTTATAGAGGTGTGATGACTTGGAGGTTGGCTGCCACTTGTGAAGAGCTAGGCCGAAGCTTTGGAGGGCCATAACCTTTGGTCAGTATAAGGATTTCTTTTGAAAATTTTATGAGTGCTAGTTTGTTTATTTATCTCTCTAAATAGCTATCACACGAGCTATTTGGAGTTTTATTGAAGAAATTATAGAGTGTAGAAGTTTGGAGGTTGAGTGGGTTCTCAAAATAGGAGACCGAGACTTTGTTGGGCTATAACTTATGGACAGAGTTTTAGTTCTTAGTGAAATTTTTACATGTTGTAGCCGGATGTATTAGCTTTCCAAATTGCTATCACACTTGTGTTCAGGGTTTGTAAGTCAAAAGTTATAAGAAGTTTGAAGAGGCAGTGGTTGGTTGGCGAGGAGGAGAAGAGCCGCCACCTTGTTTGCCTATAACTTTTGGACAGTAGTTTAGAATGAAGTGAAATTTGGAGAGGTGTTAGGTTACTGGGTTAGCTTTCCAAAATGCTATTGCACTTAGCATTTGGAGTTGTGAACCATCTGTGGCACTAGATAAAAGGTCGCAGCTACTTCAGGGTACAGCTTTGAAGATTTCTCATTGTTTTTTTTAAAACATGAAGACTTGAAGATCGAAGACTTGAAGATTGAAGACTTGAAGACTTGAAGAGGAATGTTTTGGGTTTTTTTTATATGTATGTGTGGATGTGGCTTTGTTATTCCTAGCCTGATTTGGAGGCTCGTTGTCTTTTATTTCCTTTTGCTTTGTAACCCTGGTTGCGGGCGGTCTGGGTAAAACCAAGACCCAACCCCATTTATTGTCGTGGTGACGAAGTGGGGTTAATGGCCCACATGGTCGAGACTTGCTTGTTCTCACGGTCTGGAGTTTTGGCCAGCAGACCGTGAATTTGAAGTTTAGGATCCCATCATTCGGACGGTAGCTCGTGTCTACTGTTCCGTTTTACCCGTCCCGTATCCCGTGGTTTCTTATCCCTTCCTTGACCCTTATACCTATCTAGAGCCTATACAAGATAGGCCAACGGGCACCGTTTGAAGACTGAAGACTGAAGATTGAAGATTGAAGAAGACACCCTGTGTACAACCAACAATTGCAGCCAAGCACCCCGTGTGTTCCTAAAGCGCGCTCCTCTCTACCCGACACCAGGTGGCCGTCACGTCTTCCCGATAGGCAAAGAGAGTTGCCTTCAGGGTGTCCACCTCCTCCTGTAACCGGCGGATCTCCGCTTCCTGTTTTTGGGTCTCTTCCGGATTGGTAATGCACTCCGCCACCTGTTCCGCCAACTTACTGTCCGGTGGCGCATCTACCAACTTTCCGATCGCCGAAAGCGTCCTGTGCTTGACCTCCCAATCCGCCCTGATGTTGCAGAGGAGGTTGATGAGGCCGTTGAACGGATCTTGCATTTCCGGGTCTTCCCCGGAAACGGTCTTCTCGACTTCCGGTCTTTCTTCCTAGGCCGGCTTGTCGTGACCGGGAGGCGTCCCGCGCTTGTGGGGAGGCGTCAACTTCTGTCGCTTGATGGGCGGCATCGGCTCCTCCTCTTCCTCGCTTGACTCTCGGTTTGAACCGGAATCGGACTCGGCCTCGTCATCCGTTTCCGACTCCCCATACTTCAGAAGGACTTCTTGAGTCCTCCACACCTTCTCCTCCGCGTCGGTGAGGACTTGGTTTTCCCGATAGAGGTGGAAGAGGTAAGGGCACACTGGACTGGCCCTCTTCTTCCCAACTCTACTAACGAGCTGGGTCACAAGATCGGAAATGATCCGTGCCCAGTCCACTTTCCGGGTACCACTGAGGGCACCGAAAATGGTATTGCCGAGGGTGATCGTCACCCTGGTCGGCTTTTCCGGGTGAAGGACCGGAACCAAGAACTGCAGAAGCCGACGGTGTCGGTCATCCACGCAATCCTCGACCGCGTATCAGTCCTTCGGGTTGACGGCCCCCTGGAACTTGCCTCGGACAAACTCATCCTTCCGGTTTGCCATTCCTAACCCTCCTGCCCGGAAACCGTAAACACCTCTCCACATTCCCTCGTTCCAGCGGATGGGAGTTCCTCTCACGATGTTGTCAAACTGGTTGGACAGTTTTCCGAGGAGTTCCTTGACCATTCTCTCCTCCCTAAAACCCCAGGGTTTCTCGGCAAACCCTAGGCAACCCATAGAGGTGAGATCCTCCATGAGTTGAGACTTTTCCGGCTCTGTGGAGGGAATAACCGGAATGACTTTCCGGAGCTTCACCTCGCCTCCAGAGGGACTCGCTGGTCTAGACCTACGTAGCGGCGGCATTCCCACTCCAATCTACCTCACTCTCTTCTAGCCGCACGTCCCGTTCCTCACGTTCTCTCTCCGATCTCAACCGGAATCAAAGCCTACAGCACACAAACGCGAAAACTCGACCACGCGCGCTCAAGCTCGAGTTTCTAAAAAGGGGTGCAACAGTGAAGGCTCCTCCTTATATAGTCTCTGGACCATTTCCGGTTTGGTCGTCTTGAATCCGGTTCACCATCATAATCCGGTCCTAGACCTAATCCGTGTGGCATTCCGTTTCCGTCGATAGTTACTCCTGACCGGATTAGATCCAAGAGGCCCACTACTTCATGTTCTGAGCTAATTTTGAGTTTTCCTTCTCCACCTAATCGGATCCGGTTCACTAATGGCTAGTTTCCGTTCCTATTTTGGTGCATACTAAGAAAATCAAAATTTTAAGCTGCGACAGTGCCGTCACGATCATCTCTCCATTGGGTGCACACAAAACACAACCTTGGTTGTTGAATTGCACCTTCAAATTTTGTGACACCAACTTGCTCACCGAGAGCAAATTTGCATACAACTTGGGCACATGTAAAGCACCTTGGATGCGAATTGTCCTCAATTTGCCCTTCATCTCTACCTCCACCACAATGCAACCCATGCCAATTGCATCCACCACGCCATGGTCACCCAAATACACCATGCGGTTGCTAATAGGCTCATACGTGAGGAATGCTTGCCTGTGTGGAGTCATGTGTTGCGTTGCACCGGAGTCAATGATCCACTTGAACATGTCGGTGTTGTCATATCCATCATTGGTTGCAAACGCAAAGTCTTCCTCCACCTCCTTCACACTAGCCTTATTTGCACTCTCCTTCTTGGGCAACCTGCAAAACTTTGCAAGGTGGCCAGGCTTACCACAATTGAAGCAAGTGCGTGTCTCCTTCTGTGGCTGTGACCTCCCTCCTTGGCCATTACGTGAGTAGAGTGCTACACCTCCTTCATGAGGCTCATTTTCCTTCCTCTTGGACAACTCGTGCATCAATCGCGCCATGATGAAGTCAATAGTGAGCTCTGCCATAGGTCTAGTCTCCAATGCCGTAATGAGATACTCATAAGAATGTGGCAAGCTCTCAAGCAAAGTCATGACCATGTCTCCATCTGTGACGGGCACCTCCAAACAAGCTAGCTGGTCCGCAAGTGCCTTCACCTTGTTGATGTGGTCAAGCATATCCTCGTCCTCTTGCATCTTGCATGTGAAGAACTTGCGTCGAATGAAGAGCATGTTGGACAAGTTCTTGGTCTCATGGATGTTGCAAAGCACCTTCCATACCTCCATGGGTCCTTTGCATGCTCGAACATGTGCAAGTTGCCTATCCACAAGATTGCAAGCAATGATGGAAAAGGCCTTCTTCACCCTCCTCTCATAGGCCTTCTTAACTTTGGCGTCCGCATCGGTTGCGGGTGCTTCTTCGGTGCCCTCTACAATCTCCCACAAGTCTTTCTCGGCCAAAATCATCTCCATTTTGAACTTCCAAAGTCCAAAATTGTCACCATTGAACTTGTCAATGACCCTCGTGTTGTCTCCTTCACTAGTAGCCATGGTGAATGTCTCTGACTCCAATATACCTCAACTTTGCCCAATTTGGTCTCTTCTTATTGTACAAAGTCCAATAGGATCCCCAATGACCCAAATCACTCCAATGAGCACTCCAATGCTCACAATCTCTCAAATGAAGTCCAAATCACTCCAACAAGCTTTTCAAGGCTCCAAATCTTTCAAATGAAACCCTAATAGCTCTAAATCACTCCAACAGGCTTTTCAAGGCTCCAAATCTCTCAAATGAAACCCTAATAGCTCTAAATCACTCCAACAGGCTTTTCAAGGCTTCAAATCTCTCAAATGAAACCCTAATAGCTCTAAATCACTCCAATGACCTCTCTCAAGCTCCAAGTCTTTCAAATCAGACCTCTAGGATCACCTTAAACTCAAATCAACCTTCCAAGAGCAAGACTGAACTCCAGACAAGAAAATACCTCAAAAATAGTCCAAATCTAGACTCCAAATGCTCCAAATGACCCCAAACTCCAAGCTCCATGAATGCTCCTCCAACACACCTTGTCATGAGATCAAACCTCCAATAGCAACTCACATGAGTGGGCCCATAACCTATTGAGAATAGAACAACAAGGTAATATATTTCAATGAAGAGGATTACAAAAGCAAACATGAGAAAGGGGTATTAAACCCAAGCAAGGGGCTGCCCTTTTATACTATTCTATTGGCTTGGCTACAAACAACTTTTACTTTAATCAGCCTATATGTAGAATTCCTACAAGTAATTATAGACTTAACAAGGAGTTCCTACAAGTAATCTTTTACTTAACCCAAGTCTTTCAACACAAACCTAACACATTAGTCAAGTCCTTCAACACAAACTCCATAGCTTATCTAACAATCTGATAGACTCAATACACATGAAGTTGTCTTCTAACTACGTTCGGTAAGTTGGATCGGAAAGAATGATCAAACAGACCATCCAGGCTGCCACTCCAAACTTTTGTACAGCCGGATCGCCAGCCGCCACCATGAATCACTGATAGCCAACAACCTAATCCAATGCAAACGGCACCGACTTTTTCGTCCTCTCTTTATCCCAATCACTAACTCACCACTCTTTCTCTCAATTGTATGTTCACAAGGTTCAACAACCACAAAAAGAGAAACAATGAAGTGGCGGTGGATTTAAGTACCCAACTTGCGGCCGATAGTTCCCGGTGGAGAATGGGTAGAAGACCCTTCCCCTAACAATACCCTAGTTTTCTAGACTAGAAGCCTAGAACATAGGTTTCAAGAATCCGGAACTTTCCCGAATCCCGAATCCATATTAGATCCGTTTCCATAACGCTAGCAACGATTCTTGCAATTCAAAAATTGACTATTTCTACAAAAGTCTTAAGGTAGTCAAAAACTCTATGAGTTACTAAAATATAAAAAATTGTAAGTCTATCTAACCCTATTCTAGACTAATCCTATCCAATTTGAGTTTTCGTGCTCCCACAATGACCTTGTCAATGAAGATCTTATTTGAAGGTTCAAGAACTCTTGTCAAAATGTCCAACAAGGCATTTGAAAAAGAATGCTCTTCTCCCTTCATTTTGTAGGCCTTTTTCCATGAGCTTAGTTGCTACTCTAGCAATTTCTACCAGATATATTTCCCAATTCAATTGTGAGCTAGCAGTTCCCTTTTCTTGATCAAGTTTGCTTTGTTACCAACTCTAAAGCAAGTCATGGCCTCAAAATTGTCTCTAATGTTGTGTGAGCATTGTGTTCCCAAAAAGGTGGCATATAGGTCATTAAGTTGAACATGGTGTACAAATGATCATAGAATGGTGCGTAACAAAGCACACAATGTTGTCTAATCAAACATTGTGTGATGAGACATTGATGGTATATGTGTGCACACGTTCCAAGTGTCCAACCTCCTTCGGGGCCAAATTGCTTGAGACAAATAGGGCATTTAGTATGGTCCAAGACAAAAGGTGCAAGCTTGGGCCACAACAACTTCCTATTCTTCACTTTGAAGTGACTAGACATATGATTTTCATGGTCCCAACCATTCAATGTCCAATCTATTGAACCCTTTACTAGCACATTTTACATGGGCATGTTATCGGAAAACACATCTTCCAACAATGTCCATGATGTAAGTCTGTTCTCTCGCTTAGGCGCATTGCAACAAAGTTTTTTGAAACTTTCTCCAATTTTTGGGCGATTTGTTGAGATCTATCCACAAAGAGAGTGCAAGCAACCTTCCAATGATAGTATGTAGCCGCCAACTATGATAATCAAGATTGCAGTGTTTTGTTTTCCTCTTCAAGGTTGGATTTTCTCAACAATTGTATGGAATGTGGAATTGGCAGAAACGACAGAGAATCCTATGTCCCTTAGAGGTCATTCATGTCCATGATAAAAAAATTTGTAATGATAGGAAGAAGCATACTTGGAATAATTGAGGTCTGCTTCATACGTTTGGAATGAAGAGAATGGAGCAAAACATCGCTTGTAAGGTCCCCCACAAGCTTATCCAAACGATGTGGATTGTGTTCAATGAAGCCTTCATTAATGTCCAACAAAGTCAAAGTGTCCTGCTCTTTTTCTCGAAGGTGTTGCAATTCCTTCAATTGTTGAGAAATAAGGGTATTTTTTTGTTCTCCATCAAATCGCAGTTTTGTTACATTGCTTTCCAATGAAGCAATTTTGATGTCTTTGGTTTTCAAAAGTTCAAGAGCCTTCACTAGACTCATTGTGTTGTCAACTTGACTTGCTTGAGATTGAGGATTGGAACTACTTACAAGTACTTCCATTGGTGTATCATCATTTGGTGTAAAATCGAAGACATTAGTGGCATCCCATGGGAGCAACGGTGGATCAGCAATTGTCGTTGACATTAATGCAAGCCGAGATCATGTTGTAGAACGTTGTACCTTTGGAGGGTATTTCATTCATTGTCCTTATAGCATTAAACCTTCCTCGATATTGTGAGCTTCAACTCTAGTTGGCAGGACATTTTGCTCCTTGGCTCATACTATCCATGGAGCTCATATGCCATCAGAATCCCCATCTTCAGATTCTTCAATGGCAACTTCATGAGTTTCTTTGTTACAAGGATTACTTCAAATAGGTCCAAGTCCACCCTTAGAGAAAGTCAAAACCCCTTTTGGTATTAATCCAATGGTTGGATGTTCTACATAGGGACTTTCTTTGATTGTGCTCCAGTTCACTTCTTTGTTTAAGGCCACTTCTGCATATGTTCTTCCACTATTAGAAAATTCATGACCAAAACAACAAAATTTCAACTCAAATTTGTTGAATGATTCAGTCATTTTAGAAGTGTTGTTTTGAACAAAATCAAATTGAAATCTGTTGATTTTTTCTATTGTTTTGGACAAATCTAAAAAATTTAATTTAATATTTAATTTTTAATTTTTTTTGGGCAGTGCCCATTTAAAATGTTTTTTTTTGCTCAAGTAACCACACGAGCAAGGCCGCCTAGAACCTTGAACCTCATGTTTGGAGGTCCATGGTTTCAACCACTAAACCACCTAAATATTTAAGTGACCACACAAGAACTAGAATTTTATATATTTAATTTTTTCATTGTTTTTTCATGTGTTTTGTATTTTAAGCGGACTTCAGAGGTCATTTAGTCATAGTAGAACACATTTTTTCAAAAAACTTGGAACTAAAAAAGTTGTAAATTCAAATTAAATTTCACCTTTGAAAATTCGTTTGTGATTTTGAGTCTATAATAAAAAGTTATGGACAAAAATCAAAGAGGATGTTTGGAAATGTCAAAATAAATGTTCCTAACTACCCCTCTCTAATTTTTGTCAATAACTTTTGATTGGAGGATTGAAACCACAAACGAATTTTTGGAGGTGAAAGGTAGCTTGAATTTACAATTTTTCTCAGTTTTAAGTTTTTTGAAATGTTTTATTTTACTATGCGAAAATGGACTCCAAAGTCTGCTGAATTGAAAAAAGATTGAATTTTACATGATTAATTTTTTTTTTTAAATCATTATACTTGGATTCTCAAATATTCTTAAAAGATTCTTAAAAGATTCCAAATTCAACAAAAACTTGTTGTTTTGGTCATTGCACTTTTCAAATCAACAAAAAAAATTTGCCATTTTGTTGATTTTCACAGAAAGTTACAAAATGGTCATTCTACTATCCCAAATAACATAAATTAGTTGAATTTTTGTTGTTTTGGTCGTGCATTTCTAGTAGTGCTCTAGCAATGAAGAAAGAGACCTCATTTTTGTCTACAAAAGGAGTTTTATAAAGAACCTGCCACAATGCCAAACACCTTTGAAGGAAAGTAGGACTTTCACAATACTTTAGGTTTGCTTTGTTGTTGTACCGGTTGTGATAATGGCACCATTTTGAAAACAATTTTCCAATGTGGCACCATTCAATGTAATCTTCATAGATTTACATTGTCCATAGCTCTAACTCTTCACTCCACCCCTTATAAGCTAGGTGGTTTTCACTCCACAACACGTGCCATCACTTTTGGTGAATGGCGCCCCTTTGCTTCCGAGTCCTATCTTTGTTAGCCTTTTTGATTTCAACTACAATGCGTGTAGTTTGTGGGAGAAGAAGTGACCCCTCGCTGTTGCCTCCACTAGCTATGAGATTGGCTTGCATTTTGAACTTAGGATTAGAGAATACATCCTAAACTCAGTAAGAAGTAAATATTCACACGCAATTCATGCATGTAGCCAATAAGGGATGCAAGCCAAAGAGCCTCAATAGAGAATGAAGGTGACAAATACTACATGGGCCAGTGGATTTATAGGTGAGGTGAGCACGTGTGACTTTGGTATCGAAGGGCGCGTGCATATAGGTGACCACAAGTAAATCAAGGCGCTTTCAATCTGAGAGGTGGGCGACTACGAATACTTCAAGGCGAATACGGATCTCTGTAGTGTAAAAGTGGACTTGGATCAAAAACCCAAGGAATTCACTAGTGGTAGTTCTTTCGTTTGGGAAAGGTCAAATAGTCTATCGTATTGTTTCTAAGGTCCACTTTTATCGTAGGATTTCACTCAACTGAGTATTCTAAGAATTAAAGATTAATTAAATTAAATATAAATGTGAATGTGCAAGGGGGTACATTAACCAATACTAGTGTTCAGTCCAATATCCCATGTATGCAGACTCCATGATATGCTGTGCAGTCTTATACTAGTATGCTAATGTCAAATAGTCTGGGTGTATCAAATAATCAGGGTGGGTCAAATAGTCTCATGCCCTGTAATGCATTCTATCGACCTAATCAAATAGCCACATATAATATTTATGCCATCTTCTTTAATTACTCTTCTTTGTTTTAATTCATGGCAGTTGGTCAATTGGTCCAGTATGCTAATTAGCTAATGCTAATTACTACTATGCAGAATGCAAAATCACAAGTCTGTAATTGTCAATTGGTCAATTGGTCCCAGTATGCAAAAGCATGCAAAAGTGATGTAACTTATCTGCAATTCGCTCCAAACAAATAGACTCATCTCTCACTTTCTCCTGTTCCAACTCCATTCACTTGGGCAAGTCAATTTGTCATACTAAATAACTTATGTCTTTGTATCATAACTAATGAAACTTGCTATTAATTCTGTAGCTTTTCTATTTCTACAAATTGCTACTACTTGTCATCAGTAAGGTCAATTTGTCAAGCACAAGGCTCCAATCAACCTATCAGTCAATTGGCCAGTCCTATACTAACTCACAATTACCAATCTCAACTGGACCAATATCCTATTACTTAATCTGACTAATTGACATCTCAACAACTACAACCGAGGAAATCTCCAAGATCAGCTTTGTCGATTTGCCTTGGTCTCCACTCAGTTGAGAAGCTCCACATCTGATAGTCAATTTGTCCATTTCTCACAACATAACAACATTAATCCATTCAATAATAACTCATTTAAATTTCTTCAAATTGATCTTCAATTTATAACCGCTGGACTATTGGACCTAATACTTGGAAAGCTATGGCCAATCACTGGCTACTTCCTCGTGTAATTAACTGTCTATTTGACTTCATAAAATTAGTCCATACATGGCTGATGACTCAGGCTCCATCCGCCTTGATATAATTGTCAATTTGACACACATCTGAACCACTCACTGGTTGTTCATCTCAATTCTCAAATTTCAAAGGCTATTCATCTTCCACAGCTTCCTTAATTTGTTCATTTGACATCATTAAAAATCAAATATCCTCAACCTTACCCAGGCTCACAACCTGCTTTGTCTAACTGACACATACAAAAATTAAGCTCTCAAAATTAACCAGTGCATCCTTCCTCACAATTGACCAATTGTCATTCAAAATTACGCAGCTATCTCCGCTGCTCGACCAATTGACTACCCGTCAATGAAACAATTGCCAATCCCTGGCTAATTGTTCTGCTCTCTAACTTCACCGCCACTCACTAGCATAATAGACAATTTGACTCATTCTCTAATGCTCAATTTGTGCACATGGAACCAGTCCAATTGACTCGCTCATAAAGATTTAACTTTAACATACAACCAAACAATTTGACTCACTGATGCACAGCTATCGACAATTAGACAGTGCACAAAGAATAACAACCGCTCACTGTTCCTCGGCAATTAGACAAAATCAAAGAGAAAAGAAACAAAGGAGACAAAGCCAATCACTGGCAACTGCTCCAACAAAAGAAACAACAAAATGCCGAAGCCAATCACTAGCTAATCAACAATTTGACATACAGAAATTAATTAGACGAATAGACCTTTTATTGAAGGAGTGCAAAGGTACAAAATAACAAGGCGGCAATCACTGCATACGCCTGAGAGAGAGAAAAAAATGCCAAGTCTATTTGTCTTTATACTTCTTGGCCCGTAACTAACCTGCGGTTGCCAATGTCTATTTGTCTAACTGCTTTGCTTCTCGTATAACCTAACTACATATCCGGTTGTCTAATAGTCCTTTCCACACTGCTATGACTAATTGACTTACTTTTACTTCCAAAATAGCTTTTAAAGCTAATTACCTAGTCTATTAGTCATCTACTTCAAAAATTGCAAAAATAGAACTGAAAATTGTGTCTACAATCTCAAAGGTGGGTGACTTCGAGTACTTCAGGGCAACTTTAGATCTCAGAGGTGGATGACTGCGGGTATGTTAGAACTACTATAGATCTCAGAGCAAGGTGACTTTGAATTCTAGAGAGGCAACTACAGATTCAACGTGGGAAACATTGGGTCTTTCTAGGGCGACCACAAGTCAAAAATGGCAACAGCCGGTATTTTCTCGGGTGATTGCTAGTCAATGTGGAGCGACTATGGATCCACGGGGCGACTACACCTTTTCCACTGCCTTCTACCCACCCATTGTCCCCCTAATTTTGATGAAGAACCCAAGGTTGCCCTACCCACCGTCTTCAAACCCGTTGTCACTCTACCCACCGTCCTCGAACCCATTGTCACCCAAAAGTCGTTGTCACAATACATGCGATCACCTATATATATAGTCGCCTTTACTACAATCGCTTGTACAAGTGGTCACCCTATAGGAAGTCGCCCTAATACACAGTCGCTTAACCTACAGTTGCCCCTCTCGAGATGATGTACATGTGCCCTAAATTGTGCCATGCAAAGGACACATGGCATCTAGGTGGCCGAGGTAAATGAGGGGGGTGATTTAAAAAAAGTCAAAGGTAAATTTGACTTTATTGGACATTGCAAAGGATATACTAGATGTTATTAGACATTTGTCTATGATAATGTTTGTCTATCAGGGAAGACAACCTTGATTGGAACCACTAAACTTTTGAAGGGATAAAATAATACTCCTTCCATCCCAAAATGATCTTCCTATTAGCATGAATTTTTTGTCCCAAAATGATCTTCTTAGAATGACATGGAAGGATCCATAGAGCTTACATTTGAAGAAGCTACAGATAGATAATAATAGCACAAAATGGGGGCCTCAACTTGCTTAAATTGGATTGATTCAATTCATAATTTTGACTTGCTTCTTAATTTATATAGTATCTATTTAAATAAAAATTAAAGAATTGGAAGTCTAGGTCCCCATTAGGCCATTTCATCACGACTACTATACAACATTGAACTAGTTGTACATATGTTAGCTACTATTTACATCTAAATTTCACATCATGTAATGCTCATAACTAGGGTATGATGATTGTACACCGTGGGAAGACAAGTGGAAAAATACAACAAGGAAAATACAAAAATGATTGGTTGGCAATGGTCCATTTAAAAGGCCTCCAAATTTCACTTTTTGAAGTACCATAATTACATTATAAAAATTTATATGAAGCTAAAATTTTTCGGAGAGTACCAGTACATCATACATTACTAACAAGTCAAAACAAATTTTATAAAATGTTATTTTCAGCCTTAATCTAAAACATTTTGTCTAGCAAGAAGATCATTTTGGGACAAAGGGAGTAGTTAACCTAAAAGATAGAAGTCAAAGGGCAAATTATTGTTCAAACATTATTGTATAAAAATTTCAAGTCAACTCTTGGAATACAATAATGGAGTTTAAATAGTGCTTAAGGAAAAAATGAAGTAGCATTGTGAAAGCTTGAAACTTGTAATTTTTACTCTATTTCAAATTGTGGGCAAAATTACCAAAGAAGCGAGAAGGATGGCATATGATGGAGAATATCAAGGGTCATATAATAACCTCAATGATGACCTTAATTTTGAGATAAATCATTAATTTGTCTTTTTCTTTTGAATTTTTAAAGTTAAGTAATTTTACCGCATAGCCGAAGTTTAAGGTCAAGTTAGCGTCTCAAGATTAGGATTTTACCAATATTCAGATAGATTTTGGTATAGATCTTATTTAAAAGTTTTTAAAATTATATTACACTTAGAATTCTATGTTAAATTGACAAAGGTATTAGTGAATGAAGTTATGAGTCATATTAGATGAAAATTAGTCCATTTCATCCAAGAAGAACAAGAATAGAAAATTAGATAGTGTAAAGAATCCAAAGGTCAGAAGTGAAAGAAAAAGTCCATATAGATTGGTAGAAGACAATGGATGAAGTTTGAAATAATGATTAGCAGTCAAACTTCATCCCTTCATAACTTTCACTAGGATAGTCCAAATTTAGAGTTTTTTTTATCAATATGGATAGGGTAAACTAGAATCTACAAGAAATCAAATTTAATTGTCAAAAAATAATAATTGTCTAGAAGAAGCTTAGAACCCTAAAAGCTAAAAAGAATTCAATTAGAGACTCTAAGACAAGTACTTAGGCATCTATAATAAAGGGTGAGGAAGTAGAAAACTTTCTAAAAATATATAGGAGTAAAAATTCTAGAAAGATTAATTACTTGAAGGGTATAATGGACCAACGTAAGAACACCTTTAGGATAGAAAACAAAACCAAGAACCTAGTTGTATTTGCTCATTTACCAAGAGTAGATAAATAAGCACTTACACACCACACCACCTTGGGTCTCCATATGTAGACACTTTGCACAAAAACCAAACATGAAAAAATTTAGCTTAGAAGCAAAGCTTTGCTGTGTTGGGAGTTATATCCCCCAATTCTAGGAAAGATGGAACAAAAAATAATAAATATTTAGCCCAAAAATTAGGCGAAGGGGCAAAATTTTATTGTACAAGGGTTTTGCCCCCTACTTTTGGACAATTTTTGCCAAGGTTAGTCAAGCACCACAATTTTTAGAGCTTAGTTCCCATCCAAGTCTCTTAATTAAAAAACCAAAACTCAAAACAATATATGGACCACTTATTTTTATGCCAAGTGCTCAAGAAATTTTCAGCAACTTTGTGTTATAAAATCTCACAAAGTTACTAAAATTTGGAAATGATTGATAAGATACGACAATACCAATGGTGAAGAAAATTCTAAGAGTTTTCAACTAACAACATCACCAAAATTTAGCCGAGAATTTCTTAGTGTTAATATGATTGACAAAAACAACACAAACAAGTTCAAAGGGACCCCTACATCCTTTATAAAAGCTTAAAAAATTGCAACAAACTTAGAATTCAAGAGTAGACATCAAAATGCAAACAACAAAAGGTTAATGGTGGAATACCAAAGAAATCTCAACAATATGACTACATATGTCAAAACATAAAAATGCAGAAAAGGGATGTAAAGGAAATCGGTATGATTCCTTTTATACTTTTTCAAGGGTCTCTACTTCCTCCTTTTACTCTATAATCTAAACTGAGTAAATCAAAAACCACTAATACTAACTTTTACCACATATAATTCTATCCCATTGCTAATTGTCCTATATCTTTTGAAGGAAAGCTCCAATTGAGAAATAGAGTGCGTTGTTGGCTTTAAGAGATCCAAATTAGTTTGGGAATCCTCTAACTTCCAACTTCTAGGTTAAAAACCCTCACAAAAGACAGTGTTTTTCAACCTAATAAAAAAGGTGAAAATCCTAAATATTAGAGTTTATAGTCTTTGCTAATTTTGATTCGGTAAGGTTATTTGGAAGGTTCAAAAATGTAAGAAAAGAGTCCAAGATGACTCAATTTGGCCTTCATATGCTCGTAGTTCAATGGGCAATTTGTGGAATGTTTTGAAATTTTGTTAAAATCCATTGGCACTGCCATTTTGGGTAGTTATCGTTGTTGAAATGTTGCAAAACTTGGTTAGACTCTTATTTAGATTTAAATACACTATCCTAATTTTTAGTGGGATTTTATCATCACAAATGATTTTTCATGAATTTTTTCATCTTTGGTAATAATGGTTGACTTCCCGTGGAATCATGTTTTGTACAAAAATTTACAAAGTGTTTTGGATAACTTTTAGAAATTCCCTAAATCCTTTGAGCAAAATTTCAACTCCAACTTGTATTTTTTGAAAGAAGAATAAATTTACATATCTTGATTTTTATTCGGAAGAAGAAGAATCATTCCTATATGAGGGAATCTTGGTGATCTAGCTTCATTGTTACGCTCTTGGCATTTCTTTTATACTAAAAAAAAAATTCTAACAACCGCCTACAAATAGTATTTGTGGATTTTGCCTACAAAGTTACATGTGATGGCAAATTTCCAACCTTCGCATTTGAAATGCGATTTTCACCTATTCTTTGGCTATGAACTTTTAAGACTCTAGAAAAATTAGATTGATCCTAACCTTGCTAAATTAAGCCAATGTTGTCACATGCATTTTGAATGGGAAAATCCTCTATAAAATCTAACAAAGTGATTTTGTCTCGTTTGGTTTTAGGGCTAAAAACTCTATAGCCCTTAAACTGACACTCAAACACTTAGTTAGACTCTAAAACTATAAAAAAAATATTTATGGCACTTCTAGGGTTTTGGAAAAATTAACCTATAACTATAGGATTTTCTTCCGATTATCCTATAAACTCACTTTCCTAGTCCCTTTGACTATAATTACCCACAAAAGAGTGCAAAAAGCCAAAAAAAATAAAATTTCAAGACCCATGTGACATTCACGGGGTTCATAGAGTCATAGACTAGTACTGGACAAGCTATAAACAAATTTAAGAGTATTTTGATGAATACCAAGAGTGAATTTTCAACAATCAAAAGTTAGTTTGAGACAGGTGAAGCAAAAATCCAAATCATTAGGAAGAAATTGAATCCACAAAAAGGCTTTGAGTTTTTTTAATAATTTTAATAATAATTGAATGAGTATGAGAGTAGCCACATCTTCATTAGAACCACCATGGAGAATTGCTTGTAGCCACTTGGCGTATGCTCCATCTTTCATGATGGAACCATCATGAGATTTATAAGATCATAGAGATGGATTGGGTAATGATGAAAAAAATTTCAACTCATCATACAATTCATGGCCAAATTAGTGATTGAGTTGAGAAGGCTCTTCCCACCCAAATTTATAAGATTATAGAGATGGATTGGATAACGATGACAAATTTTTGAATTCATCATACAAATCTTGGCCCAATGAGTAAGCCAGTGAAAAGGCATTTTCCACCCTAACTTTGGTATTATAAAGCAACCTTTTGGAAGGTTCAATTTTTTCCAAATGTGAGTTT
This sequence comes from Pseudoscleropodium purum, assembly GCA_963969395.1. NCBI lineage: Eukaryota > Viridiplantae > Streptophyta > Bryopsida > Hypnales > Brachytheciaceae > Pseudoscleropodium > Pseudoscleropodium purum. Next base: position 1,672,098 of record OZ017799.1, read on the forward strand.
TGAAAAAAGTTAGAGTTTACCTCTATTTTGCAAAATCCAGATTGAATTTTGGAAAGGGAGTACAGCCGAAATTTAGATTGAATTTGGAAGAAGCCAAGCTATCTTTGGAGGTCCAATACAAAATTGAATACAATCAATTATCAATTGAAACCTCAATTTCTTCACTAGAATCCCTCAGTCTACACTCTTGCTTGCTTTGAGCCATCTATCTAAGCTCTAGAGGCCCTTAGTTCTAATTTTCCAACGTTTGTTAACAAATTCAAGATTTCAATCTCTCACGCTTGGTGCCACATAAACTTGAAATTTGATGTTGTAAAAGTAGAATGAAGTTCAAGTTCCAAAATTAAGTTGATTAGGAAAAAGAAGAGAGATTAAAGAGAAGCTTAGCCATTCATTAGGAATAGTTGACTCTTTGTTTAAGGGTGGACTTTGTTTGTAGGATGAAAAGAAAGACTAAAGAATGGAATACTTGCCTTTTGGGATATTCTAGAATTTAATTATTAGTTGAAAGAAGCTAGGGAAGTTCATCTTAAGCCTTTGTTTGATTCCTAAAGCAAATTAGCAAAGCATTTAGAGATTAGATTTGGTAGGATTTTATTCCATAAAAATATTTTGAAGAAAAAGAAAAAGGGAGTGGAAAGGAGTTTGGATGTATTTCAATTTACATAGAAGCGCAAAAATACAACATCAAAATACCAAAAAGTCAACATGGAGATGGAAGGATCATACAACAACATACAAATTAGAATCAATTCTAATAGAATTATTGACACTATAGAATTTGGGGTTAGTCTTTAACCCTTTTATCTAAAATTCTTGAATTTCATAAAAAAAAAACCCCATTCAAATAGGATTTTGCATTGGAATTGAAAGTTAGGTTTAGAATTAAATCATAAGGGTTGAAAAAATCTAAAAATAGACTTTAAAGTAGTTAGAAAATTACCTTAGCTTTTAGAAAAAATTTAACTATCAAAACTAATTAGGAATTACTCACAATAATTATTTTGGATGAAAGTAGTAGTAAAAGTGAATGAAGGGTTAGATATTTATTAGAAAGAACCTTTGAAGAAATTTTAGCATCTAGAATAAAAGTAAAAGTAAAAAAATAGAAGGCAAAAGAAATTTTCAAATTCAAGGATAAAAGCAGTTGAAAGGTAAATTTTGATGAAACAATTAATGGTCAAAATTTTACCATTAAATTATTTTTACTAGGAAGTCAAACATAAAAAAATTTAACTTGATGAAAAGGTAAAATCAACGCACCTAAGATAGAAATTACTTAGGCTTAAACAGAGAATTAAATCAAAATTCCTAGGAAAAGTAAGAATCACTAGAGAATTTTCCACTCAACTCAAGTGATAAGTTAGAGGTATAATCTTAAAGATAATATTTATGGAATTCCAAAACCATTTCAACCTCTCTAATTGGACCAATATTGAAGAAGTAATAGCAGGATGAATTTCTCAATTAAAATAGGGTAGAATTGGATGGAAGTCAATTAGAGTTGATCAAATAAAGTCAAATTCAAAATTTAGGTAGAAGATAGAGAAAAAAAATAATAAAAAAAATCAAAAGAAAATTTTGATAGTTAGATTGCTAACAATTGATGGATGAAATTTTAAAAGGTAGTTTTAGAGCCAAACTTCACCACAAATATCTTTTAGACACTTGGGTCAAATTTCAACTTCTTCATCATTTAGAAAATGGTAAAATTAGCCCTACAATTTAGGCTACCTAACTTTTCTACTTGACCAATCCCCATTGGCTTTGAGTTTTGGTTGTTGTAGCCAAAACTGACCTCACTACTAACTATTTGAATTTTGGTAGCAATTGCCACAAGGTTAGTTTAGGTAGAAACTAGCAACAAAAGATTCATTTCTTGGAAGGCCTGCTTAATCACACGTTGTTAATCATCCTCTAGAGTTTTACTATGACAAAAGAAACTAAAAACTTGGTTGTGTATGTTGTATTCTAAAGGTGGAAATAAAGAGCCTACACCATCCACTAGGAAAAAGATGACTAATGTGAGAAATAAACTTCATCCAATTAATTTTCATTGAGGGAGCTTGGAGAAAATTTATTTAATGCATAAATGGAAAGAAAAAATGTTCTATATGAATCAATAATATCAATATATTGGAAGAACTTTAATTATTTATCAAGAGTAATCTTATTATCTGTAATCTTTAGGTTAAACACTAAGGGAATTAAATGATCCATAAGGAAGTTGGGCCTCTATCGAATGAATGGATTGAAGATATATTGATTTGCATGAAATGGATGAAGGGCATCAAGTACACTTGAAAGATAAATTTTGTCTAACCAATATTAATGTGTCTATTACAAAGAATTGAAAGCCTTCAAAGGACCCAAGTGTACAATATCGAACTTGGGATGTTTAGTTAGAACTAACATTACATGAAATTTGAAGGCTCTAAAAGACGTCGGGTTCTCCAATGTTGAAAATGTTGGAATGCTGCCAACGATGTTGTCTAACAAGGTCAAAGAGAATGCCACGTCATTTCTCAAAAGAAAAAATTCAACTTTTTTTTGGCATTTCAAGAATTTAATGTAGTTTAATTGAATTTTTTTAATTTTTATTTCTAATAGCTAGCCATTATTTTCCTGTGGGGGAACAACGTAGAAAACCATTAAAAGAGATTGTGACCTTTGGAAGCTTGTTTAATTGCTATTCTATATTAGTTATTCGGATTTGCAGTTTTGCAATTATATTATTTAATAATAATAAAATCTTTAGAAAATATTAAAATAATTATAATTAAAAAAAAAATTCTATATCTAAATATATATTCAAAAAAATATTAATATCTAATGTAGCAAGGCCTTATCCACGTCACCAAATAGGTTTTCAATTGTTCATATTGTTCCTACAATGTTCCCATAGTAAAAAACTTGTAGTCTTCCGAAGGCTTGTAATTCCTTCTAATGAGGTCTAAAATAGGCTATTGTTGCCATCAAATCCCCTCTAATGACTTCATTTTGAGTGAAAGAAAATATAGCAATTATAATAAATAAATCATATTTTCTTTTCCAATGAGATTCCTTAATATTAAAAACCATCTCAATCAAACTTTGCATCCAAAAAATATTAATTTTAATTAGTGGACATGCATCTAATTAACCAGATGTGTGATCTTTGCTTAGCTTGGCAAGAATGCTTCACTTAAATGGATTATGGATAGACTCTAATTGAACAGCCTATTAGAGGCCTAAAATTTTTCTATAGATTCATGATTTTGTATAAGGTTATGAATCAAGTTATGACCCATGTTATTAGTATATAGTCATGGGAAGAAAAAAAAGACTTGCAAAAATATAAAGCTAAAATATAGAATTGTTCATAAGCTACAATTTATTTTGCTTCAATCACTACAAGAGATCATTGTCCTATATAACTGTAGAAATGTGAGTGTGGTTTTTGCAATTGCAGAATGACTAGACCTCCTTAATTGCACCATCAGGCGTAAGTCCACAGTGTCACAATCATTTTGCAATCTTGATGGCGACTATGGGATGACTAGAATTATCCCGGTCATTTTCATCCACAACATTCCATCCACTACGTTCCAACTACAATGACATGGCAGGGTAGGGCTTCCTACATGGGTAGTGCAGTTGTACAAGAGCATTACAAAAATCTGAACCCTATAGAGGGCCATTAAGGATTCATTTTTTGGCGCTCAGCAATGCAAATACAAAAAAATTAAAAAATATTTTAAGAATAATAAAAAATTAAAATCTGATGTAGTGTTGATGTGGCACAAGTAGTGCCACATCAACAACATTAATTAAAAAATAAATAAAAAACTGTTGAACTCCTTTCTAATGGCATTAGGGGATTCAAAACTCGCAATTCTTTTGAGGGCTGAAATTTTTCCTAATGTAGTGCAAAGATTGATTTTACGACTTTGGATGACTTAAGAGTGATTGTATTATGACTTCAGCTTGACTACGACAGTCACTTGCATTACGTTTTCATTTAGCGCTTCTAAAAGATAAAGAAGACGGCGCCTCACTATACCACAGAGGAAATAGGACTATGGGATAAGTGTCATTTTATGGCAGCGTGACTTCTACGTGACTGGAAAATGTCAAAAGTGCTACTAGAGGTAGCATACAAATGGAGGACAAATGTATTTTATTTTCTATTCTTTCGAGCTTTTCAATGATTGTTACGGACTAAAATTTTATAATTTTCATGGTTTAGGGTTTAGTATTCCATTGGAAGATTCATAAAATTAGAGAGATGACCTAGTGAGGGGGTCAAATTATGTACTTTTGTCGCATGAGTGAGTAGAGCTAGCTTGACTACAATCATTGTGCAGCTCACATTATCAAGTTCTTCATCACTCCATATTAGTGCAAATATAGAGACAAGAAGTATTACCAGATGACATTAATTGACTCGTCAAAAGAAATTGTGAATTGAGGGAGTTCTTCATGCCAATATAGAGCCCAAGTAGAAAATGCTAACATGACACATGTGAAAGACACATGCGTCACGTAGTAGATGTCACTTGAAGACGACTATGAGCAATTTCTTTGGAAACTGAAGAACAACTTTGAAATAACTAGTAAATGATTGTAGATAGAAACCTTCCACAATGAATTTGCTAAAGACTGCAAATACTATGTATGAGTTTCATCTCATGAAGAAGACCCTAGATGGCTTGAATAATTTTCTTGTACTAGTAAGTTGTCTTCCACTAACAACTCAATGGTACCGACTAGATTGGCTGTTGAAGTAGGATTTGGCAAACTTTGTAGAGCCATCAAGCCTATAGTCTCCATGGTAGTAGTGATGAAGGTGTCCATGTAGTCAAGTACTTCCTGCTTGGCCTTGGCTTCTTTGTGCAATACAACTTTCCATCTAGTTCTATCAATAGCATTGGAAAAAAACACTTCCGTGGCTTGACAAGGGAAAATGAACAGCTTTGTTGTGCAAGGCAGTTTATGGCATAAATTCACTACAAAGAAGCCAACATCATCCTTTGTATACATAGAGTTTCCTTGTGTATCTTGCGGCTTCACCCTAGGTACTAATTTTTTTGGCACTACCAAGTTTTTTTTCTACAAACAATTCAATTACACCCACTAAATTTATCAATTCCACTAAAATTAGCAATGTTTGGAAAATAGTCAACCCTATGGGCTTTAGAGTGGATGCATTTGCACATTCTTTGGACCTTGACTTCTGATGCATGCACACAATTCTATTGTTAAGCCTACCCTTGAGAACCACATTGCAAAAAAAACTAAAATATTCCTAATAATGATCTTCTACGATACTAATTTACTAAAGGCTAGTTATGACTTCCACGTGACTGGAGCTAATCAAGTAGAAGTTGTGTTATAGTATTGTAGTTGGGTAACGACATGGAAATGACTGCATTATGTCTTCTACACTACTAGAATCAAAAAAGATGTTAAGAAAATATTCTTTCCTGTATTCTTTTCACATTTGTCCACAACTTTTGATTTGAGGCTCAAAATCTAAAATAGATTTCTAGAAATGAAAGTGAGATTGATTTTTCAACTTTTATTAGTTCAAATTTTTTTGAAAATAATTAATCTACTATTCCTAAATGAGATCCAAAATATTACTTATTACATAATTTTTGTGTTTGACAAGTTCCACACGGTTTGTCTTGCTTCCTATCACCCCACTTGTATAAAAGGTTTGTCATTTCAATCCTTCATATTCATACACTAAGTGGCTTTAGAAGCCATGCAATACATTTGTTGAATATTGTATATGATGTATGGCAAATGGTATATGATGTATGATGTACTGTGTGTGAAATATTATTGTAATATTTCAAATTTATTCATATGTGATTGTGGAATGACTATTTCCCATCTAATTGTCAATACACTCTTTTTCAGGGTTGACACGACGTCCGGACGTGGACGCTGTGTCCGTAGCGTCCACTGACATTCACGGTCCCGGCGGACGTAGCGTCCGCCGGGACCGCCCCGCCTGTTTGCCTTGTCCGCCCAGACGGCCCTATTTCCCCCGACTGCCCTACCCAAACTGCCCCGCAGTCACTCCCTTAATCTTTAAACAATTAAATGTTAAATGAAGTGCAATGGTTCGCGATTTGTTATTAAAACACTGTCTCTTATAAGTTGAAAGATTATAAAGTTTGACCATGAGTCCATGATAGTCTTGAAACTATGAAAAAATTCCAATTCATTTTCAGAAGGCAAACTAAAAAAGTTTGTGACTTCAAATATATACATTTACTATTTAAAAAATCGAGATCAACACAAATACAAACATAATCAATATGGGCAAAATATATTGAATTTAATATAGAATACCATACATTGTGCACATTTGGCTAATTGCACATATAATTTTTTTCATTCCAACTCTATATTTCTAAACTAATTTTTAATGCCTATATAACCTATTCAACTACTACTTCTGTACTACCAATCTAATATAAATGGCGGAAATGTTCATCTGGCATCGGCTAACGATATGTATTAAAAAATCGCGTAATCACATGGGCCAAACTAGTATTTTCATCATTAGTCTTCGAAGAAATGCGCTTCAAGTAAGCATAAAACACTTTTGCAAAGTCATGAAAGGCAAATTGTGTCGCACTAGGTGTTTTTCGTAGCACGTTGAAATACGCCTTTGACATGTTGTTTCCATTCATCCGCCGAGCAATTTTTCGAATGGCATACTCTTTCGACTTACGTGAATACATCCGAATGACTTCCACATCTGCACCTGCTTTATGCAAATATGCAATACGTGGATCCACCCACCATCTCCTCTGCAAAGTTTGTTTCATCTCATCTGTTGATGTGAATGTGTATAAAGACTTCATTGGTTGAGAAGCTAAGGTGGTCATACCCCAATCGCAAACTCCAATGTACACACGTGACTCATCCTCTAGAAAATGCAACAAGATGTTGTCCGGAGAAAGATCATTGTGCAAATGTCCAGCAAGATGCACTGCATACATTATATGCATAAACGCCCATGTCAACTCCGTGCGCTTCTTCCGATATCGCCCTAAACGGTGAGCTTTTACAACCTCCTCTTCGGTTGGATTCGTATACATCAAACAGATTTGAATGTTGTCTGGATAGTCCTTATCCATATTCAACATTTGTCGAAGAGGTCCACCATTCCACCAATACGCATAACCTTCACACGTCGTTCCGTGCACCGCAGCAAACCGTATCACACCCGCGTGTGGAATTCGAACAGCCATTGATTCATTTTGATGTTCTAACTTTGCAAGATCGGGTTGAGTTTGGTGGTGAATGGATTTCTTTGCCGCAAATTCCCAATAAGGAAGTACTCTTGGACATCCTTCAATACGAACCTTTCGAATCTTTGTATATCCACCTCTCATCGATCTATCATCAACAGCAATCACGCGTGCTGTATCTGGAAGTGCTATTAGGTGCCGTTTGGTCCTTTTCGCTTCAGCAACTCCATCATTATTTTTCCACCAACCAATTGAACCAACTCGATTGTGCTTTTTGGCGAATGGAGCACATCGCCCTCTAAATAAGTCCGCTTTCAAAATCACTTCTTCAAACTGGGCGTCATTGGGTCGATATTCCTTGCCATATTTAACCAAAATGACTTTGGAATTCCACAAAGCGTCATGAACTTTGTTCTCCAAACATTTGTTGAAGTGCGTTTTATGCATTTCGTCATGCCACTTTGCCACATTCAATGCATCCAACAACATCTGTGTCATGTCTACCTTGAATTTAGACACGCACTCCTCTTGATATCTGATGTACTTATTGTCTAAAGACAATGTTGTTTCCGATTCATAAATTTGAACGATGCGCTCGATCATGAATTTCTTGCATTCTTCCGAAGGACTTTGGCGAGCTACTTCCAAGTTCGATGGTCCCTCTCCATGTTTAAGCTTCGCAACCTTCTTCTTCCCGTTCGGCATCGTAACAAATGAAATTGATATAGATCAAATTTTTTAATTTGAAATTGAATTCACGCGCGAGTGTCCAAAAAATTGGCAACAAAGGGGCCCCAATAAACCACTCTTGCCTTGCCTCGGAAAGGAGCCAATGGAGGATGAACCACCAAGCTCTCCACTCCACCTTGCATTCACAAGGGGCAAAGCAAAAGTGACAATGCAGACAGCCCGTCCGCCCCATCGGACGGCCCCAAACCGTCTGCCCGATCGGACGGGCCGGGGGTGGCGGACGCATCGGCCGTCCGCCTCCTCGAAACCCTCGAGCCCCGTCCGCCCGATCGGAAGGCCACGGGCGGACAAATCTACCGTCCGCCCCATCGGACGGCCCCAAACCGTCCGCTTGATCGGACAGGCCGCGGCTGGCGGACGCATCAGCCGCCCGCCTCCCCAAAACCCTACAACCGCATCCGCCCGATCGGACGGGCCGCGGGTGGCGGACGCATCGGCCGTCCGCCTCCCCGAAACCCTCGAGCCCCGTCCGCCCGATCGGACGGGCACGGACGGACAAATCAAGTGTCCGCCCGATCCGATTTATTTTTCATATTTGAAAATAGAATCTAAAGAAGAACCACTAATTGTCTAATTTCAGCATTTCTTCATACGAATAAAAAATCATTTTAGTTTTTAGCAATCGTTGAATGAAAAATAAAAAAATTTCAAATATTAAAATAATTCAATCTTTCATAAATTAATTAGAAATACATTTATATCATTTATGAGTTTCTAAATGTAATAAACACACAACAATAATTTCAAAATACACACCATGCTAGTACATATTTAACCTCGAATGCTAAATTCAAAAATAGACATAATATGGCTCTTAGAAAATTACATTTCTTCTTCATATTTTTATTATTTATCAAAGTCGCTTATAGCCTTATACATCAACACTATTATAAAATAATACAATGATGTCTTCAACAATATGCTTGCCTAGTGCCTACATACATATTTGGTGTACACTATTACACAACACTTTTTGAAAAAGTGAACAAAATTGTTGTTCAAAATTGTTCTATTCATTTAAAATTTTATACTACTTCTACCAATCTAGTGCTCTATACTTGTCGTGAGAGTAAAAATGAGAAAATCGAACTAATATAAATGAAACTAGCTTCTTTCAACTAATAATTAAATTCTAGAATATCCCAAAAGGCAAGTATTCCATTCTTTAGTCTTTCTTTTCATCCTACAAACAAAGTCCACCCTTAAACAAAGAGTCAACTATTCCTAATGAATGGCTAAGCTTCTCTTTAATCTCTCTTCTTTTTCCTAATCAACTTAATTTTGGAACTTGAACTTCATTCTACTTTTACAACATCAAATTTCAAGTTTATGTGGCACCAAGCGTGAGAGATTGAAATCTTGAATTTGTTAACAAACGTTGGAAAATTAGAACTAAGGGCCTCTAGAGCTTAGATAGATGGCTCAAAGCAAGCAAGAGTGTAGACTGAGGGATTCTAGTGAAGAAATTGAGGTTTCAATTGATAATTGATTGTATTCAATTTTGTATTGGACCTCCAAAGATAGCTTGGCTTCTTCCAAATTCAATCTAAATTTCGGCTGTACTCCCTTTCCAAAATTCAATCTGGATTTTGCAAAATAGAGGTAAACTCTAACTTTTTTCAAAACTCACATTTGGAAAAAATTGAACCTTCCAAAAGGTTGCTTTATAATACCAAAGTTAGGGTGGAAAATGCCTTTTCACTGGCTTACTCATTGGGCCAAGATTTGTATGATGAATTCAAAAATTTGTCATCGTTATCCAATCCATCTCTATAATCTTATAAATTTGGGTGGGAAGAGCCTTCTCAACTCAATCACTAATTTGGCCATGAATTGTATGATGAGTTGAAATTTTTTTCATCATTACCCAATCCATCTCTATGATCTTATAAATCTCATGATGGTTCCATCATGAAAGATGGAGCATACGCCAAGTGGCTACAAGCAATTCTCCATGGTGGTTCTAATGAAGATGTGGCTACTCTCATACTCATTCAATTATTATTAAAATTATTAAAAAAACTCAAAGCCTTTTTGTGGATTCAATTTCTTCCTAATGATTTGGATTTTTGCTTCACCTGTCTCAAACTAACTTTTGATTGTTGAAAATTCACTCTTGGTATTCATCAAAATACTCTTAAATTTGTTTATAGCTTGTCCAGTACTAGTCTATGACTCTATGAACCCCGTGAATGTCACATGGGTCTTGAAATTTTATTTTTTTTGGCTTTTTGCACTCTTTTGTGGGTAATTATAGTCAAAGGGACTAGGAAAGTGAGTTTATAGGATAATCGGAAGAAAATCCTATAGTTATAGGTTAATTTTTCCAAAACCCTAGAAGTGCCATAAATATTTTTTTTATAGTTTTAGAGTCTAACTAAGTGTTTGAGTGTCAGTTTAAGGGCTATAGAGTTTTTAGCCCTAAAACCAAACGAGACAAAATCACTTTGTTAGATTTTATAGAGGATTTTCCCATTCAAAATGCATGTGACAACATTGGCTTAATTTAGCAAGGTTAGGATCAATCTAATTTTTCTAGAGTCTTAAAAGTTCATAGCCAAAGAATAGGTGAAAATCGCATTTCAAATGCGAAGGTTGGAAATTTGCCATCACATGTAACTTTGTAGGCAAAATCCACAAATACTATTTGTAGGCGGTTGTTAGAATTTTTTTTTTAGTATAAAAGAAATGCCAAGAGCGTAACAATGAAGCTAGATCACCAAGATTCCCTCATATAGGAATGATTCTTCTTCTTCCGAATAAAAATCAAGATATGTAAATTTATTCTTCTTTCAAAAAATACAAGTTGGAGTTGAAATTTTGCTCAAAGGATTTAGGGAATTTCTAAAAGTTATCCAAAACACTTTGTAAATTTTTGTACAAAACATGATTCCACGGGAAGTCAACCATTATTACCAAAGATGAAAAAATTCATGAAAAATCATTTGTGATGATAAAATCCCACTAAAAATTAGGATAGTGTATTTAAATCTAAATAAGAGTCTAACCAAGTTTTGCAACATTTCAACAACGATAACTACCCAAAATGGCAGTGCCAATGGATTTTAACAAAATTTCAAAACATTCCACAAATTGCCCATTGAACTACGAGCATATGAAGGCCAAATTGAGTCATCTTGGACTCTTTTCTTACATTTTTGAACCTTCCAAATAACCTTACCGAATCAAAATTAGCAAAGACTATAAACTCTAATATTTAGGATTTTCACCTTTTTTATTAGGTTGAAAAACACTGTCTTTTGTGAGGGTTTTTAACCTAGAAGTTGGAAGTTAGAGGATTCCCAAACTAATTTGGATCTCTTAAAGCCAACAACGCACTCTATTTCTCAATTGGAGCTTTCCTTCAAAAGATATAGGACAATTAGCAATGGGATAGAATTATATGTGGTAAAAGTTAGTATTAGTGGTTTTTGATTTACTCAGTTTAGATTATAGAGTAAAAGGAGGAAGTAGAGACCCTTGAAAAAGTATAAAAGGAATCATACCGATTTCCTTTACATCCCTTTTCTGCATTTTTATGTTTTGACATATGTAGTCATATTGTTGAGATTTCTTTGGTATTCCACCATTAACCTTTTGTTGTTTGCATTTTGATGTCTACTCTTGAATTCTAAGTTTGTTGCAATTTTTTAAGCTTTTATAAAGGATGTAGGGGTCCCTTTGAACTTGTTTGTGTTGTTTTTGTCAATCATATTAACACTAAGAAATTCTCGGCTAAATTTTGGTGATGTTGTTAGTTGAAAACTCTTAGAATTTTCTTCACCATTGGTATTGTCGTATCTTATCAATCATTTCCAAATTTTAGTAACTTTGTGAGATTTTATAACACAAAGTTGCTGAAAATTTCTTGAGCACTTGGCATAAAAATAAGTGGTCCATATATTGTTTTGAGTTTTGGTTTTTTAATTAAGAGACTTGGATGGGAACTAAGCTCTAAAAATTGTGGTGCTTGACTAACCTTGGCAAAAATTGTCCAAAAGTAGGGGGCAAAACCCTTGTACAATAAAATTTTGCCCCTTCGCCTAATTTTTGGGCTAAATATTTATTATTTTTTGTTCCATCTTTCCTAGAATTGGGGGATATAACTCCCAACACAGCAAAGCTTTGCTTCTAAGCTAAATTTTTTCATGTTTGGTTTTTGTGCAAAGTGTCTACATATGGAGACCCAAGGTGGTGTGGTGTGTAAGTGCTTATTTATCTACTCTTGGTAAATGAGCAAATACAACTAGGTTCTTGGTTTTGTTTTCTATCCTAAAGGTGTTCTTACGTTGGTCCATTATACCCTTCAAGTAATTAATCTTTCTAGAATTTTTACTCCTATATATTTTTAGAAAGTTTTCTACTTCCTCACCCTTTATTATAGATGCCTAAGTACTTGTCTTAGAGTCTCTAATTGAATTCTTTTTAGCTTTTAGGGTTCTAAGCTTCTTCTAGACAATTATTATTTTTTGACAATTAAATTTGATTTCTTGTAGATTCTAGTTTACCCTATCCATATTGATAAAAAAAACTCTAAATTTGGACTATCCTAGTGAAAGTTATGAAGGGATGAAGTTTGACTGCTAATCATTATTTCAAACTTCATCCATTGTCTTCTACCAATCTATATGGACTTTTTCTTTCACTTCTGACCTTTGGATTCTTTACACTATCTAATTTTCTATTCTTGTTCTTCTTGGATGAAATGGACTAATTTTCATCTAATATGACTCATAACTTCATTCACTAATACCTTTGTCAATTTAACATAGAATTCTAAGTGTAATATAATTTTAAAAACTTTTAAATAAGATCTATACCAAAATCTATCTGAATATTGGTAAAATCCTAATCTTGAGACGCTAACTTGACCTTAAACTTCGGCTATGCGGTAAAATTACTTAACTTTAAAAATTCAAAAGAAAAAGACAAATTAATGATTTATCTCAAAATTAAGGTCATCATTGAGGTTATTATATGACCCTTGATATTCTCCATCATATGCCATCCTTCTCGCTTCTTTGGTAATTTTGCCCACAATTTGAAATAGAGTAAAAATTACAAGTTTCAAGCTTTCACAATGCTACTTCATTTTTTCCTTAAGCACTATTTAAACTCCATTATTGTATTCCAAGAGTTGACTTGAAATTTTTATACAATAATGTTTGAACAATAATTTGCCCTTTGACTTCTATCTTTTAGGTTAACTACTCCCTTTGTCCCAAAATGATCTTCTTGCTAGACAAAATGTTTTAGATTAAGGCTGAAAATAACATTTTATAAAATTTGTTTTGACTTGTTAGTAATGTATGATGTACTGGTACTCTCCGAAAAATTTTAGCTTCATATAAATTTTTATAATGTAATTATGGTACTTCAAAAAGTGAAATTTGGAGGCCTTTTAAATGGACCATTGCCAACCAATCATTTTTGTATTTTCCTTGTTGTATTTTTCCACTTGTCTTCCCACGGTGTACAATCATCATACCCTAGTTATGAGCATTACATGATGTGAAATTTAGATGTAAATAGTAGCTAACATATGTACAACTAGTTCAATGTTGTATAGTAGTCGTGATGAAATGGCCTAATGGGGACCTAGACTTCCAATTCTTTAATTTTTATTTAAATAGATACTATATAAATTAAGAAGCAAGTCAAAATTATGAATTGAATCAATCCAATTTAAGCAAGTTGAGGCCCCCATTTTGTGCTATTATTATCTATCTGTAGCTTCTTCAAATGTAAGCTCTATGGATCCTTCCATGTCATTCTAAGAAGATCATTTTGGGACAAAAAATTCATGCTAATAGGAAGATCATTTTGGGATGGAAGGAGTATTATTTTATCCCTTCAAAAGTTTAGTGGTTCCAATCAAGGTTGTCTTCCCTGATAGACAAACATTATCATAGACAAATGTCTAATAACATCTAGTATATCCTTTGCAATGTCCAATAAAGTCAAATTTACCTTTGACTTTTTTTAAATCACCCCCCTCATTTACCTCGGCCACCTAGATGCCATGTGTCCTTTGCATGGCACAATTTAGGGCACATGTACATCATCTCGAGAGGGGCAACTGTAGGTTAAGCGACTGTGTATTAGGGCGACTTCCTATAGGGTGACCACTTGTACAAGCGATTGTAGTAAAGGCGACTATATATATAGGTGATCGCATGTATTGTGACAACGACTTTTGGGTGACAATGGGTTCGAGGACGGTGGGTAGAGTGACAACGGGTTTGAAGACGGTGGGTAGGGCAACCTTGGGTTCTTCATCAAAATTAGGGGGACAATGGGTGGGTAGAAGGCAGTGGAAAAGGTGTAGTCGCCCCGTGGATCCATAGTCGCTCCACATTGACTAGCAATCACCCGAGAAAATACCGGCTGTTGCCATTTTTGACTTGTGGTCGCCCTAGAAAGACCCAATGTTTCCCACGTTGAATCTGTAGTTGCCTCTCTAGAATTCAAAGTCACCTTGCTCTGAGATCTATAGTAGTTCTAACATACCCGCAGTCATCCACCTCTGAGATCTAAAGTTGCCCTGAAGTACTCGAAGTCACCCACCTTTGAGATTGTAGACACAATTTTCAGTTCTATTTTTGCAATTTTTGAAGTAGATGACTAATAGACTAGGTAATTAGCTTTAAAAGCTATTTTGGAAGTAAAAGTAAGTCAATTAGTCATAGCAGTGTGGAAAGGACTATTAGACAACCGGATATGTAGTTAGGTTATACGAGAAGCAAAGCAGTTAGACAAATAGACATTGGCAACCGCAGGTTAGTTACGGGCCAAGAAGTATAAAGACAAATAGACTTGGCATTTTTTTCTCTCTCTCAGGCGTATGCAGTGATTGCCGCCTTGTTATTTTGTACCTTTGCACTCCTTCAATAAAAGGTCTATTCGTCTAATTAATTTCTGTATGTCAAATTGTTGATTAGCTAGTGATTGGCTTCGGCATTTTGTTGTTTCTTTTGTTGGAGCAGTTGCCAGTGATTGGCTTTGTCTCCTTTGTTTCTTTTCTCTTTGATTTTGTCTAATTGCCGAGGAACAGTGAGCGGTTGTTATTCTTTGTGCACTGTCTAATTGTCGATAGCTGTGCATCAGTGAGTCAAATTGTTTGGTTGTATGTTAAAGTTAAATCTTTATGAGCGAGTCAATTGGACTGGTTCCATGTGCACAAATTGAGCATTAGAGAATGAGTCAAATTGTCTATTATGCTAGTGAGTGGCGGTGAAGTTAGAGAGCAGAACAATTAGCCAGGGATTGGCAATTGTTTCATTGACGGGTAGTCAATTGGTCGAGCAGCGGAGATAGCTGCGTAATTTTGAATGACAATTGGTCAATTGTGAGGAAGGATGCACTGGTTAATTTTGAGAGCTTAATTTTTGTATGTGTCAGTTAGACAAAGCAGGTTGTGAGCCTGGGTAAGGTTGAGGATATTTGATTTTTAATGATGTCAAATGAACAAATTAAGGAAGCTGTGGAAGATGAATAGCCTTTGAAATTTGAGAATTGAGATGAACAACCAGTGAGTGGTTCAGATGTGTGTCAAATTGACAATTATATCAAGGCGGATGGAGCCTGAGTCATCAGCCATGTATGGACTAATTTTATGAAGTCAAATAGACAGTTAATTACACGAGGAAGTAGCCAGTGATTGGCCATAGCTTTCCAAGTATTAGGTCCAATAGTCCAGCGGTTATAAATTGAAGATCAATTTGAAGAAATTTAAATGAGTTATTATTGAATGGATTAATGTTGTTATGTTGTGAGAAATGGACAAATTGACTATCAGATGTGGAGCTTCTCAACTGAGTGGAGACCAAGGCAAATCGACAAAGCTGATCTTGGAGATTTCCTCGGTTGTAGTTGTTGAGATGTCAATTAGTCAGATTAAGTAATAGGATATTGGTCCAGTTGAGATTGGTAATTGTGAGTTAGTATAGGACTGGCCAATTGACTGATAGGTTGATTGGAGCCTTGTGCTTGACAAATTGACCTTACTGATGACAAGTAGTAGCAATTTGTAGAAATAGAAAAGCTACAGAATTAATAGCAAGTTTCATTAGTTATGATACAAAGACATAAGTTATTTAGTATGACAAATTGACTTGCCCAAGTGAATGGAGTTGGAACAGGAGAAAGTGAGAGATGAGTCTATTTGTTTGGAGCGAATTGCAGATAAGTTACATCACTTTTGCATGCTTTTGCATACTGGGACCAATTGACCAATTGACAATTACAGACTTGTGATTTTGCATTCTGCATAGTAGTAATTAGCATTAGCTAATTAGCATACTGGACCAATTGACCAACTGCCATGAATTAAAACAAAGAAGAGTAATTAAAGAAGATGGCATAAATATTATATGTGGCTATTTGATTAGGTCGATAGAATGCATTACAGGGCATGAGACTATTTGACCCACCCTGATTATTTGATACACCCAGACTATTTGACATTAGCATACTAGTATAAGACTGCACAGCATATCATGGAGTCTGCATACATGGGATATTGGACTGAACACTAGTATTGGTTAATGTACCCCCTTGCACATTCACATTTATATTTAATTTAATTAATCTTTAATTCTTAGAATACTCAGTTGAGTGAAATCCTACGATAAAAGTGGACCTTAGAAACAATACGATAGACTATTTGACCTTTCCCAAACGAAAGAACTACCACTAGTGAATTCCTTGGGTTTTTGATCCAAGTCCACTTTTACACTACAGAGATCCGTATTCGCCTTGAAGTATTCGTAGTCGCCCACCTCTCAGATTGAAAGCGCCTTGATTTACTTGTGGTCACCTATATGCACGCGCCCTTCGATACCAAAGTCACACGTGCTCACCTCACCTATAAATCCACTGGCCCATGTAGTATTTGTCACCTTCATTCTCTATTGAGGCTCTTTGGCTTGCATCCCTTATTGGCTACATGCATGAATTGCGTGTGAATATTTACTTCTTACTGAGTTTAGGATGTATTCTCTAATCCTAAGTTCAAAATGCAAGCCAATCTCATAGCTAGTGGAGGCAACAGCGAGGGGTCACTTCTTCTCCCACAAACTACACGCATTGTAGTTGAAATCAAAAAGGCTAACAAAGATAGGACTCGGAAGCAAAGGGGCGCCATTCACCAAAAGTGATGGCACGTGTTGTGGAGTGAAAACCACCTAGCTTATAAGGGGTGGAGTGAAGAGTTAGAGCTATGGACAATGTAAATCTATGAAGATTACATTGAATGGTGCCACATTGGAAAATTGTTTTCAAAATGGTGCCATTATCACAACCGGTACAACAACAAAGCAAACCTAAAGTATTGTGAAAGTCCTACTTTCCTTCAAAGGTGTTTGGCATTGTGGCAGGTTCTTTATAAAACTCCTTTTGTAGACAAAAATGAGGTCTCTTTCTTCATTGCTAGAGCACTACTAGA
Source organism: Pseudoscleropodium purum (assembly GCA_963969395.1). NCBI lineage: Eukaryota > Viridiplantae > Streptophyta > Bryopsida > Hypnales > Brachytheciaceae > Pseudoscleropodium > Pseudoscleropodium purum. Next base: position 1,689,546 of record OZ017799.1, read on the forward strand.
AATGCACGACCAAAACAACAAAAATTCAACTAATTTATGTTATTTGGGATAGTAGAATGACCATTTTGTAACTTTCTGTGAAAATCAACAAAATGGCAAATTTTTTTTGTTGATTTGAAAAGTGCAATGACCAAAACAACAAGTTTTTGTTGAATTTGGAATCTTTTAAGAATCTTTTAAGAATATTTGAGAATCCAAGTATAATGATTTAAAAAAAAAAATTAATCATGTAAAATTCAATCTTTTTTCAATTCAGCAGACTTTGGAGTCCATTTTCGCATAGTAAAATAAAACATTTCAAAAAACTTAAAACTGAGAAAAATTGTAAATTCAAGCTACCTTTCACCTCCAAAAATTCGTTTGTGGTTTCAATCCTCCAATCAAAAGTTATTGACAAAAATTAGAGAGGGGTAGTTAGGAACATTTATTTTGACATTTCCAAACATCCTCTTTGATTTTTGTCCATAACTTTTTATTATAGACTCAAAATCACAAACGAATTTTCAAAGGTGAAATTTAATTTGAATTTACAACTTTTTTAGTTCCAAGTTTTTTGAAAAAATGTGTTCTACTATGACTAAATGACCTCTGAAGTCCGCTTAAAATACAAAACACATGAAAAAACAATGAAAAAATTAAATATATAAAATTCTAGTTCTTGTGTGGTCACTTAAATATTTAGGTGGTTTAGTGGTTGAAACCATGGACCTCCAAACATGAGGTTCAAGGTTCTAGGCGGCCTTGCTCGTGTGGTTACTTGAGCAAAAAAAAACATTTTAAATGGGCACTGCCCAAAAAAAATTAAAAATTAAATATTAAATTAAATTTTTTAGATTTGTCCAAAACAATAGAAAAAATCAACAGATTTCAATTTGATTTTGTTCAAAACAACACTTCTAAAATGACTGAATCATTCAACAAATTTGAGTTGAAATTTTGTTGTTTTGGTCATGAATTTTCTAATAGTGGAAGAACATATGCAGAAGTGGCCTTAAACAAAGAAGTGAACTGGAGCACAATCAAAGAAAGTCCCTATGTAGAACATCCAACCATTGGATTAATACCAAAAGGGGTTTTGACTTTCTCTAAGGGTGGACTTGGACCTATTTGAAGTAATCCTTGTAACAAAGAAACTCATGAAGTTGCCATTGAAGAATCTGAAGATGGGGATTCTGATGGCATATGAGCTCCATGGATAGTATGAGCCAAGGAGCAAAATGTCCTGCCAACTAGAGTTGAAGCTCACAATATCGAGGAAGGTTTAATGCTATAAGGACAATGAATGAAATACCCTCCAAAGGTACAACGTTCTACAACATGATCTCGGCTTGCATTAATGTCAACGACAATTGCTGATCCACCGTTGCTCCCATGGGATGCCACTAATGTCTTCGATTTTACACCAAATGATGATACACCAATGGAAGTACTTGTAAGTAGTTCCAATCCTCAATCTCAAGCAAGTCAAGTTGACAACACAATGAGTCTAGTGAAGGCTCTTGAACTTTTGAAAACCAAAGACATCAAAATTGCTTCATTGGAAAGCAATGTAACAAAACTGCGATTTGATGGAGAACAAAAAAATACCCTTATTTCTCAACAATTGAAGGAATTGCAACACCTTCGAGAAAAAGAGCAGGACACTTTGACTTTGTTGGACATTAATGAAGGCTTCATTGAACACAATCCACATCGTTTGGATAAGCTTGTGGGGGACCTTACAAGCGATGTTTTGCTCCATTCTCTTCATTCCAAACGTATGAAGCAGACCTCAATTATTCCAAGTATGCTTCTTCCTATCATTACAAATTTTTTTATCATGGACATGAATGACCTCTAAGGGACATAGGATTCTCTGTCGTTTCTGCCAATTCCACATTCCATACAATTGTTGAGAAAATCCAACCTTGAAGAGGAAAACAAAACACTGCAATCTTGATTATCATAGTTGGCGGCTACATACTATCATTGGAAGGTTGCTTGCACTCTCTTTGTGGATAGATCTCAACAAATCGCCCAAAAATTGGAGAAAGTTTCAAAAAACTTTGTTGCAATGCGCCTAAGCGAGAGAACAGACTTACATCATGGACATTGTTGGAAGATGTGTTTTCCGATAACATGCCCATGTAAAATGTGCTAGTAAAGGGTTCAATAGATTGGACATTGAATGGTTGGGACCATGAAAATCATATGTCTAGTCACTTCAAAGTGAAGAATAGGAAGTTGTTGTGGCCCAAGCTTGCACCTTTTGTCTTGGACCATACTAAATGCCCTATTTGTCTCAAGCAATTTGGCCCCGAAGGAGGTTGGACACTTGGAACGTGTGCACACATATACCATCAATGTCTCATCACACAATGTTTGATTAGACAACATTGTGTGCTTTGTTACGCACCATTCTATGATCATTTGTACACCATGTTCAACTTAATGACCTATATGCCACCTTTTTGGGAACACAATGCTCACACAACATTAGAGACAATTTTGAGGCCATGACTTGCTTTAGAGTTGGTAACAAAGCAAACTTGATCAAGAAAAGGGAACTGCTAGCTCACAATTGAATTGGGAAATATATCTGGTAGAAATTGCTAGAGTAGCAACTAAGCTCATGGAAAAAGGCCTACAAAATGAAGGGAGAAGAGCATTCTTTTTCAAATGCCTTGTTGGACATTTTGACAAGAGTTCTTGAACCTTCAAATAAGATCTTCATTGACAAGGTCATTGTGGGAGCACGAAAACTCAAATTGGATAGGATTAGTCTAGAATAGGGTTAGATAGACTTACAATTTTTTATATTTTAGTAACTCATAGAGTTTTTGACTACCTTAAGACTTTTGTAGAAATAGTCAATTTTTGAATTGCAAGAATCGTTGCTAGCGTTATGGAAACGGATCTAATATGGATTCGGGATTCGGGAAAGTTCCGGATTCTTGAAACCTATGTTCTAGGCTTCTAGTCTAGAAAACTAGGGTATTGTTAGGGGAAGGGTCTTCTACCCATTCTCCACCGGGAACTATCGGCCGCAAGTTGGGTACTTAAATCCACCGCCACTTCATTGTTTCTCTTTTTGTGGTTGTTGAACCTTGTGAACATACAATTGAGAGAAAGAGTGGTGAGTTAGTGATCGGGATAAAGAGAGGACGAAAAAGTCGGTGCCGTTTGCATTGGATTAGGTTGTTGGCTATCAGTGATTCATGGTGGCGGCTGGCGATCCGGCTGTACAAAAGTTTGGAGTGGCAGCCTGGATGGTCTGTTTGATCATTCTTTCCGATCCAACTTACCGAACGTAGTTAGAAGACAACTTCATGTGTATTGAGTCTATCAGATTGTTAGATAAGCTATGGAGTTTGTGTTGAAGGACTTGACTAATGTGTTAGGTTTGTGTTGAAAGACTTGGGTTAAGTAAAAGATTACTTGTAGGAACTCCTTGTTAAGTCTATAATTACTTGTAGGAATTCTACATATAGGCTGATTAAAGTAAAAGTTGTTTGTAGCCAAGCCAATAGAATAGTATAAAAGGGCAGCCCCTTGCTTGGGTTTAATACCCCTTTCTCATGTTTGCTTTTGTAATCCTCTTCATTGAAATATATTACCTTGTTGTTCTATTCTCAATAGGTTATGGGCCCACTCATGTGAGTTGCTATTGGAGGTTTGATCTCATGACAAGGTGTGTTGGAGGAGCATTCATGGAGCTTGGAGTTTGGGGTCATTTGGAGCATTTGGAGTCTAGATTTGGACTATTTTTGAGGTATTTTCTTGTCTGGAGTTCAGTCTTGCTCTTGGAAGGTTGATTTGAGTTTAAGGTGATCCTAGAGGTCTGATTTGAAAGACTTGGAGCTTGAGAGAGGTCATTGGAGTGATTTAGAGCTATTAGGGTTTCATTTGAGAGATTTGAAGCCTTGAAAAGCCTGTTGGAGTGATTTAGAGCTATTAGGGTTTCATTTGAGAGATTTGGAGCCTTGAAAAGCCTGTTGGAGTGATTTAGAGCTATTAGGGTTTCATTTGAAAGATTTGGAGCCTTGAAAAGCTTGTTGGAGTGATTTGGACTTCATTTGAGAGATTGTGAGCATTGGAGTGCTCATTGGAGTGATTTGGGTCATTGGGGATCCTATTGGACTTTGTACAATAAGAAGAGACCAAATTGGGCAAAGTTGAGGTATATTGGAGTCAGAGACATTCACCATGGCTACTAGTGAAGGAGACAACACGAGGGTCATTGACAAGTTCAATGGTGACAATTTTGGACTTTGGAAGTTCAAAATGGAGATGATTTTGGCCGAGAAAGACTTGTGGGAGATTGTAGAGGGCACCGAAGAAGCACCCGCAACCGATGCGGACGCCAAAGTTAAGAAGGCCTATGAGAGGAGGGTGAAGAAGGCCTTTTCCATCATTGCTTGCAATCTTGTGGATAGGCAACTTGCACATGTTCGAGCATGCAAAGGACCCATGGAGGTATGGAAGGTGCTTTGCAACATCCATGAGACCAAGAACTTGTCCAACATGCTCTTCATTCGACGCAAGTTCTTCACATGCAAGATGCAAGAGGACGAGGATATGCTTGACCACATCAACAAGGTGAAGGCACTTGCGGACCAGCTAGCTTGTTTGGAGGTGCCCGTCACAGATGGAGACATGGTCATGACTTTGCTTGAGAGCTTGCCACATTCTTATGAGTATCTCATTACGGCATTGGAGACTAGACCTATGGCAGAGCTCACTATTGACTTCATCATGGCGCGATTGATGCACGAGTTGTCCAAGAGGAAGGAAAATGAGCCTCATGAAGGAGGTGTAGCACTCTACTCACGTAATGGCCAAGGAGGGAGGTCACAGCCACAGAAGGAGACACGCACTTGCTTCAATTGTGGTAAGCCTGGCCACCTTGCAAAGTTTTGCAGGTTGCCCAAGAAGGAGAGTGCAAATAAGGCTAGTGTGAAGGAGGTGGAGGAAGACTTTGCGTTTGCAACCAATGATGGATATGACAACACCGACATGTTCAAGTGGATCATTGACTCCGGTGCAACGCAACACATGACTCCACACAGGCAAGCATTCCTCACGTATGAGCCTATTAGCAACCGCATGGTGTATTTGGGTGACCATGGCGTGGTGGATGCAATTGGCATGGGTTGCATTGTGGTGGAGGTAGAGATGAAGGGCAAATTGAGGACAATTCGCATCCAAGGTGCTTTACATGTGCCCAAGTTGTATGCAAATTTGCTCTCGGTGAGCAAGTTGGTGTCACAAAATTTGAAGGTGCAATTCAACAACCAAGGTTGTGTTTTGTGTGCACCCAATGGAGAGATGATCGTGACGGCACTGTCGCAGCTTAAAATTTTGATTTTCTTAGTATGCACCAAAATAGGAACGGAAACTAGCCATTAGTGAACCGGATCCGATTAGGTGGAGAAGGAAAACTCAAAATTAGCTCAGAACATGAAGTAGTGGGCCTCTTGGATCTAATCCGGTCAGGAGTAACTATCGACGGAAACGGAATGCCACACGGATTAGGTCTAGGACCGGATTATGATGGTGAACCGGATTCAAGACGACCAAACCGGAAATGGTCCAGAGACTATATAAGGAGGAGCCTTCACTGTTGCACCCCTTTTTAGAAACTCGAGCTTGAGCGCGCGTGGTCGAGTTTTCGCGTTTGTGTGCTGTAGGCTTTGATTCCGGTTGAGATCGGAGAGAGAACGTGAGGAACGGGACGTGCGGCTAGAAGAGAGTGAGGTAGATTGGAGTGGGAATGCCGCCGCTACGTAGGTCTAGACCAGCGAGTCCCTCTGGAGGCGAGGTGAAGCTCCGGAAAGTCATTCCGGTTATTCCCTCCACAGAGCCGGAAAAGTCTCAACTCATGGAGGATCTCACCTCTATGGGTTGCCTAGGGTTTGCCGAGAAACCCTGGGGTTTTAGGGAGGAGAGAATGGTCAAGGAACTCCTCGGAAAACTGTCCAACCAGTTTGACAACATCGTGAGAGGAACTCCCATCCGCTGGAACGAGGGAATGTGGAGAGGTGTTTACGGTTTCCGGGCAGGAGGGTTAGGAATGGCAAACCGGAAGGATGAGTTTGTCCGAGGCAAGTTCCAGGGGGCCGTCAACCCGAAGGACTGATACGCGGTCGAGGATTGCGTGGATGACCGACACCGTCGGCTTCTGCAGTTCTTGGTTCCGGTCCTTCACCCGGAAAAGCCGACCAGGGTGACGATCACCCTCGGCAATACCATTTTCGGTGCCCTCAGTGGTACCCGGAAAGTGGACTGGGCACGGATCATTTCCGATCTTGTGACCCAGCTCGTTAGTAGAGTTGGGAAGAAGAGGGCCAGTCCAGTGTGCCCTTACCTCTTCCACCTCTATCGGGAAAACCAAGTCCTCACCGACGCGGAGGAGAAGGTGTGGAGGACTCAAGAAGTCCTTCTGAAGTATGGGGAGTCGGAAACGGATGACGAGGCCGAGTCCGATTCCGGTTCAAACCGAGAGTCAAGCGAGGAAGAGGAGGAGCCGATGCCGCCCATCAAGCGACAGAAGTTGACGCCTCCCCACAAGCGCGGGACGCCTCCCGGTCACGACAAGCCGGCCTAGGAAGAAAGACCGGAAGTCGAGAAGACCGTTTCCGGGGAAGACCCGGAAATGCAAGATCCGTTCAACGGCCTCATCAACCTCCTCTGCAACATCAGGGCGGATTGGGAGGTCAAGCACAGGACGCTTTCGGCGATCGGAAAGTTGGTAGATGCGCCACCGGACAGTAAGTTGGCGGAACAGGTGGCGGAGTGCATTACCAATCCGGAAGAGACCCAAAAACAGGAAGCGGAGATCCGCCGGTTACAGGAGGAGGTGGACACCCTGAAGGCAACTCTCTTTGCCTATCGGGAAGACGTGACGGCCACCTGGTGTCGGGTAGAGAGGAGCGCGCTTTAGGAACACACGGGGTGCTTGGCTGCAATTGTTGGTTGTACACAGGGTGTCTTCTTCAATCTTCAATCTTCAGTCTTCAGTCTTCAAACGGTGCCCGTTGGCCTATCTTGTATAGGCTCTAGATAGGTATAAGGGTCAAGGAAGGGATAAGAAACCACGGGATACGGGACGGGTAAAACGGAACAGTAGACACGAGCTACCGTCCGAATGATGGGATCCTAAACTTCAAATTCACGGTCTGCTGGCCAAAACTCCAGACCGTGAGAACAAGCAAGTCTCGACCATGTGGGCCATTAACCCCACTTCGTCACCACGACAATAAATGGGGTTGGGTCTTGGTTTTACCCAGACCGCCCGCAACCAGGGTTACAAAGCAAAAGGAAATAAAAGACAACGAGCCTCCAAATCAGGCTAGGAATAACAAAGCCACATCCACACATACATATAAAAAAAACCCAAAACATTCCTCTTCAAGTCTTCAAGTCTTCAATCTTCAAGTCTTCGATCTTCAAGTCTTCATGTTTTAAAAAAAACAATGAGAAATCTTCAAAGCTGTACCCTGAAGTAGCTGCGACCTTTTATCTAGTGCCACAGATGGTTCACAACTCCAAATGCTAAGTGCAATAGCATTTTGGAAAGCTAACCCAGTAACCTAACACCTCTCCAAATTTCACTTCATTCTAAACTACTGTCCAAAAGTTATAGGCAAACAAGGTGGCGGCTCTTCTCCTCCTCGCCAACCAACCACTGCCTCTTCAAACTTCTTATAACTTTTGACTTACAAACCCTGAACACAAGTGTGATAGCAATTTGGAAAGCTAATACATCCGGCTACAACATGTAAAAATTTCACTAAGAACTAAAACTCTGTCCATAAGTTATAGCCCAACAAAGTCTCGGTCTCCTATTTTGAGAACCCACTCAACCTCCAAACTTCTACACTCTATAATTTCTTCAATAAAACTCCAAATAGCTCGTGTGATAGCTATTTAGAGAGATAAATAAACAAACTAGCACTCATAAAATTTTCAAAAGAAATCCTTATACTGACCAAAGGTTATGGCCCTCCAAAGCTTCGGCCTAGCTCTTCACAAGTGGCAGCCAACCTCCAAGTCATCACACCTCTATAACTTCTTCCTCCAAACTCCAAATCTTAAGTTTAATCACTCTTTGGAAAGTTAAGATTAAGATGAACACGCTTCCAAAATCCTTCTTGCAACTTGATGGACTGAACGTCAGCTATGGCTTGACGAAGTCTCAACCTTTTCTTCATGAAAGGCACTAAACTCCTCAAATTCAAATGCTCATAACTTTTTCATCCTAACTCCAAATGAAACTTGCAAACTCATTTTGGAAAGGCAATTTCATAAGGAACAATCTCACCAAATTTCATTACCAAAGGCCTCATACAATGGAAGATATCACTCCTCGAAGTTTCGGATTTTCTCCCACACTCAAGTTTCTCTATTTTCTCCTACACACACACACTAGGCATCTTTTCCCTCTTTTCCTCCCTATCTCAAGTGAGGGGTGGGGGCACATCAGCCCATGCCCCTACCAAGACCCCACCTAAGATGCCAAACTAAATCCCCATTCACACTCTCCCTTTATTCTAAAACCCAAGTTAACTTTTAAACACTAACTTCTCATTAAACATTTAAAATCACACACTGTGATTTTAATAAAATACTCAAAGTATGAAATTAGTAACTAACATATAATAAATGCTCACTAGAGATAAAAAACTAGAGTTCCAATCACAGCTTCATTTCATCTGTAGAAAGTCGAGAATGCGTTTGATGGTGGCAGCAACGTAATTTGTACGCTCGGACTTCATCAATGGGTTGACTGGACCTTCCAACCAACGTTGGTGGCCACGACTACCCTCCACCGGCAGAGCCATACAATAATAATGATCGATGTTTTTGCCCTCATAACTCGCTTCAAAAGTCACTTCCCGAGTGCCTGGCTCAACACACCCAACTTGGAGCAGGATTACCAAAACACGAGCATTGGTATCAAGATTACCGTGCCATCGCCGCTCCACGCGAGGTTGCTTCGGCGGTCTAGAAGGCTCAGCTTCATCTCGAGGATGCCTAAGTGGCAAAGCAAGATCCCGTTCCAAAAGGGGTTGATCTGGCAGTTGTGACAATGAAAGCTCGAATTCAGCCTCTGGTTGAAGCTCTTCATCTTGAGACTCAGAAAAAACCCTCCAGTTCGACATTCTAACTCTTAAAGTAGAAAACAAAGTCTACTACTCGAATGTAATGAAGTTCTAAGGCAAACTACCCTCTTAAATAGATGTCAGAGCGGCGTCACCTTGAAGCTATTCAATATAACATATTATAATATGTTTTTACCTAATATACAAATCTACAACAGGACACCGGGAGATGGCGGAGGAGACTCGGAAGATAGCCGAGCAGATCAAGGCCATCCTAGGAGATACCGGAACGGCCGCCGCCAAAGCGAAGCTCTTCGACGAGAAGATGCACGAGGAGAAGAAACTATCCGGTTCCCGGATGGTCCGGATTCTCACCGACTTTGCTGAGCAGGTGGAGACGGCGATGGTGGAGGGGCGGAAGGCTGCGGACCGGATTGAGGAAAGCAGCCGGAAGCTGACTGGAGCGACGTGCTCCAAGGGGATACATCTTTCGGACCTCTCGCTACCGGATTCCTTTCCGGATGCGACCGTTCCGAAGGGTGGGAAGGATTGGACTCCCAAGTCCAAGAAGTCAGCACGGACTGAGAATCCGGGCACGAGACCGGATATTACAATCGACCTGGAGTCTTCACCCGGATCTAACCCTACGGAGGGGGAACGGAACCGGAACTTGAGTGAAGTCTTCGAGAAGCTGGTTCCGGAGAGCGGAAGCCCGACAATAGGATCTAGGGTTGTAGAGTAGATAGGATTTTGATTTCAGTTAGGAGTAGGAGCGGATCCGGATCCGGATCCGGCTCAACAGTATTAGGTTAGCCGGAAGTTAGATTAGGGTGGCGGCGGACCCCCATGGGTTTTCCGCTCCTTTTTGTGCTTTTAGGGTTTTTACCCTTTGTATATAAATCGGTTCCTGCGATGGGAACTGGGAGTCTTCATTTTGCAAATTTCTTGTACCTTTCTCTTCTCCTCATTGTGTGTCTCTCTCGAGCGCGACAGGATTGTATGATGTGGAGTTAGGATAGTACGAGCCGGTTTGCGAGTGATTTCTCCCCTTGGTGTTTCTTTTCCGATCCTAGGTGCATGTGAGTAGGTATCGAAGAGTTGGGAGTGAACTTAGTTCCTCAGCACGTCTAGAGTTTGAGATTCCGGGCGAGAAAGCCGTTGTTAGGCTAGGCGGGTAGGGAGGGATTCCTTAGCTGCGCTAGAACTCCCGGGTGGGAAATCCGGTCGAGTGTCCGATCTCCTGTGAGGTCTTACCGCCTTAGTTGGTAAACGGAAGAACTTTAGTTGATGTTGGAACGGACGGGTGCACTTGTAACCACCTGTCTTCGCACGGATCGGAAGTAGCATCAAGGTCGTTGTAGTACGAGAGGGTCGAGTGTGGGGTCTTTGTGTGACCTACAACCCGGATTGCTATCTGGGTTGTTGTGAAGGACCAAACCGGATCCGGATTAGCTTAGGAGTTTAGGAAGTAGGACAGTGGGTCTTCAGCCACTATAAGTCACGGAAGGAGTGGTGGGCCTACCACTCTCAAATGTAAGCGGCGACCCCTCTGATGGTGAAACAGAGGCAAAACCAAACCGGATAGGATTACGGATACATGATGACCATCCGGACCGGATTGGTCAGGACGGATTTCTAGGACCGGAAGTTGTAAGATCCTGGGATTTGGATATTTGTACAGACCGGATAGTTAGTGGGATCGGAAGAAGGAGTAATCCGGTCTATAGTTATCCGGTGTGGTGGTATTTCTGGTTCTAGATCTAGGACCGGAAAGTAAGATTGGGATACTGATTGAGCTTAACTGCTTAATAGAGCTAGATACTTCATAGGATCTCGTGGGTTCGATCTTTAGAGTCACTTAGTTATACTCTAGAGCGATTTTTGTGAGTATAATGGGGAATTGACCTGCCCTGTGCTGCGACAATGAGATCCTCCATGAGTTGAGATTTTTCCGGCTCTGTGGAGGGAATAACCGGAATGACTTTCCGGAGCTTCACCTCGCCTCCAGAGGGACTCGCTGGTCTAGACCTACGTAGCGGCGGCATTCCCACTTCAATCTATCTCAATCTCTCCTAGCCGCACGTCCCGTTCCTCACGTTCTCTCTCCGATCTCAACCGGAATCAAAGCCTACAGCACACAAACACGAAAACTCGACCACGCGCGCTCAAGCTCGAGTTTCTAAAAGGGGGTGCAACAGTGAAGGCTCCTCCTTATATAGTCTCTGGACCCTTTCCGATTTGGTCGTCTTGAATCCGGTTCACCCATAATCCGGTCCTAGACCTAATCCGTGTGGCATTCCGTTTCCGTCGATAGTTACTCCTGACCGGATTAGATCCAAGAGGCCCACTACTTCATGTTCTGAGCTAATTTTGAGTTTTCCTTCTCCACCTAATCGGATCCGGTTCCCTAATGGCTAGTTTCCGTTCCTATTTTGGTGCATACTAAGAAAATCAAAATTTTAAGCTGCGACAGATCTCTAGAAACTTGAACTTCCATCGCATCAACGCCTTTGATGTTATTAGGGACATTGTCCCCACCGTCGTCGTGCGCCTCTCCATCCTTGTGCAGCATGCCACTCCGTAAATTTATTGCGAAAGCGACCCTAAGCCAAAACACAGCAATGGAAAAGGAAGAAGACTACACCAAAGCAAACCGAAGACCAACCTATGGAGTTGGTCTTTGGTCTTAAAAAAAACAAAAAAAGGGAAGAGATTGGTAGATATAGGCCAAAGGAATCTTTCAAATAAAATCTGCAATTTCTAAGATTTTTGGTTCAAATTTTTTGGGCACATAGATTATAACCTCACAAGTAGGGTTGACGAATCTCTACGTCCGCCCCACAATAGCGTCCGTTTTCCGGACGTCCGGACGCACGGACGCTAGCGAACGCAGCGTCCCTCCCGCCGTCGGAAGGCGGACGCGCGGGGCCGGGTGGACAGACGGGGCGGCTTAGAAAACCCGTTTTGGGTTTTTTGTTTTGATTGTTTTCACCAATGAGAGATTGAGAGTGAAGTCATTTTGATTTTGATTTTTCTTATATTGCAATTGCGATTCAATAGAGTTGTATATCACTATTTATGTAAAAGCTAAAATATGAAATATATTTTTAATTTTTTTTGTTGAATTTCATTTTGATTTAGAAACAAAATCACTTTAAAATCCAACGAGATGTATATCATCAATAAACAAACAATTTTATAATAAAATGATTGAAGAAACCATTGTCATTTGTCAACATGAGCTCCATATATCATGAGCAACTAAACAATCAAACATCTAAATTCACATCTCCACAATTCCTATGGACACCAATCCACATCTCCTCTAACCTCAGCCCCACTACTCTCTCCTGCAGCTCTCCGTTCAAAATCTTCATTATTGGAGTCATCTTCATTGTCGGAGTCATCTTCATTGTTGAAATCAAGTATCGTTGTCTCCTTCAAGTCTTCTCTCGAAGTAGGTTTACTCCCTTCTTTCGAATTTTATTTTTATTTTTTTATTTTGACAGAACGATTAAAGGCTTTTTGAATAGGAACCTTTCTTTTCTTTCTATTTGACAAAGCAGCAACATTTTCATCAAGAGGGGTCCTATTCTTCACTGGAGAGATAGCAAAAGGTTGCATTTCTCTTTTCGCTTTCACCTTACTTGATTCTTGAACCATCAATCTCGATGTAGAGTCGACATGTCTATGAACGGTTATCTCCACTTTGGCTTTCTTTTAAAGTAATAGAGTGCCGTTTGTTGATTTGATGGGTTCTTGCGCCATTCTTTTTCCTAAAATGCGATCATGCAAAGATGCCAATGGCATCCAATCACTATCCGTATCACTTAGGCTTGTAGGTGATGACGCTACTTTCCGTAGATTACCGCCTATAGAAATTTCTTTGGAAATGTTCACTAGGCATTTTTCATATCCAAAGCTCTGAGAATCATTCAATCGTGTGCTAACAGACTTCAACGGTATTGGTGGAAGAGCACTAGATCTCGGTACTTTAAAAATTGACTTCATTGGCTCTTTTCCTTTATCACTCTTCACAATTGCCGAATTTGTGACTGCCATCCCAAGTGAATCATTATTTTTCTGTACCGCAATATTTGATTCCCCCTCATCATCACTATTGTTGCCCACATCTTTTGGAACGTCCACCTCCATGACCGCATCTTCTCTTTTGTCGTTTCCTTGCACTACATTTAATGCCACAGATGGAGATTGAGAAATTAAAACTTCTTCATTTCTCCCATCATCACCAATAGCATTCTCATTGATTTTCACCTCTTTGGCAATAGCGTTTGCCTTTTCCGATAGAATGGTTTTTGCTATTCAAGAATCCCATTCCATTACAATATGCAATTAAAGAAGGTAGATTTTCCTGTACCCCTACATTGTCCTCATCTTCACAAAAGGTATATGCATCGTTTGCATTGTCGGGAACGACATCCTTGCGGTTTAGATGATAATCATGCGTATCATTCACCAAATCGAGAAAGCCTTCTATAACGTCTTCATCTCCCCATGCTGTCGCACGATTGAAGTCATCTCCGCCATCTACAGCTGAAAGCAGGGTTGACGAATTTGAACATCCGCCCCAAAATAGCGTCCGTTTTCCGGACGTCCGGACGCACGGACGCTAGCAGACGCAGCATCCCGACTGCCGTCGGAAAGCGGGCGGACGGGGCGGACGGAGCGGACAGGCGGACGCTGTGTCCGCCAGGACGCGAATGTCAGTGGACGCTGCGGACACAGTGTCCACGTCCGGACGTCCTGTCAACCCTGGCTGAAAGGGCCCTTTCCAAATCCTCGTCATCATCGTCTTCTAACATTGGTCTATCTGAATCCTCTGATTCCATCGGATCCACATTATCATTATACTATTTTTTTTCATCTTTTTCCTTCGATGCGTTTAATACTTTGGAATTGGTATACACGTACACCAAATCCGCTGCTCTCTCCAGCTTCAATTTATTTCAAGATTTGTTGTGAACAAAAGAATAGTTGCTCCAATTCCGTTCACATGAAGATGATGACACCGGTTGAGCCAATATCCTCTTCGCTAATGGAGCTATAAACTTGCCACATGCACCTTCAAAATCCCACCAAACATATGCGGACAACATTTGATCTCCCGGATTCAACATATTGTGGAATGGAGGTTCCTTGTGTCGAAAAGCCACAAATTCCTTCACCACTACTACATATTCATCCGGTTTATATATTCTCTCCAAAACTTTCTTACATCCTGACATTGCATCTGCGTCATCCGCTAGCTCTTTGTCATGAAGAAGGTATGGATTCAAAAGAGCTGCGGCTGATTGGAGATCGTTGTCCACCATTCTTCTTCAGGCATAAAAAGACTGTACCAATGGAATTGCAAGTTCTTCTAGCAAATAAAATGGTGAACTTTGTAATCCGTTCACGTGCTTCTCTAATTTCCTCATGATATGCAACACCTTCCCCATGCATGGTGATTTTGAATCCAAATTGCGGAGTGCATATATGATTGGTTCAACCATCTCCACATAATTGATAGACCAATTCCAAAAATGGTCATCAAGAATAATTTTCTTCACCACTAAGGCCAAGTCTTTTGGTTGGACTTTGGCTCCACGTTTCTTCTTGAGAGTATGTACATACTCAACCCATTGCGGATCTACCACTGTTTGTTCCAATGCTTCTCTCAATTTTGTCAAACGCTCCATCATGATAAATTTAGAGGCGAACCTTGTATCCCCAAGCATCAAGAGACCAAGATTTGGCGAATACTTTCGCAATAGAGCTAGCGGCATATGTCTCTTCCTGATAAATTTAGCTACAAGAACTCCTTTATCCAATTTGGAAGCAATCCATTTCTGTGCAGCCCAATCCTTCAACAACAAATTCAATGCATATACCACGCACCCTTGGTAAAAAATATGAGGATATTTTGCAGATATTACATCCCATGCGGACGGATTCACGGGAGCATTATCCATAGTTATTAACACGACGTTCTTGGACCCCACTTGTTCAATGAACTTTTCCAACACAGTTGCCAAGTACTCCGCATTTTTTTCACAACCACTTGTATCCACAGATCCAAGAAATTCTTCACCTGCGGATGATACAAGCATGGCATTGATGAGAGGTTGATTAGTCATTGAACTCCATCCATTAATGGACAATGTTGCTCCAAATTTTCGAATGCTATCTTCGGTCCGTGCATTCAACTATGTCTGAATGTTGGTCTTCGCCTCATTCAACAATTTGTACCGAAAGTCGTGGTATGAGGGAGGAATGTATGGCCTACCAAACGCAGCCGTTTTCTTCACTGCTTCTTTAAAAGCTGGATTTCGAGCCACGGAAAATGGTATGTTTGTTGAATAAAAAAAATTTGCCCACACTGAATGTAATTTGCGTCTATGACCTTCTTCAAACCCATTCACTAAACTGCCTTGCCTCTAAGGCCTAGAACTTGATGCCCTCAGGGTTTCACGTTCAACAGAAGCTTCCGTACTCAAAGTCATTTCAGTTGTGGCATATATCATTGATACCAATTCTTTAGACGTTGGACAAGAGTCTTCGTGGTCAGAATGCGACACAGCCTTTCTGGCCGAAAACTCTTGGACATCTGAAGGGCCAGGGTTGCCATCCACATTGTCCATTACAACGCGTTTTGGAAAAACTCCTTCACAATGCCGAAATAAATCTCGGATTGCCATTGGTAATCGTAGATAAAGGCTCACCCCTTTATCACGTATACCTTCAGGCCTAGAATAGCCTAAGTGGCTGAACATACGGCTGAGCCTCCTTGACATGATCGCTTTGTAAAGCCTACATTTTACTTTACCATTCTTTGGCACACTATACCAAGGAGATAAATCCCCCGTCGGTTTAGCCACCATACTGACAAGTGTATGTTTTACCTCAATTTCAAAAGAAACCAATAGAATGTTTTAAATTTGAAACCCACAACGTGACAATGTATACAATATCAATGAAATTAGTCACACAAAGCTTTGAAAATCAAAGCCCCTCCGTCCACCAAACTATGCATTACCAAGCAAGAGACACAATAAATTGAAACTCATAGCCCTTGGAAATCATAGCGTTCGGTTTTTCAAGACTGAATACAAAAGCTTCTCTTCTAACATTTATAGTACCCTCCAGAAAATTAAAGGTTCATTTTTAGGGTTTACATTCAAAAACAAACAACGGCCCGGACAAGGCTGAAGCGAACGGGCGGACGAGCAGACAGGCCGGATGGGGCGGGCGGACGGACCGGTCGAATGGGTCAAACAGGGCGGTCGGACGGGACTGTCCGCACTATCCACCTTCCGACACCGTCCGCGCTTTGGACACGCCAACCGCCCCACTTAAACACTGACCGCCGACGGCGTCCGCCTAGTAGTCCATTGGAGCATCCTATGAGGCCTATATTACTCAAAAAGAGCGGTAACATTTCCAAAAAAAAAACACCTAATAATCACTGCTAAATGAGGATCAAAGTAATTGATTTATCATTTTATTTATTTTTAAATGTAAACCCTAAACCCTATACCCTAATTACCCTAAACCTTTTGTTTTCTCCCCTAAATTGTTTTACGAATGAGGGGAATGTGGTTAAGTTCAATATGTTTGAATTATTTACTGATATTATCCCTCTAAATAGGTTTTGAGAAGATTTGAAGATCGTGGGGTTTTTTTTAAAGTTCATTAGAAAATCAAATGTTTTGCAGAAATAATCAATTCCTTTTTCATTGTAAGCAAATGAAATTTTAAAAAAAGGCCCCAATACATAATTAGAATAACAGTTTAATGGATTTCAACCTCATGATATTTAATCAAAGGTTGTGATTTCTCATTAAAAGTGCATCACGATCTTCAAATGAACATCGAGTCTTTCATATTTTTTAATGAAATTTTGATTAGATTTGAAAACAAAGAAAAAGAATCAATGTTTTAACTTTCAAATCATGTATGGCTATATTTTTCCTTAAAAACATAGAAAAATTCGTTACTTGAGTTGGTGGAGTAGAATACATTATACACTTATACATGTGCTATATTTATTTTGAAGGGTAATTCCAATATTCTTATTTCAGATGTTTTTAAATATTAATTTTAAAAAAGAGGGTTCATTGTTTAAAGATCTAAAAAATTGACAAATATAATTTCTATTATAAATAGGAATTGAATTCGGAATTCGAATTTTGAAATGTTTCAAATGAAGATATTGATTAGAAAATATTTCTTTGTTTGAGTTTTCAAAATGAATTCACGAAACAATTGCAAACTTTTGAACTTAGGTATATGATATTGTTTTCGGTTTGTACTTTATAGAATATAATACTTCAATTTTAATCCTAAATAAATGAAAAACTCCACATAAATGAAATGTTTCTATATATTGCACAAAGATTTCTACCAATTATTATGATAATTAAATACATTGTTACATTTCATAAAATATTCTACATAGAAAGAAAAAATCATTTCAGTTTTCAATCATGATAAACGATGTCTTCTACTCTTTCTGTTATATGTTCATTTTGTATAACGTGTACATTGTACAATCTTCGAGAGTAGGGTAGTTCATTTTTGACTCTCATTGAAATAGAAAATATATTTGTGTTTAGATTTTGAAATCATTATGTATTCTATGGTCTTGCAAGAATGCATCTTGCTCCTTCCTTTGAATCCTTTTGATATTTTTTTTTTCCTTTGCTTTCTCGTAGGGCTTTTGTTCTCTTGTTCTCTTCATTTGACCAGCCTATTTGACTTGGCTCTTAGTTTTTGCTTTTTTTAATGCAATGGTTTATGCATATGTTATAAAAATTATATATTATTTATTTAAAATTAATATATTGATGAACAAATGCATAAAGGCATTGAATGCTTTCACATTTAAAATTATAAATCTATCATAAATCACTCTTGCAAATTTGAATGATTGAATCGAAAATTTGAAAATGTAATTATAAGAGCTTTCAATTCAATCAATTGCATAAATCATAAATGTTGAAATGCAACTCGTATGAGTTTAGCATCTATGAAGATTAATTCATGCCATCCACATGCAATTTTCCAATTTAATAAAATGCAATTGAATACTTCAATTCCTTTTTTTCCAATTCTCCAAGTAACATTCATTTCATATCTTTCTCTATTTGTTTATTTAATTTTTGGGAACAAATGGAGAAACCATCTTTGTCTATATTTGAACATGCACTCTTATTTGATTGATGAAGAATAGATTTATAAAATATATAATCATTGATTTGTTCATGTTGATTTATCTAATATATTTTATATATATATATATCATTAAAAGAGTATGAAAGACAAGATTGACAGATTGTGTTCAAATGTTGTTGATTTTGAAATGATTTAGTACTATATCATTTATGAGAATATTATAATAGTGTTATGTTATAATATTCCTAAAACAATTGCAACAAATATTAAAATACATGCTAAGTTAGGTTTGTTAGCCTACCAATTGTTCATTAATAGACATAATTGAGTAGCCCCCTTAAATGAAACATTCAATATCTAATATCTTACAATCCAAATGGTGGATTTGTCTAAAAATTTTTCCACATCTTTTCCAACTAATTTACTACAAGATCCTATGGTTACAAATGCCCAAAAGTATTTTTCTTCCAAGACTTGGTATTTGCACTACTAATGGCAGTTTTGAAGTGTTTTTAGTGAAAAGAACTTTAGGGGTTAAACATCTATACCGTTAGATTTTGAAAAAAGAACAATTTGTTTCATTGGGGATAACTATAAGTCCATGCTCTTTTTTGATAGCCAAAACACACATGCAAGGACTTGGACATTTAGCGGTTTACTAAATGATTAGACGTCAACTAATTCAATTTAATAGTAGAATTTTTATTCAACTACCTTCTTACAATTGCTTTATACACAATGCAACGTGAATATTTGAGTACATAAATTAAACATCGCAATCTTTTCGTGAATTTTTGCACATTTTAGCTCATATCTTTGTACAAAAATATCATTTACCAAGAATTCATAAATTTGGTTATAAAGGAAGGCTACCTTTTTTAATTTCAAATTTTACATTGAACGAATGAAAAGTTAGTTGAACTATACAGTGCCATGAAGACCTCTGTTTATCGTACAAAATATGGGTTCAGGGTCGTTTTAGGGTCAAACCGCCCCATTCGCCCTCGTGTCCATCCGCCCTCATACCCGTCTGCCCCATCTGCCCAGACCCCTGTCCGCCCAAACTCCGTCCGCCCGATACATGTCTGCCATCCGCCCTGTCCGCCCTGTCCGCCCAAACCCCCATTCGCCTTCACCCCGTCCGCCTCGATACCTGTCCGCCGTCCGCCCCGTCCGCCTCGTCCGCCCCATCCTCCGTCCGCCCTGTCCGTCCAATCCGGCGTCCGCCCTGTCCGCCCTGTCCGCCCCGATACCCGTCCGCCTCGTTACGGCCGATGCGTCCGCCACGCCCAGACCGTCCGATCGGGCGGACGCCAGATTTGTCCGCCTGTAGCCGTCCGATTGGGCGGACGGTTTAGGGCCGTCCGCATTCTTACTTTTGCTTTGCCCCTTGTGAATGCAAGGTGGAGTGGAGAGCTTGGTGGTTCATCCTCCATTGGCTCCTTTCCGAGGCAAGGCAAGAGTGGTTTATTGGGGCCTCCTTGTTGCCAATTTTTTGAACACTTGCGCGTGAATTCAATTTTAAATTAAAAAATTTGATCTATATCAATTTCATTTGTCACGATGCCGAACGGGAAGAAGAAGGTTGCGAAGCTTAAACATGGAGAGGGACCATCAAACTTGGAGGTAGCTTACCAAAGTCCTTCGGAGGAATGCAAGAAATTCATGATCGAGCGCATCGTTCAAATTTATGAATCGGAAACAACATTGTCTTTAGACAATAAGTACATCAGATATCAAGAGGAGTGCGTGTCTAAATTCAAGGTAGACATGACACAGATGTTGTTGGATGCATTGAATGTGGCAAAGTGGCATGACGAAATGCATAAAACGCACTTCAACAAATGTTTGGAGAACAAAGTTCATGACGCTTTGTGGAATTCCAAAGTCATTTTGGTTAAATATGGCAAGGAATATCGACCCAATGACGCCCAGTTTGAAGAAGTGATTCTGAAAGCGGACTTATTTAGGGGGCGATGTGCTCCATTCGCCAAAAGGCACAATTGAATTGGTTCAATTGCTTGGTGGAAAAGCAATGATGGAGTTGCTGAAGCAAAAAGGACCAAACGGCACCTCATAGCACTTCCAGATACAGCACGCGTGATTGTTGTTGATGATAGATCGATGAGAGGTGGATATACAAAGATTCGAAAGGTTCGTATTGAAGGATGTCCAAGAGTACTTCCTTATTGGGAATTTGCGGCAAAGAAATCCATTCACCACCAAACTCAACCCGATCTTGCAAAGTTAAAACATCAAAATGAATCAATGGCTGTTCGAATTCCACACGCGGGTGTGATACGGTTTGCTGCGGTGCACGGAACGACGTGTGAAGGTTATGCGTATTGGTGGAATGGTGGACCTCTTCGACAAATGTTGAATATGGATAAGGACTATCCAGACAACATTCAAATCCGTTTGATGTATACGAATCCAACCGAAGAGGAGGTTGTAAAAGCTCACCGTTTAGGGCGATATCGGAAGAAGCGCACGGAGTTGACATGGGCGTTTATGCATATAATGTATGCAGTGCATCTTGCTGGACATTTGCACAATGATCTTTCTCTGGACAACATTTTGTTGCATTTTCCAAAGGATGAGTCACGTGTGTACATTGGAGTTTGCGATTGGAGTATGACCACCTTAGCTTCTCAACCAATGAAGTCTTTGTACACATTCACATCAGCAGATGAGATGAAACAAACTTTGCAGAGGAGATGGTGGGTGGATCCACGTATTGCATATTTGCATAAAGTAGGTGCAGATGTGGAAGTCATTCGGATGTATTCACGTAAGTCGAAAGAGTATGCCATTTGAAAAATTGCTCGGCGGATGAATGGAAACAACATGTCAAAGGTGTATTTCAACGTGCTACGAAAAACACCTAGTGCGATACAATTTGCCTTTCATGACTTTGCAAAAGTGTTTTATGCTTACTTGAAGCGCATTTCTTCGAAGACTAACGATGAAAATACTAATTTGGCCCAGATGATTACGCGATTTTCTAATACATATCGTTGGCCGATGTCGCAGCTTAAAATTTTGATTTTCTTAGCATGCACCAAAATAGGAACGGAAACTAGCCATTTGGGAACCGGATCCGATTAGGTGAAGAGAGAAAACTCAAAACTAGCACAGAACATGAAGTAGTGGGCCTCTTGGATCTAATCCGGTCAGGAGTAACTATCGACGGAAACGGAATGCAACACGGATTAGGTCTAGGACCGGATTATGGGTGAACCGGATTCAAGACGACCAAACCGGAAATGGTCCAGAGACTATATAAAGAGGAGCCGCCGATGCCGCCCACCAAGCGACAGAAGACGACGCCTCTCCACAAGCGCGGGACACCTTACGGTCAAGACAAACCGGCCTCGGAAGAAAGACCGGAAGTCGAGAAGACCGTTTCCGGGGAAGACCCATGAATGCAAGATCCGTTCAACGGCCTCATCAACCTCCTCTACAACATCAGGGCGGATTGGGAGGTCAAGCACAGGACGCTTTCGGCGATCGGAAAGTTGGTAGATGCGCCACCGGACAGTAAGTTGGCGGAACAGGTGGCGGAGTGCATCACCAATCCGGAAGAGACCCGGAAACAGGAAGCGGAGATCCACCGGTTGCAGGAGGAGGTGGACACCCTGAAGGCAACTCTCTTTGCCTATCGGGAAGACGTGACGGCCACCCAGGACCTGGCGGAGGAGACTCGGAAGATAGCCGAGAAAATCAAGGCCACCCTAGGAGAGACCGGAACGGCCGCCGCCAAAGCGAAGTTCTTCGACGAGAAGATCCACGAGGAGAAGAAACTATCCGGTTCCCGGATGGTCCGGATTCTCACCGACTTTGCTGAGCAGGTGGAGACGACGATGGTGGAGGGGCGGAAGGCTGTGGACCGGATTGAGGAAAGCAACCGGAAGCTGACTGGAGCGACGTGCTCCAAGGGGATACATCTTTCGGACATCTCGCTACCGGATATCTTTCCGGACGCGACCATTCCAAAGGATAGGAAGGATTGGACTCCCGAGTCCAAGAAGTCAGCACGGACTGAGAATCCGGGCACGAGACCGGATATTACAATCGACCTGGAGTCTTCACCCGGATCTAACCCTACGGAGGGGGAACGGAACCGGAACTTGAGTGAAGTCTTCGAGAAGCTGGTTCCGGAGAGCGGAAGCCCGACAATAGGATCTAGGGTTGTAGAGTAGATAGGATTTTGATTTCAGTTAGGAGTAGGAGCGGATCCGGATCCGGATCCGGCTCAACAGTATTAGGTTAGCCGGAAGTTAGATTAGGGTGGCGGCGGACCCCCACGGGTTTTCCGCTCCCTTTTGTGCTTTTAGGGTTTTTACCCTTTGTATATAAATCGGTTCCTACGATGGGAACTGGGAGTCTTCATTTTGCAAATTTCTTGTACCTTTCTCTTCTCCTCATTGTGTGTCTCTCTCGAGCGCGACAGGATTGTATGATGTGGAGTTAGGATAGTACGAGCCGGTTTGCGAGTGATTTCTCCCCTTGGTGTTTATTTTCCGATCCTAGGTGCATGTGAGTAGGTATCGAAGAGTTGGGAGTGAACTTAGTTCCTCAGCACGTCTAGAGTTTGAGATTCCGGGCGAGAAAGCCGTTGTTAGGCTAGGCGGGTAGGGAGGGATTCTTTAGCTGCGCTAGAACTCCTGGGTGGGAAATCCGGTCGAGTGTCCGATCTCCTGTGAGGTCTTACCGCCTTAGTTGGTAAACGGAAGAACTTTAGTTGATGTTGGAACGGACGGGTGCACTTGTAACCACCTGTCTTCGCACGGATCGGAAGTAGCATCAAGGTCGTTGTAGTATGAGAGGGTCGAGTGTGGGGTCTTTGTGTGACCTACAACCCGGATTGCTATCTGGGTTGTTGTGAAGGACCAAACCGGATCCGGATTAGCTTAGGAGTTTAGGAAGTAGGACAGTGGGTCTTCAGCCACTATAAGTCACGGAAGGAGTGGTGGGCCTACCACTCTCAAAATTAAGCGGCGACCCCTCTGATGGTGGAACAGAGGCAAAACTAAACCGGATAGGATTACGGATACATGATGACCATCCGGACCGGATTGGTCAGGATGGATTTCCAAGACCGGAAGTTGTAAGATCCTGGGATTTGGATATTTGTACAGACCGGATAGTTAGTGGGATCGGAAGAAGGAGTAATCCGGTCTATAGTTATCCGGTGTGGTGGTATTTCTGGTTCTAGATCTAGGACCGGAAAGTAAGATTGGGATACTGATTGAGCTTAACTGCTTAATAGAGCTAGATACTTCACAGGATCTCGTGGGTTCGATCTTTAGAGTCACTTAGTTATACTCTAGAGCGATTTTTGTGAGTATAATGGGGAATTGACCTGCCCTGTGCTGCGACAGCTGATGCCAGATGAACATTTCTGCCATTTATATTAGATTGGTAGTGCAGAAGTAGTAGTTGAATAGGTTATATAGGCATTAAACATTAGTTTAGAAATATAGAGTTGGAATGAAAAAAATTATATGTGCAATTAGCCAAATGTGCACAATGTATGGTATTCTATATTAAATTCAATATATTTTGCCCATATTGATTATGATTGTATTTGTGTTGATCTTGATTTTTTAAATAGTATATATATATATTTGAAGTCACAAACTTTTTTAGTTTGCCTTCTAAAAATGAATTGGAATTTTTTCATAGTTTCAAGACTATCATGGACTCATGGTCAAACTTTATAATCTTTCAACTTATAAGAGACATTGTTTTAATGACAAATCGCGAACCATTGCACTTCATTTAACATTTAATTGTTTAAAGATTAAGGGAGTGACCGCGGGGCAGTTTGGGTAGGGCCGTCAAAGTGGACGGGGCGAACGAGACGGACGGGGCGAACAGATAGGGCGGATGGGGCGGTCCCGGCGGACGCTGCGTCCGCGGGGACCGTGAATGTCAGTGGACGCTGCAGACACAACGTCCGTGTCCGGACGTCGTGTCAACCCTGACTCACAATTGGAAAATGACTTCAAAATGACTGAACACATGGATGTCCTTGTCATTGTCGCAGCACAGGGCAGGTCAATTCCCCATTATACTCACAAAAATCGCTCTAGAGTATAACTAAGTGACTCTAAAGATCGAACCCACGAGATCCTGTGAAGTATCTAGCTCTATTAAGCAGTTAAGCTCAGTCAGTATCCCAATCTTACTTTCCGGTCCTAGATCTAGAACCAGAAATACCACCACACCGGATAACTACAGACCGGATTACTCTTTCTTCCGGTCCTACTAACTATCCGGTCCGTACAAATACCCAAATCCCAGTATCTCACAACTTCCGATCCTGGAAATCCATCCTGACCAATCCGGTCCGGATGGTCATCCTGTATCCGTAATCCTATCCGGTTTAGTTTTGCCTCTGTTTCACCATCAGAGGGGTCGCCGCTTAATTTTGAGAGTGGTAGGCCCACCACTCCTTCCGTGACTTATAGTGGCTGAAGACCCACTGTCCTACCTTCTAAACTCCTAAGCTAATCCGGATCCGGTTTGGTCCTTCACAACAACCCAGATAGCAATCCGGGTTGTAGGTCACACAAAGACCCCACACTCGACCCTCTCGTACTACAACGACCTTGATGCTACTTCCGATCCGTGCGAAGACAGGTGGTTACAAGTGCACCCGTCCGTTCCAACATCAACTAAAGTTCTTCCGTTACCCATACGGGTGGTGAGACCTCACAAGAGATCGGACACTCGACCGGATTTCCCACCCGGGAGTTCTAGCGCAGCTAAGGAATCCCTCCCTACCCGCCTAGCCTAACAACGGCTTTCTCGCCCGGAATCTCAAACTCTAGACGTGTTGAGGAACTAAGTTCACTCCCAACTCTTCGGTACCTACTCACATGCACCTAGGGTCGGAAAATAAACACCAAGGGGAGAAATCACTTACAAACCAACTCGTACTATCCTAACTCCACATCATACAATCCTGTCGCGCTGGAGAGAGATACACAACGAAGAGAATAGAAAAGTACAAGAAGTTTGCAAAATGAACAACTCCTAGTTCCCATCTCAGGAACCGATTTATATACAAAGGGTAAAAACCCTAAAAGCACAAAAAGGAGCGGAAAACCCGTAGGGGTCCGCCGCCACCCTAATCTAATTTCCGGTCTAACCTAATACTGTTGAGCCGGATCCGGATCCGGATCCGCTCCTACTCCTAACTGAAATTAAAATCCTATCTACCCTACAACTCGAGATCCTATCATCGGGCTTCCGGTCTCCGGGACTAGCTCCTCGAAGACTTCACTCAAATTCCGGACCCGTTCCTCACTTCCTCTCTCCGATCTCAACCGGAAGCAAAACAGACAAAACACAAACGTCCAGACGCACAAACTCCAAAAACTCAACCGCGCGCTCTCAAGGTCGAGTTTCTAAAAGGGGGTGCTGTCGCAGCTTAGAATTTTGATTTTCTTAGTATACACCCAAATAGGAACGGAAACTAGTCATTAGCTAACCGGATCCGACTAGGTGGGGAAGGAAAACTCAGAATTAGCACAGAACGAGAAGTAGTGGGCTTCTTGGATCTAATCCGGTCAGGAGTAACTAACGAAGGAAACGGAATGCAACACGGATTAGGTCTAGGACCGGATGATGATGATGAACCGGATTATGATGACAAACCGGAAAGGGTCCAGGGACTATAAAAGGAGGAGCTTTCACTGTTGCACCCCCTTTTAGAAACTCGACCTTGAACGCACGGTTGAGTTTTTGTCGTTTGTGCGTCTGTGCGTTTGTGTTCTGTTCGTTTTGATTCCGGTTGAGATCGGAGAGAGGAAGTGAGGAACGGGACGTGCGGCTAGGAGAGAGTGAGGTCGTTTCGAGTGGGAATGCCTCCGCTACGTAGGTCTAGACCAGCAAGTCCCTCTGGAGGTGAGGTGAAGCTCCGGAAAGTCATTCCGGTTATTCCCTCCACAGAGCCGAAAAAGTCTGAACTCATGGATGATCTCAAATCCATGGGTTGCGTAGGGTTTGCCGAGAAACCCTGGGGATTTAGGGAGGAGAGAATGGTCAAGGAGCTCCTCGGAAAGTTGTCCAACCAGTTTGACAACACCGTGAGGGGAGCTCCCGTCAGCTGGAACGAGGGGATGTGGAGAGCGGTTTACGGTTTCCGGGCAGGAGGTTTGGGAATGGCGAGCCGGAAGGATGAGTTTGTCCGAGGGAAGTTCAAGGGAGCCGTCAACCCGAAGGACGGATACGCGGTCGAGGATTGCTTGGATGACCGACACCGTCGGCTCCTGCAATTCCTGGTTCCGGTTCTTCACCCGGAAAAGCCGACCAGGGTGACGATCACCCTCGGCAACACCATTTTCGGTGCCCTCAGTGGTACCCGGAAAGTGGATTGGGCACGGATCATTTCCGATCTCGTGGCCCAGCTTGTTAGTAGGGTTGGGAAGAAAAGGGCCACTCCAGTGTGCCCTTATCTCTTCCACCTCTATCGGGAGAACCAAGTCCTCACCGATATGGAGGAGAGGGCGTGGAAGACGCAGGAAGTGCTCCTGAAGTATGGGGAGTCGGAGACGGATGACGAGGCGGAATCCGATTCCGGGTCAGACCGGGAGTCCAGCGAGGAAGAGGAGGAGCCAATGCCGCCGATCAAGCGACAGAAGCTAACGCCTCCACACAAGCGCGGGACGCCTCCCGGTCAAGACAAACCGGCCCCGGAGGAGAAACCGGAAGCCGAGAAGACCAATTCCGGGGGAGATCCGGATATGCAAGATCCGTTCAACGGTCTGATCAACGTCCTCTGCAACATCAGGGCGGATTGGGAGGTCAAGCACAGGACGCTTGCAGCAATCGGCAAGTTGGTAGGTGCTGCATCGGACAGCAAATTGGCGGAACAAGTGGCGCAATGCATCACGAATCCGGAAGAGACCCGGAAGCAGGAAGCCGAGATCCGTCGGTTGCAGGAGGAGGTAGATAAACTGAAGGCAACACTTTTTGCCTATCAGGAAGACGTGACGGCCGCTCGGGAGATGGTGGAGGAGACTCGGAAGGTGGCCGAGCAGATCAAGGCGGTCCTGGGAGAGACCGGAACGGCAGCGGCCAAGGCGAAGCTCTTCGACGAGAAGATCCACGAAGAGAAGAAACTATCCGGTTCCCGGATGGTCCGGATTCTCGCGGACTTCGCCGAGCAGGTGGAGACGGCAATGGTGGAGGGGCGGAAGGCAGCGGACCGGATCGAGGAGAGCAGCCGGAAGCTGACGGGAGCGACGTGCGACAAAGGTATTCACCTTTCGGACATCTCACTACCGGACCTCTTTCCGGATGCAACTATGGCGAAGGACAGGAAGGATTGGACTCCTGAGTCCAAGAAGTCTGCACGGACTGGGACTCCGGGCACGAGACCGGATATCACCATCGACCTGGAGTCTCCACCCGGACCGAATCCTACGGAGGGGGAACGGGTCCAGAATTTGAGTGAAGTCTTCGAGGAGCTAGTCCCGGAGGTCGGAAGCCCGACGATAGGATCTAGAATTGTAGGGTAGACAGGATTTTGGATTTCAGTTAGGAGTAGGAGCGGATCCGGATCCGGATCCGGCTCAACAGTATTAGGTTAGACCGGAAGTTAGATTAGGATGGCGGCGGACCCCTACGGGTTTTCCGCTCCTTTTTGTGCTTTTAGGGTTTTTACCCTTTGTATATAAATCGGTTCCTGAGATGGGAACTAGGAGTTGTTCATTTTGCAAACTTCTTGTACTTTTCTATTCTCTTCATTGTGTGTCTCTCTCCAGCGCGACAGGATTGTATGATGTGGAGTTAGGATAGTACGGGTTGGTTTGCGAGTGATTTCTCCCCTTGGTGTTTATTTTCCGATCCTAGGTGCATGTGAGTAGGTATCTAAGAGTTGGGAGTGAACTTAGTTCCTCAGCACGTCTAGAGTTTGAGATTCCGGGTGAGAAAGCCGTTGTTAGGCTAGGCGGGTAGGGAGGGATTCCTTAGCTGCGCTAGAACTCCCGGGTGGGAAATCCGGTCGAGTGTCCGATCTCCTGTGAGGTCTCACCACCCGTATGGGTAACGGAAGAACTTTAGTTGATGTTGGAACGGACAGGTGCACTTGTAACCACCTGTCTTCGCACGGATCGGAAGTAGCATCAAGGTTGTTGTAGTACGAGAGGGTCGAGTGTGGGGTCTTTGTGTGACCTACGACCCGGATTGCTATCTAGGTTGTTGTGAAGGACCAAACCGGATCCGGATTAGCTTAGGAGTTTAGAAGGTAGGACAGTGGGTCTTCAGCCACTATAAGTCACGGAAGGAGTGGTGGGCCTACCACTCTCAAAATTAAGCGGCGACCCCTCTGATGGTGAAACAGAGGCAAAACCAAACCGGATAGGATTACGGGTACAGGATGACCATCCGGACCGGATTGGTCAGAACGGATTTCCAGGATCGGAAGTTGTGAGATACTGGGATTTGGGTATTTGTACGGACCGGATAGTTAGTAGGACCGGAAGAAGGAGTAATCCGGTCTATAGTTATCCGGTGTGGTGGTATTTCTGGTTCTAGATCTAGGACCGGAAAGTAAGATTGGGATACTGATTGAGCTTAACTGCTTAATAGAGCTAGATACTTCACAGGATCTCGTGGGTTCGATCTTTAGAGTCACTTAGTTATACTCTAGAGCGATTTTTGTGAGTATAATGGGGAATTGACCTGCCCTGTGCTGCGACAGGTGCCATAGTGAAAGCTCCTCCTTATATAGTCCCTGGACCCTTTCCGGTTTGTCATCATGAATCCGGTTCATCATCATCATCCGGTCCTAGACCTAATCCGTGTTGCATTCCGTTTCCGTCGTTAGTTACTCCTGACCGGATTAGATCCAAGAAGCCCACTACTTCACGTTCCGTGCTAATTCTGAGTTTTCCTTCCCCACCTAATCGGATCCGGTTAGCTAATGACTAGTTTCCGTTCCTATTTGGGTGTATACTAAGAAAATCAAAATTCTAAGCTGCGACAGTCATTAAGGAAAAAATTGCACTTTCTACATGGCAGTTCTCAAAACATCTTCTATATGCTCTTTTCGTTATCCATCTTTCCCCTTCATTGTTATCATCCACTTTTTCATCCAAGACAACGTTGGATGGTGATAATAAACTTCAAGTCATTTTCCAATCTCATGATTGCAATATGATTGATTTGCAGTCATTTGATTCAGTTACATAGGACAAAAATTTCTTGTAGTGAACATCTTTAGATTCCCTACCACCAAGTTCTATTAGTGGTCCCTCTTCTATTGCCTAGAAGTAACCTATTTGGGATTGTTCACATCTTTTCAAGTATATGTTTATTTCATAGACATGTTTAATTTCATGTATAAAACTTTGTCATTGTATGAATAACTATAAATTTCTTAAGTGATCATTATAAGAATATATACAATCAACCTTAGGCTCTCATCTATTCAAAAGTTCAAAGTTATTAAATTAATCAAAAGATAAGATTTAATTAATATAATCCAAAAGCAACTTAGATATATCTATGTTATAAAATTTATAACACATTGATTTAGTATTATCAATAAATATCTTTTTTCTTTTATAAGATGACATTTTCATTAGCCCCAAAGTCCAAATGCTTTTTTCCATCAAAATCGCACTCAAAAATTCCATTTCTAATGCAAAGTGCAAAAAACTTTAGAAATTATTTTTTCACATATCTAAACATAGAATCTTGCACTAGACTAGTATAAAAATGTGTGGAAGAAATCTCATATTAAATTTTGAAAGCATAGATTGTAAGATATGTGAGTTCAAAGAGAAGAAATTAAATTGTTTTTTTGCACCTTGCTTGACTAGACTTTAAAGGCTTTGAATCTTCTTAGCTTAAAATTTAGTTCTAATGATATTGACTTGAAAAAATTTCTATTGAAAAATTGAGTTGAAAGTCTTGAAAAAACTATAATAAAAAACTATTAAATTTTCATTCTTTAAAAATCATTAAGTACAAGTAGGTACAAGATTGAAGGAAAAACAAAATTATTAATAGGTTTAAGATGGAATTGAAACACCATAATTTCAATATTAAGATTGTTCTAGGCTTCTAGCAAGGGAATTAAGACTTGTCAACCTTTTTTTAGAAAAATTGTGAAAATTGGGTTCAAAAATGAATCCTATTATTTTATTTTTTTTAAATGCTTAGATTGCTAAAAACACAAGAGTATTTTCCATAACCTTTTCATCACTGGTCTAGATAGAATGAATCAAATCTTTTCATGTAGACAAGAATACTTTCTATGAGAATCAAAATTCTGAAAATTTTATCTTGACTTTTTGTGATTTTTTTGTGCTACTTGAAAAACTTTGTTTTGTATTTAGGTGGCATAACTTTTCTCCCAAGCATTTGAATGAAAATAATATTTCCACAAAGCTAATGTGCTTTCTATCTTTAAAAAAAATTTCAAAAAATCATGACAAAAATTGAGACTATTGGAGCTAAACAAAATCCATTTTGTCTTTTAAAGAGACAATGGGACTTTAGGGGTTAAAAGAGAGTTTTTTTTATAATGTTCCTTGTATATTTTCATAATAAAATAGGGCTTTGTTTCTCTCTACATTAACAATAACACCCATTGAAGATTGAAAATTTTAAAGGACTCATTTCAAGGTTGGTAGACCTTAGCTTTGGAATTCTAAAATGTAGCCCTCACACAAATTTATGTGCAAACTAGAAAAGTATAGCCGTCAAGGTCAACTTTGGGAAATGGGTGAACCTCCATCATGTTGTTGATCCACTTCTACATGTGCACCCTTCATTATTGAATTTAGAGTGTGCTTTTGCCATGGTTGCAATAGAATATAATAGACAAGTGTGGAGAAGGTTTTGCACAAGCAAGGATTTTTGGTTTCAATATTATGGATGTTCTCATGTGTCATTAGTTAGTAATTATTTAAATTCTAGTAAATAAAAAAATCACAAAATAAAACTAGAAATATAAATAAATTTAGGACCTGAAATAACTCTTCAATTCACAAAGGCAAAAATAATATTTTTAATAAATTTATTATATTTTCAATAGTAAAATATTACAGTTGTGGATGGTGTGGGCAATGGATACACAAATTATATGAAGCAATAGTTGCGACTACACTCAACATCATTTCATGGCTAATGTCATTTGTCTTCATGGTTTTATAGCCATTGTCTTAATTTCGTCGTTTTAGCCATTTGTCCTCATGATTCTATGGTCATCAACTTCATTTCATTGTTTTATTCATTTGTCCTCATGATTCCATGACCAAATCATTTGTTTGTCGTATTAGTCACTTGACCTCAAGGCTTTGTAGCCAAATGGTGTTTGAGTGACTACCTTTTGAAAAGATGGGAATGTTGCTGCCAAACAACAACAACCCCCTTGCCCCCTTGAAAATCCCTAGCTGTTTGATGTGGGAAGATATAAATAAAAGTCCCACCATGCTATCCATTTGCCAAAAATCCCACAACATTGATTTGTCAAAAATCAATGGTTATCACTTTGGGATACAAATATAGATATAGAAAATATACACATTATGATTGGCTAACAAGCTACTCTCAATCATTGCAACCAACCGTTGGTGAATTTTGCAATTAGTCTTTGGTCAGAAAAAAGGTCTAACATGAGAACACCCAAAATTATTAGTATACCCATAAGGTAAAATGGCCTCTAACGGTTAAAATAAGGAATTTGATCTTTTGGTGTTACTGAAATTTTTTAATTTTTTTTCCCACATAAAGACAAGTGAGGGAAACAATGAAAGCAATTGAAATTATATTTTTTCAATAAAGTATAAGTTTGTTATTAATTTTTAAATTATTCAATGCATTATGACCCCCAAGAGTCTATAGACTACCTCATAACCATTAACAAACAAAATTTGAATCCATAATGCTCATCTAACTCACCTAAAGGAAATATAATATTTTCTAACATGAAAAACCTATAAAATCAAATCTTACAAAGAATTTACACTAAAAAGTTGGAAGCTCTTAAAGAGATTACTAATCACTCCATCACTATCATGTAAGACATTGATGGTGGCCAACATCTCACAAACTAGGAAAAACCATAATGGGTCATTTCCTAGGTGTCTATCGTGGGTCATTTGACCATCATGGGCTCATTTACCTTAAAAGTGTTCTCAAGAGTACCTTGAAAGCATGTCCATAGTACCTTAAAACCATCTATATGCTTAATTGTGGTTGGTAGGCTCTATTTTTTCAGATTTTGGTGCTAAAATTGAGGTAGATCTAGTAGAGTGTGTTTGTGGATGCCCTATGGAGTTCTACTTTGAAAATTTGTAGAAATAGATGCCTTATGCAAAAATTCTAAATTTTTTGAAAAATTCATGAATTTCAATTGCCAATATTGAAAAAATATTTTCTTAAGAAAAAGTTGTATCCAACTATGCAAAATTGCTTAAATTGACGGTTATGGGTGTTCCTACCTTATATCATTAGAATGGGAGGAAGCCCATCTTCTACTATAAAGTTCAATCATGGTAATTTTGTTCTATAAAAAAAATCAAGGAAATTAAGAAACCTCTCACTATCCATTTCTTCACATGTGCAAATTACCCAATGAAGAAATTTGCCTTCTAGATACATGAAACTGCTTAAGTGGTCAGAATTGGGTTGCCTCCTTTACTTTTGAATAGCTTATTTTGACGTTTTGGGATGTTTTCACTGTGAGGTTTCAAAAGTAAATCTAGAAAGGTCAAAGATTTTCTTTCCATATAGAAATGTTGTTATAACTGTAATCTTCCGGGTCCTGTACGGTATTACAGGGCAACTGACTCACAATTAGTGTATTAAATAATAAGATACCTTTAGAGGGAGTTTCAAGGAAGTCATCATGCTCACTCAACTCGCCCAGTGTCACAATCACATTTCCTACAACTCTTCTTAAAGTTGAAAGTTGCAATCCACTTGAACAAGGCCTGCAAGAGTGCATCACATTTCAACCCATCTGCATACTTTCATGGACTCCTTGTAGACTACGGGAAGACCGGGGAGTCACGGTCGGTTTCATGGCACTGTTCATTTACAGTGTGGACACCACTGTACCGCATGACAAGGACCAATGTGGGGGTCTAGTTTATTGAAATCAATTCTGTGTCCATCACCACCGACCTGCATACATAAGTTAGTAGCTGAGAAGTTCCTGTCGGGATTCTTTACACTGATCGCGCTGGCTCTAATTGT
This sequence comes from Pseudoscleropodium purum, assembly GCA_963969395.1. Lineage (NCBI taxonomy): Eukaryota > Viridiplantae > Streptophyta > Bryopsida > Hypnales > Brachytheciaceae > Pseudoscleropodium > Pseudoscleropodium purum. The sequence goes on from OZ017799.1 coordinate 1,723,028, forward strand.
GGTCTCAGAGTTGCTGTAAGAAGAAATGCCTCACGATAATAACACACATTCAATTCCCAACAGACACGAGTTCGGGAATTTTCGTGGATTTGGTTGAGTACGACTAAAGATCGAAGTAAACGAGTTCGATGAACTTTGCCACAGGCCACGACCAAGCAGAAACGAGCTCGGGGAACATCAAATTCAGCAACTGCGACTCCCCGTCTTACTGCAGCCTCATCTTCTTGCACCCAGTTTTCAATCAAATTATTAACATGAAAACCAATGAAAAGCACACAAAATTATTTTCCGAAGATGGGAGTTTTGTTTTGTGGAGGAATTTGGGTATGTTGATTGCGATTGCGATTTAATAGGTCAGTTTTGAAACGTAAATCTAGAAAGGTCAGATTCTCAAAGATTTTCTATCCATCAATAGAATTAGGGCTGGATAATCATGACTTCTTTTTTAACTTTCTGAGAAAGTGTTACGATGGCAATCACTTAAAATTCGGTGAAGCACTATATTTCCACATTCATTCATCTTTGGGGTAAAAAAATACTTTGCAACCATATTAATGCACTTCTTCATCCAAATGTGGCAACTTCATTCATATTTTTAATAGAAATGGAAAATTCGGTAGTCGGAGAGTTCAGAAATCGAAAGCACTCTGTGAATATTAGAATTCCTCGGTGATCGATCGGGGAATTAGGCAATCGGAGAAATTCTGAGATCGAAAGGAAATATATCTATGAATTTTGGAATTCCTCGTGTTCGTCGATATCTTGGCGAGATTCCAGTGCCGGAATCTCGTCTTTCTGTTCATGGTTGGCATCGATGGGTAGGGTTGCTGACGCCGACGTGTTCACTCTGAGCAACGCGGTCTCTGCCATCTGCTGCCAATTCGTAGTGCACGTCAAGATGAAGAGCGTGACTGTTTGCGTGACAATCCCCATGATCATCCCAAACCACAACCCCCTCCCTTTCAAATCATACACAAACGCGAGCGTGATCGCTGCTGGCAAACCGACGATGTAATACGCGCCCAGATTCGCAGCTGCCCCGAACGCCTGCCACCCACACCCCCTCGCCACACCCGACAGCACGCCTTGGATTGAGTCCATGATCTGCATCGTAGTCAGCAACGGGATGCACCTCGCGACGTAATCAATAACTTCTCCCTCGTTCGAAAAAAGTTTCCCCCATTGATGCCTCACTGAGAACAAAAGAGTCGCCACCAGCAACCCCTCGACGAGTCCAAAGGAAACTGCAATTATCACCGAGCCTTTCGCCGCTTGCGGCCGCCCCGCACCCAGCTCGTTCCCCACGCGCGTGCTCACCGCGGCGCCGATGCCGAACGGAATCATGTAGCACATTACGAGGGTGGTGTAGCATATCGAAAGCGTGGAGGTCTCCAGTTGCGGATTCGGGAGCAACCCCGACAGCAACACCAAGGCCTCGAACGACCAATACTCCAAACAGATCATAATCGTCGACGGAATCGCGAGCTTGAAAAAACTCGGCAAATCGTTGAACGCCTCCCATGAGAATCTTGTCCACGTCCTCTTACAAGCCGCGGAGTGTTTTATGTAAAGCGTGAGAAACATGACGTTCAGCCAGTTGGAGACGCTGGTCGCGATCGCCGCGCCGCGGTAGCCCACACCCAGCTTGAAGATGAGAAGGTAACAAAGGGGAATGTGCAGCGCAAGGGTGGTAGCATAAAAGAGCGCCATGGGCAGCACCACGCTCTGCGCTTGCAAAAACTTCACCAACGGTTGCAACGTCGCGATGCCGAAGAGCGACGGGATGAGGTAGCGCGCGTACAACCCCGCCAGCTCGGCGATTTGCGCATTTTGTCCAAGAGCCGTAAGAAGCACATCCATATTATACCAAACCACTGCAACGGGGATGCACACCAGGTTCAAAACGAAAATCGCGCGCTGCATGTGGATACCCAGCAGGTGGTACTGCTTGGCGCCGAAAGCTTGCCCGCAGAGCGTGTCGAGCGCGGCGGCCAGGCCGAGCATGAGACTGGTGCCCGTGACGCCTGCGAATGAGGTCGCGATGGACGCGGACGCAAGCTCGAGTTCGCCCAAGTGGCCCACGAACATGACGGACACCACGAGTAGAAGGTATTGGAGAAGCGCAACGCACACCATCGGGCCTGCGATGAGGATCTGCTTGCGAGCCTCGCCCCAAATCCATTCGGGAGTGCAGGCGATGGACTCGTCGCGGCGGCTCACGGAGCGCGTGACGCCGTTTGCGAAGGTGAATGTGTGCGACTGCGGCGCCGGGAGAAGGGGTTCACTGGGGTTCCCGTCCATGGCTGCAATCTCTCAATACCAATCCTTGCACTCGAGGTGATAAACCAAGACGTTGCCTCCCATTTTTATCCTTCAGCACAGATTCTTAGCCTGTATACACTCCCTGCGCCTGCTGGCAGGGAGTCCCAAATTCGACTTGAGTTCAAATGTCTGAACATGCGGCGCACAGGCAGGAAGGAGTTTTTTGACAGCCACTTTCAAGTGGCAGGGGACCTACGGTTTGGCAGGGAACCTACCATGAATTGCTATAAAGGCTACAAATTGTGTAGGCGCTTCTTGAAAATGGGCATAAATACCATTTAGTGTAAAGGATTTGGGGCTAAAGGAGGGTCCCAAATTTTCTGCCTGCCCAGCAGGATGTGGGAACCACTTCCACTCCCTGCCGCAGGCAGATGCGGGTCGCCTGCGCCGGCCAGCAGGGAGTGTAAACGAAGCACAACCCATGTTAACAACGTCATCCTAATATCCAAATGTCCGGGGAGGAGCAAAGGGAACAGTACAGTATTTACAGGACCTTAAGTATTTTTTTTCGAAAGGTGAATCGTGACAAACACTAGAAACTGTCACGTGGAAGGCTCCGTCCTGTAGGCTCCAAAATTCATATCCACAAGCTGTAAAGTGCGCTGAAAAAGGGCCAGGAAATCTATATACTAGTGCAACGAGCAAAATGTGGGGATAGTTGTAGCCCTGCGGAAAACAGGAGCTGTTTATTTGCCACGCGTGATAGAATTAGCTAGGAGAGGAATAGAAAGTAGATTAATCAAGCTACAAATAGGGGTCTTTTTCTCTTGCTTTCACCTTTGGCTGGAGCCCATGCATTCGTCTCCTTGAGTGCCCCTTCCTTGGATGGATGATGAGTGGGATGGGGGCAATGAGGTTCCCTACCCCGGCGTTCCCTTGGATCAGTTCCCAGTGCATTCCCCCTGCAAGGCCCCGAAAAAATGCCAGTGACCTTGGGACCTTCTCCAGGAGGACTAGCAATTGCAACAACAAGAAGACTGAAGCTTATTCTTTGAGAATCGTAGAAGTCAAACTAGTTTAGTATGAGGAGGGCTTCAATGATCAACCACCTTAGCCCTTGAATTGGATTGTTGATTTTCACATTAGAATAGTAGTTGTAGTCAAGGATAGATTCATAGCACAAATAAGCAAATGGAGTTTTTTCTTTAGCTTCAAATTTCGTACATAATTATGTAGATTGCATACACATATGGTCCAAAATCACAAAACAAATTTAACAATGTAACCTCATCAAAAGAAACGATTTACCCTACAATACGATTCTTCTCCTTTGTGCTCAACATTCTATACGTTATGTTGCTCAATTTAACTTCTCAAGAGTAGTTAGAGTCCTACAAGGCCAACCACAAAAATTCCCTTCTCTACAAGCTAACTTAGTCTCATATTATTGCTTACAATGACAATAAGGTGAAAAAAGGTAGCACCTCTGCATCACCTTTTGTGTAACCAATATGCATGGTTGATGTGTAGTTAGTATGCAAAGAAGGGGAAGTGTGCATTCCCTCACATGTCTACCCTAATGAGTGCAAGGTAATTTAGATTGCAATATACTCTCCCATAGATAAATGACTTATTTACATAGCTAGCAAGTAAGTACAAGATGAGATTGAAGGCAACCCCAATCCAAGCGGTTTCCACATTAGACAATTTGGGGGGTCTCCAAAAGCCTGTTTTGGGCTTGTTCCCTACAATGGAGGAAATAGCATGCCATTAGAAAAAAAATTAAGAATAAAATTTAATTTAATTCTTTAAATACCAAAAAAAGTTGAAAACAAAAGCAAATTTTTTTAGGGACAATGACATGGTAGGATCTCGGCCACGTCATTCTATTGCACCAAACCTATTCCTTGTGTTCATAGGCTTCCAGAGGCCCCAAAAATCTTCTAATGAAAGAACATTAGTGGAATTGATCATTTAGAAGAGTAGTAGAAAGATTCGCAATAGACAAGGGAAGTACTAAAACACCACGATGTACCACGATGCATTCTTGGTGTTGATGTTGATGAAGCCTAAACTACTCACATGTGACACCACTATCTAGATAACAACTTCCCATACATCAGCATACTACTATTAAAGAAGGCTACGAAATATTTTGGTTAATAAAACAATAGATCTCAAGAAATTTGGCTCTTATACATAGAATGATCCCTCCACTGCTCATCCAATGACAATGCACTCCTATATATGCCTAAAATGATGCAAATAATATCCTCTACATTCCATTCCAGTTAATGAAATGCATGAAGAAAAAAAATATTTGATACACACTTGAAGAATTGGCAAGACAACCACAAAGTTGATCCAAAAATCAAATTTGAAATATATGGTAGCAATTTTTGTTAGGTTGGTGACAAGCTCCCCACGTCCATGCACATGAGTGGAAGGTCAAACATAAACCATCTTGAATTGAAGCACCATGTGCATCACGTAAAAAATGTCGGTGATAGTGCAAAATACAATCACTGCCACCTAAAAAGTTATATCATCATGCATACACAAATTGTAGTCAAGTGGTTACAAAAAAAACAAAATGGATGTAATAATTAGAAGTAGTTCCTAGGGAATAGTTGCCAAAATTCCTATGCAATGATACTATCTATAGTAAAAAATGACCCCTAGAATCACCAAAGTATCATCTAAATATCACAAGAACTATCCCTTGAACAACACATGAGAATCCTAGATAGTTTGATTTCTGAATTACTTCATGTTTTTGCTAACCTTTTACAACACTTGCAACTACCTGGAGATTTGGATGCAGCTTTGACTATAGTCCACCTTTGGGAGGTAGAAGAAGAACAAATCTACAAAACTAGCCACCAAGCACGATGCCAAGAAGAAGGTATTCCATTTGTGTAAAGACGAGCTAGCTAGGTCCAAGTGCTTCTACTGCGTATCCTTAAGGATATCAAGTTTGGTGGGCAAGTTTGAGTTGAAGTTTGCATGGGGTAGGTTTCATTATTGAGCCGTTACACCTGAACGAGCTTGAAGAAGCCCTTAGAGCTTCATCGCGAGCCTTGCCGCACTATGGAGGTGTTGTTGTTGCTAGTATTGCTACTATCCATAGTGAAGCCAAAGCGCAAGGGGGACATAAACATTGCTCTAACACTCCAGGCTTGGACGGAACCTAAAAAAGATGTATGTAGTGCAATTCATTGATTAGCAGTAGAATTTGTAATTAGAGAATGGAATCCCATTTGATAAAAAACAAGTTGAGATCTCTCACAAGGAACTTGTACTTAGAGCTTGGATTATAGAATCCAAATTCCTTCAAAGATGACATATAGTAAAATCAAGAACTAAAATTACAAGCTGTGATAACCTCGATGATTTGAAATCTCTACTTAAGGGAATAGTATATTGAGACAAGATATTGGAGTTTAAAATTGCACAAGTTTAGTTTTGGAAACAAATGATCAAATCACACAATTGAAATTGCAAACTCTGACAACTTCTATTTATACCAATAGATAGAAAGTACTTAAATCATTTAGAAATTAGAAATTGATTCAATTACCATATTACCTATAGCAATTCATCTACTCATACACTTCATTGGACATACTAGCAAATGGTATAACTAATATGATGCATTGACGTAATGTCTGTGGCTAATTGACTTTGAATAAAAACGAGATTGTCTAATGCCACTTCTAGTGGTTACAACCTTGTCACTTTGAAACCACATCAGAAATTGATAAAATTTTATCTCAATAGATGGGGGCATATACCCCAAAGACATTGATCTTTATTGCACCATACTGATCTCTAAAAATCCTAGTCCTTCGCATGTAGAAGGGATGCAAATAGTATCATCTTACTTACTTCACAAACTTTTCCTTGTTGCCATTCATTTTGTGCATCTTTGTTTTGCCAAGCATTCTCTAGCAGCAAAGAACCTTTGTCGGTTGTGCTGCTAAGCTCTAGACACGCAACCTTTACTGCACTGCCATGTCCTCCCCTTCAAATCCAACCTTGGCATATTTTTAATGGCACTACCGGTGCCAAGTACGTCATCTTGTAGGGCACTTAGATTTGGCATCTGCTTTTGTCCCCACAAAAGGACTAATTAAGTTTGATAGAATTCATTGGCACATGATATATTTAAATTGAACTCTTTACCAATTTCTATTTGCCATGTCTACTAAACCTAGTTGCAACCTAAAAATACAAACCTCGATCACAAGCCGCCAAGAACTCTAGTTCCGGAATCTAGACCCTCCAAACTCCTTCAAATGTTGCTAACACCATCAACAAAGCTACAAAATCTTGTAACTCACAATCACCCAAAATTCAACTCTCCAAAGCTCTAGAAGCAAGTAACCAAATCCATGCTAATTTTAGAACATAATACAACCAAAACACCACCAACTCCCTAATCATGTTGTAAATGCCGCACAAATCTAATCTAGCTCCTCACAACACTTTCTCCCCAATCTTGCTTTACAGTCTAAATACTCTATTGGAAATTTTCTATAAAGATTTTGGATTCATTCCTTACAATTTTTGTATTTTGCATTTAAATATGTAGCTTTTTTGTTATTGAAACGCTTTTAGGTAATTGTTAATAGAGAATTCTTTGAATTCTACGCTTTAAAATAGTTCCCAGAACTCCCATTTCCCTAGAAAACTCTCAAAGTTAAGAATATGATGTTCTATGCTTTTGTGGTTCCTTCTACTTTTGTGGTTCTTGTATTTATTTTGTGAGGTTGTAGTTTTAGGGTTTATCAATCCATAGCAAGGAAGGAGAACAAGTGTTTTGCAAGTGCGATTTCAGTTTCAATAATTATGATTTAGGTGTTTTGCTTGCAAGTGTGGTTTTCTATGAGTTCTTTGTGGGATTTTGTCACATGGTTGGCGGTGGTGTTGGTCCTTCATTGTGGTAGTTTATTTCTTCATCAAGTAGTTCTTTCTAGGGTTTAAGTCACATAATTGCAAGTCCGATTTAGAGGCTTCAAGTTGAGGCATACTTGAAGCTTTCATTGGAGTCACACTTAATTAGAGGTGCATGTTTTGGTAAGAAATTTTAGTAATGCTTTCTTGCTCGTGTTGCATTCTTTCTTGCATTCTTACCTACATTGCTTGTATTTTATTTTTTTGCTTGTATATAGATTGTTTGTTTGCAATTTCAGTTTTTAATTGAAAATAAGCAAGTTGCTAGATTCAATGTTACAATTTTAGATCCAACTATGTGCTAAGTTCATGTTTCCAATTTAGGCTCCAAGTCTCTAAAAACATTTGTTGTTCTACTTGCTTACAATGCTAGTTTTGGCTTAGGATTTACTATCATTTAAATTGATTGACTCTCTAGAATCAATTTCTAGATGTTTGTCCAAGTTTAGAGCTCATTTGACTTAAATTTTCAATGTTGTAACTACAAGTATTACTCGAATTGTAGTTGTACAAGAGCCATGCCAAAATTCATATTCTTGTTTGATTTGGGAGAAACTTGAAGGTAAGGCATCTATAAAAAAAATTAGGGCTTCTAAAGTTTGTTTTGTGCAATTCTTCATTTTGAATAGCTAATATTTTTGCCTCAAAGATGATTATCTTTGAGCCGAGGATAATTATCTTTGAGTTGAGGTTAGTTATCTTTGACTATTGCCAATTTATTGTTACCTAGACTAATTCAATTTAGTACTTTCAAGTTACTTGTGATCTTAATTAGGATTTTTTTTTAATTTCAAAGGTGTGGATATCAATTAACAATTTGAATCTATCTTATAGTCAAAGATAAAAACCAACCAAAATGAATATATCCAAAGATAAACATAACTAACAATTAGAACTCTATAAAAAAAATACAAACAAAATATACATATAGTACTAGAATTATCTTTGAGTTAAAGATAAATATCCTCAATTCAAATAAAATCAACTAAATATATTAAATGCATTGCTCGCAAGATAGAACAAAACCACATTATTTGGTTAGGAAAAATGTATAGTTAGACAAATACATGCAGAGAAAGAGATCACTAGAAAAACACATCAAGATAAAATCATTACAATTATCTTCATCTTGAAGATAAAACTTGGCAACATCCAGAAAATAAAAAGTTGAAAAGAATATTGAAAAAATCCAATCCATTAAGGTACGAATATCTTTATCGTAAAGATATATAATCAAATATTGATGAACATAAAAGTTCGCATCCTTCATCTATTGTCAAATGTATAAATCGGGAATGATATCTTTTTTTAAATTTCACTCCAATTATCTTTGACTCAAAGATAACTTCTAACACCTAATTATTGACATTGTCTACATGTATTTACAAATGTAGAAAATGAAGGGAAAAAAAACATACGACTACTTAGCTACTCAACAATTTCTACTCAACAATTTCTCTTTGATAAGTAGAAAGGAGAAGGCCTCTTCTTCCCATAATTGCAAGATGTCTACAATGACCTCTGGTAGTTCAAATCCCATATTAAGTCTTAGACATTTGCCACCAATGGATCCAAGGACTGTATTTATTTGATGCAAAAATGAAGGATTTTAGAATTTGTCTCAATTGAAATTTGAATGAAAAGATCACCGACATGAAGCATCATTGAGATTTTCTTGTTCTAATGCTTGGAGTGATTGGCAATGCCAGAGTAGAAATCCAACATGTCCATTCAATTGTTTGCCACCTTGATGACGAGAATAGAATATTTGACTATGCAACACTTTTTACAAATCTTAAGCCAACCAATTTGGATGCAATGGTGACTGATTTCATCAAGCAATTCAGTCCATGGTAGCGGATAGACGTGAGAATAGAGTTGACAAAATTGAACTTTATTTATCAATGTCTCAAAAGACATACCGTACAAAATGTACAACATAGTGGACAAGAAAAGAGACATGGAAGGGGCCAAGGAAGCGCTTGAGGATGGGGCCAACAAACACAAGGACCTTAGAATGAAACAAGGTTAGCATCTATTGGGAGTAGAAGATTTGCTAGCCAAAGGAGCAAGAGAGGCTAGAGGCGTGTCCAACCATAGAAGAAGAAAACATCCAATACAACAATTGGAGAACCAAGTGAGAAGCGATGAAAGTCTACATTAGACGCTTCTCTGACATCAACTAGAAATTTGGGCTTAGCCCTAACAAATGTTTTGCCAGGTGGCCAAACTGATGATGGCCTATTCAACAATTTGAGCTTGTGGTAGCAAATTAAATTGAATTTTGAATGAAGCACTAGAATTGCTTTATTTTTTATCCATAAACATTTCACATAAATATCAATCAATTCTTTCTATTAAGGACAAAGTAAATCATCAAAAAGTTGGAGGATACAATTGTAGAAGACATGAAGTAGAAGTTGATCTATATGGGGGGATCACAAACAACAATAGAAGATCTGTTTGACCCCATCACAAAAAACAAATGGCTTTTTAAAGAGCCTCCAAAGGATTGGAATGCAATCAAGGACAAATTTTTTTCATTATCAACAATCAACATAGTATTACTACCTCCAAATTGCTGTAAGTTGAAGGCTACTTCGAGAAGCGTAAACTCAAGTTGCAGACCTAGAAGGCAATGATTGTGTGGAGTGGGGACGCTGAAAAGCTCACAGAAATCTCTAAGTGGTACAATAGCACTAATCATCTCCAACACCATCAACCAAATTCCAACTTGTAGATATCTTTGGATCAATGTAAAGTGGCCAATGCATTGAACAAGATATTTCTTGTCAAGAATGAACAAATCTACTTATGATGAGGCTAAATACATGGTAACTACTTTAACTTCTTTTATCTTTGATTCAAAGATAAATTTGTTGTTGCTCATTCTATCAAAATTGCCACATTTATTTCAAAAAAATTTACATGTATTCAATAGCATTTGATGTTATCTTTGAATCAAAGATATGATCCTTAATCAAACTTTTCTTCTATCTAGACTAAATCCCATTTTATCTTTCATTTCTTTTAGAAATTTGTGAGCAATGTTCTAATCCAATTAGAGAACATTAACTCAAATAAATACGGGACTAAGATATAGCTATCATCAAATATTAAAAACAAAATCAGAATAATCACCTTGCCCGATTAGACATACTAATTATAGGAGGAATTCATAACCAAACACTCAAAGGGATTCTTAATTGATCTCGTCACTAAAATCCCATACAAATTAGGGATCAACTTTGTCCCAAATTCATCTTCCCTAAAGGAGTTTTCAAGCATATCGGGCACTTTACTAATTAAGACGTCAAAAATTCATTCACCATTAATTTGAAGAAACCGCAAATTAGATAAAGGAATCCCCCAAAGTGTATCTACAAGATGAATGTAGCGGCCCAAAACACACTTTAGTGCTCAATGGGTTCACCAAGCCTTGTTTCCAACCTTGGTTGAGCCACAACTAGTTAACACTATATATGCCACGCACCCACAATGTTAATCCCCATTTCCAATTCACTTTCCTAAGTTCTGTCGCAGCTTAGAATTTTGATTTTCTTAGTATACACCCAAATAGGAACGGAAACTAGTCATTAGCTAACCGGATCCGATTAGGTGGGGAAGGAAAACTCAGAATTAGCACGGAACGTGAAGTAGTGGGCTTCTTGGATCTAGTCCGGTCAGGAGTAACTAACGACGGAAACGGAATGCAACACGGATTAGGTCTAGGACCGGATGATGATGATGAACCGGATTATGATGGTAAACCGGATTCATGATGACAAACCGGAAAGGGTCCAGGGACTATAAAAGGAGGAGCTTTCACTGTTGCACCCCCTTTTAGAAACTCGACCTTGAGCGTGCGCGGTTGAGTTTTTGTCGTTTGTGCGTCTGTGCGTTTGCGTTCTGTTCATTTTGATTCCGGTTGAGATCGGAGAGAGGAAGTGAGGAACGGGACGTGCGGCTAGGAGAGAGTGAGGTAGATGTGAGTGGGAATGCCTCAGCTACGTAGGTCGAGACAAGCGAGTCCCTCTGGAGGCGAGGTGAAGCTCTGGAAAGTCATTCCGGTTATTCCCTCCACAGAGCCGAAAAAGGCTGAACTCATGGATGATCTCAAATCCATGGGTTGCGTAGGGTTTGCCGAGAAACCTTGGGGTTTTAGGGAGGAGAGAATGGTCAAGGAGCTCCTCGGAAAGTTGTCCAACCAGTTTGACAACACCGTGAGGGGAGCTCCCGTCAGCTGGAACGAGGGGATGTGGAGAGCGGTTTACGGTTTCCGGGCAGGAGGTTTGGGAATGGCGAGCCGGAAGGATGAGTTTGTCCAAGGGAAGTTCAAGGGAGCCGTCAACCCGAAGGACGGATACGCGGTCGAGGATTGCTTGGATGACCGACACCGTCGGCTCCTGCAATTCCTGGTTCCGGTTCTTCACCCGGAAAAGCCGACCAGGGTGACGATCACCCTCGGCAACACCATTTTCGGTGCCCTCAGTGGTACCCGGAAAGTGGATTGGGCACGGATCATTTCCGATCTCGTGGCCCAGCTTGTTAGTAGGGTTGGGAAGAAAAGGGCCACTCCAGTGTGCCCTTATCTCTTCCACCTCTATCGGGAGAACCAAGTCCTCACCGATATGGAGGAGAGGGCGTGGAAGACGCAGGAAGTGCTCCTGAAGTATGGGGAGTCGGAGACGGATGACGAGGCGGAATCCGATTCCGGGTCAGACCGGGAGTCCAGCGAGGAAGAGGAGGAGCCAATGCCGCCGATCAAGCGACAGAAGCTAACGCCTCCACACAAGCGCGGGACGCCTCCCGGTCAAGACAAACCGGCCCCGGAGGAGAAACCGGAAGCCGAGAAGACCAATTCCGGGGGAGATCCGGATATGCAAGATCCGTTCAACGGTCTGATCAACGTCCTCTGCAACATCAGGGCGGATTGGGAGGTCAAGCACAGGACGCTTGCAGCAATCGGCAAGTTGGTAGGTGCTGCATCGGACAGCAAATTGGCGGAACAAGTGGCGCAATGCATCACGAATCCGGAAGAGACCCGGAAGCAGGAAGCCGAGATCCGTCGGTTGCAGGAGGAGGTAGATAAACTGAAGGCAACACTTTTTGCCTATCAGGAAGACGTGACGGCCGCTCGGGAGATGGTGGAGGAGACTCGGAAGGTGGCCGAGCAGATCAAGGCGGTCCTGGGAGAGACCGGAACGGCAGCGGCCAAGGCGAAGCTCTTCGACGAGAAGATCCACGAAGAGAAGAAACTATCCGGTTCCCGGATGGTCCGGATTCTCGCGGACTTCGCCGAGCAGGTGGAGACGGCAATGGTGGAGGGGCGGAAGGCAGCGGACCGGATCGAGGAGAGCAGCCGGAAGCTGACGGGAGCGACGTGCGACAAAGGTATTCACCTTTCGGACATCTCACTACCGGACCTCTTTCCGGATGCAACTATGGCGAAGGACAGGAAGGATTGGACTCCTGAGTCCAAGAAGTCTGCACGGACTGGGACTCCGGGCACGAGACCGGATATCACCATCGACCTGGAGTCTCCACCCGGACCGAATCCTATGGAGGGGGAACGGGTCCGGAATTTGAGTGAAGTCTTCGAGGAGCTAGTCCCAGAGCCCGGAAGCCCGACGATAGGATCTAGAGTTGTAGGGTAGATAGGATTTTAATTTCAGTTAGGAGTAGGAGCGGATCCGAATCCGGATCCGGCTCCGAATCCGGCTCAACAGTATTAGGTTAGACCGGAAAGTTAGATTTAGGTGGCGGCGGACCCCCACGGGTTTTCCGCTCCTTTTTGTGCTTTTAGGGTTTTTACCCTTTGTATATAAATCGGTTCCTGAGATGGGAACTAGGAGTTGTTCATTTTGCAAACTTCTTGTACTTTTCTATTCTCTTCGTTATGTATCCCTCTCCAACGCGACAGGATTGTATGATGTGGAGTTAGGATAGTACGAGTTGGTTTGTAAGTGATTTCTCCCCTTGGTGTTTATTTTCCGATCCTAGGTGCATGTGAGTAGGTATTTAAGAGTTGGGAGTGAACTTAGTTCCTCAGCACGTCTAGAGTTTGAGATTCCAGGTGAGAAAGCCGTTGTTAGGCTAGGCGGGTAGGGAGGGATTCCTTAGCTGCGCTAGAACTCCCGGGTGGGAAATCCGGTTGAGTGTCCGATCTCCTGTGAGGTCTCACCACCCGTATGGGTAACGGAAGAACTTTAGTTGATGTTGGAACGGACGGGTGCACTTGTAACCACCTGTCTTCGCACGGATCGGAAGTAGCATCAAGGTCGTTGTAGTACGAGAGGGTCGAGTGTGGGGTCTTTGTGTGACCTACGACCCGGATTGCTATCTGGGTTGTTGTGAAGGACCAAACTGGATCCGGATTAGCTTAGGAGTTTAGGAAGTAGGACAGTGGGTCTTCAGCCACTATAAGTCACGGAAGGAGTGGTGGGCCTACCACTCTCAAAATTAAGCGGCGACCCCTCTGATGGTGAAACAGAGGCAAAACCAAACTGGATAGGATTACGGGTACAGGATGACCATCCCGACCGGATTGGTCAGGACGGATTTCCAGGATCGGAAGTTGTGAGATCCTGGGATTTGGGTATTTGTACGGACCGGATAGTTAGTAGGACCGGAAGAAGGAGTAATCCGGTCTATAGTTATCCGGTGTGGTAGTATTTCTGGTTCTAGATCTAGGACCGGAAAGTAAGATTGGGATACTGACTGAGCTTAACTGCTTAATAGAGCTAGATACTTCACAGGATCTCGTGGGTTCGATCTTTAGAGTCACTTAGTTATACTCTAGAGCGATTTTTGTGAGTATAATGGGGAATTGACCTGCCCTGTGCTGCGACAAGTTCCAATCACCGAGACTCTAGTACACACTTCCCATGTGACACCAGATATGTCACTTGGTAACATGGGGTGGAGCTCCATTTTGGAGTACTAAGGCCCGTGGTGGCTCACCACGGTCCTTACTACCTTTGAGAGGCACCTTATCCCAAACTAGTCTTTTGTGTACTTGCTATTCTTTGGCATTGCTAATCGGAATTCTCCACTCATAACACATTGAATGTGGGCTAATCTGAGGTGGGGTTCCATCCCAACCAGTGTCACAAGACACTTCACACAAGTACCCCATGGAACTGGTGGTGAAGGCTCACTACCAACTTTGAGTCAAAAGAATTCACTGGGGCTCACTGAGACTCCAAGAAGGACGGAGGAGAAAGACCAACCCTTCCTATAGTACTTTCTATGGGATTCAACGAACTCCCCTCCTTCTATGTTAAATGGATTACCCAACCAACCTTGGGTTTTGGAAGACCACCCGAATCCAACCCGAACTCCCTTCGTTTCCTCACCATTTGAACTCTTGAACTTCCAAATGGCTTAACTCTGCACTTAGAGCCCCAAATCCAATATGTGAGCCAATTGTAGATATCTAAGCGATAAGTAGATGCCAATGAACTGTTCACTTGTTCCATTTGAACAAGTTCTCACGAAGTTATAGCCCTTCAAAGATTCGGGTCCACCGAGGGAGGCGTCATGTCTTCACCACGGCCCTTCTCTTGGCCATAATTCCTGACTCATAACTTAGAACCTCGTAATGCTTATCATTCTAGCATCCTTGTGTTCTTAGCTTGTCAATGATATTCTACATAGCATACTTCCTTGAAGGATTCTTTGGGAACCCCTTACTCTTAGGCCTAAAGTGTCCCTGTGCCACCGAGACATTTCTAACTTTGAATGGCTATAACTTTTGACTAACTAGTCCAAATCATGCATTCTTTGGACGGTCAGGTGCATCTTCTCAAGAGCTTTCCAAACATGTATGACACTTTACCATAACCTTCAAATCCAAAACGCTATTGCGCCCTGTTTGTTCGGGAGTATCTCACAACTCCCTTTTTAGTTTATTGCAAGGCTTGGGGAATCACCATTAAGGTCCCCCTTGCTCATTAAGGCACTTCGGGTACCTCAAGGGAATAGAGGCGTGACAATAAAAGTCCTGTGCAAAGACAATATATCTTCAACCAATTAGGTAGAGCGCAAAAAGTATAAGAAAGTCATTATTGAGGAGTTCTTTAGTATCAATCTGTCCTTCAAATTCAAAGACAAGGATAAACAAGTAATTGACGAGGAGTGAAGGAATTGGAAATGAGTGTACCTCTTCACCTCAAAGTTGCGGGACATCTTCTTGACTGCTATTTATAAGCCTAGTAGTTGTCACCTCGGCCTTGGGATATTTTTTTGCTTTTACTCATCTTATAGCCTTTTCATTTTAAAAGACCTAAAAATGTGTTAACATCATATTAGAAGAAATTCCTACAATTGTAGTGTGTTACTTTTTTTAAATCCAAAAATGCTCTAAGCCCTTCTATTTACCATTTTTAGTATCTGAATAGGTGTCTAGTATGCCGATTAGGATTTTGAGATAGATTTGACTTTGATAGACAAAGTCATAGAAGACACTTATTTTAGAGTGTAACTAGATTTACTTAAATTTTTTGATTTATAAAGAATGAACACTAAAGATTGAAAAAGGGTATTTTTAACTTAAAAACATACCAAAAGTTCAACGGCAAAGTTGGTTTGTGAAGATTCTCTTGTACAAGAATAATTCCTCCCTAGAGGGATTAAACACAAAAAATAAAGAATCTATACTTTTCCAAATTGATGAAACTAAATATTCAAACTTTCAATTAAAAATAATAAACTTCATAGAATTTGCCCAAAATTTTTTATAATTTTCCAAATAGCAAAAGATGACTATAGAAAGTCAACTACATTTACCGGCAACTAAAAATTCATAGAAATTATCCATGGAGCAGTAAAATCCTACTAAAAATTAGGGTAGTGTGTTTTAGCCTAAATAAGTGCCCAGCCAAATTTTAAGACATTTCAACACTAACAAGTGCTAAAATTGGCAGCAGCACTAAATTTTAATGGTTTTTAAAACATTCAATGAGTTCACTAGCGTATGAAGCACATACGGTGTCCAAACAAAGTCAATTTAGAAACTTTTTTTACTATTTTGGACATTCTAGACAACAAAGGCTAGTTCAAATCTCAAGAAGAGGCAAATTCTAATATTTGGATTATTTATCTTTTAATTAGTTTTCAATTCTCTGACTTTTACTTGCAAGATAGTTTGGAGAGCATTGGATGGAGATCTTATAGGCTAATTAGGTCCTTTTAAAGGCAATGGCACAATTAGTTTGACAATTGGAACATTTCTCCAAAAGTTAGAACGATGATAACAATATAGTAGAATTTGAAGGGTTAATATAGATTTTCCTTCGGTAGTTAGGTTGCTTGGGGTGCATTCCAAGTCTTCTTGTTGACTTTAGGGGCCTTGGAAAGGTATATAAGGCCTTCCCTCCTCTCATTTCACACCTCTTCTTTTTATTGGTACCAATTCAAGGCACCTTTGTTGTTCTAAATTATGGCTATTTGAGCCAGATTTTGTAGTCTCTTTGTATTTCTTGTGCTTTTGAAGCTTTCTAGAAGGACGTGGAGGTCCTTCTAAGTATTGACTTTGTACTTTTGTATTTTGGGTAGTTTAGTTATGCAAATTCCTTGTATTCTTTAATTATTGAGTCATGTACTAATTCTAAAATAAACATTCTAGCCAAATTTTGGCAACACCGTTAATTAAAACTTCTTAAAGTTTGCTTTAAGCCTATTATTGAGTCACATACTAATCCTAAGAACATTCGAGCTAAATACTTCTTACAATTGATATTCTGTTATTAATTGATATTGCAAGTAAACAACATGATATCCATTATTACATCTTTCACAAATTATGTGTTCTTTTAGAAAACTTAAATTAATTACTTTCCATGTTTTTTATTTCATTTTGTTTTCCATGGTAAAGAAACATTTTTATCAAAAACTATTTCCCAATCATTTCAACATTGTTTTTTAGAAATATTTTTTGACAAATCTATTGCACCAAATGCCAATGGCCATTGACTATCTTTGGATGGAGATGCAATTGCCTATGCCCTTGGCTTATAGTGATCAACAATCCATTATTTTCAAATCACAATAGAAATTTATTTTATTCACAGTGATATACACTTTGATATCAATATTTTGGCTCTTGTGTTCAAGATCTCTCTATAACAACACATGTATGTCACATTGGTCTAATTTGGAAATTCAAACTACACAAAATACAATAATAAACTTTCCAATTTTCCAATTTCTTTGCGAAACATACCAAAATTTCACAAACAATAAAAATCTTTAAATAATTTTTTCTTTGTTTTCTCAAATATTGGTCTACAAAAATTTTCAAACCTATTTCAAATTTTACTTAATTATTTCCAAAGCCAATCTTAAATAAATACATAGAATACATGCATGGACTTCTTAGGGAGCAATACTACTAGTGCCACTAAGGTAACTACACTAAAAATAAGCAATTCAACATTGTTCACATTACTATATTGGTAAACTTTTTGAGGGGGCTTGTTGATAGTCAAAAAGGGATTCTAGATTCTCTTAAAATGCATTTTTCAGACACAGTATAAATAAACTACAAATTTTCAAAGTATTGAAAATAAGAATTAGGATAACAGACTATAGACATCTACTGGAAGTTGATTTTAGGCAAGAATCTAGACTGCAGTTTTAGGAAGCGGTGTACTAATTGACATTGATTAGATGACAAACCAACAGCTCTGCTGGTGAGTACAGAATACCAACCAATAAGATAGTGCCATCGTTTCTGGAAATTCCCAACGCTGACCTGCGAGAACCGTCCAACGTTGAATTTGTCAACTCTGCTAGATCGCCCTGTTTTCATTTAACTTGCCGACGTAGATTAAAATAACACTTCCTCCAGAAGATTTGAGCGGCATTTACCAGCACTAAAATCAAATTTAAATAAATGACTGCACTTTCTTGAGACAACTACTCCCACTCCACAGTCAATGGAGGTTTCGACGTGATGTCATAAACTACCCTATGAATCCCTCTCACGCTGTTGCAGATATTGGGTTAGACCTCAGCAAGAAATTTTCCATCAAAATGATACCTGCGAGACAAAACACCGTTAGCTGAAAGTGTGCCAGAGAAATGAGTCACCTGGTTAAAACCCAATCCACTCCCCCTTGTTTACAGAGAATTGAAAAAATGGATACATGTCTTCAAAATTGAACGTTCATCTTCTACGAAATTGACAATTATAGCGCAGGAACCGAGACACTTTGTGAAGGGAAAACAAAGACTCAATCCAAGAGTCCAGCTATTATTCAACAATTCTAGCAATAATGAGGAGGCATACAGAAGGCTGTTCTAGGCACGAAAGAAGCACCAATCAACTGTCATCCCATCTTTACTGGATATTGCACGAAGAGCAACGGCATGTGAATGTGTCCGTTAATCCCCCTTGAACACCAACAGTCTTCACCGGAAGTTAAACTGCGAACGTTTCTCAGATCTCATCATAGAGACCCGCTTCCCGGCTGCTGTTAATAAAATCCTCATCAGCCTGCAACGAAGGGCTCCAGATCAATTACCACATTCGCTGACGGACAACATTACCACAATCGTTTTTACATATTTTCTCATTCTCAGACTTGGCTTGATTGAGATCATATACATACAACACCGGATCCACTTAATGCTATCAATTTATCAAATTCGCCATCAACCAAATTCAACCGTAAGAGAAGGATCATGAGCACTCGAATAAATTCTTCAATCCCTACCAAGAGAATAGTCTCCAGTGCATTGTCCTGAGTAACATCACCCATTATTCGCACAGCAAGTCCAGGTCCAGGAAAAGGATGCCGACTCACGAAAGATGCCCATACACCCAACACTCCCAACAGCTTACCCATCGCACGTATCTGCATGAATCAAGCTTACAATGAATAACTCCAGGTCTTAATTAAAATGTTGCAATTAAAGGGTCGGCGATACTGAAGGTGAAATTGAGTATAGTGAGCACGTGGAGAAGTCAGGTACTTCATCTTTAAAGAACCACTTCAGAGGCTCTCTCAGCTTCAGTTGCATATTCTTCAGCAAGCCACCTACATTGTGTGGGAGTGCAATTTCCCACTTCCAAGAGGAGGGCATGACTCAATAACATCCGGGTACAGAGTTCCCTGCCCAAGGAAGGTAGGCTTCTATCCGATCTCTCTCTCTCTCTCTAATCTGTAAGAATTCTCATCGAAGATGACAATAAACTCCGCTCCAATAATATTAAGTTTCCGCTCTGGGTCTACAAAACCTTTCAACTTGTTGAGGAACTGCTCACTGGCATCCACATAAGTGAAAGGCAAATGGAGATCCTTCTCAAACGTAGACATAATTCTTTCTCTCTCCTTGTACTTGAACCACAGTTGCAACGTCCGTAAGAAGGCAGAAGCACGTCGTTCCTTGCAAAGACACATGTAACCACTAGCATTCACCCGTCAGTGCCCCAAAGTGCCGCTTCAATGAATAAACAGAATGTACCAATAGAAAGAATACAACATATCCTACATTTCTGAACGATAGGAATACGTTTGAAAGCTTCCAAAGTGGGCTTTCTATCATCAAGCGTTTGAAACAACAATAACTCTCATAGCGATGATACCAAACAATTAGTAACTTCAGACATTATCTGTCAACAATTCAATCTGACCGCAATTCGTACTGGACGATTATTATGGAGCTCATGGACGAAATCTCTGATAGTGTCACTAGAAATTTAATACACAATAAATACAAGACTTCTAATCAAATTGACAACATGACGAATGCTAGGGTTTCCATAAAAACGAAAGTTGACAAAAAAAATCCTACCTACAAAGACCATTATCCACAAAGACACAGTGCAGGCGGTCTCCAATAGCTTGGTGAACCAGGGTGGCAGCTACAGTTGAATCGACACCTCCCGAAAATGCACAAACAACATGGTCATTTTGGTCGACCATCCTCTCAACTTTCTCGATTTCATCTTCCTTCATATTCTCAAGCTTCCAATCAGCGGGGATACCGCAAACCTTCAATAAGAAGTATTCTAAAGTCTCCGTCCCTTTCTCGGAATGCGTGACCTGCCACAGCACCAAAACTTTTGAAATCCCCACCAAATGGAGAGAAAAAGAAAATATCATAATTCTAGAAACATAAAGAAGCTCATCAATTCTAGATTCAATTCGACTTTGAAGAAACTAAAAGACTCTCAACATCAAGAAGCAAATTGCAATTTGAAGTTCCATGACTGAGGTTAGATTAACGTTAGGGTATGAAACTTGTTGCACATGTCGAACATTGTTCATGTCAAGGGTGTTTTCCTCACTGCTGTTAGGATTTGGCAATTTGGTGGGTGGGGTAGAAGCAATTGCAAGAAAGTATTAAAGAATCTCCCTCCAAAATTAGCAACTTGATGTTTTTCATGGTTATGGTAATTCACACCCCAAATTCTACAAGAGAAAGCATTAAAACGAAAAAGGACGGAAGTCGGACCTCGGGATGGTACTGAAGGGCGAAAATACTGTCCATCGCGCTCTTAATTGCATCAATATTGCCCTGCACACTGCTGGCCACGACTTTAAACCCCTGTTTGGTTGGTGACAGCAAGATTGCCATAGAGACGACTCCCTTCTACAGCCGAAATCTGCATGCAGCCATACTCCGGCCATACTCCTGGTGGTCAGCTGGCTTCACCTGCCTTCGAGAAGTTTCATGATCAAATGCAAGCCGTAGCAAATTCCCAGCACGGAGTGCGGGCCACCCGAGAGGATGATCACAGCCGGCATGAGCGCTTGAATGTCCGCCAGGGAAGTTCCTACCGGCTTGCAAACCGAAGAGATTTCCAGCTCGCGGATGCGCCGCGTAATGAGGTGTGTACTGCGAACCAGAATCTAACTCCAGGCGCAAATTCTTACTCAGTTTAGAATTAACATGGCGACAGGCAGGTTCAATTCAGGCGAAAAATTCGAAGAATAGCGATTTCGAATCTCGAGGGCGAGCACGAAGACGAATATCAAGGGTTCAGGGTTTAGGGAGTGACAAGGAACAGTGATTTTGGGGAACGTGTTCCCAATGCTTTGTACCCGTGTTCTAAACTCTCGGCCGTCGATACGCTAGACAGATCTAGATCGCAGGATGAATAATTAGGGTTTGGTGTCCTCCCTAAGGCAGCGGTTTGCTCCTGAACTCTCCCTTTTGCTGCCATTGCTCGCTGCAGCCAGCTGTGGTCGAGGTTTTAGTCCCTCTCGTTTCTTTACCACCATGAGTGCTGCGGAGGCTGCCCCGGCCGCCGTGCCTGAGACGCTTCTCAAGAAGCGCAAGAGAGACGAGCAATGGGCCGCCGCCAAGTCTGCGGAGCTCGCTTCGGCCAAGTCCCGCAATGCCAAGAACCGGAAGCTGATCTTCAATCGTGCTCAGCAGTACCAGGAGGAGTATGCGAAGCAGGTTAGTCGCTTGATGTGAGAATCTCGGGCCACTTGATCGTGAGTCTCACAGCAATTCATTTTCCGTGTTGTTGCGCTAACTTAGCTGGTCTTAGGGTTGCTTCGAAGATAATCTCCGTCTAAATCGAGTAGATGGGTGTATTTCTTGTTCTAGGGTTTTGAGTGTCTATTGACGTGCGTTTCAACTTTCATTATGAGAAGTTATTCTGGTTTTTCATTACAGGATGTAATCTAGTCCTGTCGTATCAGTAGATGTATTGCAAACTGTCTCTCTGATTCTTTTTAACCCTAAGTGAAATAGGGTTTGGAAGGATTGCTACGATATCCGGGTTTCATTCCTTTGTTTTGGATTTGATTAATGAAACCGACTCAGGAAGGTTGCTCTGATGTTTCTCTCCTCGCTAACTTGTCTTCAGAGGTGATAGTTTAAGATTTCTCATTGTCATGTATTGCCGTGGACTTATTTTCTCATTAATTTTCACCAGCGCTTAATCAATGACTAAGAACCGATATTTCCTTACTTCTTCCATCGAATTTCGTAAGTATAGGCTTCCTCAAATATATTACCGTTTGTTAGTGGAATTCTGCGTTAATTTGTGCTATCTGCCAGTGGGCATGTTAATTCCGTGGTTACTGATTCTATTCGAAATTCGTTTCTTTTAGGACTCTCAACTGATCAGTTTGAAGAGGGAAGCAAAGCTTAAGGGTGGGTTCTATGTGGAGCCTGAGCCCAAGCTGATGTTTGTCATCCGTATTCGGGGGTAAGTTTACACTCTCAGGTTTTGCGGACATCGTCCTGATGTGTCATTCTAGTTAGTCTCCTTAGTTGTAATATATTGTGTATCCGTGTTCGATATTGGGGGAATGACCACGTAAATTTATCCGATGTTTGTCATCCGAAATTCTGTCACTGTTGTGGAAGTTGGTTTTGATTTGGACTTCTTGTTTTTCGAAATTCTGATATGAAAACGTGATCTGGAAATGCAGTGTCAATGACATGCATCCGAAGGTGAGGACAATCATGCAGTTATTGAGGCTTAGGCAGATTTTCAACGGAGTTTTCATGAAGGTGAACAAAGCCACCGTCAACATGCTGCGCAGGGTTGAGCCCTATGTCACCTACGGGTAAGATCATTCATAATTTTCCTCTCTAATTTTTGGACCACAACGATTATCTTCCTGAGAAAACGTCCTGACAATTCTTCTCTGCCTATTACAGGTATCCCAACCTGAAGAGTATTCGGGAGTTGATCTACAAGCGTGGTTACGGCAAGCTCGACAAGTGCCGGACCCCTTTGACCGACAACAGTATCATCGAGCAGGCTCTTGGCAAGTATGGCATCATCTGTATTGAGGATCTTATCCACGAGATTTACACTGTCGGCCCTCGCTTCAAGGAGGCCAACAACTTCTTGTGGCCCTTCAAACTGAGCGCTCCTCTTGGTGGGCTCACCAAAAAGAGGAACCACTATGTTGAGCACGGTGATGCTGGCAATAGAGAGGCCAAGTTGAACAATCTCATCCGCCAGATGAATTAAACTAACGATCCTTGACATCTATATTTGGGAGTCATTGTTATCAATCAAAATTTTCTGCATATCATGAGGTTTCAATCCACTTCCGTGATGGTTGGTGTGAGGTGTTGGTCTGAATCCAGGATTATGGCCATTCTTGGAAGTCCACATCACTTAATTTCTTTACTAGTCGATAATTGTACTGATATTGCACGATGATTTTTACCATTGTTACGGTCGGAGCATATTGAGATGTTTCACCGGAGTGTTCTCTGAATTTATTACGGTCGCTGGTGTTTTTCGACTGCAGTTTCCGGAGGGAGTTTTATTTTTTCGAAAATCATTTTACGTACTGTGACATGAGGTTTCTTCCTCTTTTAAATTTCACTAAATTTGGGTCATCAGTCTGAGCTCAATTGCGATAAGAATGAGATAAAAATGGAGAATAGTTCTCAAATGAAGAGAATCTTCTGGAAATGCAAAGTTGAGCAATTCTGCAACCACTGTGCGTTGTCCAACTCTTAGTGCATCACCGGAGTATTAGTGCGGACATTTGTTGGTTTGTTGAGCTGTAATTTTTGTTTGTGGTTGTGAAATTTGCCCGTTGTCAAATTCTTTGCTTTGTCGGTGTGTTTGGGCAGTGAGATTGTCCACGGGTACCAAATTAGAAGAGGGGGTTTGACTGTAAACTTAGGATTTGGAGAAAGGGATTGCAGCCCTAGTGAATCCAGAGGCATATCCCTGTCATTGCTAGATTTTTGTCCTTCCCTGAACCCTGCAAGGTGCGTCACAGTGGGGATTGGTGAGGCATAAGGTAGTCTGCTCATAACCCGTAAATGCCCAAGGCCTGTTTTGAGCCTGTAGAAATTTGCTCTAAATTGAACAAAAAGCCAACATTTTGATAAGTTGCATCAGTCTTTTTTATTTATTTTAACTGTACAAATTCAAACTATACATGTTAGAGATCATATAGGAAGAAAAAATACAACAATATCACTTATAAGTTGGAGAATTATAATGTTTGACCATGAAGGTGTTAAAACTATGAAAAATTTGCAATTCATTTTTCACAAGTCAAACCTAAAAAGTTGGTGACCAAAAAAATATGAGGTTTAAGGGCCTAACATGAATAGCCCTAATCAATTTATGGCTTCTCAAAATCTACTCTACAATTTTTTTAAATGAGTTTTGAATGTGATTTTTTCTTCAAGTCCTAGTGTATTTGAGGCTCATTTACAAGAGCTCTCAACACTACAGGAAGTCAAGATTGCAATGGGTACCCTTGGACAAAACCTTGAAATGAAAAATCACTATCATTTATTATTAAGATCAGATTTTTTATGCTAAAACTAGACTTCAAGAAGAGTCTTTCAAAAATATAAATTACTAAAAATCGCAATTTGGTTAGGTTTTATTTAACTTCAAAGTTTTGCAAACAATAGATTTTGGTGCCTTAGGCATTTAGGGGTTAGAGAAACCATATGAGAAATTATTGCCTTTGGGGAGAAGCTAAACTCCTTGAAACAAATTTCAACAAATTTCTAGAGGAAGAAAAATGGAAATGCAATATCATCCACATTATTTCATATTTTTTGGACCTTTGTGGAGTTAGTTACAAATTTTTGAAGTTAAATTGTAGTGGCTATTAGAAGTGACCACCTCTTGAAATGTACACTTCTAGTATATTGAAGAAAGCAAAATGTACGTTTATATAATGATTGCTTTCAAAGCATGGGCACATTTAGAGCAAACTACTATAGTTTGAGACTTCACCATTTGGAGCATGCCATAAATCATTTGGTAAATCCTTGAGCCCAAGCCATGGTAAGATAGTTACCTATGACCTAAATTCTAAATGCTCTTGTATTGAATATTGCACAATGATCATTTATTTCATAAATGAAGAGAAGTAGTCTTAGAATTTAAAATATATTAGTGAAGAATTGAATTTTAAAGAGTAAGCAATGGTTTGTTTGTGTTAATTGTATCTAACATTTACAGCTAGTAGTAAACAATTAATCTAGTACTTCCTTAATCTAGTACTCTTGACTTTTGCATAACATTTTGTACACCATTATTGTTCAATTCAAGTCTTCAAAATTATAAACCTAATAATTACCAATTTGTGCATATTCTAAGAATCACTTATTTTGTGTACAAACTAAATTGAGAGGCTTGCAAATACCAAATTGTGAATACATGACATAGTACATTTTGATATATGAGATCGCAAGGATTTTGAATGCATTTAAAATTATGCAATTCATTGTCTGGGAAGAAATGCCAAATTAGTTCATTGTTAACCAATGAAATTGAAAAATAAAAATTTACTTGCAATTTGAAAACATCAGAAAAACAAATAGGGAAAAAATCTATAAAAGAAATTCTATTTTGGATTTTTAAATAGAGAAAAAAAATAGACTGGGTATTTGAAAAAACAAAGCAATAAAGAAATCAATGGAAAATAAAGTGAAAACACCCAAAAACATCCTTATACACACTCTTGCATAGTGTCTCTCCAAAATATTATTAAATTGTCTTCCTACTTAACTTCAATTGTTTGACTACTGATTTTTTTTTATGTTTCAATTTTTAACCCATAAATTTTCAAGGCTGCTTTTCTGTCAAAAAACACTCAAAACTGCCATTTTTGCTGCGTTCATCCAAGAAAACAAAAAAAAATTATCTTTTTAGAATCTAACCGTGGGATCTTGTACTTCACTTGTCTTAGCTCATGTGGTAAAAATTTCATGAAGTTTGACCGTATAGATTGAAAGATATTAGCATTCAAAGTTGAAAAAGAAAGTTTTTTTGAACACTGGCCTGCAATTTCAGATGACTTTGACTGCCAATTGTAAATTTTTTTTGCACTACAACCTTTGAATTTAAAATTTTTTATATTGAAGAATTGAGTTGAAAGTCTAGGAAAAAAAATTCCAAAAAAAAACACTTGATTTTCATTCTCTAAAAAAATGCTAAGTAGAAGTAGGTCCAAGATTGGAAAAAAAACTAAATCATTAATAACTCCAAGATGGAATTGAAAGGAAATAATTCCAATGGTGAGATTGTTTTAGCAAGCAAACACAACATTCTTCCAAAAAAAATGTCAAAAATTGTCAAAATTGCATTTAGAAATGAATCCAAAAAGTTATTTTTTCAAGATGATACTGGAATTGCTTAGAAAACAAGATTGTCTTTAACTTTCTCATTATTAGTCCAAATAGAACAAATCAAAGCTTCACATGTAGACAAAAATGAAACATTTCAGAGGAAAAAAAAATTAAAATTTATTTTGATTTTTTGCGATTTTTTGTATTGTCTGCTGAATTTATTTGGAGGCTTTTGTGGTATAACTTTCGCTCCTGGGCACCAATTGAAATAAAAATAATATTTCCACATAGATAATCAGTTTTTCTATCTTACAGGAAAGTTTCAAAACAATTCACCAAAAATTGAGGTCACAGGAACCTGCCTGAAATCTAATTTGTCTCCCGAGGGGACAATGGGAATTTAGGGGTTAAAGTTAGATATATGGCAATTTTTGTGGCCTAAGGAGCTTCTACTTTCAAAATCCATAAAAACTACAGGTCATATCCAAAAATAATATATATTTTTGAAATTCATGATTTTCAATTACTAATTCTTTAAAAATATTTTTTTTCTATGAAAAGGTGCCTCCAATTGTGCTGAATTGCTTATTTTGACAGTTTTACATGCTTCTACCTTAGCCGGTAAAACTCACAAATATCCCGCACGCCGGCTCATGCAGTGGCTTAGCTTGCCTTCTAACTTCTTCCCAACTGGGATGGCCGGCTCCTCATGCACACAGTCAGTTAATATCAAGTACGAAGGGGACGGAGGCTGACTTCAACTGACGGTCTATTTTGCAGGGTCTGATACGTTATTGATTGTCTGTCTGACCATATGATTTAAGTCAGCAAATTTTAAGCTCCAAGCTTCAAGTTGTTAAGGTATGTTCGCACTTGGTGTTATGGATGATGTTTGCAATTTGAATCTAGTCCAAAAGCAAGTCTAAATTCATTCCTAAGACCCTCAGTAATATCACTTTTTAATGTAAAGTATGAACAAACCTTCAAGGTGGATATATCCAAAGTTCTCACAAATTGGATTGTGGGTAATTAATTTGAAGGCTATATAGTCCGTAATAAAAACAAGGCAGCAAAGAGATGTATATGAAAGGAAAGAATGCATAGTCAATTTTCTCATTTTCGCGAATATGAGAATGTAGTAGGGTTGGTTACAAAATTTTGATAGTAGAGTGATGAAAACAACTAAGAGGCAGCCTTCAAAAAAGTGGTTACATTCAAAAGCTTGGTATTTAAGGTAAAAGGCATGGAGCTACAATTGTATTTTTAATATTCATAAAAATATACAAGCTTGCAAAGCAACAAGCAATAGAAAGGCTTATCAAAGATTTAAATCCCTATGTTATGTGAGCGTTGAAGTCTTTGTACTCAACTATAATAACTTTGGTGTGATCAAAAGCTACCATTGATATTTTACTCTAACAATTTTCAATATGTAATTATACCATTTGGGGGTTTAATTTAAAGTACACTTTAAGACACAAAGCAATCTGGGAGGTAACCACAATAACTACACCTAAAACCAACACCTATAAATTCTTACCCGCATATATATTCATATTATTTGTAAGAGTCTAAAGTTAGTTTTAGAGATACTTGTTTTCAACTCTTTGAAAATTCATAGTTTATTTGTATAGGATTCAAAAAATGCATTCTAAAACAATTTTAAAATCCTTTCGACAACCACACTAAGACCCTATAAAAGAATTTCAATTTAAAAAATAAAAACCATGTTGAATTATTCATTCTATTGGTTTTAGGTGCACTTATCTTATTCATAGTCTTGTTGCAAGCCATGCTTGGAAAGTATTGATTTCACAATGTACATTGTACATTGGAATAGAAAGTAAATTTGAAACAAAATGGATCATGTTGAAGTTTATTATTTAACCTTTTAGTTATCAAAGCAATGTTATTTTGGAAATATTGATTTTTATCTTAAGTTTAGATGCACTATATAGAATTTTTTGTTTTTTTATTGACATAAAATTATCCCCCAATTAATAATTTTATGAAATATTGCTAAATTTATTTACTCATTTTATAAATTCAATTGTAGGATCTCTTAGTGCAATTGTTAATCTTTAAACTATCTATAGGGAATCATATATATAGTACTGCATTTGAATCCTAAAATACAAATTATGTATTTAAATTTGGTAAAACCTTGTTGTGTTCAAAATACATGATTATTTTATAGGCTTTTGAAACATGCAAGAAGTGTGATGATTATACTCTAAATTGGGAGTGTTGTGTCAAATATCTTTAAATGTAGTTCAAGAAGAATATAAACTTTAATTGAGAGAGAGAGAGTTTTTAAAGTTTTTAAAAGAAGATTGAAAGTTCTTTCAACATTCAGCTATGTTAGTTCAATTTTTCATTGTTGACTTAGAATACATACTTGATGATCACTATAGTAAACTACAAGTGCAAAACCTTATATAACAACCTTGTGTTTGTCATCAATACCTCTCTAAAATGTTGACCATCATGTAGATTATTTAAACAATAAGGTACAAGATGAAAAGAAATATATTTTTCATGAATACTCATTTAATACAATATTAAATAGCAATGGTAGAGTTCAATCTTTATGAATAGTTTTTTTTCATTAATTACTATTCAATAATACATACTCACCCATATGTTACCAACATCATGCAAGCACGTCAACAACAACAATTCCCTAAAGACAAAGCACAAACTCTTATAAATCTCATCTTAAGCTTACCTTGATAACATCATCAAGATCCTATCACCAACTACAATTTCCCAATACTTTGCAAATCATTTACTTTGAAACTAAGCTACTTCAATCTACACTTTAGAAACACATTTAAAATGCATCTATATAAGAATATTTAAAAATAAAAAATCTACCACCTCTTAATTGTATCAAAGATAGACAAGGCAACTTCAAGATTCACAAATTTCAAAGATATTGCAAATGAAATCTACAAAGGATTTCTGACCATTACGTTTGGCTTGACATAAATAGATTCATTATACAAAAACATAGAAAAGAAACCATTCCATCCAAAAACAATTTGACAAACATACATGCAACCTCACACTAAAAACACCTTAAGTCTCAAGGTCACTATTCATGAAAAACCATTCAAAATTGCCATTTTCAATGAAAACAATAAAAAAAAATTTAAGCATTTGTTTCTTATGCATATTCCATTAGAGAATCTTGCATTAGAATAGTATAAGAATGTCTAAAAGAATTTTCAAAAACTTTGACCATATTGATCAAAATATATAAGTGTTTAAAATGAAGAAAATGAGGTTTTTTTGGTCCTAATATGACTAGATTACAAGGCTTCAAATCCTATTGACAAAAGTTTTAAGACAATTTGTCATTTTGTCTTTGGACTTGTTTTGTAGTAGTGAAGTCATCTCTTTTTAGTTGTAAAGAGACAAGATGCCAAATAATTTGTAGAAGTGTGAAAAGGATTTAAGTTAGATTTAATGGAGACAATTTGGAAGAATTGGAAGGGAAGCAAAGAAGCATGGTGACTTTTTGGATCAAACATTGGATTAGTCATCACACAACTTATAAGGCTATGTATAGCTAAGGCCTATAGTCTTTAGTTTGAAAGTTCATTTTAAAGTCTATTTTTTGTATATGGCTCATTAACAAATTATATTAGTATATTGTTTCATCTATCAATATTGTCTTATTGTTGTAATTATGAATGTGATTGCATGTATTAAATCGCCTATGTGATGGCTAAAATATTCTTGTGCTAGTTTATAAATATAGAAATTCTAATTGTATTTGTGAAATCATCACTTCATTATTTGTGAGCCATTGGACAGAGGAGCCATTAGGAGTGGGCTCAAAGAAATTATCAAGTTGAGTCATTGTTGAGAATGAAGTTAAGTCTAGGAGGGACTATAAGTTGTAAGTTTGCACAATTGACAAGGGAATTAGGACAAGTACTATCGTTGATTTGTTGAGCAAGATGAGATTTCCTTGCTATTTATATTGATTGAAGATGATATTAGTTTAGAAAGATGTGATAATTGCATCTACTATTTTTGAATTGTTTTGAATTAGTTACATTTGAATTGAATCTTATTGTTTTGTATGTTTTGGAAATGAATTGTTGAACGATGTAAGTCTTCTTGTCTAAATCTTGGTACAAGTCCTCTTGCCGTGACATTGCACGTCATGATAGGATTGCAACTAATCTAATTGATAGAAATTATGAGTCAATATTTTGAATTGGATTTGTAGATTAACCCGGGCACTAATCAGAAATTACCACCCAAGTAATAGTTTAAAAGTTCATTCCTAGGGAGGCTTAATGTAATAGGCTTACTTCTAAATATTTTAGTTAATAGCCATTGCAATTATAGGAATAAATAGGAAATAATGTTCCTTAACCACATCACAAATATTTTTCTTACACGAAAATACTAATTGCTAAATTTGTCACTCCCTTCTTAAAGGCTACAAAGGTTAAGAAATCTCCCAAATAAAAATTATCTTTTTAAACTTTAATCTTTAATCCTTTTTATTCTTTCATCTTTTCATCATGCAACTCAGATATTCAGCCAACCAAATCGAATCACAATCTTTCTCCAACTCAGGCCAAGCTCCATAGGTACAACTTGGAAAAGATCACTTTTCCACCAAATTAATTTTGTCTTCCAATTTGTAAACAACCTTTTCTACCAACTTGGGCTTTACAACTTCCGAATTACAACTCGGTTGAATAAAACTACTGGATTGACAAATATTATATCTTCCATTGTCAACAAGTAAGTTTTAAAATCTCAGAACTTCACACATAAGCAAAACCAAATTGGAAACTAGACATGGCAACACTCAGGCTCATCAACTCCAATTAGGATTGTGAAAATTGACAACCACCATGTAATTCCAGTTTGAAATAACATTCTCATAGCTAGTTCAAAATAATTATAATATAACTTTAATTTCTTTTACCACTCAAATAAGGCACTCAACACTCAACTTTGCTCACTGGTCCGACTTGGGATTTAGACATACATTACTACAGCGACACTAATATTCCGACTTGGATTTTCAACAAATTATGAATTAATTTGATATGCTTCCACAAATAAAACATCCAATTATGAATACACTAAGCACACCATCACACAATCATAATTTTTCAAATAGGCACTTCAAATATTTTTAAGACTCCCACATCCACAACATCCAAAATCAATAACTCCATCTCTCATTAGCATAAACACACACACACACAAATACCAATTTAATTGCAAAATATTTTTTTTATTTCCAAATTGGTGATCAAATCACCAACACAAGTTTATCAGTTAAGCTTCTCCAACTAGTCTTTCATTAAAAATATTATAATCTGATCATTCTACTCTTAATCACTAGCTCAAACTGGTCTAAAACTAAACACCCAATTGATATCTTCAATCCGCACTACTAATACTCCAAGTTCAGAATCTAAAAATTCAACAATTTGCTTCAACTTGGAATTTCTACACACATTCATTGCTTCTCATTCACATTAAAAATAGACTTTCACAGATTTAACTTTTAACACACATTCCTCTAAATCAATTCTCAACTTAGAATTCTTCATCAAATCTTCACAATTCTGCACACCACATCACCATTCACTCGCCGACAAACATCCTGACTAGGACACATACTTGATACATTGATCCGACCGTGGACCACACACACACAATTCCTAACTTGGAATCACATACATGAACACGATCAAACAATGCAAAGAAAACAAAAATACACAGCATGCACTGACTGGGACTCACATTGGACTTCGCTCGACAGTGGGTAAATAACAAATGAACTCCAAATTGGACTTAAGAGACGATCCATGGCAGTTACCAATTCGGCAGGAAAAGTCAACTGAAACCAACCATCCATTTGGATTCCATACAGTACACATTCAACTGACAAATTCACTCACCTACCGGCCTTCATCCAATTCGGCTTAACACCTCATACCACTCACCAACCACCTGCCTAGTTGGAATTTCCCACTAACTTAAAATATTCAACTGACTTGACTACCAATTTGGCAAAACGGACCACTCAAACAACTCAAACATCCAACTTAGGTTCACACACACCAATGGCCATTGACAAAATAAACTCAAAAGAATGACAACTTGGACAACAATCAACATACAAAAACACCCAAATTGGACCATAAATCTGCAATTAGTCTCAAAAAAGACCTCACTTTACCCAAAAACAGCACCAAAAATTGGTAGTCTTAACATCTAATTCGGTATTCTATAGGATTATTGAGAAATTTAACATTTTATTCCTGAAATTTCCACTATAAAATCCCCTCTACTTGAAAGTGACCATAGACATTTAAACAATAGGAGGATTGAATTGTTTTTTAAAATAACCCCTATACTTATAGCTTTGGGTTTTGTTTGTGAGAGAGAAAATTCAAGCTTATAAATCCGTATAATAAAAAAAAATTGTTCTACCAACAAATTGTGTATTTCAATCTTTGATATTGAATAATTTGGTTGAGATTTTTAAAAAACCATCTCCAAAAAACACCTTGTGATTTTCATTTTCTAAAATATTATTAAGTCAAAGTAGGTACAAGATAGAAGAAAAAATTGAGTTGTTGATAACTCTATACTAGAATTGAAACACACTCTAATCTCAACAATGAGAGTGCTCTAGATAGAAATTTTAACCACATGCAACTTTTCTTTTGAATTTAAAAAAAAATTGAGTTCATAAATGGATGCAATGCATTATTTCTTCAAAAATTTGCTAAGATTATCCACAAATCAAGAAGCTTTATAAATTTTACATTACTTATCCAAATGGAATGAATCAAATCTTTCCACATAGATAATAATATATAATTAAAAAAATATTTCAATTTTTTTTCTATTTGCCCTCAGATGTTTTAGATTTATTATAGCATAGCTTTGGTTCCTAGGCACCAATTGAATTAAAAATGATATTTCTAAATAGTAAATAATTTTTCCTTTCTTCACAAAAAATTTCAAAAATATTTGCCAAAAATTGAGATCGCAGGTACTTGATCAAACATTCAAAAGCCCATAAGGGGACTCTTTGGACTTTAAGGATTAATCATCTTGCCAAAAACAAAACACTATAATTGGACAATATCCCAACAACATTCTAAAAACATATGCCAATATCCTTCTATGAACTTCTATTCAATTTCTTCCACCAATACTACAAACAAAATAATATTCCATCCTCTTCGAAAAATAGTTGCATTCTTGTCATTCACTTAAAACATGCAAGACCCTTCAACTTTGACTAATAATGCTCCCATTACACTAGTAATCACAATTCATAAACTATTCACAAATCTTGTCACAAATACCTCTAATTACTCCTAATTATATATAGTAAAGAATTCAAGATATTGTATGACAATCAAAAAGGTTTCTTCCTAGAATGATGCACCACCAAACAAATCCAAACCTTCATAATGGCCCTCAAAGGTGCTTGCCTTAAATCCAAAAATATAAATATCTCATAACTATATACAAACTTTAAAAAATGCTTTCAATCAAATTAACCATCCACACCTTTAGACATAGTAAACTTAATAGGAAATATATATTCTAGTTTCACAATTAGTTTCAAAAAACAAGATTTTGAAAAAAGTGAATTTGTTCCATTCAAAGAAATATCATATAAGGGAGCACTCTTAGTCTATACATAATCTTGATATTTCTAGAACCACTCTTCAAAGTTCAAATGGTTAGATAGAGACAAACAAGGTTATACTCTTCACACATCCAAATCCATGATAAATTCATAGATATGCACAAATAACCTTGCATCTTTCTTCAACAACACACCAATACAACCATAAATGAAAAAAATTGATTTTTTTTTGCGATTAAGTTGTGATGGAACTTGGAATCACCTATTGTCCTATCATTAGATGCCCCCATAAACCTCATAGTCCTCCAAAAGATTTCAAAACACACATCCAAGTACACAACATCAACTACTTAGGGTAAATGAAAATTTTACTACATATTTTAAGTAAAAAATTCAAGGAATAATTGAAGTACATCATTGAATATCCAAGTAATAATATAGCAAGATTGAGCCACCCATTACCAACCAATTGCAAGACCCTACCAACAATCTCTAGGGTAATCGGAAATTTAATAGAGATTGGGATTGGTTTCCAAGATTCTTTTTATAAGTGGTTATAATAGTGTCATGACACATGTCCCTAGTTTTGAGTGCCAAGGTGATTAGGAAATAGTCTCTAAAATGAGATGTTATAGAATATTAGTTTATGGGTTTGAATGAACTTTTGGCTTCCAAAATCCATAGTAATTTCAATTGAACGAATAAATTTTTTAAGAAGAATTGTAATTCCATAATTTCTATCTTTTATATACAAAAAATTTGCATCACATTATACTATTGTGAATTATGAGTAGAATTGATTAAGTGATTGGTTATGGATGGCTTGATTTTATTTCTAATATTTTTTACTTCTATACAATACAAAAACATAAATTATTAAAGAAAAAAAATTCACCAATGTACTTTCAATTTATCAATACCTTAAGTTAGTTAGTTTAGTTTGTTATCGCGAGATCTCCAAAACCATGCATTCCTTGAGTACTACTAGAAAGCTCTTTATAGGAAGGCATGCATGGGCTTTGCTTCCTGGCATTTAGACCTATAGCGTGAAAGTTATTTTATTTTTTATTTTTTATGAATTAAAAAACTAGAAAATTACTTATATTTTTATTTTGACTATAGCAATGGCACAAGATACACTTGTGTATACCTTAAAAGTGAGGTTATTTGTTTGGTTTGGTTTTACTTTGTTTGTATGTTATAGTGAGATTTCTTAGACCATGCATCCATTGATAGATTGCATTTTTGGTACTATTGGAAAGCTCTTGATGAGAAAAGGTGCACAAACTTTGTTTTTGTGATATTTGAACATATAGTGCAAAAGATATTGAATCCCCCCAAAATTATAAAATTTAAAATTTAAAAATTACTTATACTTTGATTTTGATCATGACAACACCAAAGGGCACACCATACACTAGTGTAAATTGGTATGTTTTGTTGGAATCAACCCTTTAGGGTGAGTTACAAATTGCACCATTTCAAAATAAACTTCTACTTTTCACTACATGAAAGTAATTTCTTTTCTCCCAAAAATTTCCATTTCTATTTAAAATATGGATGAAGCTGCCAAATTTCGATGAAAAAGTACATGAATAGGATTGAAAAGTGTTTGCAAATGAATGTAGAAATACACTGCTTCACCCACTATTGTAAGTGATCACCATCCTAGAACTTTCTCAAAAAGTAAAAAAGAAGAAAAAAAACAAGGGGCGGGGGGGGGCGGGGGGGGGGGCTGCTGCTTGGAATTTGTCTGCCTGTCGTCAAGGAATGTTCCTTGGAATCCTTTGCCATAAAGTTCTACTATTGCTTCGTGGATCCAACACCTAGACTGCCTCGCCTCGCCTGAGTCATGCTACTCTCCACTGGCTTGTCCCCCACATGTCTAGACTCTAGACACATTCACCAATATCAGCTTCTGATCGCAATCCCAGTGATTGAGTTGCGAGCCCACGGCACTTTCTGCAGGAAGGAAGGACGGATGGTTTGTTTGTTAAATTGTGAAAGTCAAGCATGGAGTAAGATGAGTATCTTAATATTAAGCATGATCTTTGGAATGGGAAGTCAAAGCTAGTGAGCTCCGGCCACGGGTTGGTGCGTGCATGATCGATGCCGTCTCCCAAGGCAATTCCCAAATAGTGTACTGGCCTGGTGACCTAACTTACTTTAATTCGCAATTCTTTATCAATATTTAGCAGCCACAAACTGAACACGTACTGCAACTCTTGAAGGTGTGGAAATGGAATTAAGAAACTGAAGAGGAAACACGCCATTCAAGTATCTTGGTACTGCAAGTATCGTAAGGTTCAGACTTCAGAGTTCCATTTGCATTAATTGCGGCAGCCAAGGGAGGTCGGCAGTGCACGCAGTATTGAACTTGCAGTAGGAGCCATCCATTTCTCTTACAACTGAGGACCGACCAGGCTCGTGCAGGAGTACAATAACTTAGCTGCGGGACGATCAAATAGCACCCTCTAAGTTAAGTTAACGCAGAGGTGCACATTTCAAGAGGTGGATTGGTTTTAGTGACCCAATTGCCTTTCAGAAATTCATAACTATGGTAGAACCACCCCCCATTCCCAACCAGGGACTCATACCCAATCTGTAGGGTGCAACTGTTTCCAAAGAAGGTTGGAACAAATTTTCAATCAAAGCTTAGAATGTGTTTTTTCTCCTTTTCAAAGTTGGGACTAATCAAGTCATGACACATGTCCCAAAGTAATGAGCAGAAAAGTAGTTTTTGAATGATTAAAATTGGAAGACTCTACATATCAAGTATGTGTTTGGACTAGTTGTCAGCTTTCAAAATTCATAGTAATTTCAATTCAAAGCATAAAATTACCAAAAAAAATTGCAATCCCCGTGATTTCTATCTTTTGACATAGTAGAAAATTTATATTGCCTTATACTCCTCTAAAACACATGTGGAATTGCTAAAGTGGTTGATTATGGGTGGTTCTACCATAATTCCATGAAGGTCCTCAAAACACATGAAACAATAACTTAGGTTTGATGTAAACTTTACTAGAAAGTATTACAAGGAAGTTGGCTTCCCCTAAAATGCAAATTTGCTCTTGAAAGTACGCTTTTGGTCCTCCTACCTAACTTCAACCAAAAAAAGCCCCTATGTGTTGGTCCATCTAAGTGAAGGAGAATGAGAATGCCAAATAAACTCCACTATTTACTTAGCCACCCTACCAAGCAATTGCACGGTTGCATTATTAAAAATAGCATAATCTCACATCTTTATATTTGATGAGATCCTTTGACTTCTTGCATTCAACCTTTGCACTCAAAATATAAAATATAAATAGTGAATTGGCCAATCCCAAATGCAATGTCAAAAATAAGTTCATTAAATTCATATTTTATTATACATGGAGGAGAATCTACAATAGTCATAGTTAGATATATGCTAATAAAAACATTAGATAATACATCATTTAGATATCTCTAAATCTAATATACAATGGTACAAATGATTGTAGACAAATTTGAACTAACAAAAGCATCAAATCTTATATCATCTAGATGTCTTGTAAATTTGATATGAGATGATAGAAACTCATGAAAGCGTAATTATAAAATATAAATAAATAATATTCTGTCTTTATTTTAAAAATATAGGCGCATGATATTAAGGAGCTTCCAAATGCATGCATATATATTTTTTAATTTTCATTAGCATTTGTTCTTTATTTGTACTCACTACTTTAAACTTTGACACAATACAATAGAGTCTTAAGAAAATATTTGAAAGAGACAAGAATATTTTTCATTCACTTTGTTTATATATCAATCCTTTTTTGTGCAAAAGTGAAAATTTAGTGGTCATCTAAATCTACTAAAAAACCCACATAATCAAATGTCATTCCAAACTCAATTTAGCCTTTTAAAACTATTTTATATAAGTTTTAGTTTATAATTTATCACTATTTGATTAAATATGCATTGAAAAGGGGGTTGTGGACTCTTATTCTTCCATTTCTTCCCTCCTTTGGTTTGAAAATTTGATAGTTGTTGACTTTCTTGAAAATCCTACCCCCAATGTTGTTGATCTTGAATACAAATACGAATATAAATACAAAATATGGGATATACCCTATATCAATTGCTAGTTCCCCCCCTACCTAAAAATTGCAAAGAGGTGGGAGGGTAAAATTTTTAATTTTAAAAATAAATAAAATGGGAGGAAGGGAAGGGATCAAATGAAATTTAAATGAAAACAAAATTGAATTTGGGATTTGAGTGATAGTTTGTCACTATGCACTCTCAAGAGGCAATTATTGGTAGCCATATCACTATGTGAGGTATAGTGGGGTTGACTTTGTGCTACATTAAGTAGGGTGCAAGGTGAAAAAATCAAGGAAAGTGAAATTTAACATATTTTTTAAAAATAATATTTTTTTGCAAGATACTTTTCTTTGTATGCAATTTTTTAATGAATGACCTAATCCTAAGGAGTTCTAACATAAACAAACATTCCCTACAATTATGGTATCTACTAACTTAGACAAGTGTGAAACTTGTCAATTAATTTTGAAAAATAATATAATTATTATCATTGTTATTAAAAAATATAAAAATAAATTATGTAATAAATATGATCAGTTCATTAAATTAATTAAAAAAAATTCTTCCTAATGGAAATAACAATGATTTGTAGTGCTAAGATGTTGTAATTTAAACAATTGTATTATTTTTTACAAGCTTCAAATTCCAAAACTATGAAATTCATGTCTAATTATTTCCATCCAACTAAATTTAAATATTGTACAATTTAATTTTTTAAATGAATCTTATATATATAATTCTTATTATATAGTCTAATTTTGAAGATCTTGGGTAGAAATTTTAAACAAATGTGATTATCTCAAGTATCATAAATGAAGATACCTATATAAAATCTTATGAATATTAGAATAATCTTTTTCATTTCATTTTAGAAATGTTAGAATGACAAAAAAATATTTGTAATTTAATCTTTTAAAATTAAAAAATAGAAAATTACTAATATAAAACATTAAAAATTGAATACTTTCAACTCTAATTGATAGAACTTGCAATTGTTGTAATTTACAAAACTTTTCGTTGTTTTCAAATTTCAATACAAGGTAGAAACTAACTTGATAACTTTATATTTTTGGTTTGAATCATATACCAAAAAATAAATTGTTTTTAAATAAAGTGTGAAAACATCATCTTTTGGAGCTAGTGATCCCTCTTGTTCACTCACAAACACCACTAAAAGCTTTTCAAAAGATGTAAAAGTAGGTATGAGTTATGTGTGCCTAATGTACATTTTTGAAAATATAGTAGCAAATATATATAATATTCATACTTGAGTCCATTATAAAAATATATTAGCAATTAAGCACCCAAATATTAGGTAATTAGATGAATGGTTTAGTCACTTGGATTTGTTGACTTGACATTTTAAAATTATTCATTGGTTCAAAATATTATAGTTGATCCACTTTCCCTTCAAGTAATGATTTGGAAATTTGTTCCATCATGACTTGCAACCAAATGCCATGACTATAAAATGACATTTTTCCATTTTTAATCATTCATGGCTCTTTGTGACATTCACAACTTTGCTATTAAGAGTCCAAAATATAAGAGATTTTTAATGGAGTGACATTAATCATCTAAGTGACATGTCTATAGAGAAAAAAGAATCCATTACCTTGCAAGATTAATAGAATCAATGTTCACAATTCCATACTATGATTTTTCAAAAAAAAAAAAAAAATTTAATTAAAAAGATCAAATTACTATTTTAGGATTTATATAAGGTTTAGTATTTAGGATTTAGTCTTATGGATAAAGTATACCATTTCTAA
Organism: Pseudoscleropodium purum; assembly: GCA_963969395.1. Taxonomy (NCBI): domain Eukaryota; kingdom Viridiplantae; phylum Streptophyta; class Bryopsida; order Hypnales; family Brachytheciaceae; genus Pseudoscleropodium; species Pseudoscleropodium purum. Next base: position 1,762,787 of record OZ017799.1, read on the forward strand.
AGAGTGTTCCTAATATGTGAGCCTATGATCACAAGCACATGAGCTAATAAGTCTATACACCTAATTTATAGGTGTTTATATTTATTTTAGAAACCTTCCATGATTATAAAGTCTCTATGTTATAGATATCTATATTATAGATGTTTATGCTATATGTACCTTCAATGGTTGTAGGGTATCTACTTATACCAAGGCTCAAGGCTCATATACTTGCATTTATATAATCACATGCTTGCATTTCTAAACTCTTAGCTATTCATAATTTTTCAAAACATTTTATCAAGTTGAGAAAACTCTAATTATAAAGTGATAATAAATTCACTTTGCTCACACTATTCCTATTGTAACAACAAATGTACAAACCAACCAAAGGCACCTTCAATGGTTGTAGAATAACTACTTATACCAAGATTCAAGGCTTACATGCTTACTTTTCTAAATTCTTAGTCATTGGTAATTTTTCAAAATAATTTTTCAAGTTGGGTAAACTCCAATTACAAAGTGACAAAAAATTCACTTCTTTGTTCACACTATTCCTAACAACAAATGCAAATGTATGAACCAACTAAAGGAACCTTCAATGTTTGTAGGATAACCACTTCTACCAAGACTCAAGGCTCATATGCTTGCATCAATAAGTTCTATACTTAGATGCTAGCATCATTGCATTTCTAAATTCTTAGCCATTGGTAATTTTTCAAAATATTTTATCAAGTTGGATACACTCCAATTGCAAAGCGACAACAAATTCACTTCTTTGCTCACACCATTTGGAAATGTACGAACCAATGGCAAAGCCCACATAAATTGGTTACTCACTCATCACTCCCTACTCATCGCCAAAGATAAAGGGCCACTCTTCAAGCCAAGCCAAGCGAGTCCAAAATCCCATGCCAAGCAACCTCCAGTCAAAAATAAAAGAAAGAGAAACGGTCTCTCTGCAAAATGATTCATGTTGCTGAAAAAGCAAAAGGTCGCGGACGGAATCTCAACCAGCGCTGGGTGCGATAGCCCCGCCCACCGTCCAATAGGGTTCGTCCACATCCATAGTCGATTGATACCCGTACACTCCGGTCATCAACCCCGCGGCCTATAGAGCCAGACCGCATCACACTGAAAACTCTTTCTCGCACCTCCGTCCGACTGCGGCCTGGTGCGCTACTGTCGCTCCCAATGCTGCCCCTTACCTTTACCATTTCCTGTTGCTGCAGTGCCAGCCCCTGCTGCTTGTTGTTGAAGATGCCGCATGACGCAACTCTTGTGGTGGGTTTTCGTGTTGGCGACTTGATGATGCGCAGAACGAGGGCTTAGTGCGGCAGTTTGAGCTTGTTTCGGGAGGGATTGGTTTGGCGAGAGAATGTTGCTCCGCTTCGTACAAGCTTTTCGTGAAGATAAAAAATTAGTAATACGACTCGCTGTAGATTTCATTTGAGTGCGAGAATATGGGGCCTCCGAGAGAGAATGAGGAATTTTAGGGAGTAGGGTTTGAGGCCCTGGGTCGGAGTTTCGTTTCGTTGGGGATCTGCTGACGCTTTTCCTAGGTCGTGGTGTATATTGGTGTACAGTTTGAGCATCGTGGGGGAGTGATCTAGGGGGAGTATCTGAAGCGGCGAGTAGCGTTTGTGGAGATGGTGTGACATTGTCTACTCGGACACCGAGTCTTTCCTATGGTCGATAGACTTGGAAGTACAATGTTTTGGAGCATGAATGATCCAAGCCGAAAGGTCTGAACGTAAACGTTGTGGAGGATGGAGTCATTGTAGCAGTTGATCTGGTGGGTACTTTTGGGATTGGAGTTTGGAGGGCGGTGTAGAAAGGGATTGCTTGTGTGCGGGTTTCGCGGATGTGTGCGGCTTGATGCATTTCGTGTGATCTGTGGTGGTGGCGTGTAGTGTGAATGAGTCTGGGGGTGAGGCTGTGGCGGATTCAGTGTCCTGGGGAAGATGAATTCGAGTGCGACGGGGATCGCATTGAGACGGCGATGACGACAGTGGGAGGGTCGTGACATCGAGAGCGTCACTATCCGGGGGTGGATAGGAATTGAAAGTTTAGGGTGGAGGCCACTGGGAGTAGCGATGGATGGACCAGGCAGTGGGCGTGGCGCTTCGGAGTACTATCTACCCAACTACAAGCTAGGGAAAACCCTAGGTATTGGATCGTTTGGGAAAGTGAAAGTGGCCGAACATTCTCCTACCGGCCATAAAGTGGCCGTCAAAATTCTTAATCGGCGCAAGGTCAAGATGATGGACATGGAAGAGAAAGGTTGGTTGCAAGCCTTGTATCCCATTTTCACAAGCTCCTTGACGCGTACTGAACGAGAATACGCGGATATGTGTTCTCATCTATGGACGTTCAACTAGACAGATCAGGGTCATTAATAACTGGTTCGACTCTTTTCTGTGATATGCTCTGTTTAGTTCAATGCATAGGCATCATTCACTGGAGAGCCTTCTGATTCATGAGTCTCTTCTAGGGTTCTGCTGATGCCTAAACTAATGTGTGGTTGTCGAACCTTGCAGTTCGACGGGAGATCAAGATATTGCGGCTGTTCATGCACCCTCATATCATACGCTTGTATGAAGTGATCGAGACTCCCACGGATATCTTTGTGGTGATGGAATACGTCAAGTCCGGGGAGCTCTTTGACTACATTGTTGAGAAAGGGCGGCTAGGCGAAGATGAAGGCCGACGGTTTTTCCAGCAGGTAGAGTAGGCTAGCAACATTTGGATTAGTCTTATCCGAAACTATGAGATCAACGTCAGTAAATTTTAGAATATTTTTCTACAGAGTTCAGGCTTTCATGTGTCCAAGCTCTTCGTGTGCTTGAAACGGACGCTCTTTGGGGTTTTCTGTCTGAAGTTGTTTTCGTGTGCTACTAGCTGATGACTGTTTCTTGTATGCTTTTTGATGCACAGATTGTGTCAGGTGTGGAGTATTGCCACCGTAATATGGTGGTGCACCGCGATTTAAAGCCAGAGAATTTGCTTCTCGACTCCAAGTGTAATGTGAAGATTGCTGATTTTGGGCTCTCCAACATTATGAGAGATGGACACTTCCTCAAAACTAGTTGTGGAAGCCCCAATTATGCTGCGCCGGAGGTTTTACTCCGTTCCTTTTTTCTCCACCTTCGCTGATAGTACTTTTGCAAATGATGTCCTTGTGATGATACACCGGATAAAGGTGTCGCAGGATGTTTTGATTTTTGTGTTGGGGTGCATGGATCAAGTTGCAGGTTTCGCACTCTGATTATGAAAATTAACATGTTTAGCCACAAGCAAGCCCATCAGGAAGACATGCACAAGGCAAGCTACATCATACGTAGTAGTGACACTGTAACTAAGTACGTAGTTGACACTATCTCCAACGAAATTCGCACACAAGTGTGGAGTTCCGTTTGGTCACAATCAGCCGCATTGGACATGACGTTCAATAGTATTAAACTGTTACTTAGTCATACTGAGACTTTGATAAGTGCCTGTAGTTGGATTTGATGCTTCAGTAATTATTGAACATCTGAAATTCCAAGCACAGGAGCGACAGTACACCCATAAGTTTTGTAAAAAGAGAAGTGTAGGTGGTTCTGCAAAATATTTACTTGCTAATTTTAGTCCCTGTGAACTCATAAGTGCAGGTTATATCTGGGAAGCTTTACGCCGGCCCCGAGGTGGACGTGTGGAGCTGTGGTGTTATTTTGTATGCTCTGTTATGTGGGTCTTTACCCTTCGACGACGAAAACATTCCGAATTTATTTAAGAAAATCAAGGTACTTGGCTTGTTCGTTTTTCTTGTGTACTCTTTGGCCCTGCACTTTATGCGAGTTTATACGAGTTCTGTTCCTTTAGACTATGAGAACTTTGGTCTGATCTAAATGCATTATTGGTTACTTGAATTATCATTATAGCGTGTGTTCAAATACTATCTAGAGATGTTTCACTGAAGCGAAGGACAATATTATTGGGCGTTTCTGTCAGTTTCTTTTATTGCGAAATTCTGTTTCTTGATTTTACCAAATATTGGTGTTGACCCTGACCTTTGCATCACTGCTTTTCCAGGATGGCATGTACACGCTGCCAAGTCATTTGTCACCTGGAGCGAGGGATCTAATTCCAAGAATGCTGCTCGTGGATCCCATGAAGAGAGTGACTATTCCTGAAATTCGGCAGCATACTTGGTTCTTAAATCATTTACCTCGTTATCTTGCTGTGCCTCCTCCTGATACAACTCAGCAAGCTAAACGAGTAAGTCCTGCATAATTTTCGATTTGATGCACAATGCCTATGTTGAAGGGTTCCTCCCGCACGTTCTTGTATTTTTGTCTAGTCGCCGAAATTTATGTTTATGTTATGTATTCTATGATAGGATTTTTAATGAGGAAATGACATGTGTAATTGTTCCTAACGTTTTCGTGAATAAATATATCACTCCTTGCCGTAATTCCCAACAGCTTTATATGAACTAATAGCTTTGGTTTGGCTTTTGCCAACAGATTGACGAGGAAATCCTGAAGAAAGTTGTTGAGTTGAATTTTGATCAATCCCAACTTATTGATTCGTTGCTAAACCGCGTACAGAACAAGGTATTGTTATAAAGTTGCATGAGTGCATTATGAAGATGTCTTTCTGTACTCCAGTGGCGTGGTGTAGGTGGTTTTTGGAGGAGTGATGGGAAATATTGGCTGATTGGCTAGCCATAAAAGAAGTCATTACACCTGCTTTGTAGTCATTTCTACGTGAATTATTATATTCAAGGCATTACCTATTTAGGAGCTGGCACATTCCCCAAGCACACCGCAGTATCTTCCTGCTTTATTTTCGTTCAGAAATGTTTTTTTCCCGAGATGTTTGTGCTTGCCAGTACCTAATGATTTTGTAAAACTACCTTTCATTCAGGCAACTGTGGCATACTACTTGATGCTGGACAATCGTCGACGGTTGTCAAATGGATATCTTGGCTCCGAGTTCGAAGAAGCGAAGGTTAGTATGAGACAATGGAGTATCTCAGTTAACTGCTCAATTTCTCTCAACAGTTTCTGCTCGAGAATTGTCTTTGTCTGGCATATGATGCAGTAGACGTCACCTATTCTACATTCCTCCTTATGTGTGTTGGCCAATGTCTCGTGACCGTCAGTCACTAATATCGGGTTATTGGTTTGATGCAGGAGCAATTGGTTTCCATGTCTCCGAGGTCACCAATGGATACATATGGTGGGACGCCAAGGTCTGGCTATAATAGAACTCTAACTCGTACCCCTAGCATGGATCGAAGAGGTCCTTCTCCCTCTGTGCTACAACACAGGGTTGTCGCTGAGAGGAAATGGGTTCTAGGTGTCCAGGTATATCTCTAACATTTTTATGTGGATGAATCCTAGTTCCAGGGAGTGGTGCGACACTGTACTTCTGCACATTATCGATAGCAATCAGTCTCCGTTTTCCTATTTATTACTCTTCGCGTAATAGGTGGTTTTCTCCATTATTCTGTCTTTTTATCACAGCTTTGCTGTTTTGTTCCGGAATAGTATTACTTTTCACTTTATGTAGTAGTGTCCTTGCTGATTAGTATTTTAGGTTCACTTAACTTTTCGCTTCAAACATGGAAGTATTGAAGAGGGTTAGAGCGATTATTCGAGCTACTCTGTTACCTTCAGATTCACGGCGATTGACGATTATGCATTTCATAGATTTCCTCTGATATTTTTTTCTCTCATTCGTCTCAGTGATTGCTTTTCTTTTAGAGTCAATGGAGGTTGCAATGTGTCTTGAACTTTTGATTGCTTGGTTGGTCCAAAGGTTTTTACTGCTTACTATCGATACCGGATTACTCACTCGAGACACTTGAAATGGCGTTACGCAGTTGCGATCACATCCCAAAGACATAATGTCTGAAGTTCACAAGACTCTCCGGGAGTTGGACATCAACTGGAAGAAGGCGGGAGCGTACAACTTGAAGTGCCGATGGGTTGCCCCTAACCAAAACTCGAATGACAGGGCCTCATCGAATCATGGTAGTTCCGATTCCTTAATGGGTGGATCTATACCCAGAGTTTCTTCTTCAGGTCGTTGGTCTGCTGAGCTGCACGGAGTTCATACTACAGTGGTTGCTGGAAACAAAGACGATGAATCTGGTGTTGAGAGCAACGTTCTCAAATTTGAATTGCAGGTTCGTTTGTAATTTCCACATTAGTTTTTGACATCGTAGTTGAATTTGGTGCATGGAAGTCTTCGCTTAATCCCTTCGTGCCTGAACTACCAATAGAATTTAAACGTTGGAAGATTATTTTTGGTTATGTTAACCTTCTGAACACATTTTGAAGGCCATACTTCTTTTCAATGTTCAATTGTACGATTTTTTTAGAACCTTCCTCAATGATTCGTTTCAATTCGTTAAGATATGAAGTGGCCACCTTCAACTATTTAGGCTCTTGGGGATAATTTACGTGATCTCATGTTGGAGTCTTGGTCGCCAAACCAGAGTGGCTCAATAGTCATTTCAGCGCTTTCCCTATTGGGGTATTGGTACCTACTCTCCAATGTAGTCTAACGGTACTTCAAATTGAAGTTTAGAATAGTATCTGGTCTCACGGTACTTCTAGTAGCCGTCCTAATGAGGTTAAGAATATTTCATGTGGTTTTGTGTCAGAGCTTACGATTGCAGTACGAATTGAAGTATTATGCATGTACCTTGTACCGTACTAAAGGATTGCCAGTCGGTTCTGGCTTGTTTGTTTGAGTGCAGCTCCTCAAGTTGCGAGAAGAGAAGTACATGCTGGACCTGCAAAGACTTGAAGGTCCCACCTTCCTCTTTGTCGACTTGTGCGCAGCTTTCCTGGCGGAGTTACGGGTGGTTTGACACCCTGGAGTGCTTGCCACCTCGTTTCTATTGCTGTACGATTGGATGTGTAAATGACAGGCTGCAATTCTGGCCGTTAATCTCGAGCTGCCTGCTCGGAATGCAATTTACCTGAGTCCACAAAACCCTTGTATTATGGAAGCGACCTACGGAACACCAACACTCGTTTTATGTATAGTAATTAGGGGTTTGATACCCAAACGCGGGCAGATGCCACCCGAAGCTTTGATTTTATCTCTGAACTTTTAAAACTCACCCAAGGTACTCACCAGGTTGGACCATTATTAGTTCTCCATTAGTTTCTTCTCGTGCTGGATCCCGGCAATCCGGCAATGTGACATTTTAAACGTATTTTTCTGGCAACTCGGTAGCCTATTCCAGCGGTACAGTGACATCGGCAATTTGAATTCCTACAGTCTTGAGCTCCACTGTTTCAACAAGGCAAGGTTTTGATTGGTTTCACTTGCTCTGGTCTCCATTGATGATGTGTATTGTCCTTTGGATTATGGGCCAGTCTGTGTGTAGTTGAAGAGTATGGATGTATATTCGCTCTCTATATTTGTGTACAGAGAATTGCCGTTCTTACACATTCCGAGAACAGTGCGGATATTTCTGATGTTTTGCGACTTGAAAGCTGAGAAAGAATTCTCAAAATTATTTAGTGCCGTGACTGCACTGTTTGTATTATGGAATTCTCTCCGTTTTTTAATCTCGATCAGTCAATCTCAATTCTGCTAAGATTTGAAGTACTCAACCTCAACATAGTATGATTACTTTTGTGCTCCAAAATTTCTGTATCATTTAATTTATGAAGAGTACAGTCATAAGACAATTGGAAGTTGTGAATTCATGAATACTATGATTACTATAAAGTTCTAGTTGCAATAGAGGAAATTATAATTATAATGATTTTTTGAATTTCGCATTTGGAGGAGAAACTAAGCTTAATATAATCCAATCTTTGGTTGGAATCAAATTCAAAATGTACTTCTTGTATTATTAAATATTATAAATCTAAACTCCATTCAATTGTATACAATAAGAAATGGGGAAAACAAACTACTTAGGTGGTTTAATCAATGATACAAATGTAAATATAAGGTTCATGCACATTTTTTTATACTAGCCAAACAAACAATTATCAAATTTGATTCACTCAATATTAAACACATATGTTCACTTCATTATGTTGGTGTAATTATATTGTCTTCCATAGAGACATTGAAGTGGCTTCCCAGGTCCTTTAAAGCTAAGTCTTTTACTTTGTTAAGTTGCTCTTCCATATGTTAAACAAATACAAACAAGGGTCCAAGGATTTCTTTCTCATGTTGTGAGGGACATGTTGCACTTGCTTGCACTAAAGAGAAGTCTTTTATACTCATATCATGGTTTTATGGTGTCATAAGATGTACAAGACAAGATTTAAAACCAAATTATTGATACAATGATGATCTAATTACATTTTCATCACAAATACATATACCATGAATGATTTATGAATGGTATGCATTATACATCTACATGCACTACTTACAAAGAAGGCTAAGAATGCTATGAAGCCAATAAAACCTTGACAATGTAAAATACAATGTAACATCTCAAATTTTTTATTCAATGTCAATCCAATTTGGTAGGATCTTCAAGCAATCAATTATACCCTTCAAAAATGAAGACTTCAAGCCAATCATTAAAGGCACATAAAAATAAGCTAACTACAAAACAAATTGGATACTAAGCTCATCTTTATGAATGTGCTTTGACCTCCATCAATTTCTTGAGTAGTCATTTATATTGTGATATGTGAGCAAATGCCAATGCTACAACGTCAACTTAAAAGGTCTAAAATTTCTATATAGATTTTTGCATCCTTTGTCTAGTCAAGACTAGCTTTTCCTAGCCCTTTGGACATTTTACAAGCTCCAAAATCTTCTACATCTTCTAACTTGAAGTAATGAGGTGCAGTCTCTTGTTACCATTCTGGCTTAATCTCCATGACTTGTCGAATATATTCCTTTGTTGTCATAATCAACTCATGGTACAAAATGAACCTAGGTGGTAAAACTTGAAGGAGACTTGAACTTGGGTGTATGCTCACTGTTTATGGGTTTGTTATTGTACGGTAGCTTCCATTCTTTTGAAGTTTTACAACATGAGAAAAAAACCCAGATGTGATGACTTTTTGTATGATATCATGATCATTGGGATTAGAAGTAGCTTCAATCTCCACCTTTTTAAGAAGTCCTTTCAATTGGTCCTTGATAGCACGAGCTTGCTTCATACTATACACATGGATATAATTTTCATAGCACCATTGTGTTGAATAATTCATTTCCTTCTAAGCATCATAAACCATCATTAAGGCAATATGATCTCCAATATTCCCTTCATGGAAGTTCATCCATGCATTATGAGCACGGACTTTCTTGTCCTTTGGGTAGTAGAAAACGGAGTTTCCAATAGACAACATGGCACAGATGGTGATGATCTCTTCTGAGCACTTGTATTTATCAGAAGCAACCAACATCTTGGACAACATTGGGTCTAATGGAAATTTTGCCATTTGGCTACCCATCTTTGTCAATTCACTTTTATCATTCAATGCACTTAGTACATAAAGCTCCTTTGAAGCTTTTGAAAGCGCTTCTCTTGGAGGATGGTCGATAAAGTCAAAGTTAAAGACATCATGAATGCCCATATTCTTCAACAAAAGTACAATATCTCCTAAATTTGTCCTTTGGATCTCAAGAATTGTGTTTTCATCCATCTCATTTTGGAATGACCATTTTGTGTATAGACGATAACATTTTCCAGCTGATGTACGCCCAAGCTCGACCCATATGTTGTTGCGTTGCTGCTTGAGATATACGAGTGATATTTAGAGATTCCATATCGGTTTGAGGACTATACCTTTTCTATTTACAATAGCCAGGATCAATTACATATTTGACACCATCAATAGTTAGAGATGTCTCTACAATGTTTGTAGCCAACACAACCTTTCTAGCGCCTTTGGGTGTTTCCTCAAATACCTTTGCTTGCATGTCAAGTGGAAGATTTCTGTAAATAGGACAAATAACCATTTCTGCTATTTTAGAGCCAAGGTCTTGGGTTCGGTGTTTCAAATTCTTCTCTACTCTCTCAATCTCCTCTTGACCAGTGAAGAATACCAAAACATCCCCAGATGGTTGCTTCATATGAATCTCAAGAATTCTCTCTATAGCTGCCTCTACATAATCAACTATTGGAGCTCTTGTATATATGATATCCACGGGAAACTGTCGTCCTGGAATGCGAAGAATCGGAGCTCCGTCAAAAAATAGTGAGAGAACTTTTGGGCATCAAGAGTTGCACTTGAGATTATCAACTTGAAGTTTGACCGAGATCTTGTAATGTCCTTAACTAAACCAAACAGAACATCAGTTGATAGTGTCCGTTCATGTGCCTCATCGACCATCTTAACACTGTAACCGGCAAGATTTCCATCACCCAGAAACTCCCGTAGAAGCATCCCATCAGTCATGTACTTCAAATCGTATCGATCCTCAAATCCTCAAATTGTATCGAGTATCCAACCTCATGGCCACGTTTGACGTCTATTTCTTGGGAGACTCGTGCGGCAACACTTATAGCTGCAACCCTCCGAGGTTGTGTGCAACCAATCTTCCCTAGCTTGCTATATCTAGCTTCATGAAGATATTGAGGAATTTGTGTGGTCTTTCCAGACCCTGTCTCCCCTTCTACCACAAGGATCTGGTGTTCCCTGATTGCATCTAGGAGCTGCTCTCGGTAAAGCATAGATTGGCAAAGACTTTCGATCCTCCAGTAGCCTCTGATGCGCAGTTTTTGCAGCTGACAGTTTTGCTTTCTTCTTGTAATCTGCATCTTCGTCTTCGTCAGCCTTGTCCCCAGCGAGCGAGTTAGCTTGGATAAAATCGATTTGATCTTCAAAAACATATCCATAGTCGTCATCACCAAACTTCTTTTTGTCAGCAGCTCCAAACTTTAATGTCGCTTTGCCTATCTGATGCTTCTCCCAAGCTTCTTGTTCCGTCAGCTTATGGGCTTTCTCATCACCCTCCACATCCCTGTAGCGTTCTAGAGCAACAGCGAATCTTTTGTTTTGTGTAACTAGATCTGTCTGCCTTGTCGTACGCTTCAGGCATGCGATACCCAACAGTAGTGTTGTTTTCGACCTCTATTGCGCGTTGTTTTGCTCGCAGCTCATGAACTTCCCTCTTGTACTTGTATTCCACCCGCTCTTTGGCTGTCAAAGTCATTCCTCCAAACAAATGCTCTTCGTCGATCAACTCATCCTCTAATTCCTGCAGTTTCGTGGCTTCCCTCTTTTTCAGATACTCTTCCCTGGAAAAGTCCCGCAGAGTGGGAATCAGTTCCTTTCGGTCATGAGCCTCACGTCGTCTTCTTGTCTCCTCTCTTTCTTGTCGCTTGGAGAGCTTATTAAACTCGTGCTTGCACTTCTTGGTGGAAGAAGCGTCTTTCTCACGAAAGCGTTCTTCTAGCTCCTCCCTCTCCCGTTGATCCTGCTCTCTGGCTCTTTCCTTTTCCACCTCTTGATTCGCATCTGATTCTGGTCTAGCGCGTCTCCTCTGACACCTTTTGATGACAACTTCCTCACCCTCGTCTACACCGACTTCTTCTTCTCGTTTTCTTCGGAGATGTTTCTTACGCTTTCCCTCTTTCTTCTTCTTGTTTTCGGCCACTTCTCTCACTGTTTCTTCCTCCTCGTTGTCATCTGCATCCAAAAGTTGATACTGCTGTTGTTTTCTTACAAAAGCTGCAGCCTCTTTTTCAGAGTTTCTATATGCCTCATTAACTGCCTTCAAGGCCGCAATCCCTGTTTGTGCCATAGCCGCGGCCGCTTGCAGCACAGGCAGAATAACAACAACAGAAGCTCCAAAAGTTGCAACACCAACATCGACACCAACTTTGAATGATAATAATAACAACAATAATAATAAACTAATACATTAATAACAATACCAAACCAACAAAAATCAAGCATCTTGTTATATAGGAGAAAAACTTCTACTTCTACTTTCTACTAGTGTAGCACTGTGCCGCTGGCCCAAGGTAAAAGAATATGGAATCACCCGATACCCGTTTGGTACCCGGCATTCCCAATGCCTCACCGCAATTAGTGCGTGGCAACCGATCGCTGCGGCACTTGTCGTCACGTTCCAGCGTTCCGGCGCCCTTTTCCCGTTTCCAGTTTCCTCGAACAATCTCTCACTTGCTGTTTGTTTTTGCCAGAGCTTACCAGATGCAGCAGCACAAGCTCCCAACCGAACACCGTCGTTTCGCGCAGCTGGAGTGTGTATTTCTCGAACTTCTAGTTGCCGAAGAGGCGTCTTCCTCCACTACAGAGAATCGTCCGTTCTGTTTCTCGGTGAATTCACGCCATTTTCGAGAATTGTCGAGGAATCGTGCAAATTAGGGTTTTAGGGTTTCGTGATGGGTGGCACTTCGGAAGAAGGAAACCAGTCGGTGGAGCATTACGGCTACCCCGTGGTGCAATCCGAGCCCCCTCCCGTGATCAACTATTACGGCGATTCGAATCGGGGTGCGCAGTACGGGCAGGATGACTGGAGCACGGGTTTGTTCGGGTGTTTGACTGATATTCCGAATTGCGTCTTCACCATGTTCTGCCCGTGCCTGGCGTTCGGGCGAGTTGCGGAGCATTTAGATGAGGGGAACACGTCCTGTATCACGGCGGCGGTCGTGTGGTACGTGATTCAGCAGTTGACGTCTTGTGGGTGTGTCTACTCGTACGCGTACCGCCGGAAGCTGCGGAGAAAGTATAACTTGCCCAGTCGGCCGTTGCCGGATTGGTTCATCCATTACTTCTGCTGGTTCTGCGCAATCTGCCAGGTATGTGGCGCTGAGGGTTTGGATCAGCCCTGTATTTTTCAACTCTAGGGGTTTGGGAAGCTAATAACCTGGTGCTTGGTGTGGCTTCGGATCAGTAATTAGCTGCTTAATTTTGTTCTCTCGTTTTTTTAATGGTAGGGAATTCCTTCACGTGGATTTCAGATGTTTTCGTTTCTTAGAAGCTATTTTTAAAATATTGAATAATGTCTGCGAGTCTTTTCTCCATTTGGGAAGGGTTCGAATGCATTGTGTGGTATTAAGGTACGAATAAGTTATGAACTGTTGAAGGTTGAAGGTTGAAGTTATGAACTGTTGAAGGTTGAAGTAGTGAGGTCCCAATCATAAATCCAAAGTGCTCTTGAAACCATGAGTATGGCATCGAGCATGACATCTACGATATATCTCACTCACGCATGCTGAACGGTGATAGAACGTAGAAGCGTCTAATTTCTCTCGAGGCAGGTGATTCTTGCATTGGAAATGACGACTTTTTTCTACTCCCGTGTTTCTTGCACTGTGAAGCGGTGACTTTTTCAACCCAAGAGACAGGACCCCACGCAAATGAGATCCCGATCTTTTGTTCTTGGTCGTATCTGTGTTGCGGTTCTGATTGTTGTTTGCTTGGGCTTGGGTTGGATGCAGGAGACTCGAGAGATCAAGAACCGAGAAATTGTCAACAGGCATTATGCTCATGGAGTTATGTTGCCCCCTCCCGTACAATCGTTCCAGCAGTGATATCACACTTTCATAGTACATAGATACACGGACATGCATCTGCCGTGTTGGCTGCTCAACCAGTCTAGCGTATTCTATTGATGAGTTGAGTTAAGTTGAGTTGAGTTGGTGATGACATCAGCTATCGTTTCTGTTGTATATTTATTAATTAATGACAAAAGTCTTCATGACATGGTCTTAGTGTTTTATACTATCAAACGTGAATGATGCAGCTGAAATTTTGCACTAACATGTACGTATGGGATTACACTATTTGTGATTCTTTTGTGAAACGCAATGTGAATTTTAGACCAAAAGGTTTTACATAGACGTCGTGGGTTCTGCTGAAATGGTCTAGATAATGCTGGATTGCCAGTAGTATTCAGAGTGTTATTGGGCATAAATCAATCCCAAGCTAGATCTGCACTTTTTGACTGATCCGAAGGCTTAGAATGAGAGAGATTCGGAGTATGTCCACGGTTTCATTGAAACATCGGACCCTTGCCAGTTGTTCTTGCGATGGGCTTGGGAGAGTATAGTTATGATTTGTGGAAGTCTGTCAAGTGTTCTCAAATAATCTCAGTCTCAACCCTTGAATGCCCAAGTCTTTTTAAGTGTGCTTTGACTATGAAAAAAGAGCTTGGATTTATAGTTATCCCCAATGAAGCAAATTGTTGTTTTTTCAAAATCTAACTATATGGATGTTTAAAGAGTTTGCTTATTAGTATGCATACTAATTTTGAGTGTAAAATTGCATAAGAGTTTGTGAGATTATAACAAGAGAAATGTAAGTTTTTTATTTTTAGTGTGTTGCTCCTCCCCACAATGTTTCAAGAGCTTGCTTATTAGTATGCATATCGATTTTGAGTGCAAAATTGAATAAGAGTTGTGAGACTATAACAAAAGAAATGTGAGTATTCTATTTTTAATGTCTTGCCCCTCTCCACAATGTTTTAGAAATTTGCACATAAAATTTTTGGAGGATTGGATGTGATATGAACAACTACAAATTGTCTTAGCACACTAAAATACTATTTCAAAAAACTTAATTTCACATAAAAATTCATTAAATTCATTACACAATCCACCTTGCAATTGTTGAGATGCAATTTTTTTATAAGTATAAATCATAAATAACTCCAAATCAATGCTTGCATGTTTAAATTTTCAATGATGAAAAGCATGAAAACACTTTACTCTTTTCATTGGGATCATTTTCAAAGCAAATGGATTTATAAGTAAAAGCTTTTATATCTCAAATCAAGTGAAATTGGCAAACATTGCTCAAAGTTGAGAAATGAAGTGAAATTGGCAAGCTTTCTTCTTTCACTAATAGACATATATAGCTTTAGAAACTTTTCAACAATCAAATATGTACCTTTTTAGTGGAAAATGAAAGTTTTCAATAGTTAATCCTAAAAATTGCTCGGAATTTTTTTGAATAGTCAATTCAATTTGCTTGGCCTCACCAAAATGAGCTTGAAATTTTAGATTAACTATATATGGTTGCCGAGGCACTTAGGAGTTATCCCCTAAATGCTAAGGCCATTTTGAGTTTCTTGGAATTTGTTCTAAGTTGAATAGAAGGCCAACATTTTGATAAGTTTTATAAATTTAAAAAAATTGTAATCATGCAAATTCAAATCAAACAAAGAGATTCTATGGCATAAGAAAGTACAACAATATTACTTATAGATTGAAAGAAAATAATATTTGATCATGAAGATGTGAAAGGTATAAAAATGATTTGAAGTCTTTCACCCTTCTTTTTACATGTGAAATGTGAAATTGAGGTCACCAAAAATATATGAGGTTAAAGGGTATAACATGTTTAACTCCAATCAATTTACAACTTTTCAAAATCTACTCTACAATTTTTTTAAATGAATTTCTAATGTGATTTTTTTTTCAAGGTTTAGCATATTTGAGACTCATATTCAAGAGCCTTCAATACTAAAAAATTTGCAATGGCCCACTTGTACAAAATCTTGAATAGAAAAATATTAATCACTCATTTTCAAAATTGGATTGTTGAAGCTAAAACTAGGATTCAAAAGAATTTAAAAAAAATATAGAAACTAGTAAAAATAGTAGCTTGGTAAAGTTTTATTTAACTTCAAAGTTTTGTTAGCACAAAAATTTGGTGCCTATGACATTTAGAAGTTACATTGTTCACTAAGAATACTAGAGGTTCTATAATCTATTATCATCATACTTGACCTTCATTTAGAGGTCAAGTCTACTATTAGAGGTTTATTAGAGGTTTGTCAATCATCATCATCATATATTATGATAGAACCACCCACTCCTAATCAAAGAGCTATACCCAATGCAACTATTTCCAACTCCAAAGTTGGAACAAACTTTCAACCAAAGCTTAGAATCTATTTTTTTTTCTCCTTTTCAAAGTTGGAACTAATAAGATCATTACACATGTCTCAAAGTAGTGAGCAAGAAAGTAATTCTTGAATGATCGGAAGACTATATATTGGATGTAGGTTTGAGCCAACTTTTGGCTTCCAAAATTCCTAGTAGTTTCAATTTAAGACATAAAATTACTAAAAAAATTTGCAATCCCCATGATTTCTATCTTCCTGCAAGGCTAAAAGTTTACACTGCTCCAGAACATGCATGAAATCACTTGAAGTGGTCAATTGTGGATGGTTGGAGTGTACCTACCTCAAAATCAATTACAATTACAAACCATTATCACTTAACCCCCAAAAGAATAGGCTGGTTACTATGGACAAACTAGAATTGATCCATTTCATTTGTTTATGTGGGCTCAAAATCACAGAAGATCAGTATTATGGTTGAAATTCAGATAAAGACAAAGAAGTTATAAGCAGATAAAATTCACTACAAGGTTTTCCATGATTAAACATCTTGTGTAGAAAAGTCAGCAATATTTAAATGAGGGACTTTCCAACACCATTCACTGCAAATGCATTCAAGCAACTTCAAGAAAAATTAAATGAAAACCTACATTTTTCCGTCCTACAGAGCTCATTGAAATCATCCACAGGACACAAATTGACTGCAGAATGTCACTGGGTTAGAGAAGGGGGATAAGTTCCCCAAGAAATCCATTTCAATAATGAACCACTCAAAACAGCTGGAAGCCCCGGGAATAAGTTTCCTACTTCAATCCATAGCAAATTAGCAATTAACATGCTGTTGAAGAAGAAAACCACGAAAGAATACAAAAGCACATTACAGAAGTAAACATACACTTGGGCATGACGTGGAAAACAAGAGCCTTCTTCCGAGCCAAAGGAATCTCGGTTAGCACGACATCATGGAAGGGTAAAGTCCTAGGCTGGCCTGAACTGTACATTTCAGTCAACAAGCTCAATACATTGTCCATTTTTCAGAGTAAACACTAGCGCCTGAGCGTGATGGTAGCTATCCCTCACCTAAAATAAGAAAACTGCATGTACATGGGACTATTTTTAAAAACAAAACAGAACGGGTTTATCCCATTTGTTTTTAGCAGAGTTTTAATTTGAATCACTTTCTTCAAATCTAGCCTGTATACCGAGATCTTCAACACAATCCACAACATAACTCATTTTGGTAACAACTTCTATTAACAGAGACGCAAACTTGACCAAGGACAGAGCCGAGATTCTCTCCAGCGTACCGTCCCAGTTGTGTCCCAAGCTATCCTTCCTGGAGGAAAACGTGTATTGCCAAGCAAGGGACCGCTTGGCACTTGTTGGAGTTCGTTCGCCTTGTTGTTGTTCAACCTGGTCTACGCTTGGCTTGGGTATGGAAACATGGATGGCAGGGACTCCCTCAGTTAGAGTCTCCAAAGTGGCTTTCTTCACTGGCCCTGACCTTCCCCTGAAGAGACTTCCTTGGGGTGAACCCGAACCAGGAAACCATCCCGGTGAACTAGCTGCAGATGGCTGCGCATTCTCTTCAGGAGCTGAGACGATGTTGATTGGCTCACTAACTCCTCTTGATGGCCCAGTATTCCTTTCTTCTGTGTTGCGGTTACGAAAGTAGTCCTCTGGGACCCAGTTTGATTCCGGCCACTGCTCTCTATTTGCAAACGGACTTAACGGTGGGATCATCGGAGAGTTGGGACAGTCCGGGTTGGTATTGCCCAAAAGCAATTCTGTGTTTTTAAAGATTTTGTACTGAAGCGCAACAGCTGCCTCCTCAGCTTTTTTCATGATGCCTGCAGATTGAAACTTTTTCATATTCTTTACACTGTCACCTAGTGCGCGAAGTACGGTTGCACACTCTGTGGCGATGGTCGTCATCTCCTGTGCAACGACAATTCTTTCTTCAGCGAATCTCAACCTCAACATATTTAACCCTTAAGTGGCCACTGTCATAACTAAATAAATAATTTGAGAAGCTTCAGGGAAGGTAATAAAATGTACCAATAGAAAGAAGAAACCATTCCCTACATTTTTGAAAGAGAGAAGTGTGTTTGGGAAGTTACTATAATCGACTATTTGCTTCCAAAGTAAGCTTTCTCTTTTCGTTTGGACTAACAAAGCTATGAAACGAGGAGAATTCAGGAATCACTGACACATGGCAATAATGAGAGGCATGGGAAAAAAATCCAACCTCGGCAAAAATCTCCCGGAGGTACTTAGGTGCTTGAATGTTTGCTCGAAGACACAAGTCAAGAGCTATGACGTCGTACAGAGTGTAACGAAGGTAGTCTGTAATGTCGTCATACAGATCCCACGGATAATTCTTGAAAAACTTTCCGTGCGAAGGCTCCCACAACACTGCGCTCAACTGAGGTAATACCACAAGTGGTATCAGTCATGAATCATATCAATTGAATGGAATAAGATTGTATCTGAAGATTGAATACTAAGAAGCAATAGCCATACATTCATGAAAATAGCTTTGGGTGTGAAGCTGCAATGAGACTCACCAACTTATCGATGTCTGAATCTGACATCACTATTTCATGGTAGCTTTGGTGGATTTTGTCATCCACAGAGCGCCCACTCAAGATGTCTGGGACATGATCAAGTTTCGTATCTTTGTTGTACTCTTCAACACATCTGCAAAGAAAGCCCAAATCAGAAATTGTTCTGGGGCTCATATAAATTGAGAACTATAGAATAATCCTATTAAGTTATAATGTTGAACCCCTCTTACTGCCCCACTTTGAACACATGCCAACTCTTTTCCACGTTGAATTAGATTCTACTTCCATTTTTTGCTCGTTGGGATGATAACAGCTCATAATTGCATGCGATCTGTTGACAATGAGTTGGCTTCTTCCTCAAATTGGGGTTTTGGTCCCATCCCTGCAACTCCAAGCGAAAACTTCGGCACAAAGTTGATAGCACGTTAAAGCAATTCTAGAAAACATTTGCCTCTTAGTTGTTTTCTATTTTCAATTGGTTGTTTTTGTCCAAAGTGAAATATTGAGAAGATAACTTCAATTTCATAGGCCGCATGCATTCGAAGTGGGGTCAGGGGGTGGAGACACAACTATATTTTAAAGAAAACTCTATTGGGTAAAATTGTACTAATAATCTGAAACTCCTACCTCTGAAAGACGGTGGCAGCTGTCGCAAAATTCTTCGCCACAAGCTTGTGCAACGCGTCTCCAGCATAGATCGGTTGAATAGCGACGTTGACAAGCGATGACATGGCAAACCCCAGCAAGATCATGGAAAACCTAAGCATCGGTAATGTCCATTTCTCTGGATCCAAGTACGCGGTGATAATAAATATATGAAACGCCATCGTTGCTACGGTGAAGGCATAGCCCCATTGATCTTTCAAGGGTGGTGCTCCTTTAAAAAATCGAAAAACGCAACCTCCCATTGTTACACAGAAAACCTGCACCACAACCACACGAAATTTTATTCGGACCTCTCTAGAGTAGTCCAACATAATCCATCCAGACCGTAGGAATGAGCCACTGTAGCAACCGTGGTCTTTCTTTCGGCTATCTAGTACTGCAGTGGCTACAAAAAAATGTTTAAGTTGACTATACCCTACTGGAAATCCATGATAACCGTCACCTAGTACGTACGCGTATATCCAAATTAGTTGAAACAGTCGTAGCAAGTTACAAATTAAATTAAAAAAACATCCACTATATAAAGTGAATACGCATACTTCCGAATGTAATTTGAACCACTTAGGAATACAAATGGGAAGCTTGTACAGAAATTATACAATTCTTTAATATACTATGACACATTGTGATATCTGTGGGTTGATATTACTACTTAATTAGCATTATGTCAGCCCTTTCTGCACTGTGAGAACAATTTTTGCCTCCATGCTGGCTAAACTTGAACAACCAAAAAGAAAACCATGGCACCGACATGCAAAAAAGGAGGGTTCTCGAAGAATAGTGAAGAAATAGGTGATGGCATATACCACAAAGTAAGGATAAACTGGTCCAAACTCGGGTCCAATTTGATTAAGCCCAAAACCTAAGAAACCAGCAGCCAAAGTTCCCAGGACTCGATTGAAGCCTTTGCTGATTGAGAGTCCAATATTGGCTTCATACAGAAGGTCGGTGGTAATAACAGCCCATAAAGCAATGTATGAAAGTTCTGTATAAGGCTGCGGAAATTTGATGACACACAGTATAGAAGCCAAACCAGCACAGAATCCTGCAGACCACCATCCATCTCCAATCTTGAGTAAACATGTTGGACTCAATTTCTTTCTTTTTTCTCTATTCATTTTTGACGCAACTCTTTGTTTTTTAAGTACAAACATCACACTAGTACAGTGAACATGCCATCCACCGTACACACCGCAAATTTCGAAATAGCTTAGCAAAATCAAAGTTGTAGAAATCAATTCGACACTTCTTACGATTATTAACGAATGAGTCTCAAAACCTTGCACAAAAACGATAGCTCAAAACTTCTGCATATCTTGTGATTTACGATGCATTAGTGGTGATCCAAAATTCCATTAAACACAATAGCTTTGCCTTTCACAATTCATTGTTACATCATAGTTTTTTCACTTACCTGAAGTATAAAAGAAAGTCATATGTGAACAAAGTGCACGAAACGGGAACCAACTTTCTTACAGTATAAATCAAAATTCTTACAACCATTCCATGCAGTTGGTGTGAGTGCATGGAGAACGGGAAGTGTGCAGTCAATGCCATGTAACCCTACTCTCATTAGGGTTTCCGCAGAGCCGAGTCACGGCAACGAAACAAGCCACTTTCTATGCGAACGATGTAGAGACTCCGGTAACCATACAGGTGAGTTTGGATTATGCTTAGTGTGAAAATACTTCATCTATTAACATTTTATTTTTTGCAATTTTATTTTTAGCTTAACACGACATAAATGTGCAAACTTCTACATGGTGCAAGTTTCAAGATTGCTGTAGGGAAAGGTTCACGTATCACCTGTGTGGTGAATGGGACCCTCTCCCAAATTGTATGGTGAATGGGGACTTTACATTACCAGCAAGAATGCAAACATCCCTTTCTCTTTCCAATGCAAGCAATCACCAAACAATCGACCTCACCTTGTTTCGCAGACAGCACCGCCAGACTTTGATTCCCTCTCAGCGCATCCCAGCTCCACTTGGGCCACATATAAATCCCGATCATCACATTATACAAGAAATTCAAGGTATCCGTCCTGGCACTATACGCCGCCCTCACCACGAACGACTTCTGGTGAATAGGGTTTCTTACAACATGTCGTCTCTGCTTGGAGCGAGTTCCCGGATTCTCCCACCCTCCTCGCCGCGCGAAATCATCGCCCCTCGACCTGTTCTGCTCGCGAATTTGCTCAAACGTGCTCCTGCTCGCAGCTTCCAACAAGGGTGTGTCGTAGATTCCTTCCCATAGCCCTTCGCTTCTTCCTGAGAATGAACGATCAATACCTTGTTGCTCACCAACCGGAACCACAACTTCATCTTGCCCTAAATTCCCCCCAAAGCCTGTATCCCGAACCTTTGCATCCCGATCTCCATTCTCATCATAAGTTTCGTCTCCTAACAATGGCGCATCCAGCTCTCCATTCCTTGAGTCTCGACTTCCTACCATTGCTTCACGCTTCGTTGAATTCTAATCTACAGTCTCTCAGGAACAATGCCCTCCCCCAAATCCTACAAACACAAGCCCTGGCTTCATTAAAGAGCAAGCCAGAGCTTATTACACTCGGCCCTGCAAGAGAGTCCTCCACACACAAGCCCTAGCTTCATTGAAGAGCAAGAAAAAGTTTGTACTCGGCTCTGCAAGAGCTCAATCAGACCGAATGGTTGACGAAGTCTGCAGATGCTTTAAGGTTGCCCTTATCCTCACTGCTTTCGATGTGAACATTCCATTGCTACGGGATTTTGGGTTTGAGAATCAGAGTCCGAGAGTGAGAGATGAGAAGATGGGTATGGTGAAGATGAGCATTTGGTCGCAAAATTCTAGGGGAGTTTCTGGGCTTTCAGGAATGGGGTTTGGCGGGATACAACTGTCGGCTAATATTCAATGGACCTGCGGGCCGGTGGGTTCGAACCTTGATTTGCGGGCCGCGGTCCACGTGCCTGTGGGCAGGGCTGCGAAGCCAAGGGCGTGGTTATCCGCAACGGAGGCGCGCTGAGAGTGACACAGGTGGAGGGAGGTACCAAACTACCAACTCCGTGGAAGTTCCAATTTTTTAATTCCGTGGGGTTTTTTTAAACCTATTCTACTTCGGCAAAAAATTAATTTAAAAAAAAATAAAAAATTGGAGGGGATTTATAATATTAGGGAATGATAATTATAATGATAACCACCAAAACTTTTTAAAACTGCCATCATCAATTTCAGGTATAGAAATAAGTCTCACTTTCCATTTTCTTACAACAGCGAAAACAGAAGGAAGACTTTAAAGGACAAAGGGGTGACCCCAGAAAGCATCCTTCTTCATTACTGTGTGAATTATTGGCTCAAAAAATTATAAAGGTATTTGTTAGAAGTCAAACTATTACAAAAGAATTCCCCTTTTCACAACAAATCCAAGGATGAATGGTTGAACTTTTGTCCTACTAGAAGGATTTTCTAACATCCATTGGACATTTTGTATCTACATCGACATTCAAGGATTAATTGATCTTTTGTATATTTTTTGTAAAATAGAGGTAGTTACATCTTCTTTATTGCACGTTCATTCTTCAAAGAATGGGAATGTTGTAGCTTCCCATTGACTTTCAATTGGTAGAATATACTTGTATGAAGAAATCTTCTCCATGTTCATTAACTCCTTTGAAGTGAATAATGAACATGAAGAAGATTTTGTTGAAGAAGATTTTTCTTTAAGGTTCACGTTTGTCTTGCTTGATGTATTTCCTATTTTTTTTAATGTGCCAAAGCCTACATTCTACCCTTCATCCTTAGTTTCACATAACTTGTGTGTACTATGCCTTAATCCTATGTTTTTAATGTATTTAGAGTACTATTCATTAAAAATGTACTTCAATAACTTCTAAAACCAATGAAATGAAAAAACATTTTTATCTATTCTACAAACTTTGGTGGTCATCTAAAAGACAAAAAACATCCACATGGTCTTTCAAGGGTTGATCTTATAATGATGAGCCCTATCAACAAAGTACTTTGTCAAAAATGATTTGATCGTTATAAGGTTAAGGGGTTGTTGACATGTAGGCCCTGATTCCAACCTCGGTACTCTGGAAGGTGGTTTGCATGGAAAATTTCTGGAGCCTACAATCGGATGTCAAGGTCAAGTTCCTCCTTCTCCAGTCTCCACCCTCTTTGAAGGGAGGAATTTTGAACCGAATCTCTTTGAAAGCAACCCGACCTTTTAAATTTGCAGGGAGGGTACTAGGTAACTAGCTTTGTCCCAATTTAAAAAAAAATTACTATTAATAATATGCAGTCTAGAGCTCCATTATGCCAACCAAAAGCATGAAGACTGGGGGGCCGACCTGGGTATCGAGTTGCCCCGACCTCAAGATCGAGGTTAGGTCCCCATGCGATCAGGCTCTAGTATGATCACTTCAGTTTTTAACCTTAAAGTTTTCCTCTTTATATACTACTCTGTATAAAGAAATCAGAGGTTAAGCTTCATCGTTACAAGTCGCACGGACCAAGCTTCTTGGGATAACATAAAACTCCCAAAGCACTATCAATGGGTTCAGGAGTTCCCTCTGATTACGCCTCTGGACGATTCAGTATCCGCCTTCATACACACGATGGTGCTCAAGGACACATGGTCCCGCCCTCACCAGTCTAAACTTTCGAACTACTTGATATATATCAGATCTTCTTTCGACAAGACGATGATTTCTGTGCGATCTTGGGCTATGCCCAGCTACATGCGCTTTGATCTCGGACGACGACGAAGAAGGAGTCCACGTAAAGAGTGAATTGAAGACGGAGAAGCTGTGGCCCTACTTGAAGATGATTCTAAGTGACGAATTAAAGCCCGCCATGCAGCTCTCAAGAAGCAAGTGTCGAATCTGCTTTCCAGGGCTGGTGTGGCAAGTCATTGTTCGCCCTGCAGGGGATCTCTTGTTCAAGAATCCCTTGCAGCTTGACCGCGGTGCTCATTCGTCTGCCATACGTCCAAGGTCCCCAAGTCCTCAGGAAACTCCTGCACCACAAACATGAATCGGCCTGAGATCGAGCCCCTTCAAATTGACTCTATTTTTGCATAAACGCACATCCCAACTCAATCTATATATCTGAGAAGACTTTTGAGGGTTCCACACTCGGAGATCTTACGATGGAAGCTCCTGCATTCCGACTGACGTTGCTGACTGTTGATATCTTCCAGAAGCTCTGCGCTGAAGGTGATGCAAACTGTCTTTCCTGCAAGATGGAGGGAATTGGAGCGGTGGCAGAATCGTAGACTGCACTTGACTTCCTTCTTGCGCAATTCTTGCCCCCGTTCTTACCTTCGTCGCTTCCCTCCTCATCCGCACGCAAACGAGCATCTCTGCACTTGCGACATGGCCGCTTTGCCTTCTTTTGTGAACGATCGGAGTCACAAGTTCACCTTCTTTGCTTTCGCTCGAGAAGGATTTTCACATGGTCTCTCAATGCTACGAAATACGTAGACCTTGAATTCGGACATTGCCGTCAGGACGAAAACCAACAAATCACCTTCCAAGAGAGCATTGGAAATTAATAGCAAACTCTTGCCAACTTCCAGCGAATCTCACTTAAATACTAGTTGGAGAATGATGCCAAATGGTGAGATTCACAGGCCAAGGTTTTGTGAATGATTCTGTTCGAAGTATAGCAGATTTTTCGAATTTGTCACCATTCTTTCGGACCAAGCGAGCAGGTAGTGTCTGAGGGAAATAAAATAGTCAAAACGTTTGTCGGAAGCATCCCAAAGATTGCAAAAGCACGCTACATTTGAGTCTCCCGGACTATTAGACCCGTTCCATACATGGACGTCCACTGCTTGTGGACGAAAGTGTAAGCAAGGGGATTGATCCACTTTAAAGTTTTTTCCCCTTGGAGTTTCACACATGAAGGACAGCCGCTTGGCTAAAACTCCACGTCATCTACGACTCCCACCTAATTTATTGGGGAAGTGGGACTTGTAGCGGACAAACCCTTTGGGTCTCCTTGATCCTTTGCATTTTTCATCGCGTGATGTCTCTTCAAGCGTGTAGTTTCTTCAAGATGGCGCTCTAAACGGTTCAATAGGTGCGGCTTCATGATTGTTTTTGCTTCCATATAATTTGCTTTAGCACTTGTACACCACCTTCTACATTGCTTCAAGAAATTTTTGTAATTTCCTTCTACTCCTATGTAATATGTGCATACAAAGAGTATTCGCTTGCATTGACAGACGATCTTTTGCTAATTTACTTTAGTAACATATTTTTTCAGAGAGCACAACATATTTTTTAGGAGAGCAGACAATGTGTTGGATAAGACCCTAGAGTTTTCACCAGCTATTTTAGTTGGTGAATCTCCATTGATTGCATTTCTTTTTGTTCTGTTTCGAGCACATGGAGAGAGAAATGTGAAGCAATTGCTACCAAGAGCATTTGTTCCTTTTACTCCTAAACGGGGCTACACCATGACGCTACCTCGAGTGACTAGTACAAGCGCCAAGGGAAGGAGAAGGACGCATCCAAAGAGCACAATTGGCTTGGAGGCTGGTGGAAAATATCCAAGAACAAGCACAAAGAGATTTGTTGAGGTTGAGCTTTTAGATTTCTCTGTTGATTTCTATACTCCAGATGCCTTTAGTTTCTTACCTGTCTATAAGCTTGAGGATATGGGTTTGACTGGGCAAGTAGTTGGATTGGGGACGTATGGCAATGTGTTGGAGGGAGTGCTTGGAGGATGTTTACCTGTTGCAATTAAACTCTTCGATTTTCGGTTAAAGGGGGCGAGAGAGGCATTTGTTATAGAACAACTAGGCTACAAGTATTTGAAACCGCTTCAAGGGAAGTGTGTGCCAGCTCTATATGCAGTGGGATGCATGGCCCACTGTAACATGGTATTCATGGCTTTATCAGACGAAGGGATTTCCAAGCTTGGGACTTCACCATTGACACGTAGCCTGAAGAAGCAAGTTTTAGAGGCGTTGGATGATATTCATAATCATGGAATATTGCACAACGATGTAAAGTTTGAGCATGTCCTTATATCCCAAGGGACACCAAAGTTTATAGATTTTCAAGGAAGCTCTACCTTAGCATCAGATGAAGACTTTAAGGTCGAACAGAATTTCATGCGAGTGCTGTTGGAAGATGAGAGTGAAGCTTGAGATGTGGTATTTAACATCATCTCTCTCGAAACATTGTTTTTAGGTACAGAGATTTTTGTTACCATTATTCACAAGTCTTCTAAATCTTCATCATTTCGTTTAGTTGTTGGAAGGTTGTGTGATGCAATGAGCATGAGAGGAGTTAGTGTGCAACACAAGAGTTGAAACAAGATTATGCGTCAATTGCTAAAATTTGTAAAAGAGTTGTGGCAGTGGCAACAATAGCTGGCCTTGTATGTTGAGTTACATACTATAGTCTTTTGTCTTTTGAATTCTTGTTTCTTAGTGTCCAATACTCACCAAATCCTTTGTTGTCCAAAGCTCCAACTCTTTGGTCAGAGCCCCAGAGCACCCAAACTCAGAGCCCAACTAAACACCCAGGAAGCCCACACCTGTACACACCCGGATACCCTCCCCCAAGCTACTTACCCGGGAACCAGAAGAACCCCCTCAAAGACCTGTCGGCTGCCAGCAAGGAACCCGCCCAGAACCTCCCCCGAGAACCCTCCTCCTGCAACCCAGGAATACCCTGCCGGGCCCCCTTCAGTACCCGCCTCAATACCCCCAGTAACCCCCGAACCTCATCCGACCCGTCAATACCCTTCACAAGACCCTGATACCCGTATGATACCCTGCCCAGCAGAGAGACCTCAGTGGCAATCAGTTAGTGGGAAGGGCTTAACTGGGAAGTAAATATTGGGTTATTTTAAGTTGAGCAAACATTAAGGGTTAATAAAATGAGAATTTAAGCAAACCAACACACAAATCAAATTCCAATTATTAAGAAATGAACTTAATGAATCTTAATTTCATTAATTTTTAATTGGAAATCAATTTAAGAAAATTCCAAGACTTCAACAAATTGAGGACTCATAACATGAATGAACTAAATGAATGACCTAATGATTAAGCAAATTTTGTAAGAAATCTTACCAAGAGTGAACACTAAAACTCCCTATTTCTTTCAAATGAGCCTTTTGCAAGCATGCCACCAAGTTGCAAAGGGAATGAAGTCCCTTGTTGGCTTAAATGTTGAATTTTGAGGTTGGAAGTCAATGTTCCACCGTATGGCTGTTCCTAAGGTAATTTGACAAATTGAGATTTTCAAATGAGCTTTTTATTTTACTTCTAAGTGGGGAACCATCTATAGCCTTGCAAATCACCCACAATTTCTTATAAAAATTCAAAATAAACTAGAGTCAAATTATGTGAGAATTCAAAGCTTCACCATGCAGGGGCAACCCCAAACACTAACAGGGGAATTTCCCTTAATTAGAAAAATTTGTTGACGAAATCAATTTTGATTGGCCAAAGCTTCCACACATGGGCAATCTCAAACTGTAAAAATTATAATTTAAATTCCAAAGGAGGTATGCATGACAACATTTAAACCAAACTTTAGGGTTAAGTTGGGACACATTAGTATTTTTATTCAAATTCCAAAGGAGGTACACAACAAGGTGTCTATTCTTCCCATTAAGAGAAAGGTTGTAGAATTCCGTTGTT
Source organism: Pseudoscleropodium purum (assembly GCA_963969395.1). Lineage (NCBI taxonomy): Eukaryota > Viridiplantae > Streptophyta > Bryopsida > Hypnales > Brachytheciaceae > Pseudoscleropodium > Pseudoscleropodium purum. The sequence continues at coordinate 1,790,450 of OZ017799.1, forward strand.
GTAAACTTGGAGAGGAATGCTCCTCTTAACATTTGCAACATGATGTACAAATTAAGAAGATACAAGAGTGAGAGAGAAAAGCAATTGACCTGTCCCCGGCGAGATTTTCCGTCGTCGTCATACAAATTGTTGTCAATCTTCTTTGCAATGTCGTCAAATCCACCACTAGCAGGGGTGACAACAGTGCCATGTTCCAATGCCTCTAGTGTGGCATTCACGGTTTGCCCATGTTCTCTACCAATCGCTTCCATGGCTGCCTTCAGTTATAGCTTTATACTCGCTCTCTACACACAAACCACAACAACAATTCACAACCAAAATGCATGTAGTCGCTTACAAAACTCGAAGTGGAAACTGCTAAAATACTTTAGGAATCTTGACCGCGCATGCAAGTTTGTTCTGTCGCTCTTCTACCGCTCCTTTCTTTAACTTTCCAAAAAAACCACAAGACTACCACTCAAACTAGTAGTGCAACTCCAGACTAACAGTATGACTCAAGATCAAGCCATACACAAAGACAGAAGCATCAACTGGTACTCTTATAGGACCTGAGCGTTGAATGTGATGTTTGATCAAAAATTGACTTTCACGTTGGAAAAAAGAATGGAATCACAAAGGGATCTTACAACAACTATTCATCAATCAACATTGTCTAATTGATTGTTGACCTTTAATTTTTATAGGAACGTTGGAAATGTTGAAGTTGACGGGACAACTACACAAAATACAGAATCGGTTGAGGACCAGTGCGATCTCTACCTTGGAATTCTACATCCAATTCCAAAATCTACGCCATGAATGTTTACTTTCCTGTTGATTTGCAGAGTCCCACAATTTTTGCAATCAACAAGGTGACTTTGGGATCCATCCAAGTGCATCAAAATGAGTCAGATAACCCCCCTATGACCTCCATGCAAATTCATTCAACAAATTTAGAATGGATTAAAGCAATACATAGATAGATTACCAATAAACGCAGTCAAGATTTATCTTATATGAAGAAAAATTCATTTGAATAGCATTTGAACCTGAACTTTGGGTTCGAAATTTTAAGCACAATTATCAAGTTTTAGTTTTCAAAAGAGGTACTCATGATAGCGCTTAAACCGAACTTTGAAACTAAATCAAACCAACCCTGTTGTACAATGTGAGTTGATTAAGTGTGTGATTTGAAACCTTTTGGCAAAGTCTAGCTTCATTGCTTTAAGCATTTCAAACCAAGTACTTGTATTGGTATTAAGCAAATGAGTTTGGGAATCCAACTTTCAATACCCTAAAAGAAAGTAATGATCAAGAAATTGAGAACTTCGTGAACTTATTAGTTAAATTTGAGAAATCTTAAAGGAATCCAAAGTTCTTAAGGCTCTTTTGCTAATACAAGTGAGTATTAGAGTAAAAATTTGGTCACCCCAACAGTTGATGGTGTACCAAGAGAAAAATTGTGTTCAACAGAATGTTGGTACACCAAGTAGAATTTGTTCGACAATCTTGTTGATACAAGAATGTACCAAAGCCTTGGCACTGAGAGAGTGAGAGAAAGAGAGTGAGTTTCAAGAAAATGGAATTAGAAAAATGAATTGCGAAAAACAAGGAGGAAGGGCCCTTATATACCTGTGGAAAAGGGCCTACATCTTTGCTTACCACAAGATATTATGTTTTTTCCTTCCTAAGTAACTCCCTAATTAATATAAACTACCCTAAGATATTTGTCCCACAGAGCTTTCTTTAGTCAATGGGAAAGTTCTCAAGCAAGTTCTTTAAAAGCCCCAATTAACCCTAGGAATATTGTCTAAATAATATCCATTGACTTTTGAAAGATTTTGGGAATCAAATCCTAACTAATCCTAGATATTTTGTATTCAATCTAAGGTCAACTCCTAAATAATCCTTTAAAAGTCAAAATTGACTTTTTAAGGCAAGATTTGAAGATCTAATCAAATCTAACTTTTGTTTCTTCCCCAAGCCATTTAAAAATCTACCTTAACTTACCACAAATTACACTAAAAAGTCAAACTATGAGTTGACCTTAGCTATCTTTTATGGAACAACTCCAAACACAAAATGAATTGTGCCATCATGTTCAAAAGATCCAAATTCATCAATTAGACCCCCTTCCCCTTTTTCCTAAGCCATTCTTTAGTGGAAAAAACACTCACGGTAATTTCAACGAAAAGTGAAAACTCTAACTTTTGGAATTCGTGGTTTTTGAAGAATCTAAGTAGCTAGGGTAGTTTAGACGATTGAAGATAATAAAGAAAGCCCCCTTGATCGCGCAAATTGGACATCATTAGCTCCTGGTTTGCTAATCAACCCATCGCCATATTGTAAATTCTTGTAAAATTCAATGTCGTTGTCGATTCTAGTACTTTTGTCTATTAGAAAGTCTTCAAACCTAACAAGGTGCTTATTTAATACACAAAACATTAATCTAATTTTTAGTGGGATTTTACCACACTTTAGGTAATTCTTATGAATTTACCAGTAGCTTCAAGCGTGGTTGACTTTCTATAGAGCCATCATGGAAGCTTGTAAAATCCCAAAACTTTTTGAGCAACCTTTAGAGAATTCCAAAAACTTTAGGGCAAAACCAAACTTCCAATTGCATTGTTCATGAAGTTGCTAAAATTAGTAACTCTTTAATAATTTCCACTTGGGGGGGAAATTACCTTGGTGCTGGGGTTTGTTGTGAATGACTAGCTCCTCTATTTACCTCCTAGCATGGTTTTACTCTAAAAGCACCTTTATGTAAGTTCCAATCTCCATTTTCATCATCTATTCTTGATTTTGGTTGATATTTAGTAGTTTCCTGCAAGACTAACACAAAGAATCCAAATTCTCCACGAATTGGATTCTATAGACATTTAGACTCTCTAGACCTAAAATTAGACTACTATGCTTAGCTAGGTTTGTCACATATATCCTAGTGGTTATGGACAAGACACTAAGTTTGACTAATTCTCATATCCTTACTTTTCACTTAAACATATTATTTTAGCCTCACAGACTTTCACCAATACTTAAAAATGTAGAAACATGCTAAAAAATATATCTCTTAATTTTAAGCAGACTTCTAATTTCATTAGCAAGGACTGCTACCAATTTCACTCAAATACTATAGTTTATGCATATTTGCATAAATATTCGCTAAATGTTACAAAACATTTACGAAAAATAATTCCAGAGTTCTAAGTGTCAACTTGAGGACTCACAATGTGGGAAGATATAAATAAAAGTTCCTGTTATGCTATGCAATTGCCAAAAATTAGACACCATGACACCATTGATTTGTCAAAAACCAATGGTCATTGCTTTTGGATACAAATGCAAATACAAAAGGCACATATGGATATATAATATAAATACAAATACAAAAGAAGTAATATAGATATAAAAATGGCAATATATTCCATATCAATTGCATTTGAAGTTGCAATCAAAAATTAGAAATAGGTTGGTTTTGGTTGGTTTTGGTTTTGGTTTGGTTTAGCATGGAGGTTGGGAATTTAAAAATATATATCCTACCACTAGATGCCATGTACACAAGAAGTAAATTCAAGTTGGATGTTAATAGAATTGTCAATTGTACATGACTATGTATTCAAAAAACAAGTACAATACTCTTCATATCAAATGTACTTTGTATCCACTGATTCAAAAATACATATTTCTAATAATCTAAACTAATTTGTTCCAACTATAGGTCATCACTAGAAGTTTTTTTACTTCATTACTAGAATATTTTTCAATCAAATCATCATGTGAAACAATGGAAATTACACACAATGATTTTTCAAAGATAAAGTGTTTGTTTTTTGAACATAAAAATTTAGAGTATTGATTGCGATTGCAATTTAATAAGGTATAAACTCCCAAATTCATCTTTGAAACCTTTCATGACAAATAGATTTCTATTGAATAAATCCCCAAATGTATAATTAAACCACTTAAGTCACATCTCTATCTCCTTGGGGTGCCCAAAGTGCCTCAATAAGTAAGGGGGACCTTGAGGTTAACTCTCCAAGACTTGTGATAGTCTAAGAAGGGAGAAATGAAAGACTCCCAAGCAAACAAGACACAATAGAGTCTTGAATTTGAAGAGGATGGTAGTATGTTATATATTTTTTTAAATCTCTTAAGAAAGTGCTTTGTACCATTTAAAGAAAGCATGATTTGGACTAGTTGGTTAGATGTTATGGCCGTTCAAAGTTGAAGGTATCTTGGTGACATTCGGACTTTGAAGGGCTAGGAAGAAGGGTCCTCCATGAATTCCTCATGAAAGTATGGCATGACGTATATCATTGAAAATCTATGAACATAAAGATTTTAGAATTCTCAAGTATTACAAGGTTTTAAATTAGGAGTCAAAAATTATAGTCAAAAATTATAGCCAAAAGAAGGACTGTGGTGAAGGCATGATGCTTATCCTAGTGAACCTGAATCTTTAGGGGGCCATAACTTTGCAAGAACTTCATCAAATGGAACAAATGAGTTATCTATAAGCATTTACTTGCCAATTAGATATCCAAAATGGGATTGCATGTGAGATTTGGAGCCCTAATTGCAAAGTTATGTCATTTAAAAGTTTGGGAGTTTGAATAGTGACATAACTTGGTGATTTTAGTTGGAGATGGGTGGTCTACCAAAATCCAAATGGGTTTAGGAAGTACCTTTGTTTTTCAAGGGGGGAGGCGGCCAAATGCCACAAAACGTACTATAAAAGGGATTGGTCTCCTTCTTCTTTCCTTCATGGAGTCTTGGTGAGTTCTGGTGACTCAAGGTTGGTGTTGGTCCAACTTCACTATCGCCTCTAGGGTACAATGGAACACTAGTGGCACTAGATGGGAGAAGTCCCACTCCTTGTTAAGCTTCTCTCAATGTGTCCTAAGTTGTGAGTCTCGATTAGCCTTCATACAAAAAGTAGCAAATATACAATGGGTAGCATGGAATGGAGTGCCACTGAAGGGCAGTAGGTGCATGGTGAGTAGTGCCACCATAGGTCCCAATTCATTAAAATGAAAGTTCCGCCACATGTTACAAAGTAACATGCCCAATGTTAGGAGCGAAGTGTCTACTAGTAGTCATGGAGATTGGAACTTAGCAATGTGAGTTGGAAATAAGAACTAATGATGTGGGTGTGTGGCATGTGTAGTATGAGTTACTTGTGATCTAAGTGATGCTAGAAATAAAGTGTAGTGAATTCATTGAGTAGTAAAGGACTATCTTGAACAATGAAGTGCTATTTGGGCTATATCAATTTCCATATTTAAATATAAATGGTTAATTGTTTATACTTTAGATAATTTGATATTATAACCAAGTTATGTGATGATTTTAGGGGCCTAAGGAGTTCCATTTTGAAAATTCATGATAGTTATATGCTTCATCTAAAAATTCTATTTTTTTTAAATATATGATTTTTCAATTGCTAATTCTACAAAAATATGTTTTTTTCCTAGATAAAAGTGCCTCTAGCTAAGGTAAGCTTACTTATGGCAAGTGAACCACCTATGATAAACACATAGAGAACTATCCATTAGAATCTTATATAAGCCCAAGACAAACTTTTTCTAATAAATGGGATTAGGTCTATATTGCATTCATTTGTGGCTATAATCAATGCCTTGGGACATGGTCATGAAGTTTTGAGTGACTAATTGACTATTGTATGATATTTCCACTATCTAGTGTAATCTCGTCATAAAAAGTTATTTTGAATTCTCTTATGTCATATTCATGTTAGAAAATCTTGTAGCCATGTTAAAAAATGTTGAGATTGTCATAGGTTGTAAGATGACCATTATAGAAATATTTTTTTGTTAATTTGGCATAGTCTATAGATTCTCTAGAACCAATTGGACAACACAATTCAAAAATTCATAACAAATTTACACTTTGTCCAAAAAATAAAATTTTAATTTCTTCCTTCAATTCTCACATTTGTCTTTGTATCAAAAAATCAATTCTTTTTTTGTTGATAGCAACATGACAAATGACTCATTTTGCTATTTAAGAGCATTGATAAGAATCTCTTAATGGATAGATCTTTGACGCTGTCTCAAATGTCCATGACAGCCTTCAAGATGTGTTTACTAGCATTAGTGCATCACGTACTGATTGTTATAGGCATATTTACTTTAGATTCAATTGCTTATTTTGATGGCTATAGGTGTTTTCATTGTTATGAGAGACAATCCATTTTTGATTGACGCCTATTCTAGCAATATAGATTGGTTTCTTTCCGTGCTTAGGAAATGAGCAATGATCAATAGCACAATTGATCATAATTATAGCACAATTGTAGTACATTATGATTGTCTAACAAACCACTCTCAATCATTGCAATCAACCATTGGTGAATTTTGCAATTGGTCCTTGGTTAGAAAGAGAAAGGTCTATATCACTAGAATGGGAGAAAGTCCATTTTCTACCAAAAGTTCATGGTAATTCTACTCTACAAAAAGAATTCAAGAAAATTATAGAAATATCTCATTGTCTATTTCTACACATATGAAAATTTACCCAATGAAGAAACTCACCTTTGAGATATGTGAAACTACTTATGTGGTCAGAAATGGGTTGCTTCCTTTACTTTTGAATTGCTTATTTTGACGGTCTAAGATGTTTTCATTATAAGTTTCAAAAAGTTAATCTAGAAAGGTAAAAGATTTTCTTTCCATATATAAATATTGTTAGCATTGTAATCTTTTGATTCTTGTATGATATTACAAAGCAACCAACTCACAACTAGTGTATTAAATAATAAGATACCTTTAGCGGGAGTTTCAAGTTAGTCATTATGCTCACTCAACTTGCCCACTATCACACTTATTACATTTCCTACAACTCTTCTTAATAAAAATGATGTGACCGTGAAGCTTTCTCTTAGGATGTGTAATCTATGTAAGTCTAGCCTATCAAAGTCTAACCTATTGAAGTCTAACTTATTGAAGTCTAACCTATCAAAGTTTAACCATTAGAAGATTTTTGGGGCCTCTGGATGCCTACGAGTTATCATAGCCTGCGAACGCAGGGAACAAGTTCGGTGCAATGGTCTGACGTGGCCAAGACCTTACCACATCATTGACCAAATTTTTTTTTTTTTCATTTGGAGACTAAATTTAAATTTAATTTTTTTTAATTTATATGAAAAGGAAAATTCTGACAAGGGGATGTTCCCCTCATTGTGGGGGAACAAGCCCAGAATAGGCTTTAGGACCCTCTCAAACTCTTCTAATGCTATCAAAGAGGGGACTAGCTAGTCACTTGACAAGCAAAAGTTTACAAATAAATAAATTTTAAATTAAAAAGAAAAAAACCTAGAAAAGGGGTCCAAATGTCCAACCAATTGGTTCTCCCTCCCTCAACAAAAAAAAATTAAACAAGACGAGTTGGCCCTAAGGAATCACCTACAAAATCATATATTCCATCCTTAAAATTTATAATGTAGATAAAAAAATTAGGGAGACATTTGCATAGTTGGTTTCTTTTGCTTTACTTATTATAGATTTAAACAAGAGTTGGGATGTTGAGGTTTGTCTTTCAAGTTTGTAAGAAGAGTTGAAGTTGTCAATTTTTGTAACACTTGTTGCTAGCATGAGAACAAGCAATAAATATTAGCGGGTTTTAGAGTCCAAAATTTTCACTCCAAAAATGGCAATAATTTAGGCAATGCAACTTGAAATCTCAACAAGGACGCTAGTATTGCGAGACACAATTTTGGGGCTCAAATTGCATGATATTGGACTTGGAAATAACAACAAGACTAGGTGGTTGGTTTAGTAAACTCTAGCAACTCCTAAAGGTGCATAATAGACGAAAAGCTTACGTTGCCCCGGTCATCTCTCTAAAAAGCAAATATGGATGTTCCCTTAATGATATTGACCCTTCTACCCCTATAGTACTTCTCATAGAATGAAGCTATCTTGAACAGGGCACTATAAACCAAGCACAAGTAAACGTATACAACTGTCGCTCCATAGGAGAGTATTGTGTAATACCGTAGATAAAATTCAAAAATCGCCTAGAGTAGAATCCAATAAAGCAATACAAATCTATGCTACAATGGAATTTTAAGGCTATGAAAAGATAGCAGAGTGGATTAAAACAAACCTATTGAAATGCGGATCAAGGAAAACCATGGTCACTTTGATAGAATCAAGAACAAAACAAGCAGCCAATTCTACACCAATGTAGCTTCCTTAGTTTCCACAACCACTACTTCACCTCCCTTGTTGGATTGCATAGCTCTCACAAGAATGTCAGCTTTATTGATTTCCTTTAGATAGTGGATCCCTCTAGCATCGGCTCCAAGGATTTTGAAGTTGGCAAGGTTAATGAACTACGATCCATTCCATACAAGACCATGGTGAATAGTTTTAGACAGTACCTTTACAAGAGTAACAAGATTGATTAGCAAAAAAAATAGCTAGTATTATTCCAGAAAACCTAGATAATTGTAAGGTAGTTTCTAATGTAAACCCTACCAATTGTAAGGTAACTAGGTTTCTTAGAATACTATAGGGGTTCTATTGTTGGAAGTGCATGGTGAATACAAAACCCATAGCGGAGTGGAAAAAATGAACATTATAAACTTATTGTAGAGCCTGTTGCAATCAAGAGTGATGCATACTAAAAAAATTCCTATGGCCGTTGTAATGGTCTTGCTCTTTGTGTCCACCTTTGCAATCTCAAAGTTGAGATGAAGATCGGTACCTGCATACATTGTACACATTATTATATCATGAGAGGTCTAACAAATGTGATAGAAACTTCACCAAATCCTGTGCCTTGAGTTTTTCAAAATTCAAGCATGTACATGAAATTAGTTTTCTAGTATTCAAATGGAGAATGATTGATACATGTAACTAAGACCCTTACCATTATCCGCATACCACTCTGGGGTAGTCTCCACCAAGCAATCAACTCTTCCTTTTGATCAATTTATTGTAAATAAGTCTACTTGACTTATTGTTTGATGATCTGATAGTTTACTGCCACAGCCAATGGAAAATAACTTGTTGCAATCGAAGTTTACCAAGCGGGCGTCACAGATCGGCTTTCAATGTTCTCTTTACACTTTCTTCAAGACCTACGGGAGCAAGCCGATGCGTAGGAAGCGTAAGCGTCTTTTGTAGGGGCCCATAAAAAAAGCTAGAGAAGGGGTTTGATTAGTCAGACCTCTTTCAATGAGGAAAATTAGAAATCAAATACAAAAATTGATTTAAAAAAAAAGGCCAGATGGCCAATCGAACCCTCCTCTTCCACGAAGTGAGCCAGTAGAGAAGGGGTCCAACTAGTCGGATACCCCCTTCAATGAGGAAAATAAAAAAATTGAAAAAAAACAAGCTAAAGAAATTGAAAAAGAAAATTGAAAAAATTAAATCAAATTAATGTTTTTTAAATTAAGAAAGAAAAGGACAAACCTAAACTTCAGGAAAGAAGCTAATCAGATACACGTCATTGGTCCACATCATTGTACAACGTGAAAAGAGTTATAGATAAGATTTGGAAACTCAGAAGCCAAAGTCATACAGAGTCGTTGCCACAGTCTTTGCCATAGTCTGTCCAAGGACAATGCCAATAAAAGTTGAAAGTTGCAATCCACTTGAACAAGGCCTGCAAGTGTGCGTCAGATTCTGCATACTTTGGTAGACCCCTTGTAGACTACGGGAAGACCGGGGAGTCACGGTCGGTTTCATGGCACAGTTCATTTACAGTGTGGACACCACTGTACCGCATGACAAGGACCAATGTGGGGGTGTAGTTTATTGAAATCAATTCTGTGTCCATCACCACCGACATGCATACATAAGTTAGTAGCTGAGAAGTTCCTGTCGGGATTCTTTACTCTGATTGCGCTGGCTGTAATTGTGGTCTCAGAGTTGCTGTAAGAAGAATTGCCTCACGATAATAACACACATTCAATTCCCAACCAGACACGAGTTCGGGAATTTTCGTGGATTTGGTTGAGTACGACTAAAGATCGAAGTAAACGAGTTCGATGAACTTTGCCACAGGCCACGACCAAGCAGAAACGAGCTCGGGGAACATCAAAATTCAGCAGCTGCGACTCCCCGTCTTATTGCAGACTCATCTTCTTGCACCCAGTTTTCAACCAGTTATCATGTGATACAACTCAAACAACGAAAAGCACACAAAATGATTTCCCGAAGATGGGAGTTTTGGCTTTCGAAGGTGGAATTTGGGTATGTCGATTGCGATTGCGATTTAATAGGTTAGTTTTGAAACGTAAATCTAGAAAGATCAGATTCTGAAAGATTTTCTATCCATCAATAGAATTGGGGTTGAATAATCATGGCTTTTTTTTTCACTTTCTGAAAAATTGTTACGGTGGCGATCACTTAAAATTCGGTGAAGCACTGTATTTCTACATTCATCCATCTCTAGGGCCAAAAAACACTTTGCAACCATATTCATGCACATCTTCATCCAATTTTGACAACGTCATCCACATTTTGAATAGAAATGGAAAAATCGGTAGTCGGTTATCGGAGAGTTCAGAAATCGAAAGCAATCTATGAATGTTAGAATTCCTCGTCATCGCCTCTAGCTTTCCGAGATTCCAGTAAGGTGATCGACCGGGGAATTCAGCAATCGGAGAAATTCTGAAATCGAAAGGAAATATATCTATGAATTTTGGAATTCCTCGTGATCGTCGCTATCTTGGCGAGATTCCAGCGCCGGAATCTCGTCTCTCTGTTCATAGTCGGCATCGATGGGAAGGGCTGCTGACGCCGACGTGTACACTCTGAGCAACGCGGTCTCCGCTATCTGCTGCCAATTCGTAGTGCACGTCAAGATGAAGAGCGTGACTGTTTGTGTGACAATCCCCATGATCATCCCTAACCACAACCCCCACCCTTTCAAATCATACACAAACGCGAGCGTAATCGCCGCCGGCAAACCAACGATGTAATAAGCGCCCAGATTCGCCACTGCCCCGAACGCCTGCCACCCACACCCCCTCGCCACACCCGACAGCACGCCTTGGATTGAGTCCATGATCTGCATCGTAGTCAGCAACGGGATGCACCTCGCGACGTAATCAATAACTTCTCCCTCGTTCGAAAAAACTTTCCCCCATTGATACCTCACTGAAAACAAAAGAGTCGCCATCAGGAACCCCTCGACGAGTCCAAAGGAAACTGCAATTATCACTGAGCCTTTCGCCGCTTGTGGCCGCCCCGCGCCCAGCTCGTTCCCCATGCGCGTGCTCACCGCGGCGCCGATGCCGAACGGAATCATGTAGCACAATTCGAGCGTGGTGAGGCAAATCGAAAGCGTGGAGGTCTCCAGCTGCGGATTCGAGAGCAACCCCGACAGCAACACTAAGGCCTCGAACGACCAATACTCCAAACAGATCATAATCGTCGACGGAATCGCGAGCTTGAAAAAACTCGGCAAATCGTTGAACGCCTCCCATGAGAATCTTGTCCACGTCCTCTTACAAGTGACGGAGTGTTTTACGTAAAGCGTGAGAAACATGACGTTCAGCCAGTTGGAGACGCTGGTCGCGATCGCCGCGCCGCGGTAGCCCACCCCCAGCTTGAAGATGAGAAGGTAACAAAGGGGAATGTGCAGCACAAGGGTGGTAGCGGAAAAGAGTGCCATGGGCAGCACCACGCTCTGCGCTTGCAGAAACTTCACCAACGGTTGCAACGTCGCCATGCCGAAGAGCGACGGGATGAGGTAGCGCGCGTACAACCCCGCCAGCTCGGCGATTTGCGCATTTTGTCCAAGAGCCATGAGAAGCGCATCCATATTATACCAAACCACTGCAACGGGGATGCACACCAGGTTCAAAACGAAAATCGCGCGCTGCATGTAGATACCCAGTAGGTGGTACTGCTTGGCGCCGAAAGCTTGCCCGCAGAGCGTGTCGAGCGCGGAGGCCAGGCCGAGCATGAGACTGGTGCCCGTGACGCCTGCGAATGAGGTCGCGATGGACGCGGACGCAAGCTCGAGTTCGCCCAAGTGGCCCACGATCATGATGGACACCACGATCAGAAGGTACTGGAGAAGCGCAACGCACACCATCGGGCCTGCGATGAGGATCTGCTTGCGAGCCTCGCCCCAAATCCATTCGGGAGTGCAGGCGATAGACTCGTCGCGGCGACTCACGGTGCGCGTGACGCCGTTTGCGAAGGTGAATGTGTGCGACTGCGGCGCGAGGAGAAGGGGTTCACTGGGGTTCCCGTCCATGGCTGCAAACTCTCAATACCAATCCTTGCACTCAAGGTGATGAACCAAGATGCTACCTCCCATTTTTATTATCCTTCACCACAGAAAAGTACAGCCCATGTCAACGTCATTCTAATCTCTATCAGAATTGATACACCATGGACAGCACCAATATCGTTTGCAAACGCAGATAGGGAGAGAGTTTTCAAGTTCTAAATTCAATAGAGTAGCAGAGAATTTGCAAATTATCAAAACTCCTCGCCACATTAGGTAGTTCCGCTCCAGGCAACAAAAGAAACCGAACTTAGTTATGTTCCCTGTGAAGCCGAACTTAATTGCCAAGGAAACAATTGCACAATTCCCATCAACCATCAAAGAATTTGCTAATCTTACTTCCTAAACTTGATGCACAACCTCAACCTCATGTTTTGGTAAAGTCAAGACACAGCAGTTCAAAGCGAGAGTAGTAATGATTCCAATCAAAGGTTAGAGATTTGCACTTGCATTCAACACAACTTCACAACATGATTGACGCCCACAATTGTTTCTAATTGCTCACTAACAAACACATAAAGCCATATTCATGAATGTGGATAAAATGTGGAGTCTCATTTTAATCATGATCCTAAATTTAGTATATGAAAGTAGTCATTAAATTGAGACATTTCAATAAGTTGAGACTTTTGTATGCTAAGAGAATTGTGAATTTCTTTAACCCCTAAGCGCACAAAGCAAATTCAATGAAATGAATAGCTTTCTGACTTCAATCCCCTCAAGCTTTCTCCTAAGAAGAGATCCACATAATTCAACTATACCAATTGGTTGTCAAGAGAGATCTAGAGGTGTGGAGAAAAGGACATGTTCTTTAACAATACTAATCAAAAGACTATAGTAGTCAAACAAGAGCGTTTTTCAAAATGGAGAGGCCAACTTTTGGCCTCTTAGGCGCTTAGGGGTTAAATATAGGAAGTAGAACCAACACTAATTAGGAGTTTGAGATAGATTTGATAACCTTGATAGACAAAGTTATAGAAGACATTTATTTTATATTATTACTAGATTTATTTAAATTTGCTGATTTATAAAGAATGCACACTAAAAATTGGAGGGAGGTGTTTTTAGTTTAAAAACAAGTAAGGAGCTCAACAACAAAGTTGGTTTGTGAAGATTCTCTCGTATGAGAATGATTCCTCCTAGAGGAATTAAGCACAAGAAATAAAGAATTTAATCTTTTCCACAATTGATGCAAATGAATTTAAAAACTTGCAATTAGCATTAGTAAAGTTCCTAGAGATTGTTCAAAATTTTTTATAATTTTTTGGATTGCAGAAGATGACTTCATGAAAAGTCAATCGCATTTAGTAGCAATTGAGAATTCATGGAAATTACCCAAGGAGTAGTAAAGTCCCACTAAAAATTAGGATAACATGTTTTAGCCTAAATAAACGCTTGGACAAATTTCAAGACATTCAAACATTGACAAGTGCTAGAATTAGAGGCAACACTAAATTTTATTGGTTTCAAAAACATTCAATGGATTGACTAGTGTACTAGGTACATACAATGTTCAAAAAAGTCAATTTAGAAACTTTTTTTTTTGTTACCTTGAACCTTCCAAATAACTAAAGCTAGTCAAAATCTCAAAAAGAGGCAAACTCCAACATTTAGATTTTTTATTTTTTCACTAGTTTCCAATTCTAACTTTTGCTTGTGATTCAAGGCTTGTGAAATCATCTGGAGAGTAGGAGAAGGGGATTCCTTAGACTAATTACATCCTTTTGAAGGTAATGGCACAATTGGTTTGACAATTTGAGCATTTTTTCAAAAGTTAAAATAATCACATTAGTAGGGTAGAATTTGAAGAGTTAATTTTAAATTTTCTTTAGGTAGTTTAGGTTGCTTGAAATGCATTCCAAATCTTATTGTTGACTTTAGGGGCCTTGAAAAGGTATATAAGGCCTTCCCTCCTCTCACTACACACCTCCTCTTTTCTTTGTTAGTGCCAACTCATGGTACCTTTGCTATTCTAAATTCTAGCCATTTGAGTGAGATTTTTTGTTTTCTCTTTGTGTTTCAAGCATTGACTTGTGTTTCTTGTCCTTTTGAAGCTTTCTTGATGGACGTAGAGGTCCTTCTAAGTATTGACTTTTTACTTTTGTATTTTGGGTAGTTTAGTCCTTCAAATTCCTTGTATTCTTTGATAATTGAGTCACATACTAATTCTAAAAACCTTCTAGCCAAATTTTGGCAACGTCATTAGTTAAATCCTTTTAAAGTTTGCTTTAAGCTTATTATTGAGTCACATACTAATCTTAAGAACTTTCTAGTTGAATACTTCTTGCTATTGTTATTTTATTATTCATTGATATTGCAAGTGAACAACATGATATAAAATTGTTACATCTTTCACAAATAATATGTGTTCTTTTGGAAAACTTGAATTAATTACTTTCAATGTTTTTTTTATTTCATTTTGTTTTCCTTGGTGACAAAACATTTGTATCAACAACTACTTTCCAATCATTTCAACAATGTTTTTTATGACTATTTTTTGACAAATCTATTGTCCAGAATGCCAATGACCATTGACTATTTTTGGATGGAGATGCAATTGCCTATGCCCTTAACTTATAGTGATTAACAATCCACTATTTTCAAATCAATGATATACACTTTGATATCAATATTTTAGCTCTTGTCTCCAAGATCTCTCCATAACAACACATATATTCTCCATAACAACACATGCATGTCACATTGGTCTAATTTTGAAATTCAAACTATACAAAATATAATAATAAATTTTCCAATTTTCCAATTTCTTTGCAAAACATACCAAACTTTCACAAACAATCAAAATCTTCAAATAATTTTTTCTTCTTCTAATTTTGCTTAATTATTTCCAAAGCCAATCTAAAATACAATATATAGAATACATGCATGAACTTTTTAGGGAGCAATACTCCTAGTGCAAGGATCACTAATGTTCTCTAATTTTGCATAGAATGTCACTAAAGTAACTACACTAAAAATCGCACAAATAAGCAATTCAACATGGTTCTCATTACTATGTTGGTAAACTTTTTGAGGGGGCTTGTTGATAGTCAAAAAGGGATTCTAGATTCTCTTAAAATGCATTTTTTTTAACATTATATGAATAAACTATAAATTTTCAAAGTATGGAAAATAGAATTTAGGATAACCAACTGTAGACATCTACTAGAAGTAGATTTTAGGCAAGAATCTAGACTGTGGTTTTAGGAAGCGGTGTACTAATTGACGTTGATTAGATGATAAATCAACAACACTGCTGGTGAGTACAGAATACCAACCAACAGTGCCATCGTTCCTGGAAATTCCCAAAGCTGACCTGCGAGAAACCGTCCAACTTTAAGAGGCGACGTTGAATTTGTCAACTCTGCTAGATCGCCCTGTTTTCATTTAACTTGCCGATGTAGATTAAAATAACACTTCCTCCAGGCGATTTGAGCGGCGTTTACCAACACTAAAATCAATTTACATAAATGACTGCACTTTCTTGAGACAACTACTCCCACTCCAGTCGACGGGGGTTTCGACGTGTTCCCAATGCTTTGTACCCGTGTTCAAAAATCTCGGCCGTCGATATGCTAGACAGATCTAGATCGCAGGATGAATAATTAGGATTTGGTGTTCTCCCTAAGACAGCGGTTTGCTCCTAAACCCTCCCTTTCGCTGCCCTTGCTCGCTGCGTCCAGGTGTGGTCAATCCTCAAACCTCTTTTCTTCGTTCCTTCTTTCTGCCACTCTCTTCGTCCCCGTCCGCTGCTTCGCTGCGTTCCTGCTTTTCCTGGATTTGAGGTACTGTTGACGTTTCATACAGCTTGTACTCCCCCTTGCTTCCAGCCTTGCTCCGCTCATTGCTTGCTTCTTCTTTGATTTGTCCAGACTCACATTCGTCTTACCCTAGCTTCTCCGTTATTCGTTCGCGCGCTGCTGACTTTCCATGTTCACTTCGCTGCTTCCTATAATTCCTTGTCAGCTCCTCTTCCATCGTCTGGCGTTCTTGGACGACCGTGTCGCATTTGCTAGGTTTCAAGTGCGCTTCACAGTGAGTTTGTTCTGATAATCTTTTGCGCCTTCTGTTAATGTGTTTTTCTCGGCACGGAGTAATTTGTCGTTGCGTGCGCGGCTTTGCAATATGTGATACCATACTCTGTTTCTTTATTCTGCGAGGGCTGGTCTGATTGGACTGCTAGGCTGGTAGTCTCAATTACTGGGAGTCTTACTAATTGTTTTACTTCGCTTTTTCCTACTGGATACGTTTTAGTTTAGTTTTTAATGACTTCTGGGAGGAGATGGGAGTGTCGTCTTTGTCCTTAAGTCATTAGAGTTTTAGTAATTGAATCGCTTTGTCTAGCAATATCTGGATTTTTCTCCTCGAGTTGTTTGTTAACTCGAGGAGATATTTGGATAACTCGTGTGTTGTTCGTAATTTTCGTTAGTTGGATGGTGCTCT
Organism: Pseudoscleropodium purum; assembly: GCA_963969395.1. Taxonomy (NCBI): domain Eukaryota; kingdom Viridiplantae; phylum Streptophyta; class Bryopsida; order Hypnales; family Brachytheciaceae; genus Pseudoscleropodium; species Pseudoscleropodium purum. Next base: position 1,807,148 of record OZ017799.1, read on the forward strand.
TTGCTGTTAGTTTTGATGTTAGCTCTTTGCTTGGATAGAGATGAAGTGTTGAGTTACGGTCCTGGATAATCTCAGGTCAACGAGTCGAATTTGATGAACTCTGAAAAGATTTCTCCATAGCTGATCGCCAAAGGTCCAATCATTTTGAAAGTAACATTAAGATCTGTAAGTCTAGGCTTTTAGTTTTTGGCAAATTCTGTTGTGATGAATTAGATAATTGCATGTACATCTTATCGTGCCTTCACCTCCGCAACTTTTGGCAAGAGTCGACGATTTATAGTTTGCATTCACACAGAACTTTAGGTATTTGACAGAATAATTTTTCAGTTTTCAATTGTAGGTTTTCTTTTTAATTTTAGGTATTCCTTTTCTTAAACTCATGTCTCATTTCTTGTATACAATCGTTGCCTTAGATTCGAGAAGGTAGAAAACAGAGTCTATTTCAATGTTTAGAGCGCGAGTACCAACTTTCAGAACGCATTTCACTGACTTCTTTGAGGTGGGCAAGAGGTGTCTATTTCAATGTTTTCATCGTTGCCCGAATATGGAATTTACAAGCACGAGTTGTAGATACTTAGATTCCATGACATAAGGTGATAAACTTAGCTACAGGCTAGTTTGATTTCATGTTTTTCAGTTATAGCTGATGAAAATTCTGGGTCAGCTCTATATTGGGCTTCTCAATCATCTCGGTTCGTGGGACAAATCTTAGTGAGGCCACTCATCCTTATTAATTTAATTTTGCAGAAGTTGTTGCAACTGGAATTTTCGACGGGCAGAAGTTCGTGTTGTGTCCTGGAAGTTTATATAATCAACTTGAGGTTGAGAATAACATGTGATTTCGTACAACGCAAGTGTTTTGCAAGCTGAGAGATAAATTGCCAATGTCTCTGTAGGATTGAAGGAGCTTGACGCTTCGATGATCTATTCAAGAAGAAACGGGAGCAGAGTGATATTCTCGTGGAAATCAACTAGCAGGGGCAACAGTTTTGTGTTTCGAAGGATTGTTCTTGTTGCGGGCTAGGTGCGACTGAAAATCTAGTGATTGGCCGACTGCATCCATTCTTTCAGGTTTACTAGTTACAATGATGTCCCTCTTATTTCTGCTACTGAATTTGCGGTGAATGTCTTTAAGGTGAAGTTTTTAGCATGTTTAAAGGATGTATCAAAGGTTTGTTTGGTGTTGCAAACATTTCACTAAATCAATTGTGGTTTTTGGATTGCATATGTTTGATAGGCAAGTTTAAAAAGGTGAATCAATTGTGCAGTTGGGGTTGAAATGAAAAATTTCACCCTTGTACCCCTCTTACAACCAGGCAGTTAGCGGAGTCTGGAATGCCAGAGCTCCCTGTGCGAACCTCCCAACGTCGCTCAAGCACCCAAACTGATCCTGTGTCTGGAAGAACGTTCGAGAATTTGAAGGAGTGGCCAAACTTTAAAGAGGATGTAGGTGCAATTCTCCTAATGTTGGACAATGAGACACCAAAGTATGTGTCCCCAGCAAACGTTTATCCTTTAGCACCATGTGCTGATGAGGTTGGTGTAAGAGGTGCGTTGGAAACCCTTCTTTTTCCAGCTGTTGAGATGTTGGCTGCTCACCTACATATCCCATTTGCCTTCAGATCAGGTGGGAGTGGTCGTAGTTACAGTTACACAGATATGGTTATTCTTGATTTGTCTGCCCCACAAGGTGTAGGAGAGCGGATGGAGTTATCTCACAGAGTGTTTGGAAATGGTGAAGCAAAGGGTCCTTGGAAATGGGAGGTTCAAGGGGCAGGTAATCTACTTGAGGTATTGCAAGATACAAAGAAGGGAGCAAAAACAATAGAGACAATGCAGCAACTGTATGGGGATATGGTTTTAGATGAAAGTAAGTATGGTTTCATCTCAAATTACAACCAAACCATATTTTTTAGGAGAGCAGACAATGTGTTGGATAAGACCCTAGAGTTTTCACCAACTATTTTAGTTAGTGAATCTCCATTGATTGCATTTCTTTTTGTTCTGTTTCGAGCACATGGAGAGAGAAATGTGAAGCAATTGCTACCAAGAGCATTTGTTCCTTTTACTCCTAAACGGGGCTACACCATGACGCTACCTCGAGTGACTAGTACAAGCGCCAAGGGAAGGAGAAGGACGCATCCAGAGAGCACAATTGGCTTGGAGGCTAGTGGAAAATATCCAAGAACAGGCACAAAGAGATTTGTTGAGGTTGAGCTTTCAAATTTCTCTGTTGATTTCTATACTCCAGATGCCTTCAGTTTCTTACCTGTCTATAAGCTTGAGGATTTGGGTTTGACTGGGCAAGTAGTTGGATTGGGGACGTATGGCAATGTGCTGGAGGGAGTGCTTGGAGGATGTTTACCTGCTGCAATTAAACTCTTTGATTTTCGGTTAAAGGGGGCGAGAGAGGCATTTGTTACGGAGCAACTAGGCTACAAGTATTTGAAACCGCTTCAAGGGAAGTGTGTGCCAGTTCTATATGCAGTGGGATGCATGGCCCACTGTAACATGGTATTCATGGCTTTATCAGACGAAGGGATTTCCAAGCTTGGGACTTCACCATTGACACGTAGCCTGAAGAAGCAAGTTTTAGAGGCGTTGGATGATATTCATAATCATGGAATATTGCACAACGATGTAAAGTTTGAGCATGTCCTTATATCCCAAGGGGCACCAAAGTTTATAGATTTTCAGGGAAGCTCTACCTCAGCATCAGATGAAGACTTTAAGGCCGAACAGAATTTCATGCGAGTGCTGTTGGAAGATGAGAGTGAAGCTTGAGATGTGGTATTTAACATCATCTCTCTCGAAACATTGTTTTTAGGTACGGAGATTTTTGTTACCATTATTCACAAGTCTTCGTTGGGTAATATGGCTCTGTTCCCCTGCAACTTGCGAAGCATGAGGGGTTTGTCATCAGCACTCAATGGCACCAGGTTCACGTTGCTTGTGGCCACTGATCTTTGCACCACCTAACTGGCAATTCTGCAGTTGAATTTCTCAAAACGTGCACTTTGGAGTACGTAGCAAGAACCGAATCTCATTTCGAACAGGTTTTGAATGAAACAAACACAGGTTGCCAATGACGAACGTGGAGAGTTTAGCATGGGTTCAGAGTTAGCTTTTTCAAAAAAGTCATTTCGTTTCAAATGTAGCACTCAAATGTAACTACATATCATGCAGACAAATCGATGAGACGTGGACCCAAGTCCCACACATTGAAAGTAACAGTCAAGAAGCAAGCAGAAGTAAAAACACAGAAAGGGAACAAAGATATTTACCAACACGTCCCAGTTCCTAACCTTCAACGCGAAGCAAAGCAAAGAATTTCTTGTTCTTCCATATCTGAGGAAAAAGCTAACAAAAAGGTACACGTATTTATGTTCAAAACAGCAGTGAGAGCGGAAAATACCTACAATTGATCGATTCCTGCAGCAATTCGAATGTCGCAGACCCTTTTTTCAGGGACGGAGGGAGTATACCACATTTAGATTTTGCTCAAAACTCAAAGACATTGAGGTTAACTAGGATCATGGTGAAACACTGGACATGGCAATCCAATGCGGATTGACAAAGATTTGGGGATTGTACTTTATATGTACAGTTTCCAATGTTGTGCAGTTTGTGAAATGATATGATATTATCTTGACTCATCTACAATTGATATTTTTCCATTTTGATATCTGTGATCATGTTTGGTCTGAAGCGATTTTTTCAGTAACGTCAGAATTTATTCACAGGTGATGCAAAGATTGATGTTTCGTCGTATTGGTTCCAATATACGAGTTCACGAGAGGAATTGTGAGCCTTGGTTGTTGTGAACGTGATCGCAGTCTAGGTGGAAACGACCAAACTCAGTCAAACATCATGCATTTCCCGATCAGTTGCAACGTGCAAGTCTATGACATAGATGATACAATCATTTCACAGATTCTTTAGTCTAATTCAATCACTCCGTATTTGAGTCTAGTTCCTGTTGTTTCTGAGGTCATAATTTTGAGAAGAGGATTAAATAGAGAAACTCTTCATGAGGAGCTAGAGACTGCGAGAGTGAAGCAGCTTCCTCAAAGTGCGTGTTTTGAAGAGTTCAACTGTGGAATTACCAGCTAGGTGATGCAACGATCAATGGCCAGAAGCAAAGTGACGCTGGTGCCTTTGAGCACTGATGACAAACCCCGTGTGATTCGCGAGTTGCAGGGGAGCATTCATTTTGAGACAACCCTCACAGCGGCAACTGCATCGAGCTCCAGTGGATTAGTATGTATTGCAAGTTGGAACCCCCTGGAAAGCATTATTTGATTTCCAAATTTGCAATTTCCTCATCCTTGTTGATGATGATTTATTAGAAAGCACTCGTGATGCAAATTGTACTGATGATCCGTGAGACTCGTGAAAATTCAATGGCGACGCTGAAAGCTTTTGCAAGCTTTTAGGATGCTTCTGGTAATCTGATTTTCAAATGTTTTGACCTTCTCATCCCGCAGACAGTACCTTCTTGCCGTTTGTCCGAGACCATGGTGAAAAAGTTCGAAGATCAGCTCTTCTTCGAACGGAATTATTCACAAAACCCTGGCCTGTGAATCTCTCCATTTGGTGTCCTTCTCTAACTATGACTCAAGTGAAATTCGCTGGAGGGTGGCAAGCGTTCGCAATTTCCAGTTGTCTCTTGGAAGGTGATGTGTTGATTTTCGTTCTGACGGCAATGTCCGAATTCAAGGTCTACTTATTTCGCGGCATTGAGAATAAAAATCCTTCTCCAAAGCAAAGAAGGTCGACTTCTACCTCTGGTCGTTCACAGAAGAAAGCCAAGTGGCGAAATTATGAAAGCAGAGATGAGCAAATGGGTGCTGAAGAAGAGAGAGGTGACAAAAGTACGAATGGCTTAAACAGGAAGTCAATTGCAGTCTACGATTCTGCCAAATCACTCTGTGCTTGGTACACATCCTTGGTCATGCCTTTAGCATCAGCGAACACATACAAGTATCCAAATTCTTACGTCCTCTTTTCATTATCATAATCGTGGCTTCAAGTCTATTTCTCCTGAAGCAATAATGTACAAGAACTCTTGAGCTGCAGTTGCTTCTCTACAATTCAATTTCATTCGTGCGTTGATAGAATCATCAACGCCGCAATTTCTAAAAAGGTGTCTAACCTCGTAACCTATGCCGCACCTCACAGAACCTGAATATAAGTATTGCACAATGTGCGCACTGATCTATCAGCTCTAATATTGATTATATATACTAATCTACACTAAATTGTCAATGAAATTCTGGTTACTGTCATACACTTACCAGACGTCCCTCTGGTATCGCCCAGAGTCTTGCAACTCCTTTATAAAGCTCTCTGCTTTGACGCCCATTTCCTGCTGCACAATGCTATTCAACACTCTGTGCACATCCTTCGCCATCCCCTTCGCATCCCCGCACACATACAAGTATGCTCCTTCCTTCAGCAGTTCCAAAATCTCCCCCGCCTGCTGCATTATCTTGTCCTGCACATACTCCTTCTGCAAGTCCTTCTCTCGTGAGAATGCAACCACAAGGCTCGTCACCCCGTTCTCACAGTAAGCTGTGAGCTCGTCTTCATAGATGAAGTCTTGCGATTTTGTGCGGCATCCGAAGAAAAGCTTCGCAGGGCCGAGAGTGGCGCCTTCAGTTTGAAGAGCTGATCGTTCTTGCAGAAAAGCTCGGAACGGCGCAAGACCTGTTCCTGGACCAACCATGACGATGGGAGTGCTTGTGCACTGGGGTAATCGGAAGCCGGATTGTCTCACGAAGATAGGCGCCCACGTGCGAGCTTCAGGGTTTAACGAGCTCAAATTTTTCATCCAGGTGGAGCACACGCCGCGGTGGACGCGTCCTGAGGCGCTTGTGCCTTTGACGAGCGCGCAGGTGACGTGAATTTTGTTTGGGGAGAGTTTCGGCGAGGACGAGATCGAGTAGAATCGGGGGAGGAGGCGCGGCGCGACGGCGGCGAAGAAGACGCCAAGAGGAAGCTTCACTGATGGAAAACTCGCCATGACTTCGAGTAAGCTCCGCTGGCTCGCTACTACCCATTGTGCGTATTCGTCCTTGCCTGCTGTGGACGCGAGGTGCTTCAGCCGCTCGCATTCCGTCGCATCTGCGGCATAGGATGCGAGAATCGTGAGAATGGACTTCCGCGGGGAGCTTAGCAAATCTGCGTATCGACGAAGCGCCGTCGCGACTGTCACGGGCCCCGGGAATGGCTGCGGAGGCGTGGCGCCCGCATTTGTGGAGTCCACGTGAAGCGAGAAAATGAGCTCGAGATCCACGCCGAGAAGACGCGCCGCTTCTTCGACGACTTCGTTCGCATTCTCGACGTAAACTCCCACGTGATCACCAGTCTCGTAAGTCAGTCCCGTGTTGGATATGTCGAATTCCAAGTGCGTGCACGCGCGGTCGGAGAGAGGGGTGTGAAGCTCGCGCGCGATCGCGACCTCGACTCTACAGGGATGGCTGGCGTCGTAGCCATTCTTCGTCACGGCGTAACACTCTTCGTGCACCTTCGTGGTGGCGTCGTACGTGATCACGGTGTACTCTGGAACGGCGGCCGTGTAAGGCGTGGCTGGAGCGTCAAGCTCACCGTCGTCGCCTTTCAGCAACACGTCAAGCTCCGGCCACAGCTTCTCCTTCCACGCGGTGAAGTCATCTTCGATGCAGACGTCGTCGTCGCCGAGTCCGATTTCTACGAGACGTTTTCCGCCGTGCTTCGATAGCGCTTCGTCCATTACGATGGCGACCTTGTTGAAATGCGCGTACTGGCGGTTTCCAAGCCCGAAGACGCCGAATGTAAGATCGTCTAAGCCGATTCTGGTGTCCTCGTTGGATTCGATGAACCACTTGTAGAAGCTAGCGGCGTTGTCAGTGGGCTCGCCGTCGCCGTAAGTGGCCACCATGAACAATGCCAAGCTCTCCTTCTTTAACTTTGCTTCGTATTGCGCATCATCGGCGCCGTATTTCTCCAAGTCCACCACGTTGAAGAGGATTTTGTCGCTGTTGTACCTGGACTGGGCTTCCTGCACGAGCGCGTTCGCGAAACCCTCCGCGGTGCCTGTTTGCGTCCCGAAGAACACCGACACGCGCTTCAGGGATGGATCTTCTTGCACAATGGGCTCGGTAGGTAATGCGACTTCCAACGATAAACCCTTCTTTCCCTTCTCTGATGAGACTTCTAGGCTCTTCCCCTGTAGCCGATACAGGAAGAAACCGACCGTAGCGAAGAGGAGCGTAAACGCCCATACCTCGAAAATGCTGAAAAATGGAGGCATCACCGAAATCGCCACAGCAATGATCGCCATCGCGATTCCCTATGTACGTCCTAAACCGCCGCTCCAATTTCACGACCCAATCCTCCCAAATCCCTCAAAATCCGAACCAAAACTCAAATTCAAACCATACCCAATGCAAATCACAGTACGCAATCCCGCGAAGCAGAAACGCAATTGAGTCGTCTGGTTCACCAGAATTGAATGCTTTGTGCGCTACTCCCGAAATGAAACTGGGTTGCGCTATAATCCCCAAATGAAAATTGACCGAGCAATAGCCAAGAAATCTAATCGAGTTGCGCAATACTCCCGAATGAAACCTTGCGCTGTGAGATGTGCTTGCAATGAGTTGCGTTGTGTATTGATTGTCTGCTCCCGCTCCTGCGCCAGTTAATAAACCCACTCCAGCTGCAAGCTGGATTTCCTTTCCGCGGTTGGCCTTGGGTTGAATGGGCAAGGGATTTGCGAGGTCTAGTCGACGCGAGCATTGACCTCCACAGGAATCGGAAGTCCATTGCAATTGCCACGGTGCGTAGTGAAGAAGGTAGTCCACGGGGGAAGTGTCAAGCCCGACAACTAAAGAAACGTTGACATCAAGAGAAGGGAAGAAAAAGGCGAGAAAAAGGTCAGAAAAAGAGGTTGAAAGAAGACACGGGTGTGGTGGCGGTGGCGCTGGGGGTCGGGGTCGGGTGGGAAAGGCGCGTCCGCTTTGGGGCTATTTGGTCAATTGGACCCTGGAGTTGGACCACGGAACTTGGACTGCTGGGACCCGACCCGACCCGACCCGACCCGGCCCGGCCCACGATTGAAAGGTGAAGAAAGGACCTTGAATTTCTCTGCAACCAATGCTGTCCACAACCAGTAGTTTTTTTATTTTAATTTTCAAAATTGGGCAAAGTTGTTCCAATTTTTTCTATTAGCTCTGGACTGAAGGAGAGGGGGAGGGATAGCACTGGTCAAAGAGGCTGGGGTAGGATCTTACTTGAAAAGCAAGATAGTGCTACAGGGACAATTGTAAGGACTTAACCCCTTAATGCTTCAATCCTTTTTTGATTTTTTGCACATTCTGGTTTATATCTTTTTACAGAATTACCATTTACTACAATTTCATGAATTTGGTCATTAACCCTAAAGGACCATTGTCCCTTTGGCAGGTATCTACGGGCTGAAATTTTTTCCTTATTTTTTGAAACTTTTTTTGAAGATAGAAAAATTGATTAGCTTCATGGAAATATAATTTTTTTCAATCGGTGACCAGAAACAAAAGTTATGTCCAAATAATCTCAAAACAAGGGACGGAGGGGTAACAAAAAAATTTCAAAAATTTAAATTTTTAAAATTTAAATTTTTTTTTCTTCATAGATTATATTTTTGTATATATATGAAGCTTTGATTCATTCCATTTGGATTTTTTATGAGAAAGTTATGGACAATCTTGTTTTCTGGGCAATTAAAGCATCTTCTTGAAAAAATAACTTGTAGGATTCATTTTTGAATGCAATTTTTATAATTTAAAAAAAAAAGTTCCACATGGTCAATCTCATTAGATTATTTAGAAGATTTTGGGGGCCTCTGGATGCCTGCGAGTTATCACAACCTGCGAACACAGGAAACAAGTTCAGCGCAGCAGTCTGACGTGGCCGGGACCGTGCCACGTCATTGACCAAAAAAAAAATTTGTTTAAATTCTTTATTTGCATTTGGAGACTAAAAAACATTTTTTTCTTTTATGAAAAGAAAATTCTGACAGCAGGCTGTTCCCCTCGTTGCGGAGAACGGCTGCAGGGGAACAGGCCCGAAACAGGCTTCTGGACCCCCCAAAACTCTTTTAATGTTCTTTCTAGAACAATCTCACCATTGGTATTAGTGAATTTTAATTTCATTTTAGATATATGAATATTTTAGATTTTCCTTCTATCTCGTACCTACTTCTATTTAGCAATTTTTTAAAGAATAAAAATTATTATTTTTTAATATTTTGAACTTTTTCTAAACTCTCAACTCAATTTTATACCATAAAGATTTAAATCTCAAAATGCTATAGTGCAAAAAATTAAAGTTAAAAATGTTCAAAGTTAAAAAATCTAGTCTTGCAATGTGTTGAAAAACTTGTTTTTTCCACTTTAAACACGGATATCATGCAATCTGTGCGGTCAAAAATTTTGAAATTTTTTCCACACATTCTAATACTAGTTAGGTGTAAGATCCTACAGCTATATGTGGAAAAAAAAACAATTAAATTCTTTTTTACCTTTTGCCATAGAAATGGTAGTTTTGAATGTTTTTTGTCGGAAAAAAAAGGCCTTGGTCCTTTAGAGGTTAAGGAAGGTTGTCTTTTCAAGATTCAAGTATTACATTGGATGAATGAAAAGTTTATTGGACTACACAACTCTCAAAAGTGCTCCATTCATCATTTAGAATATGGACGTTGGTGCGCTTTAGGTTTAATAGAGCAACTTCTTAGACTAAGTCTTACAAATTTGTTACAAATGTAATTGTAAATTGACAAATTGTAGACAAACGCTCCTTTAACCCTATAAAGTTGCTACAAATACTAAGTGTTTGATGGATGATTTGACCTAAGATTGTAGGATGTACAAAAAAAATTCATTCAATTCTTTTGGTAAAGGTACTTGAGTACACTTTTATTGCATAATATTGCAAATTCCTTCATTCTAGTATTACAAACTTTTCTAAAGAAGAAGATGCTCAATCCACATATCACCCATGTAGTGTATTTTGGCCATTTCATGCTATTTACTCTTGATGTGAATTTTAGTCATAGAAATTATGTGTATGAATTTGAGTTCAACTAATGAAATGAAGCTTATCAAGTACAATTTCTACTCTAATTGAAAATTTTGAAAAATTCATAAATTTCAATACTTTATAGCAATATGAACTTTAGACCTATAATGGCAAGGTTTGATGATTTTCTAATTTTAGAATGACATGATAACTTTGGTTTATACCATGATTTTCTACACTATAATCTACATCTATGGTGAAAATTTCAAATTTTTGAGTTTACTTTGTATTTTATATGAATTTTCTTCATTTTTTTCTTAAGAAAATTCCAAATTTTTTGAAAATTTGAGGACTTGTAGTAGATATATGACTCCATCTTTGAAAAATAAAAATGAAGATTTTCATTTATATCTAGTTGCAAAATGGCAACAAACAAAGTGATGGACAGTAAGATTTGAAATCAATGGTCACAGGCCCGTCTATCCTTCTAGGATTAATTAAATTAGCCAGAAAGATTCCTTCTTAGCCATTTGGATAAAGTTTCATTGCCTACAATCCCAATGTTAACCCCTTAAGTTCTTTAACTATATTTTTACCGAAAATGCCCCAAACTGCCATTTCTAGGATAAATACCAAATTTTTGAAGTTTCTTTTGATACATAAAACCCTAGGATCTTGTATTAGAATATTTTGAAAAGGTGTGGAATAAAATTCAAAGAATTCCACCATATAGATTGGCAGATATTAGCATTTTAATTCAAGGAAATCATTTTTTGGCCCTATGAAAAAGAAGGTAACTACACTTCACAAGCTCATTTTTCTATAAAAAAAAACATCTAAAATGATGGTGCTTCTTTGGATTATTTTTTCTAGACAAATTCTCTACATGCTTGAAAATTTGAGATAATTTGGAATTGTACAACATATAGGAAAACAATAGTACGTAGACAATAGTAGAGAATGATTCAAAATACTAAATTGTTAAGAATTTAATTATGAAATTAAAAAATGTCAATTCCAATGATTGCAATGTTGTAACGGTGAATATACATCCCATGATTTTATTTTTTTCCAAAAATATTGAAAATTAAATAAAATAAAGGACTTCAAAGTATATTTTAGAGTAGAGGATCCATTACTACCTGGAAACAAAAAGCCCTCATAACTTTTGATTCATTGATCAAAATAGAATGATTCAAAGTTTTCCACATACATGTAACTCTAGAAAACTAATTTCAAATTTTTGTTTTTGAAAAAAGTAATTTTTTCTAATCTACTTGAATTGTCCTATAACCAAAAAAATAACATTTCAAGCCATAAACTTTGACAGTTATATTCAAATGTCACGAAATTTTGTTGACATAATAAACAAATATGCCCCATACCTTCTATAAAATTTTGGGCCAAAGATGTGTTGATCAACAATCACACCAACATGCCTGAAATCACTATATTGCCTAAATCAATAGGCTGGTCCCGTAGGGGTTAAGAGTCTCTAATATTTATTGCAAGAGTTGGAACTTGCATAAGGGCCATTCAATTTTTTACTTTTGAAAAAGGCAAGAAACAAATGAATTGCTATAGATAGCAAAAATTTAAAATTTAAAATTTATATTTGAAATCTGAAGACTCAAATTTTGTAAGAAGTTATGAAATACAAAATTAATTACTCCAAAACAAAATTCAAGTATTTTCATTAATACAACAAGATTGAATTTTTTAAGTTGGTCCCATCTTTCTAGTAAATGTTGTGTTACATTTAATGCTAAGGCCGTGCAACCAAGTTTTTAGTTGACTTTAGATGGAAGGAATTTTAGATTTGTACTAATAAAAAATAAGCTAGATGATTAAGACCTTCTTTGAAATTGTACATATATAAATTCTCAAATAATAATTGTATCCCTCTAGTATATGAGGGAGTCATTGAGATGAAAATCAAAATAAATTGGAACACTATGAAGAAAGTTTGAGTAGGATTTTACTTGAAAAGTGAGCCAATGCTACAAGAATATGGAACCTCTTATAAACAAGTTGTTTGTTTTTTCTATTTAATTTTTATTGTTTGGAACAAATGAACTTCATTTCTAAAGAAAGTAAACAAAGGACATCAAACCAAAGATGAGCCTTGTTAACATTAATTTTTCCTAATAGTCTAAGTGACACAAATTGATCAAGTTCCCACTAATTTAAATTAGAATAAGTTCAAAGATTACTATATTGTAATGCTTATTTTTATTGGTGATACTAATTTTACACCCACATTAATGAGATAAATCAATCAAGTCATTAATTTTGGATATCCACTGAACAAATGAAGCTCTTTACATCCATAGTCCTTCATTGCATTCATTTTAGCCATCATTCTAATGTTCTAAAGAGTTCTTTGTTGAATATCCAAGATTCCATATTCAATTATGAAATGTCATCCACCATTAGTTTTCTTCTTTCAATTTTTATTTTAGATTATATATGAATTATACTTGGACAAGTGTTTTTTTGGATTGACAATCAAAAATATTTGCACACAATTTCATTACATTGAATTGTTTTCTTCCTAACTTGAGGTTCAGGTTCTACATTTAGAAAATCATGACCATAATTATGAAGGAATATATATATTATTGTTATTTTTTAAATTAATTAATTTTTCTATCGTACATATAAATAAACAAAATTGACTATTAAACCTTATGTTTTCTAAACATTCTAGTTTATTAAAATTTTGAAAAGAATTGGAGATACCATGAATTTTTGTCGTTTGAAGGTGTAGAAAATTTATATTAATTACAAAATGAGCTCAAAATATCAAAAGTCTTTTACAAAAAGTATAAAATTGTATTGAAAATGATTAAGGTATAAACTTTGGAGAATGTCATGTTTATATTTGAAGATTTGACAATTTAACATGCAACTTATTCAGTCTAAGATATAAATGAATTTTAGAGTTTCATTGTTTTATAAAGGTTTGCCAAATTTTCATGTGTAATAGGATGTGTCAAGGACACAAATACCCAATGCATTTCAAAAACAAAAGTGCGGAATATCAATCAACCAATCAATCCTACAGCTATCCAAAAAGACCAAACCATGAGTGTGAACTACCTAGTAACTAATAAATCCCATGACTATTCAAGACAAAAACTAGGAATATTAGGCAACACCTATCAATATTTCTCAAGCCCCACAACTATTTAATACCGAGACCAAGAGTGTGCAATTCCTATGAATTAATAAATCCCACAACTATTTAAGACCCAAACAAGGATTGTACAATACTTATCAACATTTTTCAAAAACCCCATGATTATTCAAGACCAAGCCCAGAAATGTGCAATACTTGTCAATGTTCTCTAAAACTTTACAACTATTAGAGAAAGAAGAATATGTAACACAAAGAACTCAAAGGTGTTTCTTTAAGTCAAAGGTGTAATGCAAAGTTTAATATGAATACTTTGAGACTTGTGTTGTCAAGATCGAGGTTCTCCTATTTTGCCTTTTAATATAAATTTTTACTATTCATCTTGAAGTTTTTCTTAAAGAAAATTAATAAGAGTCTCTAGGAGGCACTAGGAAATCCTAAGGGTTACTAGGAGGCTTCAAAAAGCCACATATCTAGTCTATAAAGATTCACTTGAAGGTTTTAAATAGCCACACAAATATTATAGGAGTCTCCTACAATACTCCACATTAATTCCTATTGTTGAAAGAAGGTTTGATTTATACAAAGTCCAATAAAGTTATAAAAAAACTATCCAAGTTGATGAGGAGTAATTGTCCACAATATGATCTTAGAAAGTTTTGGCAAAGCTAAATAAGACAGACTCACCATTTGTGTCATTTGAATAAGATTTTAATGATATATGAATATATTTAGAACATGAATTTTGGATACTCATTTCATTCAAAAATCCTAATAGAAGTTTATGAGTGACAACCTCTTGGCCTAGCAATCAACCCTAGAGAAAATTAAAATATCTCCTTGAAGTGGGTCATGGTCTTGTTTCTTGCCCAAGATTTTTTCAATTGAGGCATGTAAAATTGAACAATAAGCAAGAATTTGACTTTGTAGCCTAAATGCGGTATTTGACAAGCCTTATTTGATATAGAAATGGATCTATTAGAGATAATTATAAATTGTGTGCAATGTGGGAGTAGGAGTTTGAGTTTGAAAAAAAAAAGATCAAACTCCTTGGAATACCAAAACTAGGGTATAGTTTGATAGAATTTGGTATTGTATTTCTTTTGTACTATTTGTAGTTAAATCTTCTTCTAATACTATTGTTACAATAGTAGGGATGGCCTTCATGATTGACTCTATTGGATTGAAACATTGGAAAAAAATCCTAAAGTTACTTTTTGTCAAATGTTCCCTTCAAATCAAGGCCTAGGAGCCTAGTTTGTTGTCTAAAGATTAATGAGAAATACAAAAATGATTGTTTATCTCCATTAGATTAAACACAAGAACATATTATAAATTAAAATGTTTAAGTTCTATAGCATTCAAATCATTGGATTGAATTTGATGATTGATAGCTTATTAAATAGATTTTAGATTGAATAGATGAAATTTAGTGACTGATACCTAGATGAATTGATCTTGAAAAATTTACAATAATCTTGGTCAAATACTATGAAGTAGTCCTTTAACCCCTAAAGTTCTATGACTATGTTTTCATTGGAAATGCTCAAAAATTGTCATTTTTAGTATAAGTACCAAATTTCTTTTTTAAAAATTTTGACATATGTAACTTTAGGGTCTTGTATTATGTTGACTTGAAAATATGTGGTAAAAATTTTAGACATTTCCACTTTGTGGATTGCAAGATATAAGCATTCAAATTCACTAAAATTATATTTTGGGCCCTATGAAAAACAGGGCAGCTACACTTCACAAGCTCACTTTTCTATGAAAAAAGGTCCAAAATGGTGGTTCTTCTTTAGATTCTTTTTCCTAGACAAGTTATCCACATGCTTGAAAATTTTTCAAATAATTTGGAATTGTACAACATATAGGAAAAAAATAGTAAGTAGACAATAATAGAGAATGATTCAAAATACTAAATTGTTAAGAATTTAATTATGGAATTAAAAAAATGCTAATATCAATGGTTGTAATGTCATAATAAATGGTCTACATCCTACAATTTTATTTTTTGTCCAAAAATATTGAAAATGGAATAAGATAAAAGACTTCAAAGTTTATTTTAGAGTAGAGATCCTATAATTGCTTGCAAACAAAAAATCCTTGTAACCTTTTGATTCATCGATCAAAATAAAATGATTAAAAGCTTTTTATGTACATGTATTTCTAAAAAACCAATTTCAAATTTTTGTTTATGAAAAAAGTGATTTTTTTATATGTGCCTAGATTGGCCTTTTACGAAAAAAAATACCATATTAGACTATAACTTTTGACTCATATTTTCAAATGTCATGAAATTTAGTGTATATGAAAGAAATTCTTTGTCTACACCTTTTATTAAAATTTCAGTTTCAAATATACAAATCTTCATTCATAGTAGCTTGCCCAAAATTTCTATAAAGCCAAAAAATCTCATGTTGGTCCTTTAGGGGTTAATGTCCTAATTCAAGAATTTTCTTTTGTTTATTTTTGTTCCTTTATGGTTTGATGGCTTGTAATTTGAATCTCTGTTCAATGAAAGTTACTTCATTAGAAATGGTAGCATTTCTAAGTTTGTCACATAGGAAATCTAATATAATATTGAAGATGGTATTATAGATCGTATGAAAAGAGAAGTACAAATGTAATGCAAATTTATTTGAATAGAAATACTTGCAATTTGCCACTTATTTGATTTCAATTGTCTAATCAAAATGAGCTCAATTATTCCAATTGTTTTTGATAAGGTATCTTCACCTTTTTGCAACACCGTCTATTTTGGCACCAACTACAAGAAGTCTTCACATATAGTTTAACAATCCAATTCTAACAAAGTTTTTTTTCAAATTCAACACTAGTTTTAAAAGTAACCAATGGAAGCTAAAGAATTCTTTGAACCAACCAATGACAATTGATGCATTTTGTAGTTCAAAGATGTCCAATTAAAGGTAATCTAGTATCAATAGTAGGTGTTCCTATGACCTCCATTTTTTAAATTTGTAATTTATTCATATCATCTCTACAAATTTTCATACCAATTACATTCACTTACACTTTTATTCCCTAATTTTGTGAGGTGATATTTTCCCAAATGGGATTTGAAGGATCTTAAATCTTAAACAAGAATCTTGTTACTATTTTAGATGAAGATGTAGATGAAGATACCTTAGTTTGACAAATGTAGACTTCTAGAACACCATTTTCCAATTCAATCTTGAAAGAATATGACCTATCATCAAGATACTTTGCCAAAAATAATTCCATTTTTGGACCACTAATTTCTACAACAATCTTGAAAGTCATCCATCCGTCAGCCACTTTTGGGCTTTTACATCCTGCACCTTTACATCCTTCCAGAATTATTCATAAGCAACGAAGGGATTGTTTTAAGGTGAGGAAGTGATTTGCACGTTTCAACATGGAAATCACCACCAGACGCCTTTGCTTGAAAGCCGACAATACAACCTACTCATTGGCACATTCAAATTACATCGACTTATAGATCTGTGAGTTGTACGACCACAGAAAAGAAGGAAAGGAAAGTCTGTACCACTTTGGACCGCCACTGCGATTCTCAAAAACAACAATATATGCTTGCCAAGGTGTTAAATAAGTAATATATCTTAAATATTTCCTTTCTTTTGGCGTCTCTGCAGATTCTTGGCCCCTCCAAGAAATTTTCCAAGAAATTTTCCGGGAAAATACCTGGGTTGGAAACTTGGACCGAATTTCAACTTTAGTCGTCAAGCACAACATTCCCTCAAGAAAGAGAAGAAGAAATGGCCATGACAGGATGCAAAAGCGCATATTAGATTTCAACTTTAGTCGTCAAGCACAACATTCCCTCAAGAAAGAGAAGCAAAAATGGCCATGACAAGATGCAAAAGCGCATAGTAGTCAACTAAGAATCAGTCCAAGTGGAATCTAGCAAACCATCATATGGTACTATACAGTACAGTATAAAAATCAAACCACTCAAATGTTTTAAGTTTTCGACGACCTTCCATGGCACTTCCATGGCACGAACTCACCCTTCCCCCACTTTAGATGGAGACCCCAAAGAAGTCTCAAAAGTCGCTACAATGAGCGTGCATTGAGCTCACTAAGTGGCCAGCGCTAGCTTTTGGTACCTCCCAAGTAAGATGAGTTCAAGATCATCCACAAAATGAATCTGGATTTCTCAACTCCTCAAGAATGTTTTACGACTCCAGATGAAACACTAAAACCTTTGTATACTATCACTCAACGTTTTTCCTCTCCTAGATCTCACCGCTGCACGTACATAATAGCGTTAACTAAAACCAGAATTAGCACATCTATGGCTTTTGACACCTCAAGATCATTGTCGTAATGTCTGTTTGTCGATGCATAGAACACTCAGATTATCTACATATCTACACTTGACTTGAGCTAACTTCAGAATTCTCTTGGCAAAAAGAAGAAGCAAGTTCGTGTGGTGAGGGAGAGGAAGTAGAACGTACTCTCCCATTGAAAAACACACATCAGTAATGAAGACTCTTCATGTAATACGGGTTGGTGATGGGCTGATTGTGATACTCCGCGTTGCTGTAACCCGCAGGGTACGACTGGCTGGGTCTGTAGTCGCTGTAATAGTTCGGCTTGGGCTGGTAATCCCTTTCATGGGGCGCGGGCGCATATGAGCTGTAGTAATTCGCCCCTCCGTAGCCATAGCCGCCTCCGCCATAGCCGCCCCCGCCATATCCACCACCACCATAGCCGCCTCCGCCGTAGCCACTTCTCGGGTCTACTATTCGGGGATCCATGGGTGGGTAACTCCGGTAGTCGTAGCCAGCGGGTGGTGGTCCATACCCCATTTCCCTGTAGTTCCCGTTGCTGTAGTTGCTGTTACTATGATTGCTGCTCTGGAGCTGCTGACTGTTGACGTTGCTGTTGTTGCTGGTACCAGCTTTAGCTGTGTTCTTTCCTTCTCCACCTCCCTGTCCATGTCCTCCTCCATGCCCCTGCGCTTGTCCACCGCCCTGTCCATGTCCACCTCCATGCCCTTGCGTTTGTGCACCTCCATGTCCATTTCCTCCTCCATGCCCTTGCGTTTGTGCACCTCCATGTCCATTTCCTCCTCCATGCCCTTGCGCTTGTTGTCCACCTCCATGTCCATTTCCTCCTCCATGCCCTTGCGCTTGTTGTCCACCTCCATGTCCATTTCCTCCTCCATGCCCTTGCGCTTGTTGTCCACCTCCATGTCCATGTCCTCCACCATGCCCTTGCCCTTGTCCACCTCCATGTCCGTGACCTCCTTCAACGCTCTTGCTCTGCTGATGGTTTTGGACATTGGAGCTGTTGTTGCTGTCTTTGCTCTTGGGTTGCGGGTTGTTGCCATGCCCAACACCACCTCCACCTCCACCTCCACCTCCACCACCTCCACTACCTCCAGTCTTTTTCTTTTCACCTCCTCCGCTGTTGGCGTTGTTGTGGCTGGTGTTGGTATTATTTGTGCTGTGATTGCTAGTGGTGGTGGTGTGATTGCCACCTTTGTCTCCCTTGGCTTGCTTCGACTCGACTCCGTGATATGAATCTCCACCCTTGGAATCGCCCTTCGACCCACCTTTACTGCCGCCCCCGCTAGATTCCTTCTTGGTTTCCAAAGGCCACAAGCTGGCCTTCTTGTCGATGTTTTTTTTGAATTTCTTGAGTAAGTAGGTGGGTTCGATGTACCCCCCCACCGAGACTTTGCTGAGACCACGGTCAATGGTCACTTCCTGCACACCTGTGCGAAAAAAAACCTAAACGCTCAAACAGAGAACAAGACATACACTCAACCCTAGATAATTTGCTCACTCTCTAATTGCACATTCTTGAATGTCCCGAGAATCTCTCATGCTGTGTACAAATCTGGCTGGACAACTTCCCATGTCTGAGAGATTTGAAGTCCATTTGTCCCCCGAGACAGTGCAATTAAAGAGGGTCGAGTGTCCCCGTCGGGCCACAACTCAGTCAACTCTAGACTGGATGGGTAGTCCTGCCACGAATATAATTGTATGAAAAGTGGAGAGAGAGAGAGAGAGCTTACCCGAAAGATAACGGGCTTCCTCCAGAACCTTCTCCTCACACTTCGGACAACACATTTTCACTTTATAATCATGTTTCTGCAGCAAGAAGAGCAATAATTCTTCAGGGAAAGTAACATGGAAACCCTGTGACTGACAAAGGAACGTGGTCATTGGGAAAATCTAAGGTGGAGGTATGCTCACAGGTACCGAGGGCCCTTTGGGCTTGCTCTGCTGGTTGTTGTTATTGTTGTTGTTGCTGCTGCTGTTGTTATTGTCATGGTCACCACCACCACTCTTCCCCTTCTTAGCCCCCTGCTTCTCTCCTTGATTTCCATGGCCATCCTCTGTCAACCACTTCGGCTCCTTGTTCTTGCTCATAACCTATGTAGACCCAGTCCACATGTCAACAAAACCTCAGAACCAGAACCAGATTCAAGATGCAATCACTCGGACATTCAATCCTGTCGGTACAAACATTGTCACAGCACAGAAAACGAAGATTAAGAGACTCACATCACAAAAAGTCACAAATTGAATGCGTGGTAAAGAACGCACCTCATTCATGGAAGCCATCTTGAAACTCTGTCACGCCTGCCCCAACCTGCAAGTCTTAAAGAGAGCTTCCTTCACAGAAAACAGCCACAGCTCGAATTGGTGCAAACAGGGAATTACATGTAAAGGAGACGCCTAGAGGAGACAGATTAGTGCATGGCGAATTGACGCAAACTGAGAATTATATCTAAAACTGACACCTAAAAAGAGATGCCTATAGGAGAGATTAGTTCATTGGCTTGACGGAGAAGGATTGGTTGGAAGCCTAGGCATCATACGAAGGACGGTGGAAGGAGCGAGGACGCGCATTCAACCTTAGACAAGTGCCCAAGTCTCAATCGTGCTTGTCAGGCTCAAACTGTCCGTGCCTGCACGGGACACCGCAAAACTTGGGAAGAGTGAGGAATCACTGTAGCAGAGGACGGAATCAAATTATTATGAGCATGAAATGGTCAATTATTTTGCTGTACTACTGTATACACCAAAAATAGACGGTCGTCCGTCAGTGAAGATGAATTTAAGCAGAAGCTGAATCAGCAGAAAATCTAGAGAACTAAAACAGACAGAACTATTAAAAACAATGTCGATTATACTAAGTCTCTAGGCCAATCATGAGGTGACCAATCTCATAGAATCCGACTTCGATAATTCTCTCTGCGGATGAAGACTTGAACATCTCCATTCCTTTTCCGTTTCGTACGATGTGAAGGTTTTATCGTGTAGCTGAAGACGAGGTCTTGCGATGTACTGTACAGTGCCTTAGAATATTCATAACCGCCTGCAGCACAACAGACGATACGAAAGGCTGACAATTTGACAAGGCACCGGAGACGCCGCGAAGACATCGGTACTTGGTAACAATTACAAGGAAATTTCGTACGGAGGAAATCTGTCACTGACCTGATTTACGTGGAGAATAAGTAAGGAGTTACAACCGGCCCACTGGGGTCGGCGTTGACAAGTCAACCGGACGCTATTACCGGAGAGATATTTGGTATGAAAGGGATTCGTCCTCTTTCTTTAATGCCAAGAATGTTGAAAGTGTCACTAGAATGATTCCTCGGTTGGACCAGACTCTCATTTCGATAGTAATTCGTAAGAAAGACCAGAGAAAAAGTTTCATTTAACCTGGAGTTAATTTAGATACAGCACTAACGGCTCTCCAAGGGGAATCTGCGATTGAAACCATTGGCAAGTCGCAATTGAGAAGAGCAGCAAACTTTGAAACAACAAAGGCAAGGCAAGGAAGTTGAGTACAGTTCATGAAGCTCAAGACCAGTAAGGGAGGTGCCCAAAATTTGACAGATCTTTATATAAGAAAAGCAACAAGGCAAAACACGGCAGATCCCAATCTCTAAGGTCTTCATCGGTAACGCTTGAGGGAGAGAGTGTTGTTGCGCTTCCATGTAGCACGAATCGAAGGACGAGCCTTGGTGTACAAGTGACCTCTGCCGCGGAGACCGCGATACTTCTTGCCAGCAGAAGTTAATCCACGCAACTCACGGTGCTTGTGCACGGGGTTCACAATCCAGTTGATTCTTGGGTCCTTCCGGATGACTGTGTGTTGAGGGTCCACTAAAATGATCTCAAAATACTTGTAGGTCGAGTCCTGCACAACAGTCACTGTACTGTAAGTATTCCCTCTGTGAATAGGATCTCTTCAGGTTTCGTTACATAAAAAATTTGCTTAACGAAATAATAAGCCTTCCACCTGTATTTTGTTACCTTTGTGAGATGCCCTGACATTCCGGAGATGACTCTATCAAATAAACACATAAATGGTGAATAAGCTCAATCAACGGACCTGGTTAATCCAGTAAGAGTTAAGAACCCTGAGGCCTCCGAGCTTCCTTCCTGCTCGCTCCTCAGCAACTGATCGCAAATTACGCTGGAACTTGAGCTGGGTAATACCCTGGTTCTTGGGCTTTCCATACACAATTCCCTTGGCAACGGGCCTCTTCCTGCCCCCACGTCTCACGCGGACACGGTACACGACATAACCCTAAGAAAACACCAGAGCGATGAAATGTTAGAATTGATTTCGGATTAGTATAAATTGAAGTTTCTGCGGAAATGTATTTGCTGAAGACTGAACGTATCAATTCCCAAAAAAGACGCTATTCATCATCGGTGTTTCGACTTTGGTCACTACTGTAGTCTCACATTTACTAATTTCATAGGCCAATGCATATAACCGACCTTATGCTGTCGTCAGTAACATGGGCCTCTCTCCATTGATGTGGAGTGGGTGAGCAAAGGATGCACTACATGACAAACTAGGAAGAAAAGGACAGAAACAAGTTTGCTCCCGTCATGGGTCACCTCAAAGGCAAGGTTCCTTCTCTACCCACCCCCTCAGTGGAAACTCTCATTGGCAGAAAACAAATCAACTGTATATCATGACACAGCCATAACCAAAAAAACATTAAAAAATAGGTTTTCCTCGAAAATCGTGACCAAGCCATATAACAGACAACACTGCTCACCCACAACCACATGAGCACGAGTAGAATCTCGTACATCGTGACATGTCAACAACAATTCGAGTGACCACAAAAGCAGGGTTTTCTTCTCCAACCACTCTCATTGAAAACTATCATTGGCTGACAACATCTGGACTGTCCATCATGACAAAGCCATGACCAAAAAAACATTTTAAAACTAGGATTTCATTGACTATCAAGACCAATCCTTAAAACAGACAACACTGCTCGCGTACAACCAAATGAACACGAGTTTAATCTCACAAATCGTGACATTTCAACAACATTTCGAAACAGAATAATATTCCGGTAATCCCGGTACCAACTAATTCCTGTACGACCTAATCTCAGTAGCGGTAATTAACCTCAGAAATCGATATTTTTTGCATGTCAAAAGGAACAATACCACTGCTGCAATGGGTAAAATAAGTGAAATTCAAGACAGGTAAGGAGAAAGATTTTAGCGTACCTGTTTGGCCTTGTAACCTAGACGGCGGGCCTTGTCAGGACGAGAGGGGCGAGTGACGCGGACAATGCCCGGGAGCTGCCTGAACTCCCAGCAACGCACACGCAGCAGAAATCGCAGCACATCGGACTGTTTCTTCCGCCATAGCTCCTCAATGTACTTGTACGCACCTGTATTCCACCATATCGACGTTCGACAACTTCAAAATCACCGAGTGCAAAAGTATCCCAAATCACCAAAAACAGAACACTTCAACTCAAGGACATTACACTCGCGCAACTAGGAATTCGATTAATTCCTTGAGAAAAGGAGATAACTGGAGGTAATCAAACAGAAACATCGAGTAAACCTGTATCACTAAATCCAGAATCACTAAACCCTAAACCACACATAAACTTCGAACTACAAGAATATCCGACCATAGACCAAAATTTAATGAAGGGATAGCGACACTCGGGATTACAAATTGCCGAATCTACAAGAATGGGTACCCATGGTGAAGAATCCTGCCGATGCGCAGGAACGAAGTGGCAATGGCGCAACTAAAACAGAATGAACTCTGCACGGCTCTAAGATTCAGCCGCCTCGTTCAAACTAAACCCTAAAATTACATGTTCGTGGTACGTACATATGAGTAGTCTTTTAGATTTTCGCAGGTAGAGTATTGTCTAATAATGCAAATTAATCCAATTAGAGGAATATAATAATCTCGCATACTAAAAATGTCATGGAATATTTTTATGTCATGGACCTTCAACTTCTTATTTTCCACCTTTACACACCAAATTAATCTTATAAGCAATGAATGAATCAATTTGGTCATATGTAAAATATTTCTAACTAAACTATAATTTGATTAATTTTGATACAGTAGGATAAAGTTTTTGGAAAATATTGGGAGCCATAGGAAGTTTGAGCAATATTTTACTCAAAAAAAAATACAATTCTTGAAGAAAATATTAGGCAATATATTCACTCATTTTCAATAGATGAAATTGTTGAATTGTTGCATATTCTTAGGACAATTTTGTTCTTTGGGGGATGAATGTGCATTGTCTGTCAATAATTTAAATTTCATCCACATTTTTCACATTTCATCCATTTATGTAGATTTATCTATATCATTTCAACAATGATTGTTTCTTGCATTGCCCCTCCAAAAACGAAAAAAATCCTAATTTAGAAGCACTTTCCACCTATTCTGACCATATGTCATCTTTTCCTAGTGCAACCATAGGAATGCTTTAAGAACATCTCTACTCTACCCCCTTAGGCTAGTTTAGCAACTTAGCCATCTAAAAAGGACAATCAAGCACCAAGGACTAGCTACTTGTCACCAATAGCTAGTCGCTACTACCTTATTGTTGCACATTGCCGATCCTAGGCCTAATTCACTAACATGACAGGGAGTAGACAAGGACTAGTTTTAAAAACTTTGTTCATTTTTTTAGAATTCAAAGTTCATAGATCATCTCTCTTTCCTTTCTTCTCTTCTATTAGGCATAGCTTGATTTGCGACATAGCTAGCTATAAGATAAATTGACTTCAAATGATGAAGATGATTTATAGCATATTCTTCAAACAATGTATAAATACCTTCATTCAAAGGTTCAAGAGGAGGGGAGGACATGGTGGATCTCTTTAAGCAAGGCAAAAAAACATTGAGAGGAATTTTGAGGTTGATCAACAACACGTCTAGATTGACTATGTCGCAATTCCCCTAGAGTTGTTTTGGCATCGTTATCATGTCATTAAACCAAGTTGTACACAACCTAAGAAGCCCATTTTCCTCAAAATTAGACTCTTTCACTAGCCTCAAAGAACTAATGTAAGAGTTGTCTATGTTTATTATAGTTTGCTAATAGCTTCAACAAACATGAAATATTTCAAGAACTTCTAAACTTACAACATGCAAAAGAGTTTCAAATAAATGAACACCTTCTCAAACACCTACACAATCACTTTTGACTCTCTAGGCCAATTCCCTAATTCTCAAAGAAAACAATCAAGAATGTACACTT
The DNA here is from genome assembly GCA_963969395.1 of Pseudoscleropodium purum. NCBI lineage: Eukaryota > Viridiplantae > Streptophyta > Bryopsida > Hypnales > Brachytheciaceae > Pseudoscleropodium > Pseudoscleropodium purum. The sequence continues at coordinate 1,831,858 of OZ017799.1, forward strand.
TTCATGTTGTAGTGACTTAAGGGCAAATATGTCGCTACTTATTGTTAGTTGGTAAAACCAATATCAAGGCTACATCAATCAACACCTCAGTTGATTATACCATCCCACCCTTGCTTCCTTCACCAATTTGGCTTTATCGTGTTGGGATATAGGTAGACTCCGCATTGGTGCTTTGTCATCCAAGAGTATGAGTCCAAACAACCACGTGGAGTGGAGAAGCTCTAAGTACACTTAATTTAAATTCTATCACTAACATCATTCCATCAAAACATGAATCCCTTAGGTGCATTTGGATACATACTTCATTATTATATTGATTATGGTCATAAAACAACTCATTTTAATTCATAAATTTAGTTGTAATGATATTACACTTATGAAAGATTTCATAATGAGTTACTTAATTGACCATAAATTAAATAAGAAAAATAATGAAAACGCATTCACACACATCATCTTATTTTAGAAGACCAAGACAAATTCATCCACATAAATTTATGGATTTTGGAGCACCAATTTTTCTATACATGAATGAATTTGATTACAGTTGCAACTCAACCAATTATTGTTTGCAAAGCACCTCAAATAACTTTATTCCTATACACATCATTGAATTTCAAAGAATTGTTTTTCCCAATTTTCATGTGAACTTTGATCTAACTGTCATAAAGACTACTAGCGCCATCTACTACTCAAATCACCTACATAGTAGATGGGATCATATACAACAAGTGACTATCAAATAAATGTGATTTTAATCTAATGATTACCATTAAAATTAGGTCAAGTGAGATTCAAAAAGAAAATGCAAATCATTTCATGTCTTTTTGAATTCTAGCTCTCCATTGCTTGTATTTTTCCTTGTTGCGGATTTCGGCACAGCAATTCAATAGTTGCATTGCCAAAATGTTGTCCAACAAACTAGCATGTACCTATGCTTGTCTTATCTTGTACAACGATGGCATTGCAATCTTGATATGTTGTCTCATTTTTTTGGTATATATTTAATCTAGATTCCAATTTAGACTTAGAGGCTATTCTATGTTGTAGCAGTTTTCATGTAGATTGAACCATGCATACTACATTTGTTTCAGGTTTCTATATTTCACTCGTTGGCCTAAATCACCATGAAGGATTTATTGCAATTTAATTGCCATATGCATGAGTTGTCAATTATCAATTGTAATGTGAAAGTCATTTAGGTGTTTACTTAATTATCAACGCCTTTGGATTTCTCACACTTTCACTTTTCTCAATGTAGAAAACCTAACTATTAATTTTTGTGTTCAATTGTCCTCGATTAAGCAAGGTTCTCTTTTATTCTTTATTGGTTGTGTTCATTTCATGACATAGGTGCCCAAATTTTTGAATTGCATCTTTATAGTTATACTTTTCTTTGACCTTTGTTTCTCTATTCCTACTAGGGTGATAAGATTGCAACTTCGGTTAAGACTGTTGGAATATAAGTAGAGGGATACTAGCTTGGCCTTTTGCTAAGCTTTGCAAGAAGAGAAGTGTTGATGACCTAATTACTAATGTCGAAGGTGGTAAGAATTGTTAATCCCAATATGAACTCCCAAGAATGTTTACTTTTGAACGCTGAGGTTTTTTAAAAACATCATCAATGCACTTATGTGTAATCAGGTTGTACTCACTTAGTGTTATCATGGAACCTAACTAGGAAGCAATGATGTTGTCAGTGTGAGTGATGCTCTTGGCGCCACTATGGCCAAGGCTACCCTCAAAGAAGAAGAAAAGAAAGTTTGAACTTTCTTGGTGTAGGAGTGACGTTTTCATTACGAGACAATGTGCAACATATTGGTCTCAAATATTCCTTTGAACTTTTTGAAGATCTAGCAAAAATTTGATGCTGTTATTTTAGGATCTAGATTGGAATGCCATTTGTTTATCCTTCAATTCTCATGAATTGATTGCCTATCATTAAATGTTTTTTGACTTGTGTAGAAGGTTGTCAATTTCCAAAAGTTCCCAAATTGTGTAAACTTGGCCTAATAGCTACTTGAGGTGGTACAATAATTGCCACATCAAATAATAATAACAATAATTTTTTTATTAAGTTTTTTTAATTTAAAATTTTAATTAATTATTAAAAAAGTCTAACAATTCAAAGTAAGAGGAATAGGCCTTAAATGGCCTTCTTCTTGCTGAAATCCCTTCTAATACTTGTAGTGGTTTACATCAAGCCAGACAAGGCTACAATTTACCGAAGGATTTTGTGATTTAATTTAGTTCTTGATGAGTTCATTTGTGTCCAGTTGGTTGCTGAAAGAGGAGCCAAAGGAGGAGAGCAACAATGACATATAATTTAGCCTATTTGATTAGATGTATTTTCTTGGATTATAGGCATCTTGGTCATTCCAATTTTGACCCTTGTTAAGGTTGAGGTTATGTCTAAAAGAAGTTGTCAATGCTAGAAATTTCACATCAACATATGGAACTCTCAATGAGATGATGTTTTTAGCATGGATGCTTGCTGATGAATCGCTTGAGTGAATTAAGTAGGTTAATTTATAGTGATGAGAATTGATAAATCCTAAATCTCTTGCATTGATGTCTATTTATTCTTGGACTTTATTTTATGCTTTTCAATTTTGCGATGTATAACTTTCATTATAGTTATATTTAAAACTTGGTGGATGCTTGTTGATGGTATTTATAGTAATACATGTTAAGGTTTTGGTACTATAATTTACAAGTATGAAAAGTAAGTGTATCTAAAATGGATTATCGTTATGCACTTTGCCATCAAACCATCAAAGGGAGGTTCCAAAGTTTGCAAATTGTCCTTGCAATTTTATTTCTTTCTTATTGAATACCAAATGGTCCCAAGGAATTTGAGGTTGTTAAAACGCATGTTTCCAAGCCATGGTTGCACACCTTTCCAACCTCACTTGATCTTTCACAAGCTTGACACTTTTGACATGTGATGAACCTAGTATGAGATTTTTTGACTATGTGTACAATCTTGTCAAAAAATAACAAAATTATGTGATCAACTAACTTAACTTTGTTGAAGCAGCTTCAATTGGTTAAAAGGCTACAACACCAAAATGTATGTGACTTGGTCCATGTCAAAATTGGTGCCAAGTTGCCTTATTGGTGTCAATCAAGGTTGGCTCTAAAGTATGAGATTTTGGTTTTGGCAACACATTCATTATAACCATCAAATGAACAACACTTGTACAAGGAGTATACATATTCATTAAAAAAAATGAACAACACTTGTACAATCATGTGTTGGATTTGAGTCATTGAACAAATATAATTTTGAAACTCTATTGATAACTTTTGCTTATAACATCCAAATAAAGTAGTGTTGGAATCTCTTTGCAATTGTTTGTAAGAATTTACAAAAATGAATCAAGTCTAATAGTGCAACTTTTGTTTTATTGCAAAATGTGTTGGTTTTAGATTCAAAGTGTTTGTAATTTCATGATTCTAGTTTTCATACTTGTGTAATTTTCAATAACCAAAATGTAATAGATTCTACTCAAATTAAATGTTGTAAATAGATTTACCATCCACACTATAGTTTTTAGACTTCATCATGTTTCATTGTGCCCAAATAACTTCACTATTGTGTTTAGAGATGTTTAGATAGAGGTTTCTACTATTGTTTGCAATAAGCATTGGTAATATTTATAATAGCCATACTTCATCTTTCTAGTAATATTGAAATAAATTAATTCAATTTTAATGCAAAAGTGCTTTAAATAACTTGCCTATCAATAATAAAATTTGCAAAAACTCCTATAAGATGTACTATACAGTAGAACAATTATTGGAGCTGAAATTTTTAAATTGGAGTTACGAAGTTGGATAGAATCTAGTTTCAAGAAATGGTCTTTCTATTTTTTGGCAGGACATTAATTTGGAGGAACAATAGGATAATTTTGGATTCTATGGGGGGATAAATTTTTTTAAAAAGCCCCCTATTTTGAGTCGTGTTTGGAATATATTTCAGACCTCATCTAATTAATTTGGGGTCTCTAATTGCAAATATAAATTCAAAATTTGCAAAAAATAAATTATGTGAAAAATAAAAAATCCCGTCATTTTTCTCTGAGGTTAATTTATCCTACTAGCCCCACTTCAAATGCAAGATTGAACGTTCTACAATTTTTTGTTTGTTGTAGATATTGTTTGGAAGTCTAAAAGAAATATGGTTGTAGTTCATTGAACAATAGAACTATGAATATGATTTTAATCTCTAAAGGACTAGGGGTGTTTTTCACAAAAAAAATATCCAAAAGTGCCATGTTCTAATTCTCTAAGTACAACTAGAATATTAAAATAGGAATCAAATTTTCAACCATTTAAATTTGCACTAGACTACTATAGGGGTTTGGGGGAAAAAATTAGCCCATATTACTGCATAGATTATAACATTTGAAATTAGAAGAAAAGAAATTTTGGACCTTGTGCAATAAGGTCAACATAATTTGACTCAATTTTGTGGAGAAGGAGGCATTATCCAACTTTGAAAACTAACAAAATGACCTATGCAATGGTTTGAGGATAGAGAGGACAAGGAGCTAGGCAAGTATTTGTATACCAATTTTCAAAGACAATAACATACTTCAAAACATTTTATAGTGAGAGGATGTCCAAAAAAAAGCAACTAATATATAAATAAGATTTCAATTTTTTTGGAGCTCAATTTTAGAAAAATCAAAATATTGGTTGCCAATACAAAGTTTTTCTTTATTATTCAATAGTTCAATGAGAAAAAATGAAAAATCATGAATTTTTACTAGAATTTTTACTAGTGGTTCTAAAATTATTTTTAAATTACTATTTTTAATGCATTGAGTGAAAAATAGAAAGAAAGGGTTTTTTCAACCATACATTGTTTTTCTATAATACTATGAGGATGTGGTAAATTTTTAGCTCATTTAGCTTTGTAGATTGTGAGACATAAGTGTTCAAAGTTAATAAGAAAAAATCACTGCTTGCCCATAACTAAGCTTACTTGCCTAGCTTCTTGTCTCTCTATTAGCACATTATTCCAATCTACCTACAGACTTTTGAGATCCATAACTTTGATTTAGGCCCTTGATTGAAAAAAAATCTAGGATATTTAGAGAAATATACATCTTTGATAAGAAATTTGCTTTTATTTGCTTAAAATTGACTTCACAAGAACCTTTTTGAGCTTTCAAAAAACTCTATGGTAGTTTAAAGAACTTTAGGGGATAATACATATTTCAAAGTAGTTCATTGTATATTTTTAGATGAATTCAATAGAAGCTAAGGTTTTCTAAATGATTGTATTCTCACTTTATTAGGCGCACTCAAAACTAAATATAATATAAAGATATCCTTTAAGTCCAACTTTAGTTTTCATCTTGTGTCTTTCCTTTGGCCACCTACAAGTTTATGTATTGAAAAATTTATATAGTACATTCTACCTTTCAAGATTAATTGAACCGTTGGAGATTCAATCTTCAACCAAGCATTGAAATATTGAAGGTATAAAATAAGAAATATATATGAAGGTTGGAAGTTGATGTTGATTAATTTTACTTTAAAAATTGTATGACAATCAAAGTAAAAATATATACCATAAGATTAGCTTACAACTTTGCAAATTCAACTATATATTTAATTTCAAATTGTCCTAATTAGATATTGGAGGCGTTTCTAATTTAGCTTGTGACTAAAAGAGAAAGATTGAACAAAGCATGAAACTCAATACAATGTAACACATCTAATTGTACCTCTCTTCTAAATTCGAGCCTTGTTGATTATTACTTAAAATGTACAAGCAACACTTATAAGTCTAAAGTTGATTTCTAGTATACCATTTATAAGAGCCTAAGGTTGATTTCAAGTACACCTAATTTCAACACTTTGAAAATTCACTACTTATTCATAAGGTGTCCTGAAATGCATGCTAAAAGAACATGAAGAATTTCTTTTTAGGTATCAATAAGACTTAACAAAAAATTAAACAATTTCATAATAGAAATCATAGTCATTAGCTTATACAATCAAGATTAGGTGTTGCAAATTTTGATTTGATTTTTGTATTTAAGAAGAAGAAAGATGAAGTTATACAAGGACAATATAATTTTGGAATTTTTTATTTTATAATCTTTAATTGTATGTGACTTATCATTTTTTAAAAACAAATTTAATCAACTAGTGTAAGAGATGAAGCCTTAAGGGACTAATTTATGACCACTTCTTCAACTTTAAAGATCCTCTCTATATGCTCCCATTTTGCAACTATATATGGATGCAAAATTTTGTTTTTATTTTTCAAAGATGTAATTACATATCTTCTATAAGTTGTACAAATTTCAGATTTTTTTGTGAAAATTTGAAATTATTGTGAATTTTTGAATAAAGGGTGATTATATTTTGTATCCAATATAAGAAATGCTTTAAAAATCTAAATTTTCTTCCTTCAATGCATTTTATCAAGTAAAATACCTTGGTGCAAAATTTTACCATGCCATTCCAAAATTAAAAAATTAGGATTCTAGATTAATAGGTCCAAAATTCAAGTGCTATCAAATTTTTTAATTTTTTAATTTGATTTAAATTAAACTTGATAAGCTTCATTTCATTAGTTGGTCTTAAGTTCAAAAGACCATTTATATGTTTAAAATTCAAATCAAGAGATAAGTGAAGAAATAATTTGAATGCTCTATATAGTATGTATTCTATTGATTTGCCATTTTTTTATATAGGAAAAAGTCAAGAAATATCATTGAAATTGGGTTCAAACAACTCTTCAAAAATTTTGGGTAAAGAAACATTTTTTTCCCATCTATAAAGCCTCCTTGATATCTTTTGAAGGATACCAAACGTCCTCTTAAGAGGTTTAGGGTTGAATATTTCCATTGATAATATTTACATCATAGAGGTGTTGTCTAGATTGAAATTATTAATTTTATGGGGAGAGGATGTTTGTGTGTTTGCAATATCTTTTCCTGTTATGAGTATTGACAAAAAAAAATTTAAATGTAAGAAAATTAAAAATTGATATCTCTTCCTTGCAATACAATCATCGACGAAATTCTAGTGTGATTTGAGTTTTCAGAAAGAATGACACACGGGGATAGGTGACCCACCGAGCACCACCCTATACACGTGTCTGTAGCGTCGTCGTCGCGGCGGCTCTCTTGTTCTCTTCGCCCTCGTCACTAGCTTTCCATGCCGTCGTACCTTCGGCTCTCCAATTTTTCTACTTCGGTTCTGGCGTTCATCATTGCAGACGATCTGTATTTTTTATTTTGTTGGAGGCTTTCGAGAATTATGCTATTCGCAATTTTCGGCGGATCCTATCGAGCTCTCCACTGAAATTACCACCAAATTCTGCTTTAGGGCTTGAATTCAGGTCCCGGGAAAGTAAGGGTTTAGCTTCTCGCCTCTGGAGGAAGCGTTACTTCAGTACAGAGCTTTGTTATGGTAGCTGCAATGCCGGACTCCCAAGCAGCAGTCGACGATTTCGTCACCAAATTGAAACGCAGGTGATGATTTCTTCTTTTAATCTCCCTGCTGCTCTTTGTTATCGATTTTTGGTCGCGTTAGCGTCAGGCTTTATGAATTCTTTTGCATATTGTTGTCACGCAGCAGGTTTGTTCCTTCGAGAAGCTCTTAATTTGAATTCTTCTAATTTCTGTTCATTTTTATTCATTATCGTTTTGGAGATTTCACTTGGTAAGAGCGATACGGAGGTCGATTTTACGATGGTTAAAGGTGTGGCTCCCGAAATTGACATAGTTGAAGTGTTGTGTGTTCAGGCAGGTGGAGGGTTCCCTGAACACTGCGAAACTGACTGCTGAGCTTCTTCGGCAAGTTATTTCGAACCAACGGTTGCGAAATGTTGGTCAGGCAGCTCTTCTTATTGATGTCGTGAAAACGACAGGACTTCGAATGATTGCAGCGAATCCTATTGGTTTGTTTACTGCTCTTGATCTGTAATTAGGGTTTGTTTGTGGAGTATGTTCAGAGCATTTTTTTACAATTTGGTATGTGAAACGCGACTGAATGATTGGAAAGGCAATACCGTAGAATTCTTCGTTCTGCTTATCATGAGTTTTGATTTCTTAAAATCATTTTTTTTGCAGAGTTAGCTGTTGGAAACATTGTCAGAAGAGTTCTTCACATCATTAGGGAGGAAGATGTGTCGTTGACATCATCTGCGGTACCAGGAGTAAGCGTCGAAAGTGACGACGACGAAAGTGACCCTAAATCTAGTTATTCTGCATCAGCTGTTGCTGCTGCGAATCGCAGTGCCCTGCGAGCACCCTCTCTGCATAATCTGCTAGAATCAATACCTGAACCTGTCATAGCTCCTGAGGTGCCAGCAGCGTCTGTTGCAGACTCGGACGTAAAAAGTCGTTGTAAGTATTGCATCCCTTCTTCTGCTGTATACGCTAATGAGTTTCTTCAACTTGTCGGGATGTGCCATCAAATTCCTGTTCCTTGAGGCCATTCTGAGGTATCGATAGCTTGAGATACAGCTCTTGTGTTTCTGTGTCGTTGCTCCGATTATTATCATAGTAGTGAATTTTGTCTATAGAATTTGTCACCGCAGCTGTGATGAGATTGTTGCAAACAGTCTGATTTGCAATCTATGCAATGAAATTACAAAGTTGTAGTCAAATCCTGAGCCTGCGGATCGACATAGGTTGCTTCCTGTATGGAGTTGTTGACGTGTTCTGAGTTAATTTTCGATTAATCAGAGCTAAACTGTCTCACATGGATTTTCATAGCTGAGGCCATTAGGGGATTTACTACATTATGGCAATTTTGAACTTTTTGGATCTTTGTCTTGGGATTTTCTCAGAAGGTTCATCGGTCCTTAGTATACTGTCTTAACCTATGATGATCTTGGACGGTGAGTTTACGTTGTTTGTGGTGAGTTGCGCAGCTGGAGACAGGAATTCTGTAAGCTGGAAGTTGAAGCACAATGTGATTGAAGGCATTACTGAGTTGCTTCAAGACATAGATAATTACCACTCGCAGGTTGCTGAGCAGGCAATTGAACATATTCATCAAAAGTATGTCAGAACATACCTCTTCAGCCACTATACTGTTTCGTGCAATCGCATATCATTTCTGCAGTTATTTTAAGCGAGAAGTTTTCCAGTTGTCTTATCTGACCGTGGTATACCTACCCTGAATATTGATTGCTTGTTCTTTGTATTGGGTCTGATAAAACTTTTGGATCATGAGAAATTTATGCTGTTTCCTGGCTGCTACGGACAGTGAGGTGATTTTGACGCTCGGGCGGTCACGCTCGCTACTTAAATTTCTTTTGGAGGCGAAAAAGAAGAGATCTTTCCAAGTTGTGATTGCGGAGGGTGCTCCAAAGTATGTCGCTTCAATTGATTTGTTCTCTGGTTCTTTGGTTTACAAGAAAATACAATTTGGGATAAAGAGCGGGGTTGGTCTGATCCACGTCTAGATGTTCAAGTATGAAGTTTGAGGATTCACATGGTCAAAATGACTTCTCTCATTTCGTACCTTTATTGCTTTGATTGTATGACCAGATACCAGGGACATATTCTTGCAAAAGAACTTGCAGAGAAAGGGCTACAAACAACTGTCATCACAGATTCAGCCGTCTTCGCGATGATATCTCGTGTGAACATGGTACGTGTCTGCTAATGTACAGTATATCATCGTGAAATCTGCTGTACGCATATTGTTGTGTTGTAGTTGTATTCGAAATAGTATTTTCATGATTCCGCCAATTTTGAATGCACTATGTTGTGAACACGATAGTCACCAATTGAAGATCGATCATTACTTGTACCAGGGTCTCTTTCCGATACGATAACAAGTGAAGCGGTGGTTAATACGTGTAAATGATGTTTCGTGATAAGCGACAGAACTATTTGTGCACTTGATGACCATTTATCATTTAACCATAGTAGTCAATAGTGAGCTAGTAGAAGAGTGTGATATGTACTGCAGAAGAAGGACCTGGTGTTTTTATTATCCCTGGCATCTATCGCATAAGATGAGGGTTTTTAGGGTTTTTAGGAAAAAATTTTACTTTCTGTGTGACGCTGTCTTTTAAAAGCGTTCTTGTGATTATTTGTTTTGTTTTCTGTTCACAATAATCAGGTTATCGTGGGAGCTCATGCTGTCATGGCCAATGGAGGAGTGCTGGCTCCTGTTGGCATGCACATGGTTGCCCTGGCAGCTCGCAGGCATGCAGTTCCTTTTGTTGTTCTTGCTGGTGTTCACAAGGTATGTCAATTTGTAATACATTACGTGAGTTTGTTTGTTTTCAGATACTTGGTACGGATATGGTCGTTAAAATATCCTGAATTCTGATGGGATCTTGTTACGTTTCTAACTTAATCATTTGAATGACAAACTGGAAATAATTTTTGTTCTATAATTTTCATATGGAATTCGTCTCTGTGTTGCAGTTGTGTCCACAATATCCTCACAATCCGTACACGCTACTTAACGACATGAAATCACCAGCTGAGATTGTGGATTTTGGGGAGCTATCTGATTGCCTTGATGTCAGCACTGGTGGCCACGGCACCTATGTTGTGAATCCAACCTTTGACTACATTCCACCAGAGCTTGTGAGCCTTTTTATTACAGATACGTAAGTTCTTTTTCCCGAAGCTTCTTGCAATTGAAAGTAGACTTGCTGTTCCATTCGACTTGGTTGCTCCATCTTTTCTTGTTGTTCAGCACGTTTTCTGAAACCATAAACCATGTGGTTATTTTTGCAGAGGCGGCCATAATCCATCGTATGTCTACAGACTTATTGCTGAATACTACAGTCCAGAGGATTATGTTTTGTAATGACCTGGCAATCATCTGGTTCTCTTGTCCTATCTTGTACAATTACACTCCTGTGGTATTCATAGGTAGATCTGGGATTGTTTTGAGCGTTCTTACAATCTTGGGCTAGCTGATATATTGAGGAGAGCACATTCTGTTCAGCTTGCTTGAGGCTCTTGAAAGGAACTTGGCTTCCTTCGGAGTTCTGGGGATAAATTAGTATTTCCTCCGAGAGTCATTTTTGTAGTGAGAAATTAGCTTTTTTTGTTCGTCATCTTAAGGTGTAGGATGGTCGTTGAGATTTTGTACCTGTAGATCCTATGTCGAATCTTATATGTATTTAGGATTCTTACAGAGTTGACTAGATCTGTTGTGACTTGTGAGTTCCAATTACAAAGAGATCAATACATTCTGTTTATCTGAATTTGAGAAACAGGTGTCATGACTGAAGGCAAGGCCAGACAAGGCTGGAAAACTGACTGGAAACCACCTCTTTAAAAGTCTTGATCTGACCTGCTAGCACTGAAAAGTGAGCTTGGACTTTGAAATTTATCGAGTGCTTCAAAAGCGTAACATGCCAGTCTTTGGAACGTCAATGAGCCGAGGTTAGCATAACAATCGATCTTTAATTCCCGGAGGATACTCTCTTTGCCTACCGGTCATACTATATGTGAAGCCGATTTGATTAATCCTATTAGTGCACGACACTAATGTATCAAAGTCTTGTTTGTAACATATTTAAATTAGTGCAGTGGCTAAAGGATCACCGCATTTGTTGATAACACAGTTTCTTAAAGACACTGATTCTGGAAGGAAAAACAACAACAGGAGTTTGATTTTTTGGAAATGACTCTTGGGGAGAGTTGGGAAACAAATGAATTAAATCAGCTACAAATGTCTGAATAGAAGAAAATAGGGTAAAAGGTGAAATTCAAGTCATCTACTGTCAAAAATTTAATAGTTTAATTTATTAAAGTATCATGTACACCTTCAAATATCAAGATAATTTTGTTTGGTGAAATATATGAAGGGCTAACTTCATTGATATTGCCAATGCTGCATCTAAAATTTAAAAAGTTAAGAAAATAATAATTTTGTAATGATTTAGATTTTTTGAAATTCATCGATTTTCAAATTGTAGGTTTAGAAGCAATGAAACAAAGCCTATGCACCCCTCCTCAATGAGAACTTTTCAATAGTATCTAGAATGTGACCAAGGGATGCATGGTTCCAAAGATCTCACCATAACAAACAAAACAAAAGTAAACAAACAACTTCATTTAAGGTATATTAGTATACCATGTGCCATTGTGATAGTCAAAATAAAGGTAAAGATGATTTTGTAATTTTATAATTCATTAGAACTCTTAAATTCAATAATGCTTACATTGTAATGTGACAAGTTACACTCTTAATACAAATAGAAAGTTTTATGTACAAAGGGGTGCAAGAGCTTTGTTTTGTAGTGTTTAGATATGCAATGTAAAAGTTATGTTTTTTTCCTATGTTTTTTTTCAAAATAAAAGATAATTTAATTCAATTTTTTATTCATAAAAAACTTTAAAATTCAAAAACTTTCACACCATAGGTACAAATGCCACAAAACAAAGTCCATGCACCCATCCTTGTGAATTTTTTTTTAAAAAAAACTTCTTAATTTTGAAAGCACTTCTTGAATCATTTTTTTCAACTTTAGGTAAAATGGCCTTAAACTGTCAAAACAAGCAATTTAGCATAGTTTGAATCCCCTTTTCTATAAATTTTTATTTTTATTTTTGTATTATTAGTAATTGAAAATCATTAATTTAAAAAAATATATATAATTTTTAGATAAGATATGTAATTTCTATAAATTTTCAATTGAAACTCCTCATCTAGCCCATTGAAACCAACATACAACTTGGTACCAAAATTGAAATCTAAAGAAATTAGTAGTTCAACAATTGCAATTAAATATAGGAACAATTTCATGACATGTGAAGGGGCCATAGTTTATGAAAGTCTACTTGTCAAGAGTGGGTGCTTGGACAATTTTGTGTGTCTTCACCTTATTTGGAATGAAATGCCAACCATGATAGCCATATATATGTATGTATGTATGTATATATGTCACTAAACTTTTTAAAAGCTACATATGGACTCCGTAAATTCCACACAATGCAAACAATTGGGCAATTAGTTTGAGAAATGAATCGCATCCTTACACCCAATGGTTCAACCTTCTTATATTTCTTCAATTCTAGGATTGTATACAAAGTGTTAGTATAGTACTAGTCAATGGTGATGCTCACTTACATATATTGTAATTCTATGATATATTTGAAATGTACTTCATAGGTACATAAGGGCAGAATTGAGAAGAGTGGAGGTAATATGCTAATTCACTGTTATTATTGCAATTCCATGACACACGATAATTTATGCTAAAATGGAAAGACTTTTCTGAGTTGTTGATTGTAATTCTACCAAACAAGTAGCAAGATATACAAAACTAGTAAAACAAATTTGCAGTCACTAGGCCTAGGAATGTAACTCATGCATATTGTATTATAACCACAATCAACCAATTTCTAAATATAGAATAATGCAAAAATTTAGTTTATACCATGAAATTCTATACCATAATGTAAACCCATAATTCAATTTTCAGATTTTTTTTTATGCTTAATTACTTTGTATTCAATATGAAAATTTTCTTCATTTTTTCTTCAAAAATTCACAAACCTTCACAAAAGAATCTAATCTTTTTATTTATAGAAGACATATGATTTTGACTTTGGAAATCAATAATTAAAACTTTCATTCATATGTACTCATGAAATGGGAGCATTCAAGGATTGAAAAATGTCTTCCATGACTAACTCCAAGGGATAGCTAGAAATGCTTGTATTTATTGGTTTGACTCCTACCAATATTCATAGCCCAAGCATAGGCATTTGGTTTGATTGGAGAAACAAAATTCTCACCACTAGTAGAGGTGGTCAACTTGGGAGAAAATGCTAGGGCTTAGTGAGTTCATTACTTCTTGTTGCAACCAAAATGCCAGATGTCCCCCCCCTCTATAAAAAAAAATGAAGCATTCAAAGTATCAAAATTCAAAGTTGAATTCCATGGTATATAGTCCATCCTTTAACCTTGTAATGATGTGACCTTAAAGTGTCCAATGGATAACAAAAAAAATTTCCATGTAAGACACAAGTACAAATTTTCATCTTTGGAATTTTGTGTGAAAAAGTGAGGTCTTACATAGTAGTTTGACCTCCAACGAGTGCTCTTCAAGGATTTTCACCAAATGATTTACATGGTACCCAAAAGGATGATTTTCACGATGACTAGTACAACATTTTAGGATTAATGGTTAACCCTTAAATGACAAAGGGGTAACCTTGGAAATCATCCCTATACAAAACCATGTGAATCATTGGCTTAAAATATTGGAAAAGTACTCATTGGAAGTCAAATTATTGTAGAAGACCTTCCCTTTTCACAAGAAGATTTTGAAAATGAATGGTTGAACTTCTGCCCTACCAAAAGAGTTACCTATCATCCATTGGGTGCCAAATATCTTTGTCGACATTTAAGGGTTAAATGGAATCCCTCTTGAAATTCTATCTACTTCACAAGTAAAACATGTTAGGTCTTGACCTATTGTAAACCTAACACTTCCTTATTTCTAGATCATATGTTTAGGGTAGCAACTTGGAAATGTTACTGTATCAAGGGAATAAGCACCTACCAATTTTTATTTTTTTATTTTTTTAAAAATAATTTTTAAAAATTTGATCTATTTGGTTTCCTTCTACCATACGTTCACATCATTTGTCAAAATAATTTCATTTTGGCATTTGGACAATTTAGCAGCTTGATCAAATTTTCTTAAGGAGCGGTTAGATGAGATTTAAAAAGCCTAAGACCACCTTCTCTTGCCATGCAATGTGAATTAAGAAAAAAAATGTTGTTGAAGTTGCACCAATTGTGCAATTTGAAAAGAAAACAATAACTCTTTTTGAAAAGTCAATGTATGGTACATATAGTAGTAACAATATATAGGCTTCTTTATATAAATATGTAATATGTAAATCAAAAGTTCAAATTATTTTATTTCATTGATTTATGAATTATATATTATGATTCACTTTAAAAATGTAATTGGTTGTAAAAAAATAATTGAATCTAAATTAATCATTTGAAAGAATGAATTCAATTCAATTTAGAGAAAGAATTCAAATACATTCATTTGAGAGAATTTTAGCAACATGAAGGAGACAAAAAAGGAGGAGACATGAGATTGAAGAAAAAAATATTGAAGAAATTAGGATTTAGAATTGAATGTAAAAATTTTACTTGAAATTAGAAAATGAGGAATTGAATTTTTTCATGTATTTTATGGTTTGTTGTGCAAACAAAGTAATTGAAGAAGAAGGAAATGGATTTGGACATTGAGTGTTTTAATGTACGAAATTGGAAATAATTTTTGTTCAATAACTACATACCATGTGTACTATACAAAAATTATTCACTAATTATCCTACTATTAGACTTGTATATGGTTTTACACTCTACCCACTCAAAAGATAGCTTGGGCTTTCTATATGTACCTCTTTTTGATTTTTCAACATTTCTCATTAAAGTAATGTTTTTTTCTAAATATGTGTAAATGTACTCTTTTTCCTAAATTTTCTCAAGAATAATTTTTTATTATTTAGATTAAAAATTTTCTTAGATTTTCAAAAATAGTTGTATAATTTTTCATATTTTAGATATATTCAAATTTTTCTTTAATTATTTACAAAACTAACCTACATGTAGTGCTCTAAACAAGGGCAAAAATTCAGTATATTAAATATAAGAATTTTTTGTCCAAAAGTTAGCCACATGTCATTTTGTGCTTAGTTTACTAATAGGTGACTTGAACTTCTTAGAATATGATTTTTTCTTAGAAATATAATTTTTATTTCAATTGATGCTTCGAAGAAAAAGTGATGCCAAAATAAGCTCAAAATGGTGAAGATTGGGTAGCAAAAAAAATCCGCAAAAAATTGAAATTATTATTTTTCAAACTTTTTTTTCTCATAGATTATATTTTGGAAGCATGGAAAGCTTTTCATTCATTCCATTTAGATTTGTGATGCAAAATTATGGAGCTTCTTGTTTTGTAGCAATCATAGAAATTTCTTGGAAAAATAATGTATTGGGTTCATTTTGGAACTCAATATTTACCATTTAAAAAAACAACCCAGTAGGATTAAATATGTTTGTTTGAAAAATCTCATAATTGGAGATTAGTGTGTTTCAATTCCATCTCAAAGCTATTAATGCTTTAATTTTTTCCTTCAATCTTATACCTACTTCTATTTAACAATTTTTTTGAAGAATGAAAATCATGTTTTTTTTTAATTCTTAGACTTTCAACTCAAATCTTCTAGTCAAAGAACATGCTTAGAAATCTCAATTCTTTACTTTACCCCCTACAAGGCTAAAGCCATTTTTCTATCAAAATTCACTCAAAACTACTATTTCTTCTCCATTCATCTAAGGAAACAAATAAAATATTTTTTTAAAATCTCATCATAGGATCTTGTACTTTACTTGTCTAAGATCATGTGGTAGAAATTTCATGAAGTATAATGTATAGATTGGAAGATATTAGCATTCAAAGTTGGAAAATTTTTTTTTTTGAACACTAGCCTTCAATTTCAATGACTTTGACCGCCATTTGTAGAAACTTTTTGCACTATGGACTTTGATTTAAGAAAACTTTGTATTAAAAAATTGAGTTAAAAGGCTAGAGAAAAGAATTTTAGAAAATAAATGCTTAATTTTCATTTTTTTTTAAATTGTTAAGTTGAAGGTCTAAGATTGAAAGAAAAACTCAATTGTTAATAGCTCTAAGATGGGATTGAAACACAATAATTCCAATGGTGAGATTGTTCTAGCAAGTCAATTTAACCTCTTCAAACAATTTTTTTCTTAAATTTGTGAAAATTGTATTAAGAAATAAATCCTATAAATTATTATTATTTTTAAATGCATAGATTGCCCAAAATACAAGATTGACATTCATAACTTTCTCAACACTAATCTAAAAGGAATCAATCAAAGCTTCATATGTACACCAAAATATGATCTACAAGGGAAAAAAATTTAAAATTTCATTTCAAGTTTTTGTGGATTTCTATATTTGCCCTACAACATGAAAATTATATTTAGGACAGCATAACTTTTGCTCTTGGGCACTAATTGAAATATAAATTATGTTCTTACAAAGCTAAGAAGTGTTTCTATCTTATGAGAAAGTTTCAAAAAGATTCACTAAAAATTGTTCCAAGGAATTTTAGCTTCCTTGAAAAAGCAATCAACTCTTAAATGGTCACACTTTAATAGCAAACTACCTTAGTTATCCATCCTCCCACGTATACGGTATGGAATTGACATCAAAGGCATATCCGAGTTCCAATGTCCTTCAATGTAGGATGCTAAACCCATCCCACAAAGTGAGACCACTAGGGTGAAAATGCAGGATTTTTACCCCCAGAAAACGCTAAATTTAAAAAAAAAATTCACATAAATGTTTTTTTTCAAATTTCGAACTCATATCTGCAATCAGAGACCCCAAATTATCTACCAGGTGAGTGTGAAGAAAGTAAGATTTAGACGGCACAAAGTAGGGGGCTTATTTTTTACATTTATTTCCTGAAAAGACATCCGAGGTATATCCCTGTACCTGATCTCAATGGATCCAATATTTCTGAAATAAAGGGTAGCATCAGCCAATTGGATCTTACAAGGAATTAAGGAGTGCATGGTTTATATATTTCATATCTTCTTTTGGAATGGTATCCTTGGATACCAGCATTTGATACCAGGTTGTGTCCCAGGACGCGAATTTCATTATCAAAGCAATTGTCACTGAAGTCATTTGGATAGGCATACTAGTCCTCTCTCTCACAAAAAATTTGGGTTTCATTTGGATGAAACCAATTGAAATTGCTACAAAATCATTGGATGGAATCACTTTTTCTGGATGATTGAAATTGATTTGCATCCATATTTGGATTCACATTGTTAATAGCTTCATCACTTAATGAATATCCCTTTCTGAACTGCCCCAAATTAACAGAAAAAACAACAACATGCCCAACTACTATCACATTTGTAGGAGGAACCCAAGTGAAAAAATCACCAAATTCAGGCTAATGAGCTCCAGGAGATGAGAATTAGAATGACATCAACCCCATCACACATCTGCGTGGCTGGCTGGATACGGCTTAGAGAGAAAGCTCCACAATGTGCAGAAAACCAACTTGGAAAACTTCCCAAGTTCTTCCAAAGGAAGATTCGTAAGTCATGTCAACACAATGACATGATCTGCGTTGCAAAAAGAACTCCAAACAGAGTTAGCCTCCAGAGAATCAAAGGTTTGAACCCTGAGAACCAGCAGGTCGAAACTATCAACCCAAAACCTCGACATTGTGCAGAAACCCCAATTGGAAAAATTGCCAAATTCATATCCGAAGTAAGATTCATACTGTAAGTATTGTCAACCCAATGACATCCGTGTTGCTAGCTATGCCGTAGAGAAACAGCACGGCTGCAAAAAGAACTCCAAACAGAGTTAAGCCTCCATTGAGAGCACAACCATCGTATGCACTATGGTTTCTATGTACAGTACACACCAGGCTGCGAAAAAAATCAACGGCGTCAATTTCGGGTTCTAGCAGACCCCGTTGGATTTGTGCAGGGCGTGCTTCTTGTTGGTATGTCCGCGGCTATGGCTATGGTGGTGCGAGGGGCCATGGTGTGCAGCCCCGTGATGCTTCTTCTTGCGGCCATGGTGTACAACATCCTCAAAAGCCTCCGTAGCTTTGACGCCACTCACCGTGCTCGCCAGCGGCGCATCCTTGTCCTTGCTCTCTTGCTGCACAGCCTCGGTCACCGCTTGAATGAGCTTACTGGGACGCGCATCCAAGTACGCCAGCACGCGCCGGATGTCGGTCACTGCGTTTGCAAATTCAATCATATCAGTGAGCATTTGAACTTTGAAGTAGTTGCAATTGGATCATATTGGGTTTCTCAACTTCCTACCGATTGCAATTCAATCAACCTTTCCAATCAAGGTACGATGCCGAAGTTTGGTGCTCTACGACCCTTGCTTTCTGCAAGTGGATTCAAACATGATCTTGTCAATTAGCTCCATTGAAGAACTTCATGCAAGGCAAGTGCAAGTTCTTACCTAATCGATCTGCCAAAGAGCGGCTGAAATCCTCGCGCACTACCACTCGCAACAACGTGATGTGCCCCGCGTCGGGTGCCATGGTGTAGGCCGGCACCGTCCATCCGTAACGTCGCAGTCCGTCGCTGATTTCGAACTCATCATGATCGCTGCTGTCGATTAAGGAGAATGCCACCACGGGTACACCGATCTCTTTCGACAAGATTTTGAATCGTCCGATGCGTTCAATCGCTTCGGTTAGGATTCTCGCATTGTCCGCGCAGTTGGTCATGATGCTCTTGTAGCCTTGGAACCCTAAGCGGATGAGCTGGTAGTACTGTGCGATCACTTGGCTGGCGCCTTTGGAGAAGTTGAGGGTGAAAGTAGGTTGGTCGGCGCCGAGGTAGTTCACATGGAAGACAAGCTCCTCGGGAAGATCCTCCTTGTTGCGCCATACCACCCAGCCGATGCCGGCGTACACGAGACCGTACTTGTGACCGGAAACGTTGATGCTCTTGACAAGGGGGAGGCGGAAGTCCCACACGATGTCGGGGTAGATGAAGGGAGCGATGAAGCCGCCGCTGGCGGCGTCGACGTGAATGGGAATGTGCCAGCTGCTCGGACACGACGCAGATTATTAAGATGTGGTGGAGCGAAGTAAGCAAGCAATTTGTGGATAGTCATCGTTGAGAGAATAGAGTGGATCATGTCGAGCAAGAAATTCGTTGAGAGAACAGAGTGAGTGGTGGATCGTGTTAAGCAAGCAATTCATCGTTGCGAGAATAGAGAGAGACGAGATTCTCGTACCCTCTCTCGGCGTTTCTCTTTGAAAGCAGGTCGTTCAGGAGCTCCACGTCTTCGAACTCGCCGTTGTAGGTTGATCCGAGGATTGCACACACGCAGATCGTGTTCTCGTCGCAAAGATCCACGGCTTTCGCGGGATCCATGATGTAATAGTCTTCTTTGAGCTTCACTTCGCGGAGCTCGACTTCGAAGTATCGAGCGAATTTCTCCCAGCAGACCTATAAAGTCATACAGTAAGGAAATGTTAGTGCCTTCCGACTTTGCATGGTTTGTGCAGAAGCGAGCAAATGTGGTCTTTGAACGAGTAGGGAGGATTTGTGAAATCGAAACCTGGACATTGGCGCCGGTGACCATGTTGGGTTTATCCCAAGGCAGACCAGCGGCTTTTCGCTCATTCTGCCATTTTCTCTTGAATGCAAGCCCGGCAAGCATAATGGCCTCAGAGGAGCCAACAGTACCAGCGCCGACGGCTTGTTCGCCTTCCTCAATTGGTGCATTGAACAGACGGGCCACCATGTTCACGCATCGGTCCTGCACAAACGACTCTCGGCTTCAAAAAGTTGCATTACAAATGTTTACCAGCAAATGCTTCCTAATAAATAATTCTAGCTTTTCAATTCGATGCATCCAATGCTGAACAATGTGAAAAGACGCAGATGCAACAGGCGCGAACCTGAAGCTCAGTGGTGATGGGATACTCGTCCATGTCAATGTAGTTCTTGTTGAGAGCGGACATAATGAGCTTGTCACACTCGGGCTCCATCCATGTCGTCACGAACGAGGCCAGATTCAAGCGTGGGTTGCCGTCCAACATGAGCTCGTCACTGATGATCTGGTAGGCCGCATCCTTGGGCGTTTCGTGCTGCGGTATTTCAAACCTTCAATACAACAAACAACCCGTGCCTTCACCGTTACAACACGTTACAGAAAGAAAAAAAAACGATCTCTCTACAAGCCACAGATTGAATCAAGCGTACAGAGTACAGATTTTTGTGATCCTCCGTCCCGAGTTTGAAGAATTGAAGGGGTACTAAACGAGGCATGCATTCAACTTAGACTCCAGATAGTCTCATTGCAGACCATTCGAAGTACGCGCGATCCCCTGTTTTACCCAAATCTGAGAGTTCGAACTATAGTACGTGTTTTGCAAAACACTCACTTGGGAAGCTCGCATTGGACATATCTGGAAGCAAACATGGAATCGATAGTGTTGTGACCCCGCGCGGTCTCCTTCATACTCTTACACGTTGTGAGCGCCATCTCGTTCGCGTTTCGCTATCAACAAAGCGTCACCAAGCAGCAGCAGCAGCAGCAGGAGCAGCACCACCACCACCAAATCCTCACTACTGCGGACACGAAAATGCGAGACGGGGGTTACAGCAGCAGCATTCAGATCTAATAACAAAGCACAAACATGATCGAGCTGCGACAAAATGGGTAATGGACTTTGGAGACGTGTTGAAGCAGCTAGGAAGTCGGCTACTTGAACAAGACTTCTGCTGGTCTATTTATTTGCTCTTTTTCTATTTAGGCAGGAAGATGTACCATACTAGTTACTTGTGAAGTACCACTGCACACCTGATGAGTGGCGTCTAATATAGTACTTGGAAATTTGGAATAGGGTACTCTACACCGAATTTCAGAACCTATCTGTGGGAGGATTTCCTCACTCTACTTAGTCTAAATTACTGTACATGTACAGTGCATCTGAGATCTATCCAGGGAGACAGAGGCCGATTCAGAGAGGCGAGCTTCCGGTCTGAAGCTGATTAGCTTTAGTCAAAGCACCTGCAACTGAAATCTCAGTTTGATCTCGGAATTCTGAACTCAGCAAAATTTATGGTAAGTGAAGGTAAGAGCACCCCCAAAACGCGCCAGGTTTTCTCGATCTGCAGTCTCCTTGTTCTAAGTTGCCAGGATGATCACTCATTTCCGTTCACTTAACCCTGAAACGACTGGGCCTATGGCCACTGGTTTCACACAGCATTGTCCTCACTTAGTTTGTTGCCACTTTGTATGTAGATGTGTATGAAAATTTTTATTTTTATTTTTAAGAGATGAAGCTACATGTTTTCTATACTTCATGAAAATTTTAAATTTTTTTGAGAATTTTTCTTTTTTATGCAAATTTTTGAAGAAAAAATCATATCAAATAAAAAATTATCTCAAAAAATCTGAAAATTTCACCATGTGTGTACATTACAGTGAAAAAACATCATGGTGTAAATTCAGTTTCCGTGTCATTATATAATTCTCATTTAATTCTCATTAAAAATACAATTGAAGTTCAAATTACAATAAAATACTCAATTTTACGATTTTTTTCAAAATTTGAATTGGAGTAGAAACTAGAGTAGAAGACCTTCATTTCATTAGTTGGACTTGAACTCAAAAAAAGTCATTTTCAAGGAGAAATTTCAGATTTACTCAATTTCCCAAAATACACTAAAATGGCAAATTTTGCCATCCGTTTTTTTTCATTACTTTTCAATTATATGGAAATAAACATCAAATAGACCAAAAACTCAATTGGACACTCTTTGTAACTCAACATACAAGGTCATTAAAAAAAAGAATGGATGAAAAATCTATTGTTGAGGTCTTCTTATGACCACCTGAAATCATTGAGAAGCCATTAAATGACTCCCTGGGCGTTCTAGGGTTAAGCAATTTAGCCCATTTGCGGCAAGGGGAGGTTGAGGAGAAAATTTCTCCGTGTAGAGAAATAGACTTAAGAAGAATTTCATAATTTTTGACATTTTATTGCTTAAGAACAAAATTATCATAAAAAAAATTTCATGAAGATTCTCTTTGTCCCATTTCTGATCAATAGGCAAACCAATTTCCAACCATAGACTAGTTACAAAAATGATATAGATGATCATTGTCGCTTTCAATGGTGTGATCATTTTATGGTTTCAATGTATATCTTCCGAACACTCTACTGCTCCTATTGTACGAGAGTTGTCACCTACAGCACAGATGATTGGAAATGCAAGATTCTATACTACGAAAATGGGATGCTGATCAGAAATGGGTCTACTCATTTACCTCATTTTTGTTATGAGATTATTAGAAACTCAAGAGTAAAACTATTGAAGTTGTTTTAGAGTTTTCTTGACACTTGGAAAAATATCCTATGAATATTTAAAATTGAAAGCATAGGATATTCATAGATACATGAATATGTGGGCACCAAGTTTGTTGTTGAGGTCATTGGGGAAAGTTTTTTCTTTCCTAAGAGAAAATGAGGGTATTTGTTATTGACCATGGATGATCAAGTGTAGAAATTTGTGGTTGTAATGTACTAGAAGCCTTTTGTGAATGGTTTTGGGTCTTTTTAAGGCACTTCAAACATGCACCAATTGGATAGTCACCTCAAAGTTTCTTCAAGACTTGACTTTGGAAATTCACAAAAAATGCAAGAATTCACCAAAATATAGTTTATGTTTCAACAACTCATGGATTTTTGTTTCTCGACAAGTAAAACAACAATCTAATTGTAATTTTGACTCCATCCATCAGCACATCAGCATGAGCGAATAGTTTTCATTCTTTCTTCCTTAGATGGCATAGAACCAAGGTAAACTTTGGGTGCACCTCCTTAATGAAGCTTACACAGATTTTTAATCTCGGAACTGAGTTATCTGAAGCAGTTCAGTGGAGTGAGCTTGTTGACTGGCGTGCCCTTCGTACTTCGCTGCTACCGATGGATTGTTTTACTTGCTTGTCCGTCATCATTGAGTCTCGGGCATCAAGGGTAGCAATTTGTACATGCGATTTGAGTTGGTAAAACTACCGTACCTTTGTACAGACTCCTCACCCACACGGCTACAGTTCTTTCTCTTCTGGTTGGTTTTGTGTACCTTTCGGTAAGCCTTCAGTTGGTGGTAACCATTCCGCATCATCTAGAAATGACGTTTGGAAGATTCTCATCTTGGAATAGAATAGAATACTTCGTCCTGGATAGGAGGCAATGTATGTATGGCCCCTCATTTTGGATTCGCAATCAAGCTTTACATGAAAAGAAGAGACGATTTCTTGCAGCTGCTCCAGGTGAGTGGCGAATTCTCACAGCCAAAGTGCAATATCAGGATCGACGACTGATGACGGTGTGACCGACCGGGGCGGACGCTTCATTCTTCTTCGATCGGAGAGACTTGAAATGTTCAACTGGCTGTCGTCAAGAATACCACTCAGAAATATCTGCTCGATCGATCAGGAAGGCAAAATTCACGGAGAATGGAGCATAATTCTGCCTCCAGGAAGATATTTGTGACAAATCTTCCAGCAATCACTTGCCTTATTAATGTTTACAAGGACCAGATGGAGACGCAAGCTTATTGATTTCATTTCACTGAGTCAAGTCTGGAAAAGAGGAATTGTTTGCAAGCATTTGCAGAAGGGCATCAAGGGATGTTCACCTGACGGAGTCTAATCCGCAAGGGCCGCATTACCTGCAGAAGCGGCACTCAAACAGTCGGACTGTCACTGAATGCGGGCCCACGAGGAACTCGTTCAAGATTCGGTTACTTCATGAGTGGCAGATGGGTATGACTCTATTTTCTTCTTCATTTTTTTCATGTGGGTTTTTTTTCACAAAAGAAAGGATTTCATTGCAAAGAAAGAGGACATTGGACCTAGCAGAAAGTCCATTTTAGAGCATCCACACCCGTACTCCAACCCTAGAGGTTGGATGGCTACGGTATGAGGGAATCAAAGGCCTCTGTATTACTCATGACCTCACAACAATCGAAAAGAGAATGGGCACTTTAAAAAGTGGACAAACCACTCAAGAGTTGAAGGTCTGCAAATTTCATCTATTGTGGAGCTTTAGATTTAGGAGGAATCTATGATACAACCAGATGTAATTGGCTCATACATCAGCCCTTTCTTGGTTGGAGTACACATGCTCTCACAAGAGAAATGTGAAGGTAAACACATGTCCAATCTTGGACCTCTTCTTGCAAGGGTGGGGTAATGAAAAAGACCCTACAATTTGAATCTTGCTTGGGACCTTTAAAACTTTGGTAGTTTTGTGTGTGGCTTTTCTTATCTTGAGGAAGGAAGGGTGAGGATGCTCTTATAAGAACGAGTTCCTCATGGGCTTGGACTTGGAATTTTTTGGATTTTTGTTTTTGTTTTTGGATTTCTATGACAATCCTCAAGTGGATCACTCCCTAGAGAAGAGATCCCAAGGGTTGGGAACAAAGACCCTAGCGCCAAGAAGTCAAGGCACGTGTTTGTCAAGACTCGAACCATAAACGAATATGGCAATTGATTGGTAAGGTAGTGTGCTCTTTAAAGCGACCACTGAAGAGCTGATTGCTTTTCAAGGAAGCTAAACTTTTTGACAAAACATTCACCAAATTTTTGTAGCAAGAAAAATTGGAATTTGCATCTAATCCAAGTTGCTTCATATTTTTTTTTAACTTTTTTTTTATAAATTATGAATTTTTGAAGTTGAAATGTATTAGTCATTGAAAGCAACCACCTCCTGAAATGTACTCCGTATTGTACATTGGTAATACATTGAAAAAGAGAAAAATGTATTTTTGTGTCATGATTGCTTTAAAAGTATGGGTGCTTTTAGAGCAAATTATTGTATATCAATACAATTCGAATTAGACATTTCTTTGGCAAACCAACAAACTTTTGACTTGATAAGGATGCAACTAAATGAAGATTTTATTACGGAGGAGTGTAAATTTTTGCGCCTTCAGCCACGTTGCTTATGTGGCAACGGTTTGTAAGATAAACATTTCATTATCAATATATATATATATATATATATATATATATATATTTTTTTTTTTATTTTTTTTTTTTTATTTTTTATTTTTATTATTAAAACAAATTGTATGTATGTTTCATGGTTGACTAGAATAAGAAAGATTTGGTGAATTTCCACCCGTCCCTTCAATGGATTTGGTGACGTGCAATAAAAAGAAAGTCTCAGATTTCCAATATATAACATTTGTCTTCACTAAAATCTTAATAAGGTTCGTAGATGAGTTGCCACTACTTCCATCATTGTTTAATGTAATTAGAGTTGAATATTCTACATATAGAAGATATACATTAGATGAAATGATGATGAAAAGACAAATTGCCCAATTACAAATAAATTCTATCGAAAGGCACTTGACACCAAACATGTACTTGTCAACTAGCAACCAGTGTAATTTATGAATGAGCTAGGCTAGAATAATAAAAGATCAAAGAAGGAAAATACACTAAATATATACTAGTAGGTACTAACTACTCTAAGGCCAACTACAAAATACTATTGTAGTATTCTGAGATAGACGATGGCTACGTAGAATGTTCCTTCCATTTGATTATCAAAGACATAGACTTGTTGGACAAATCAACTTTTGCCAAAACTCTATTTTCCATAGTGTTGTTGACAAGAGCATGCTTTCTCCAAATGATTGTAGACCTAGAGTGACTAAAACAACAAGAATCAAAAGATGTGGAGGATTACTTTGTAGGATACTCTTTGCTCCTACTTCAATGAAATTTGGGAGGAACTAGCATTGCTCCATAGGTTGGCAACAAATATGATGCAAATCTTCACCATGAGATGATCCAAAGTTCAATGCTTTACACATTAGATGAAATTTCAAGGCAAAAGATGGCCGTTTCAAGCTTGTTCCCTTTACTATTACCCCTGTAGTGAAGGAATGGCTGGCTATCAAATTTTATTTTAAAAAGTAAAAAAATAATTTTAATTCTTAAAATGCCAAAAAAAATTTGAAATTTTTTCAATTCTTTTTTCTGAGAAATTGCATGGCAAGGTCTTGGCCACATAGGATTGCTATAGTGTCAATGTAGCAGTGAAGTTCACTTGTTTACAATGTATGATAATTCGTAGTCATCTTGACTTCTGAAATTTCATCTCATGATCAAAATTCATTCATTCAATAATTGTCTTCTCTAATTGTTGCAACCTTAGGTCATAAATGGGCTTCTACAACTCTAGTTACCACCTCTGAAATTAGCAATGTTTAATGATCGATAAAATAAAATTTATGGTGAAATCTTGGGAAGTGGAGTGATAGCATCTAAGGTAGTGGGTTGTTGAAGCGACCCTTAAAGGGCTGATCTGCCTTTTTCACAGGTTTCCATGAACATAATGATTTTTAGCTCATTTTTCAGAGAAAGAAAAACAGATGTGGAACACAACACAAGTGGTTTTGTATTTTTTCAAGTATTTTTTAATTACTTATGAATTTTCAAAGATTTGGGCCATAGACACCTATTTGTGACCCATAGGTGTCCCAAAATCTGTCACCCTATGACTTGTAAAGACATGTGCCAAAATCAAAGACAATGATTGGCTCTTGCAATAAATAAAACAATTTTTTTCAACTCATGAATGGATCAAAGAAGTCCATTTAAGAACCGCCTCCCATCCATTCTATTGGTACCTATGGGACGGTCTCAAGAAGTGGGTTGCAATTATAGCCTCCTACCTTACATTTGCTCAACTGGGACGTGGTGTTGAATGAAAGGGATGAGATACTAGAAATTGAGATTGAACTATGAAAAAAAATTCCCAATACTAATGCTACTAAGATGCAATGTCTTATGATAGATGTTCTCATGAAGTAAAACCCCCAAAGTTGTCATTCTTTTCTAGTATAACAAGGAAGTTATAGAATTTGCATATGTTTCATTGCAGAGTATTCTAGAATAACAACATATTCAACTAGGACAATGGATTTATCTAACTACATCAATTGAGCCTTCTTATTGCCAATAAAGTTGCTTGAAATAGTAGTCTCTATTAGCTATTAGCCAATACACTTCAAGAGAAAGAGGGCAAGGACTACAAAGTGGACATAAAACCAACTTTAGACTTCAAGTGGAAGAGGAGGTCTAGTGGTGCATGAATGATGTGTGAAACTTTTATGAAGCTTTGTAGAATCTTTTTTTCTCATTTTTTTAATAATGTAGAAAAGTCCATATGAGGTTTGGTTTGCCAATTGTGCATTGCATCAATTTTTTTAAAGTTACCAAAACAAAATGAAGTTCATAACCTCCCATTTGTAAATTTTGATATTGGCCTTATTTTTGGTCATACATTATAGATGCTCTAACTCAACCTAGTATAGTCCAAATTCTATTTACTTATATAAGTCTACTATGGATTGATGCAAGACTTTTAAGCCTCTAACACCACTGCAAATACTAAGTGTTTGATGCATGATAGAGAATCCTTTTATATAAGATAAAAGTGTAAATTATGTTCATCCTTGGAATTTTGCACAAAAAGGACAAGACTTGCACAACAGTTTGACCTCCAATGAGCATTAGGAGAAATTCAAGCCCTCTAAATGTTGCTGAAGTACTCTCTAAAGTGGCCTTGAGTAGGGACTTTAATTGGTTTTAAATGTGTACTTGTCAAGGAAGGAATTATATTTGCCCCCTATTTCTACTTATTTTTGACATCATGATGTTTACACAATTGCATGCCTTCTATTGGACAATAGGACATTAGGTACTTCCTATCATCCAAATTCTTAGTACATAGAAGAAATACTTTATATGGAAAAGGACAAATTTGGTGCAACTAAGTACAAGTGATTCACATGTGATGTTTACATAGTGAAATGCTTCATATTTAATGAGACATTAAATACCTCTTGTCATTTGAATCCTTGGTACTATGAATGAGTTTTTTATTTTGAAAAGTTAATTCATGGAGGTATGTGATGCTTATGATGTTTGCAAAATGAAAATGCTTCTTACAAGACAATTAGATATTAGATACACTTTTTTGCCATTTAAGTAAGACCAATTAGTATGGCTAATGTTTAATTGGTATCCTGACTTAATTCTTTCAATTTTGACAAGTTCATGGGTAGTACTTGATGAAATTCATAAAATGTAGTGACATAATTACATATATATTTGTGTACTTCTAAAGACTATCATCTCTAGCCTTCAACAAATAGCATTGTATGTCAATTCTTGAAGGACTCTTTGAGGGTTCAAACTACTTCTAATGGTGCTTTTGGTATGTTTTCCAATTAGACTATTTACAATGTTTTGAAAAAGATGATTTTCACAGTAACAAACCCATTTTTCTAGGATTAAATTAATCGATCATTCCCTAGTTGTCACTTTTGCAGTTTTGCTTGTGGACTGATTTTCCTTAACCTTGAAGAGCTCTAACATCCATTGATTTTTGATTGATGAACAAATTGAAAATTAATTTTCTTTTTCATTACTACTTGAATGAAAGTCATCTTAATTTGTGAAGATACTTTATCAAGTAGTTGTCCTATCTAATGGTTGAATTTGGTGATACTAGAGTATATATTTTTCTAAAATTACAAATGTGGAAGTGTATCAAGTCGTTGATCAATCCAAAATTGCATTGACTTTAGTTCAAAACTAAATTAGCAAAAATGAGGTTATAGATTTAAAGAACCAAAAAATTTCAAAAAATCACCATTATATCAAGATAACCTCATTTCAAATCCATTACAACAAGTTTTATTCAAAAAAATGATAATATTTTGCTTGCAATCAAATTTTGAAAGAATTTTGAAATTTTCTTTTAAAATTAAATTTTTTTTGGTGGTAGCATTGGAGAATCTAATTGTATGGTTGGAATCTAAAACTCAAAATCTACAACTTTTATTTGTATGTCAATTCCAAAATATTCTTCCAAATAACACTTTATAACAATTGATCCCAAATTTTCAATTTTGAAAAAGGATTTGGGCGTTTGAAGGGACATTTTGCTTTCTTCAATGTACCAAAACTGTACATTTCAAAAAGTGGTCGCCTTTAGTGACCTCTGCATTTCTACTTCATAAATTTGTAACTAATTCCAAGAAGGTCCAGAAAATATGAAATGACTTGGGTCAGATGCGAATTCCATTTTTCTTCCCACAAAAATTTACTGAAAATTGTTTTGAGAAGTTTACCTTCTCCGAAAAGGCAAACAGCTCTTAAAATGGTCGCTTTTAAAGCCGACTACCTTATCTTGCTGACTGAATTACTGACTGCACGAAACTGGGTTGATGCTTTGCAGTTTGGTCTGGCAATCATAATGAAAGTTTGAGTGTGCTGATTCTTTTGCAAGGAATCTCAGCCCTTGATTTCTTAACATTTGTATTCCATGTTTTCAGCACCGAATTTCGAATTTCCATCATTAAACTTACTGTTATTATAAGGTACAGTAGTAATAAGATACATAGTTGCTATGTCTGGCAGTTACTGCCACTTTTAAGTGCATTGTGATATTTTTGTGTCACAGTACACTGAAGTTTTGGATTTTGAAATTTTGAAATTTTGATTTCCAACCACCACTCCCCACAATCTTGTAATTTGAGAAACCAACTTGTTTAACAATCAATATGGGACAATTCATCCCATACCTGTATCTGATAAGGTATCCATCTTCCATATTCAATACATATTTGTATGTGGTACTATATTCATATTTAGTATTCAATATGTATTTGTATGCAGTAGTATATCCATATCCAATATTTCATACTTGGACGGCTCACATTAAATCTCACAAGATCAATGGCTTGTGATTTTTTGAGAAATCAAAGATAGTTTTGGGGGTAAATATTTTTTATACAAAAATCAACAACCTGTAAATTTTTGAGAGAGGGAAGGCGCAATTATTGCAAACCATGGTGGTACGCCTCTTTTCAGTGCATTGTAACATGGTAGTGAATAGGAGGCTCTGGCTAGCTAGGATTGGAAACTAGC